>OZ012740.1:551151195-552351195 GCA_963859935.3 Lathyrus sativus | reverse complement strand
AACTGGTTACCGGTTTGCCAGGCGAGAACTGGACTTTAGAAACGACTTGGTTACAAAGTTCTGCCACGTAACAGGTTTAAACTGTAGGATAACGACCCAACGACGGTAAGGCCTTTTTCGGAAGGTCAAGGATTTTGATAAGAGTAACGACACGATTCCCCGATACTCAACTCTGGATGGGGATAAACAGACTCGCTTGAATAACTTGCCCCTGTGCAACTCAACTTGCCCCAATCTAACTCTTGGGAATATCACTCTGAACAGCTCTCTATGAGACGACCTCGAGACTACTTGCCCCGGTATCTGTACAACAAAAGGATTCAACCTCAATCGAACAACTTTCAACATGGATGATTTCCCTATTCCTGAACTGGCTTACCCTTGAATGAGCGTATAAGCGACTCAACCTAATCTGATTACCCACTGGGAGGATCTGCCCTCAAATCACAACATTTTGTATAATTGCCCCTGATTGGCTCTCGAGAAGATTCATTTCTGATCAACTGCTTCTCAGACAAACTGCCCCTGATCGACTGATGCTTCGAGACTTATCCTCAGACCAACTGATTCTGAACTCACTGGAAGTCAATGCCCCGGATTCACGGGGTTTCACGACATACACCATTTTGATCCAGACTGCTGAATCATCCAGTCATGTTTGATTATTCCCTGTTGGAATTTCCTTCCTGCCAACTACTAACCTGAAAGTAAAATTGTTTATTCACGAATGGTAATTTTAATGCAGTGTTTATGCAGATTTTGAAAAAATTGTGTTGTCACTCATTTACGTGTCATGATTGTGAGTGACGAATGAACCAGAGTTCAAACGTAGTGCTGATGTGATCAGTGAAAAATACAACAAGGATATGATTAGCAAATCAAGAAGGAGTCAGGTTACTCAACCTTATCGTAATGCGCTTTCAGAATAAACCCTACCTCAATTAGGTCTTTTAAGGGTTGTATCGTGGCCGGGTTCATGGTTCGTGAAACAAAGGATATTTGGCTCAAATTATGATTTGTACCTACCCCTTCTACGTGATGATCTCCGATCCTAAAGTTCAGTTAACTTGGCACAAGCGTTCGCCTCTTCGAGAGGTATGTTGAATGGTAGGAACCATAGTTAAGGAACTCACAAGGTTTTTTCTCGGAGTGACCGTTACTCCTTTTCGTTTTCGGTGTCTGTATCCACACGACTTTGGCGACTTCACTGGGGATTTTTGCTATTGATATCCTTCCTTTTTCATTCTTTTGATTCCCTAATTTTTTGCCTGGACTGACTCCTTTTGAGTTCTTTTCGATTTTTCTTTTGAAGTCCAGCGGGATGCCCTGATTTTTGCCTAAGTATTAGCTTTCCAGCTATTTTCATTTCTTTTTACTTAGCGGGCTTTCTTTTTTCTTTCTTTTGGGACAAGTCGTGTGACACTGATTGTCTTGATTGCTCCGAAAGGATTGCAACTGTCTTACTCCTGATTGGTGAGGTTTAACCATTAGTGGTCGAGGAGGTACGACCTCTGGGAAAAAGGTACGGTGTGATTGGTCCTCGAAAGGCAACACTCCTCCATAAGACTTGAACGCTCGGTCAAGCTAACTGACAACTACCCTGCCCCAGGTTAAGATGTGAGGGTTTAAAAGTCCGAAAGAAACTCCTACTTCTCGGATCGAAGTGGTTAACAAGGGACTAACTCCTTATCTCTCCAGTGTTTGGGGATTTGAAACAATGCCTTGTACGTCATCGGCAAGGTTTTATCTGAAAGCATACGATCATCGGTTATGAGTATTCAGTTTCGTCATCCTCCCTCCAATCTTTGCTAATCATAGTGATAAAGTGGAGTAAATAAAATGAAAGTGTCAGTGCAATGCAATAAATGAGCGACAGCGACATGATTAATTCAGAAAAATGCATAGTCACTTTATCAATATTACCATTCGAAACAAACAATGTTTAACAGCAAGTAGTAACTAACAGAAAAGAAACTACAAATGCAAATAATAAAAAGTCTGAGGACTGCCAATGCTGAGGGCGCCTGCCTGTCTGGATTACTGGCTTCTTGAAGACAAACTCCGAATCTACGAGCTTGGACGGCTGAGAAGTTGGTATGCACAAACAGAAATCCTTCTCGAAAGGAAATGCAGTCTTGGTCGATCAACTGTTGTACTTTTGCCTGAAAATCTTTACAATCTTCAGTTGAATGCCCTAGGGATCAGCCATGGTAACCACACTGAACGTGGGGATTATACCCAGGAGGGTAAGGCTCTGGAACAGGCTTAAGAGCTTTCGGTTCCACTAAAGAACTCTGGACCAAAGATGGCAGCAACTGGCTATATGGCATAGGCACTGGGTGGGAAGGAGCATTCATTCGTTCCAAGTTTTTACGAGGCCTGTTCTGATTCTGGCGCTGATTCTGATAACCTCGACCACGAGTTCGCTGATTTGCAAGAGAAGTGACATAACGTTCCTGATAGGGTGCCCCAGGCACAGTTGTCTGTCCAGCATAACAAGACACAGGAGGTACTGATCTCTGAGAAGATGAAGAACCAACAGGTTTCAACAACTCATCTCGAGGATACTCAACATCTGGCATGATTGCATTGATCACAACTCCTTCTTCATTCTGATAGTCATAAAGAGATTCAGCTTCACTAGCCTGACTGTTTGCAATAATCTGAATTTTCCCGATTTTGATGGCATGCTCAAGGCGTTCTCCAAGTACTACCAAGTCAGAGAAACTTAACGGAAGTCCAAGCATTCATTCGTAGTACGGACTCTGCAGTGAGTTTACAAACATGTTTGTTAGCTCTCGGTCTAAAAGCGGTGGTTGTACCCTAGCGGCAAATTCTCTCCATCTCTGCGCATACTTCCTGATGGGTTCATTGTTCTCTTGAGACAACTCTTGCAACTGCATGCGATGAGGAGCTATGTCTAGGTTATAATCATACTGCTTCAGAAAAGCTCTGGCTAAATCCACCCATGCTCGAATCTGATTACCCTCTAACTGCATATACCAATGCAAAGATGCCCTAGTCAGACTATCTTGAAAGCAATGGATCATCAACTTGTCATTTTGCACAAACGACGTCATTTTTCGGCAGAACATCACCAAATGTTGCTTCGGACAGCTATCTCCTCTGTACTTCTCGAATCTCGGCGCTTTAAACTTATAAGGCAACACTAGGCCAGGAACCAAACACATGCCTGCAGCATTCAGGTTAACAGCATCTTTGACTTTCACGGCTTTAATTTGTTCTTCCAACACTTGGAGTCTTCTATCACACTCCAAAGCTCTTGGGTCTACCGTCCTGGCTACTGGGATCTCTCTTCGGATACTCGGCACAGGGAAAACAACACCTTGACTGTTGATAAGAGGAGGTCGTTCATTGCGGACAACAAACTGCTCATGTCGATCTCGGTCCATAACAGCCGGCTGCGCACACTGGTCTGCAGTAAGGTTGTTCACTTGCGGAAAGTCTGCCTCGGAAGTAGAACCATACAGAGGGTTGGTTGTCATAGTGAACCCTGCCAAGGTGTTAGGAGACTGGAAATTGCTCTCAGACATAGCTACCAATAACCTTCAACTGACTTCACTGCTTGATTCGGCTCAAATCTACTTCAACCCCTTGGTCGTCTTCTAGCAATCAACAGTTGCTTCGGCCAATCACCGAATAATCACCTTCAGAATCAAAACAATGGCTGGATAAGAACTCTGGCTAGCTGGAGTATGCCATGAAATATGATGCAACACGTTTATGCAAATGCAATACAATATGCAGCAAACACGGGATCACAGCCCCCACACAATCTCTGAATACTGCTGCGCTGCTGACGGAGTACGTTCGCTCTGAAGAGAATACCAAAATGACGGGTAGGCTGGAAGTCAAGTTTCCTGCAAAACCCTCCCACTCACGGGTATGGACCTAAACTGACACAAGTTCGGCATCCTATGCGGTCATCAGTGTCACAGACTTTCAAGACTGATGATACGATACCCAGAAAGTGTGGCATCATCATATCCTGAAGAGGCCTCACTTAGCTGAATCCCAAATGATCGGTCCCCAGAGTTGACAATCCTCCAAACCAACAACCCCCTCAACCCAAAGGGTTGAAAAAGAAGTCAACCGGGAGAACCTCGTCTGAGCGTGGATTTCATGAGACACTAGTACATGCAAAGCACGCACGCGCCCACTAATTTCCACAACTAATTCTAAGGTGCACTCAAGCCTGGGTCTGGCTTCTCACTCAAAGGAACATCCCCACCCAACAGCACAACAGCAACAGATAATAGCAATATAAAAATAAACACCCAATAGACAATCAAACAAGCGCTAGGATTGACTCTCTTAGGGGACGTTGGATCCCACATGCATAAGGAACCATCGCAGTCCTCAGCAGCTGGGAACTGTTGGAGTCCCCAGCAGAGTCGCCAGCTGTCGCTACTGCGAAAATCGGAGCCGGCTGAACAGAAGAGTCGCCACCGTGCGTTATTTATCCCAAAGGAGAGAAAAGAAACGCTCGAAGTAAACCTACCGCAAAGACGGGAAAGGAATGGTCATCGCAACCAAATCCTGGATTCGGGAGTCGGTTACATAAGGGGAAGGTATTAGCACCCCTCACGTCCGTCGTACTCGACGGGATCCACGCTTGCTTGGTTTGTCTAAAGGATGCAAAACAATCTATCTACGGTTACTAAATCTAAACGGGAAGGAAACTGACTCGATAGAGCATCGCACTCTATGCCTACGTATTCTCAAGAGAGAAAGTCAGAGTCGTCGTAGTTCAGGAAACTACAGGGAATTGGCTCGCCAAGACTTCGCGTCTTGTGCCTACGTACTTCCACACAGCCTGGAAGATTAGAGCTTACGTAGTTTAGGCTAACTACGGCTAGACAGGGTGTTCTCACACAGGAGTGAGAGATTTAAGTTGTTTTGAAAGGTACGGGGACCTACGAGAACTAGAAACTACGATCTGGTCTCAAATGCGCAAGGGCAAGAGAAAGGGAAAACAAACAGTCGTCAGCGGGAAAGTCTCTATCGCACAGCAGCGAGAGAACAGATAGGTTAGTTGTTAGTGTGCTTGCTAGGATATCGCATCCTATGCCTATATATTCTCATTCGATATGAGAAATCAGAGCAGCTGTAGTTCAGCCTACTACAGCTAAAACCTGGAAAAAAGGGAAAAGGGAAAAAGGGAGCTCGCTAGGATACGGCATCCTATGCCTACGAAGTCTCGTCGGGCACGAGAGATCAGAGCTAACGTAGTTCGACGGGAAAATGAATCTCAATTGCACGGGGGCAAGAGAAGGGAAACAGGGATTCGCTCGCACGGGGCGAGAACAAAGAGGAAGCAGGCCTACGCCTAAACGGGAAGGAACTCGGGACACGCACGCCAGAACCTAGGAAGAAACTCCTCAGCTGGCGCTTCCTTTGTATCTGATGATGCAGCCCACAACACTCGCTGGTTGCCTGAAGACTTGAATACGACAATGATAATGAACGAAGCAGCTCTGGGGCTCCTGACGTACGCGCAAGCTCCATTTCAATCTTCTCCTCTCTGGATCTTGATGATGACGCTCGAATCAAGAACAATGTGACGCTTAGACCGTCATGGTTCGACTTATACGAGAAATCGAACTCTAAGAAGTAGCGTATTGATATCCGTGTCAAAGACAAGATGGAGAAATGATATCGAAAATCATTCTCCAATTGAATCGTGTCACACGGCCAGCCAGAAATAAAATCGAAGATAAAATCAGATAGAAACGAAATAGGAGGGAAATCCAACGATAAAATGGAAATAAAATGCTACTCCTAAAATACGGCAATTAAATTCTACTAGAAAATATTCTAAAGAAATATTAAAGAGAAATGCGTAATGAAAAATAGCATAAGAACAATTCTATCTAAAATATTCTATAATATTCTATAAAGAAAATAGAAAAACTATATTAAATCTATAATATTCTATAAGGCTAAAAAATAATAGAATATAAATGCTATATTAAACTATATTAAAAAAAATGCTAATACTATTCTACACTATAATTCCTAAGAAGAAGAAATAGAGAAATAAAATCTACAATTATTACAAGCACATGTCCAATACAAGAGAAATCTAAAAATGCAAGGGAGGGGGGTATAAACTGCAGAAAAAACAGAACTGGGCCCAGCCCACAATACAAGGGACTCAGAAAAATAAAGAGTAAAGGACTGGGGGGGCGCTGGTAGTTGGGAGTGTATGGTCCAGAAAATTATTGTTGCTACTGGGCCCAACCCATTCGCAACAAACAAGAAAATAGCAAGGAAGGGTGTGAAGTCTGAACATTGGGTGTATGGACTGAAGAAACGAATTGGGCCAAACCAAGCCCATTACCCACGCTGGTTTCCTCTCCTTCACTCTCTCTGAAACCCTAGGTTTCCCCTCTCCACATGCGCCACCGTTTTCACCTCTGTCTCAACCTCCTTCCTCTTTGTACTCCAGAAAATTCCCCCCAGCTAACACGAAAAACTACCCCTCTCAGTTCAATCTGGTTTCTTCCAAACATCACCCTCATCTGAACATAGAAACTCGGAGACGTAGGTTAAACGAAAAAAAGGAAGTTTGTTGAAGATCTGTGGCTTTCATTGATGTTCTGATGCGATTCATGAGAACAGCTTTGTTACGTGTTGGAAACTCATCGTAAGGATCTTCTCTCTATCGCTCGGATCAGAAGGTTCGGTGTTTCGATTTGGAAATTGTTCGTGATTGTTGGATCTGGATGCGATGAAGGTTGTATGTTCTTGTTATTCTTCAAGATTTCTTGACAACGGATGCAGATTTGAAGAATAGCTCGCGAAATTGGACGAATGTTCTTGAACCTTCTTGTGGTTTGACGAGCTTTGATGAATGTTCATCATCTCCGATGAACTTTTGGGAACCTGGACGGAGATCCTGATGAACGTTAATCTAATGAACTTGAATGCGTGAAGATCAGACGAAGACAGATGAACATGCATGAAGGAGTTCGTCAAGAATCTTTCAAGATCTTCGAAGATCTTGAAGAAATTTGGGAAATGATTGATGAGTATAGGAGCTTGATGAACGAGGATGATCTATGAAGCTGCAAGAACCGATGATGAACATTGAAGATTTCTGAGGAATCTAGCAAATCGTTGAATGTTGGATGAAGATTACTAGTGATTTCTGGAAAAAATCTATGGCCGAGCGATGATCTTGATGACTATTGGTGAAAGATCTTCTGGAGATTTTGATACGAGGTGACGAATCTGGATCAGAAGAGATGAAAATCGTGTTGATGTTGATGAAAAATATTGATGATTGTTGTTGATGATTCGGATTGGAGGTGGAAGATTATGGTGGAAGTTGAAGATTTTCTGGAAAAATGCTATGAAGGAGTGATGAATTTGGATCGGAGAAGAGGAAGATTCTGGTGTTTTTGGCGGTTTCAGGCGACTGTTAGAACTCCAGCGAGAAGTTGCGGTGGTCGGAGGCAGTTGGAGTGGTGGCCGGTGATGGTTACCGGCGTTTGCATGCCGGCCGGTGATGATTCCGGCGAGGGGACGCGTGGAGGTTGCATGTGGTGAGGGGAAGAAACGTGGCGTGGAGAGTGAGAGAGAGCAAGACGCGTGGCATGGGGAATGAGAGAGAGCAAGACGCGTGGCGAAAAAAACGTGAGTGGAAAAAGATGATGTGTCCACTTCTGAGAGTGAAACATGTAAATGAAGTGGGGTCCCCGAAAATCCATGCGTGGCAGCATTAAATAGGGACAAGTGGCGCGACTTTGACTGGGCTTTTCTGAATATTATGGATAATTGTGGCCCAATGAATAAAACTCTGACTAATGAATGAATTAATTGTGATTAATGAAATGAAAATTAATGGACTACAATGATTAAGGCTAATTAACTATAGACTAATAATGGAAAACGAAAATTAACTTCAATTAATGAACTACTACAAAAAAAAGACAATTAATACTATATTATTCTGAACCCAATATCTATTTAAAAGAAAATCATACTATTTAATAAAAGAAAATAATATCTAAAAAAAGAATTAAATCTATATTAAAAGTCTATTAAAACTATAGCAAAAGTTATTTAAATCTAGAAAATTCTATATCAAATATATCTAAACAAAATCTATTATATCCTATATTAAAAAGAAACTATTAATTCTTATAAAATGAAAATCTATTAATCTAAATCTATTATATTTCTAATTCTATCAAACCAATTAAATTTCTAAAAAGGATTATAATATTCTAAACCTATTTAAAACTCTAAAAAATGCCATTTAAATCTAATAAAACCCTAAAAAAACAATTAAATCCAATTAAGAGGGAACACGAGACCAACAGCAAAACCCGGACACCGAAACATCCTCAACAACCACAACGCGAGTTGAAAACACCCGGGAAGCGCACAACTTCTCAAAAATAACCTCTGATTATCCGAACTGGTCTGAAACGCCTAAAAATGTGAAAACAGGGTTGTAATCCCGATAAAATCAATATGATTGAGAAAATGCACTGTATGCAGTATGCGAATGCGAATGCAAAAATGCGTCGAACCATAAACCAGATGTGGGAACCGGTTGGTCAAATTTTAGGGTGCAACAACGCCCATTTTTAATTATCTACTTTTTCTGTGTTATTTCAATTACGGTGTGTTTCGTAGGGTTGTGTCGAGCGCGTGGAGGTGCCCTTAAGTTGAAGTTTAATTGATAACTTTGGACCTTAAGAATAATAATATAATTATTAATGATAATGATAATTTAGTGAATAATAGTAATATTATTAATATTATTCTTATTATTATTATTATTATTATTATTATTATTATTATTATTATTATTATTATTATTATTATTATTATTATTATTATTATTATTATTAATAATAATAATAATTAAGAGAGAAAGAATTGGAATAAGGGGTATTTTGGAGTTGGAAAGAGAAGAAGAAGGAGAACACGATAGAAGAAGAGGAAATTGGGAAGAAGAAGAACACGATCAAGAGTGGGAGAAAGTTTGAAGGGAAGGATCAAGAGGAAGAAGAAAGCTAGAGTTCTGGGTCATCTTCTTCAGTTGTTCGAGTTATCGAGGTAAGGGGGGAGAATCGGGTCGAAATTGGTAGAGTGCATGAATTCTAGGTAGAAGGGGATTTCCCTAACCCCATAGGTTTTGATGAATTTGTTGTTATGTTGTGATGATTTCTGAATGTGTGATTATCTTGTTGGTTCTGTTGCATGCGTTTGATGAATAATCGTTTGGTAATTTTGGGGATTTCGGGTAATTGTCGTATTTATGCTGAGATTGAGTTAATTGAGTGGAGCTGAAGTTTTACCGGATAAAATCGAGAATGGATTCTGTAGTTAAGTTGTAGATTATTGGTTTGATATTGTGGGAACTGAGTTGGGTGAAATCAGTTGAGTTCGGAGAGTTTTGCCAACTCTGAGCAGTGGGATTTTTCTGAAATCGCAGACGCTCGCCAGCTGCTTCGCTGAACGAGCTAGCAGCGAACCCTCGCTAGAGATTCGCTGGGCGAATTGGGTAGCGAGTGCTACCAGTAGCCACTGTCTGGCTTCACTAGGGAGTTCGCTGAGCGAGCATGTAGCGAGTGTTCACTGATGCTTCGCCTAGCGAGTGAGCCAGCAAGCGTGACAGTATGTTGTGTGATGTTGTTCTGTTATGTGTTATAGTGTTATTGGACCCTTGTTGATCATGATTGATTATGGGAATGATGTTGATCTGTGGAGAGAGTATGTATGGGATTGGAAGATGATTTCCATGATTATTCGTGTGATTATAATATTTACATTGAGGTGTATCATGTATGTATGATGAATGAATGTGGTGATGTGTGACATATATATATATATATATATATATATATATATATATATATATATATATATATATATATATATATATATATATATATATATATATATATATATATATATATATATATATATATATATATATATATATATATATATATATATATATATATATATATATATATATATATATATATATATATGTATGTGTGTGTGTGTGTGTGTGTGTGTGTGTGTGTATATATATATATATATATATATATATGAGGTATGATGAAATACGATCGGATGGATCGTGGGAACTTTGTGTGCATGGATTGTTGTTGTATATTGATGCATGCATATTCATGATGCATGTTTATATGTGCTTAGGGGGGCATGGTAGGGATAGATCGTTGCTCAGATGCAGTGTATGTGATCTATCCTGAGTTTGATTATATGTGCTCAGGGGGAGCATGGTAGGGATAGATCGTTGCTCGGATGGAGTGTATGCGATCTATCATGAGATTGGTTGACAAACCATTGAGTCGGTACCGCATATCATGGGTTGAGTTGCATGTGTTGCATTGCCATATTGTGTACTATGTGTGATGTTGGACAATATTTCCTAATTGATGTGTGTTGAATGATATTTGTAGGTTTACTGCCTTTTATTCATGTACATTATTTCCGTTATATTTTGATCGTGATTTCTCACCCCTTTGCTGTTGTTGTGGTTTGTGCTTCTTCGAAAGTACAGATAATCCAGGTGCGTAGCTAGCTTGGATTATGGCGAGTTGAGTCGTAAGGATGCTTTGATACGTAACACCGGGACTTTTGGAAGTTTATTGTTTATCTGATGATTTTGTGTGCCCCTGTGGCGTATCATGTTTGATGAATCTTTTGGGTGAATATATCTTGTATATTTTGGGCGTTGGCCGTACATGGTGTATATGACGTTTATGTATATGATGTGAATATATGTACATGTGTCTATATGACAAACTTCCGCTGTTTAATTATTGAAAATCGTTTAATGAAAATGTTTGGAGGAGTTTCTTCTGTGAGATCCCGTTGTGTTTATGATGACTCTGATATTCGTTTATTTTATTTGCATTTAATTTTTGTATTTAGGGAGCGGGGTGTTACAAATTTCGCGCGAACTCTTGCGTGACTAAATGCCACACAAGTCCACACTACTCTACACACTAATCCTATGTGTGTACTCAAGCCTGGGTATTGGGCTTATCTCTCATGGAACCACCCACCCAACAGCATAGCAACAACAACATAATATGATAACAATAAAAATGCAGATGCAATAATATACAACAAATAATGTACATAAAAGCAAATAATTGCACAAAAGTAAACACCCCAAAGATATAACACAGGCAAGCGCTAGGATTGACTCGCATAGGGAACTAGAGTCCCCAGCAGAGTCGCCAGCTGTCGCAACTGCGAAAAGGGCCGGCGAAAACAAACAGAAGAGTCGCCATTGAACGTTATTTATCCCAAAGAGAGGGAAAGGAAACGGTCGAAGAAAAGCTAAAAGAACGAGAAAAGACAAGCAACCAAATCTGGGGTTCGGGAGTCAGTTACGCAAGGGGAAGATATGAGCACCCCTCACGTCTGTTGTACTGAAGGAGATCCACGCTTGTTGTCTATCAAAAGGGATGAGTTATCTAAAAGCTACTGTTAAATGGGGGATGGAAAAAAAAAAAAAGGAGACTCGGTAGGACCTCGTCACCCTATGCCTACGTATTCCCTCGTGTAATGGGAAAGTCAGAGTCAACGTAGACTTATCTAATAAGAGAAACTTGTCGAGTCTACTCATTGTGCTACCACCATCATTGAACCAGGTGAATCGGCCTCCCACGCAAGGTAAATCCACCAATTGCATCTCTTCAATGAAACAAATGAACTCCTTCGAATCACTGAGTCTACAATAAGAAGCTTTACCAAGCCTTTCTTCTTCAGCTGAAATTGAATTATAATCCCCCCTATGCACCATTCCTCCATGTCTCTCTTATTTTTTAATTTAATCAACTCTGTCCACAAACTCTTTTATCATTTTTGTTGCACGATGCGTAGATATTAATAAAATTGTATGTAATGCCCTTCCACTCCACATTAATCCCCACAAATCTTACACCCCTGAAACTAAAATTGAGATTGAACAAATTTTTCTCAAAAGAATCACCATTCCACAAGAGGCCCCTACCGAGTCCAACGACGTCTACTAAACGTTCTTATTACCCCCACAAACCCCACGCACTCAAACAATCAAACTCCATAATTTTTGTTTCCTGCAGACAACAAACATCAAATTTTCTAGAATGAATAATAAAATTTATCCTTTTCCTCTTCGATGAACGCTCTCCTCCTTTTATGTTAAGAGAAACTATATTCATGGCAACCTCTTGATTTTCTCCTCCAACTTGGATTTCCCTTCTTTGTTTATTCTTTATATTCCCTCAATTGATAACACTGAATCTTCAGGTTTTAAAGTGCTCAAAATCCCCAACTTAGAAATCATATCCCACACCACCCTACTAACCTCATTATCGAAATTCTTTAAAAAAATGTTTGTTACAGCACGCCACATCGGAATCTGTCAGAGATTCACAACAAAGCGCAACACCACCAGAAAAATTGTTCTCCTCTTCAAGCTGGTCTTCCTTCACAGTCGCTTAATCACTCGTGGCTGAATTTTTCTTTGAGTAAAGACAAGCGAAATAGGAAAGGTGAACAATAGCTGGACTGCCCAAGTCACGGACCTCCCTCAATTTCTTCTTTTTGGGCTTTGTCCTCCTAGCCTCCACACAAGCCTTAGCAAAATATAATGGGCCTTTAGGAACACAGACCATCTCCTTAGGCCCAACCAAACTCGTTGGTAAGACTAAGTTATCGTGGGTCCCTTTCAACGTGACAAAGTCGTTGTCCCCTAGTCTATCCTCAAACTTCTCCAAAAAGTTCACCATCTCGAGACAAGTGTCCTCATTAACTTCTGTAGGTAAAACCATATCCTTCCCATTTACGTCGTTCTTCACTTGCATGTGAATAGCAAAATCAGAAACAATCTAATTAGTCAGTAAAAAGGAAAACAAGTAATTAGCATTATAATATATAAAACTTATCACTTATAATTTATAAGTTCATGTATTTAAAAAAATGTTGTTTGGTATATATTATTTTTATTTACTTACGATTTTTAATAAACTAATTAAAATAGCTTATAATTTAGCATCTTTTTCTTTAAATTTTATTTATTTTGTTTTAAATTAAAAAAATTAAATATTAACTAAAAATATCTTTTTTTATTATATTTAATTTTATAAATTAATTTAACTGTTAATATTAAAAAATAATATAAATTTAATTAACTAATTCATTTATTTCCAATCATCAAATATATATCAATTATAAGTTCACCCATTATAAACTAATTCATAAAATGTAAAGTTATTTTTTATCAAACATAAACTTAAAATGGTTTTTTTGTAAGGGCTAATACCCTATTTATATATGCCAATAATATTCAGAGGCTCTAAAATACTACAAAGACCAATATTGAACCATAATTTTGTTTTTCGTTACAATATTCAACCATAATTAATTAGTCATGTCAAAATACAATTTTTTTTTCAAGTTAATAAAAAAAAAAAAAGACTATTAGCCACAACATGCTTGCTCTCTACGGCATTATGCTAAAAGCACTTTCCTTTTTAAATATTTTTTTCTCTTACCACAATGATGAAGATAATTATAATAATGATTAAAAAACAAATATTTCCAACTTTATGGGCAAATCCAACAGTTACTTAAATTATATTTGATGAATAAGACTTTAGTCAATAAATAATATTAAATAATTAAGCTACTTTTTAAACCGACAAAAACAGCAACTTGATGACACCATACTTATTAATAATATAATCAATAAAATAAAAGAGCGTTTATTTCACAGTTAGAACAATTAATTAAAGAAGATATTAAAGCAATGAAGATTAATTAATTTTAATTTTTGCAAATAAGTATTGCACATGTGATGACCACACAAGCCGGTGGTATGGTTGTGGATTAAATGAAATATTTTAATAAAAATAATTAATTAGTATTAAGTGAATATATCATCAACTAATGCACCTAATAATTAGCTGTCTATAATTTTATCATGAATAAAAATAAGTTAGTTGTCTATAATAAAAGTTTAGCTTAAAATGGATGGATTAATTATCAAGAAAAAGATGTTTTGTAATATCAAGATATAACCTATAGTATTTTAACATGGTTGGCACAATTGTCCTAATAGAAAATTTTCCAAATTTATTCCTACATGATACTATTATTTATACGTATACGTGACTAATATGGCTTAATATAACATTATTTTATTTATGTTTCTAAGTGTCAAATTTTAAAATATGCAAAAATTATGAGAAGAGTAATCTGCAGTGGTTTTGGATTTTAACCATAAAAGATAAAGTGTATTTTTTAAATTAAAAAATATATATAAAAAGAAAACATTGTTGTTTGGACGTAATGATGGAACTTTTCAAAGAAATGATGAGATAGAAGAATTGTACATAAAGTTGAAAGAGTAAAGAACGGATAGAATTGAATTTTATACATTTTTTCAGACACAAGTTTTCCATCACTAGTGAGAGGGGTATGTTGCATTTCACTTTTCATGGACACGGATAGCAATAAACTTTAGAATTTAAAATTTATTTTTAATTCAATTGATTTTTTTTATGAATAATCTATAAAGTCTATTTTAACTCTCACTCGTTTCTGAGTGAGTTGTCATTCTAAGTTTTTTTAGTTTGTTTTTATATAATAATTTCTTAGGATTGATTGATTATAACATATAATATGAGTTAAGAGACCCACCATTTCCTGTAAGAGACATGAATGCTAACATCTTAGAAAAGACATGTTATACTGATTTATGAAATCCATTTTCTCACCTTCCCTCTTCTTTTCAACTCAAACACTTTATACAATACCAAATCCCTATCACACATATCAACCTTAACCTTACATATATCTTTTTTCGAAGTAATGGTGTTATATATAAAAAATATTAAATTAAAAAAATAAAGAATAAAGAAAATTGAAAGAACCTTATTGACTATGACTTCTCTCTTTTTCTCTCTCTCTCTCACACTGACTCTCCTATATTAACTCAACTCATTTTCTTAGTTGCCACTTCATTTTCCTTCCTTCAATTCTCTCTATCAGTAAATCATTGCTTCATTAAAGAAACTTGAAAATTCACAAATGGGAAGACACTCTTGCTGCTACAAGCAGAAGCTTAGGAAGGGACTATGGTCACCAGAAGAAGATGAAAAATTACTAAGGCATATAACAAAATATGGCCATGGATGCTGGAGTTCTGTGCCTAAACAAGCAGGTAAATATAATTATTCAATAAAATAAAAATTATCATATAGTTATAATATTAATGAAGTGAAAATTCTTAATTTAATTTAATTTAATTTTCTCAACGTTGATTTATTTATTTATTTATTTATTTGCAGGTTTGCAAAGATGCGGTAAGAGTTGCAGACTTAGATGGATTAATTACTTAAGACCTGATTTAAAAAGAGGAACATTTTCTCAAGATGAAGAGAATCTCATTGTTGAACTTCATGCAGTATTAGGCAATAGGTAAATTTCAGTTCATGAATTCAGTTCCGGTTTTACATTTGATAGTTCGATTTGATTCGATTCGATTCCATTCTGAGTATCAGTATGTTTCTGGTGTGTCAGATGGTCTCAAATTGCGGCGCAATTGCCGGGGAGGACTGACAACGAAATAAAGAATTTATGGAACTCTTGTTTGAAGAAGAAACTGCGGCAAAAAGGTATAGATCCTGTAACTCATAAACCATTGAGTGAGGTTGAGAATAATGGAGAGGAAAATTCCAAGAGTCAAGAGAAAACGCGGCCGGAGTTATTGTTATCATCTCCGAATGAATTGAACCTTTTGAAATCGGAGAGTTCTAAATCAGATGCGGCTTCCAGCTATGAGCAGAGAACATCATCTTCAATTTCGCCCAAAGATTATGCGCTAGAAATGGAAGGTTCTTGCAACAAAGAGTTTTTCATTGACAGGTTCATGACTTCGAACTCTCACCACTCGGATTTGATGGGAAATTTTCCGATTCAGATGAGTTATACGAACAACGAAAATGATAGTAACCATTGGTTTAACCAAACTGGAAAAACTTTTGATGTGAAATATTCTGATCAGTTTCATTTCAATTCTGCTACAGCGGCAACAACTATGTTTCTTCCTAATTCTTTTTGCTGCAATAATTCGCTCGATATTTCTCCGTCTGTGAATGTTTCTACCGAGATGATGAAAAGTGATAGCAATACATTAAACTTGCAAAACAACAATTTTTCTTGGGGCGGATTGATGGAAAATCATCCTACAGAAGAAGCCAAGTGGGAGAATAATGAGAATAATAATGACTACTTTCACAATCCGATTTTAATGTTGGCTTCTGAATCGTTATGCAACGGGATAAAGCCGCAAATGAATTTAGTGCCTGATAATTTCGGAAATATTTTGCCTCATACAAAGCACGAAACTTCTAATATATTTTCTAAGGATATTCAGAAACTCCGAGAAGCTTTCGGAGATATGTGATCCCGATTTGAAGAAAACGGAAATATTCATGATTTTTAGAGGTGTTGTTTTCTTAGTACAGATGTGTGAAGCCACTGATTTTGTTATTGTATATAGGTATGTGAATCTGATACCAAAACAAAAAAAAACTATTTGATTTTCAACTTTTTTTTGCTTTGTTGATATTTGTGAGCCAACATTTTTTTTAACTTTTTTTCTTTTGTGAGTGTGGGGTAGAATGGGTGAATAAGAAATTCTTTGTTGTTTTCTTTCTTTCTATATACTCTTTCATTTATACACTGTAACAGCATTGGTGCTTTTTTTTTATTGGTTCATTTTCCTTACATTGCTATGAACAGAAACAGATTTAGTTATAGTTGTTACTTTACCTATAAAAAACAAGTTGGAGAATCTTTTTTACTTGGTATTTGATTTTATCTTGTCTCTAACTTTCATGCAAATGAAAATGACACTAAAACTTTGTCAATCATTTTCACTTCTATAATAGTTTTGATACTTTCCCATCTATGCAAGTTTTACTTTTCACTTGCACAATGAAATTGTTATGTTGGTCTTGTTGTACTCTTCACAAAATCATGTGTATTATTTATCTTTTCTGGTAAAGAAAAGGACAGCATCAAAGTATCAAAGTAATGATTAATTTGAAGAATAGTGTGTGTACAAGAAAGAAGTGTCATTTTCCTCTGAATAGTCTTATTTGGATACCTCTTGATGTACTTTTAGACTTTGGAACACCTCTAGTACTTTATTTTTTATATATTGGTTAATGATAAATAAAAAATTTAAACAAGTTATAGATTTCAATAAAAACCATGTAGTTTATTTTGCTTTCGCGCGAAGTTAAATTCATCAGGATTGTTTAAAAAGTGGTAACGTGGAAATTTTTAATACCTAAAATAAAATCAATATTGATAACCACTTTTTCAACAATCCCGGTGAATTTGGTTTGATGACTTTATGCGCGAAAACAATGTTATATGATGCATAGACTTAATGCATAGTAGATTTAACTAATTTAACAAAAGAATTCTAAAGACACAATGTGGTCCTAATTTAAAAGTAGAATTGAGAATATTCTAACCAAAAGGATAAAACAAAAATGCAAGAGAATTGAAAACATTATTCATATCCTTCATTTGTAATCCATCATCCATGTTGGAGCTTAAATTTGGGTCTGCTAAACCCAAGTCCATTTCCATTAGTAATTTTGGTCTGGCCTATATATGTTGTTATCATTGTTCATTTATTTATCTCTTTCTCAAATTCTGAATACGTGAGATTCTTGAGTTCCTTGCAAGACAACAACGATTGCTTGTCCTGAAATTTGAATAATTCATTAGCACCAAAGGACCTGACATAAACAAAAGAACGTGACTTTCTTCGTTAGTAAGAAGTCATTTTGATCATGGCAGCGAAGACATCGGAGAATGTATTGCCCTAGACAGGAGTCTCTTGGTCTAAGAGGCAAAAATAGAAAACGCTTAATAATTCTTTAGCTCAATTGATAGAGAACATTGATTGTAGGATCTTTAAGGGTCTATTTGGTTTAATTGATGAGAGGGGATGGTTTTTTATCAAAGAAAAGGGAGGAGATGGGAAAGAAGGAGTTATGTGGCTTGAAATATGAAAAGAAAAGGAGAAGAATTTTAATTACATATACCATGTTTGGATTCATAAGGAGACAAGAACTATTTTAAAATTAATTTAATTTTTGAGTTAAATATATTTTTAATTTCTCTAAAGTTGGGTATTTTTATTTTTTGTTATTGTAAAAAAAATCTTAAAAATCATCTTCATAATATTTGGTATCCACGCTTTTAATCCTTAATGTTAGATATTTTTTCGCAGTTGACAATTTTTATTAGAAGCTTAACTAAATTTAATTGTTTTCATTTTATTTTGGGTCAGCTAACTTTTTATTGGGCCTTAGACTTCTTGTTAGTTTAGTCAAATCTCTTATAAATAAATATTGAATTGGAGAATTTATTAACGCACCTTATAAGTTTCTACTGTACCACGTGAATTTTCACAAATGCTCTCTGTTTTTTGAGATGTATTTTCGGACGCATTAAAATGTAAGTTAATGTTAAAATATTCCAGAGATGCATCTCCGGAACATTTTGGAGCATAACTCGCGTCAAACTCTTCTCCTTCCCTATTTCACAATTTTTTCAAACTCAACTCAACCTCTCTCAAAACACTTCTTTACACCAAGTCAAATTTTATCAAACAAGACTCGGAGGAACTCAAGAAAACATCAATCTTCATCTATAACATCGTCCAACTTCATCAAAAATATCAATTTCAAGTAAAAAAATTTAGTTTTCAATAAATGTTTGAGTTTTTGGTGTAAATGAATACAAATCAATGATTAGAGTTAGAAATGAGTAAAAATCACATCTAAGATAGTTTATACATAGTGTATTAGTTATTTGCATGTGGTACATTACGTCATTGATGCAACTTTTGAGTTGTATAAAATTCTGGAGATACATCTTCGAAATTGTTCAGCGTTTAATTTTCTGCAGGAAATTTCTGAGATGCATCTTTAGAATTTTTCAACGTTTTAATTTCCTGGTGATTCTAGAGAGTATTTTTTTTTTATTCTCTTGCCTGTGTTGTTTGCATACAATAATGGTTGTGAGTGCTAACTACAAATTCAACCAAATTTTGAATGATGTCAAACAAAAAATAAGATAGTTTATTGTAGTGCTCTTGTATATTCGACGGTGTCAACCTAAATTTAGATGCTCATTTGTCCCCTTAGCTTTAGGATGCATAAAAAAAGTCTTTGGACAAGTTTGATGTGTCTTAGGCATGTCATACACATCAAAAATCAAGTTTGTGTGTCAAAACAACAACATAGGCCGACCTATACATGATTGGGCCGACCTATGGAAGCCTCAGCTTTAGTATAGGCCGACATATCCATGTTTCAGGCCGGCTCCTACGCTCCAAGAACGAAGCTTATAGATTCTGCCCATAGGTTGCATTTCAGGTCACCTCACAAGCTGACCTGAACATCTTCATAGGTCGGCCTATGACCTTCATAGGCTGACCTATGTAAGTTAAAACTTGAAATTTTCTTTTTTACATCTTATTTTTCTTGCGTACTTTTGCCCATTTTATTCACATACTTATATATACTCATACATGCATCTTCTTCTAGACAAGGTTCTGTTAGAACACAGATTGATGTTCAATATATCTCATTGTTTTGATGATAACATTAACGAAATTTTGTATAGAGAATTTATATACATTAATTTTTGTTCAAGTGTTTATTTTCTTCAGATATCAAAATTAATATTATTCTGGAAGCAAGAACTCCTCTGAACACCACAGAACTAAAAAGCTCTGAACGTCAGAAGAAACACATCAGAAGACTCTGATCTGCTACAATGACTCTGAGCGAAGCTAAGAAGAACTTGAGCAAAGAACATACGTAAAGCTTCAGAAGACTCTAAAAGTAATCAATGCTGCAAGTACAGAAGTTCTGATAAGCAAGTATGCTCTGATAAGAATTTCACGCTTAAAGCACTTTGCTGCAAACTCTGATAGAGAAACTCTGATTGAGTTAACTCTGATCTGAATAACTTGGAACATCATCAGAAATTCTGATGCAAGGCGTTCCAAAGTTATTGAAGAAGATGCTTCTCAAATAAAGATCCATTGGTATATTCCTTGTCTTATCCTAAACGGCTCTTTCCCCATTCGTGCATGACACAGGATTTCAGACAAAAAGGATTTGTCAGAACATTCCTCTTCTGAGAAAGAAAAAGTCATTAGAAGACAAAAAGATCAGAATGCACAGATTTCACAGTCTTTGAGAAAGGATTTCAAAGTACTATAAAAGCAAGCATTAGCATCACTTCAAAGGTGGACGGAACTATTGACAAAATTATTCAAAGCGCTCAGTCAAATATTCTTCAAGCTAGAATAGTTTTCATTTTCGTTCTAAAACTTGTGTAAAAATCACTGTTGTGATATAGCTTTTTAGAAGCACACATTAAACACATTTGTTAGTTTATCTTTGTAAAAGATTTTCTTAAGAAGACCAAGTTGTGGTCAGAATTTCTTGAGAAGACTAAGACAGTTGTCCTAGTGGTTTACACTGTAATCAAGTTTGGTATAGTGGATTAAGTCCTTGTTGAGAAAGGCAAATCACCTTGGTAGGGTGGACTGGATTAGTTTGAGTTCAAACGAACCAGGATAAAAATACTGTGTTATTTTTCTATCATCTCAATTGTTTTAAAACCCTTATTCAACTCCCCCCCCCTTCTAAGTGTTTTTCTCGCCTTCAGGTTCCCTAGTGAATAAAACCTAAACGAAACCATATTACAAAGGTGTTCATCATCTTCATCCTTTCTTCGACGCATGCACACAATTGAACTAAACATAATCATTTTTTGATTGGGTGACCATCTAGATTAGGTTTGATAACATCCAATTAGGTTTGGTGTAACCGAGAATATTAGGTTAGGGGTTTTATGGGTTTCAAATAAGAAAACCAAAGTTGGGTTTTCCTTCAAGATCAGGTTGATTTGAAGGTTTTTGACAAGATCACGTCAACACAGATTCGACCGAGTGAAAGCCTTGGGACAATGTGGTTTCTTTGCAAGGAAGTAGCGCAAGACGGTGAATTGTGTTCGGGAATCTTGGGTTTCAACAAGGTACGTGCTCGGGATAATCAGAGGATTGTAGCCACATTGTTAGTCACTTGATCAAGCTTTGATCAAGGGTTTGGAGGTGGAAGAATCAACACAAAACAATAGGGTTTTTGTGGTTTGCATTCTGCATCTCTTGTATAAACATTTTGATAAAGAAAAAGTTAATAGCACTATCTCAATTCAATTTTGAATTGAGGACAAACGTACCCATAGCGAGGCCGATTGGGGAACTACCTAAACGGATCTTGGTATCTCTTTCTTCATCTCTTTATCTCTTTTATTGTTGATTATGCAATTTATCGAGTTCGTCGTTGTTTGATCAATTTGATTAGAAATTGTTTTTATACTATCTTTTAAAGGTGTTGTTGTTGATATAATCACAATCACTTTTATTGTGATTGGATTTCAAACATCAACAAAATGAATTATATTTCCAATCGCTATCGATTGCACACCAAGTGTTCGATAACTTGTTTATGTGTATTTTGTTTGTGTTTTGGTTCATTGGATATACGAGTTACGATTAGCATTGCATTTAATTGATTTGTAGCTTGATCGTTGTTGAACATTTACGTTCGTTGTCACTCTGTTTGGTTTGCGATACGTATATTTCTTTTTGATAGTGGGTTCAGTTAGACGTTTCGATCCGGGTCGTCTTTCTGATGCACCATTTTTTTTAAAAACAGATTTTTGCCAAAAGGCTTTGGTTAAAAATTTTGTGATCTATTCACCCCCTCTAGATTGAAGCCTATCATCTAACAATAGTATGCCTTACTTAAACTTACAAGCATAATGGCTAATAGACATGATAGACTGAGGCATGGCAGGGTTGCTCAGCATGCATCTGTTCGGCGGGAGAAGAGTCAGCAGGTTCTAGAGGCTTCATGTCCCTCTAGTTAGGCAGAGTCGTCTACTTATAGGGTTTGTGCTTATCCTCATGCCACTTCATCTTCTTCTTTTCGTAGGAGACAAAATTCACCATATGAAACATCACTTCCATCATCCTCCAACAGGCGTCATGATTCACCAATGCCACCTCCTACGGATGATGCTGATGATCCACACAATAGGCAGAAGAGGTAGATGAGAAGTTTCCAGACACACACAGTAGTCTCTTATTATATAGTTATAGTACTACGGTTTATACTTTATTTTGATGGTCTTACTACTTTATTGATCTCGATTGTACGACATTTTCGATATTTATTGGTATTTTGTTTTTGTATGCCATTTTTAGTTCATACGGAATTATGTACGCCTATTTTTTTATTTTTGATTGTGCGGTATACTTCATTTGAACATAGATAAACAACTTATAACATGAAATATTTGTTCTGATATATTTCGTAGATGTATCTCTAGGATAATCATTTAGATGTATCTCCAGTACAATTTAAATATAAATGGCTTCTGAGGGGATGCATTGAATGGTTTAAATTTTTTCAGAGATGCATATTTCAACGTTTATTCAGAAATGGGTGCGTTCGGAGACGTATCTCCAAAAATTAAGGGCATTTAAATAATTTTGTGTGGTGGCTAAGAAGTATTTAGGGTGCATTAAGAAACTTTCTTGAACTGATCTCTTGTATATACTTATATTTTACATTTTATCAATACAAGCTCAATGGGCCTTTTTCATTCATTCAATATTCCTATAATATGGTATTCGAAGACTATACCCTAAATCAATCATCATCTTCACCTTGTCTCATTTCTTAACTGCGCATTTGCGACTTCTCTTCATCTCGTCATTGACATGTCTTTCGATTACGACTCCGATCAAAACCACGACACCTCGAAAGATTCACCCACCACTGATCCTAAAGATTCAACAAGAACCAATTCCGAAGATCCACCATTAACCCTATAGTTGCATATCCCTAATATATTCAGGAGGCACCCTAATACGATTATTTTGTTGCTTGTTTGATCACTTTCATATTTGATTTACTTTAGATTATTGAGTCTCCTTCATGATTGCATGTCTCAGAATCAAGTTTTGAAAATATTCGATTTTAGCATGCATTAACCATGGGTTAGGTTTGAACTTGATCATGATGGTTTTAATCAATTGCATGAGTCGGTGGACTAAGAGCCATATATGATATTAATTCAAGATAGGTGGAAAGAAAAATCTCAAAGTCTTCTTAAACTTTTGAAAAATTTGGATTTTTGGTGTATGATTTGAATCAAGCACAAATCGTGATTCGAATCATTTTGGACAGTTGGAAACCAGAAATTTTCAAAATAATTTGATTGGAATCACATTTTACACATGATTCAAATCATCAAACTCTAGGTCACCTCTTCCTCAATTCATTCAAGACAACTTTACGCATGATTCAAATCATGCAATTTTTCCATATTTATTCATTTAGCTCAGCATGTTTGATTCAAATCAAATTTAACACATGATTCGAATCGCGGGGTGTTTGATTCGAATCACACTTTCCTCTTAATTCAGATCAATTGAAATATGGGTCAAAAGTATGTTTTTCTTTTATTCCACTTCACTTGTTCATTTGATTCAAATCATGAAATGCTCTTAATTTGAATCTAATTGACTTTTTCAACCATTTTTAGTGCTTAATCTCAAGCACACATAAAACATTTTTGTCATCATTTCTCATGTATCGAATAATAGTGGGTATCATAATCAACATTGTGATTCAATAAAAAATTAATTTCCTCTGTTTTGAAAGTTCAAAGTTCTTGCAACGAAATACTTGCATCTTCAACTTGAATTTGATTCAGATCTTAATAATGAGAGATTTGTAATTGATTGAAGGAGGCGCATTCTTGAGACTATATGTTCTTGAAGGTTTGATTGAGATTTTCAGGTTATTTGGAAGATTGAGGTGATTGTAATTGGTGATGACAAATTCTATTGAAAAGAAATAGGTTCTTATCTCCATAATTGTCTTGGTGGTGACTGTATGGAAGAATACGGATAAGGCAGAGTTCTTCCCAAAACTTTGGATAATCGCTCAAGGAATCGGTAGGATCAATGGGTTGGTTTCTACATACGAAGGCTTGGAGCAGATTGGTGACATTGAAAAACAAGACAATTTTTACTTGTAGCATCTGCTTGTGAATTGATTACTTTGATAGATATCAAATAAAGAGTCTCTTATATCATTGAGAATATGACCCATGCATATTTAGTTATAATTATCCTCTCTCTCTCTCTCTCTCTCTCTCTCTCTCTCTCTCTCTCTCTCACACACACACACACACACACACACACACACACATATTTCAGTAATTATTTATTCTTCCATTTCTAATGGTCTTGCAGTATTCAAACATACACAACTTTCTAAGTTTTTAGTAAGAATTTCATCTTCTTTTTTCAACAGACAAAGTTGCCTCGATCAAACTTATGTAATTTCACAAAATTAGATGTCATTTTTTTAAGTGATGCTTCCATTTATTAAGTAACGTATGATTCTAAAGATTGGATATTTGTGATTGTTAGAAAGATGTTGGACCACTAGAATAAAGTAAGTGTTGATGAAGATTGCAGATAGAAAATTCAAAAAGTGTGAATTTACACTAACATTTAGATTCAATTCATTTCCACCAATTATAACAATTGACAAATTCTCTTCAGGATACTTTGAATTACTTAATGTAAATTGCACAAACACACCAAGTTTATCATTCAATAATCAAGTACAGAAAAATATTCATACACTTCACTCGTACATTAATGAAATGAATGATGATTTAAAAAGATTACAATATGAGAGAAATGAATCAGTACAAGTCTAATTTTGTGTTTATTTATGTTTCTCAAGTGTCTCTATCTATAAAGAAGTTTATGTCATTTAGTGAAGAGAAATGTCTTTTAAATTAAATTCTTTATCAAAAATAATAAACTATTATATTATTATAACACTCATATTATTTCACAAGAATTGCAATGGTTGAATTGACAAAGACATTAGTCTTAATTCGAAAGTCGCGGGTTTGAACCATGCATTAGTTCATTTTGAATTCAATTTGTATTACTATTAGTGTTAGTAAAATAAACTTAAAAACATCAAAGGTAGGACATCCAGACACAATGTAGTAATTTGTGCTTAATATACACACAAATACAAACTTCTAAATAATATTTTGAAAATCTCTTACACACTCTAGCATAAAATTCTAACTTATCTTTACCTCACCCTTGAAAACATATGCAGATGTTTATTGGATAAGTTTATTTTCATCTTCACTTTCTAAATACCAAAATTATTTACTCTAAAAAATTTCTCGCCATCCAATTTAGTATTCATGGTGTACACTTAAAAATTTTGTTTTAATTCCCAGATATAGTCACTTGTTGAGTACTTGACATGAAAAGTAAAGAAAATAACAATGGAAACCAAACTAAAGTAAAGATTCAACTAAAAACGAATATGGAATCATTGTGAAAATAAAAATTAAAACAATCAAATCAAAGACAAAGATAAATGGATTGATGTTCTCACCCGTTCGCTCAATAGTTACAATACGTTGACATACAAGTAGCAAAACAACGACATGATTTGTCATAGCCTGCTCCTCTTCTAATATCTCATGATGAGCTTACTTAGGTGGCTTTCCCTATGCATCTGGTTTCATGTAAGAATGTGACACTCTGAAAAACCATTGGATGTAGCTAGAAGTATAACTCTGTGAGTGAGGAGCTGACACACTACGTACAACCTCTAGGACTATATGATCAAGGTATTGCGTAAATATCTCATCAACATCTTTGTGGTGGACTGTGGGAGGAGGAGCAGCGGTAGGGGCTCTATGAACACCCTACATATACTCGAACTGGAGAATGACTTGCTCAGCTAGATGTCATTACATTCATCATGACTGAAAAGCCAACCATTCAGAGTAGAGAGATATCTCATCGAATGGACAGTCTCACGGTTATTGTTGTACAGTGTGATGTTTATATCATCTGTTGCGATGCAGTCAAGATAAACTCTGAACGGTTCGGTCATCTGATACCCTTTGAGCGGGATGAAAGAGCAAGCACATGGCAAAGCCTCGTCATAGTCATCCACATATGTCCATTCGGAGAGGCGTGGAAAGTGTTGGAGGATCCATGCTTGAAAATTGTTTCATAAGAAATATTAGTAACGATATAGCACCAAGTGTTATGAAATGTTTATAACAGCAAATGTACAAATATATTAGTGTAAACAGGGTGTTGCTTGATGTCATTTATCTAGTCTTCCATTAACAATCGTCACCAAGAGGCCCCCCAATTGTACTCATTAATCCTCTCCAAGCCAATGAAGTATCTCAAGTAGATGACATCGACATAATGTGCACTTTTTGTCCACGAATATGGACATGTCAACCAAATACAAAAGGTATGACCTTAATGCACATGCTCTATTATGAACTACCTATGCATCATCACTATCGGCCTCAACTGTCGCATCCATGTGGTATTTGTATAACCTTTCCACAAATTTAAACTTGGCATGACATTCTTTGGTGTCATTCATCTCTTGTTGGGCATTATTGAGGTCAGCTCCCAAATATTGCACCATATATTTAATGCCTCATCTAGTGAGTCTGGAGTTGTTTAAAAACCTCCTCTTTATCGAAAGATGTAAAAGGGGTGACACATCATCAAGTGTGATAAACATCTCACTGATCAAAAGATGGAATGAAGATGTCTATGAGTACCATCTCTCGATAAAAGCATACAACAAACCATGATTGATAAAAATATACCTAGTCCTGGATAAATCTTGCAACCTAGATAGTTGCATGACATTTGTAAACCATGGTTCATCAGGTTATGGTAGCTTCACAATCTTCCTATTATAATTGATACATTTCAACGAGTCACGATGTTATAAAAAAAATACATCAACATCAGAAATTTCATAGTTTATAACACATTTATTTAAAAGAATAAATATGGATTTATTTTACCTCTCTATCCCACTTGTGCCTGGCAACATGGTATGCATACAAACAAAATTGTGAGGTGTCTAAGAGGTCTCATGGATAAACATCAAGAATGACAACAACATGTTGGACTTCTAGGGCGGGAGCAGGGGATTCATGTTTCTGTGAGGACGATGTTAGAGACATGTGAACTCTAGAAGACAGTGTTTCAGCATCAAATGAATTGGCGCCAATGGCTGGACGAGAGGATCTAACTCTTTCCCTCCGAACGAAAGCATGTTAGACCACTCTACTTCAATCTATATACGTTGTTAGACATTTTACCTATAAATACACAAGAAAAATTATATCATAATCAGATAGGCCAAACCCAAGGCACAGAGCTAGCAAAATCAGAAAACCAATGCAGAACAACAAAATTTAGAAGTTAACTTTCGAATTGTAGAACAATAAAAATTGGAAGTTAACTTATGTATTCTCCTGAAACCCAGAAAAGCATAGCATGTGCCCAAATGCTCTAACTTCAAAATTCAACAAATCTACATGATGTCTCACTAAACAACTTATTATGTGTTTAACTTCAAACTAGTGCATCAAAAAGAAAAAAAATGAAAACTTACTAAATGTGAGAAGTCGAGGATTTTTCGATTGAATGGAATGGAGTAAAGGTTTATTGATGTCCTAGGTTCGAATGTAATGCAATACAAGTAGCAAGAAAGCTTGAAAATGATGAAAGACAAGTTTGCTAACGAGTTTTAAGTAAACTCTTTGAAATAAAATGAAGAAAAAGAAAGAGAGGAGGTTTGGTGCCTTGTATGAATCAAACACGTATAAAACTTAACCTCCATAAAAAATATGAAACTTATCCTTTGTATATATTCATATATGTAATGGTCTAGATATGAGACTTGTCTTTGGTTGCTTTTTTGTGCGTCCAAAGGTTAATTTCTGAATTTTATGAGTATTTTTTATTTTTCACTAGGGTGCATGAGCACCATTAAGGGTCTGTTTGGTTCAACGGAGGAGAGGGAAGGAGAGGAATTTTAATAAAGGGGAGGGAATGGGAGGTGAGGGAGTGTATTTTAATTAAACGTATGTTTGGTTCATAAGAGGGGGAGGGGAGGGGAGGAAGAAGTTTTATTCAAATATATGTTTGGTTCACAGGAGAGGGGAGGGGTTTTAAAACTAATTTATCTTTTTATCCTTAAAATATTATAACACTCATGCTAAATAAATTTTCAAAAAAATAGTATTCACCAAAAAAAACTCTTAATTCATAAAAAAATATAGATAATCAAACACAAATATTTAACATTTAAAATACTATTGAAATATCTTAAAATAAAAATGAAATACCGATAAACATCATAAAATCACATTATATGATCAATGATCATATGAACAATTTTCTCATCTTGATAATCAATTTAATCCTATACATAATATATAACTCATACTACAATTATATATTGATATCTAATATAATACAACTTATAAAATAATTAAGTTATTACAAACAAAATATTAAATAAAAATGAATAGAATAAAACACATCGGAAAAAAAGTTTAATCATAATAATAAAAACAATGGACTTGCCGTTAAACAAATGGAGAAATTATAATAAGGTGACAAAAATTAAAATATAATATTAATAAAGACAATTAAAAATTTTATTAAACAAAAGTGAGGATAATTTTGTCAATATAATAAAAATAGATGTTATCATAACTCCTCTCCCTTTTCTCCCCTCTAAAAACCCCCATTTGAGAGAACAAAAAAGTGTCTCCCCTCCCCCTCATAAAAAATTGAATCAAACACACCTATTTTAAAATATTGCATCGCCTCCCCTTCAAAACTTCCCAACCAAACGAACCTTGAGATTGTCAAAAGTAATCCCAAGACTAAAATAGTAGAGAAATAACCTTTTTATTGACATAGTTTAGCCCAAAAAAAAAACTTACTCTCTAAAAAAAATTCTTAAATAAACACTAACATAACACACACGTAGTTACGAACAATCAATCATAACTTTTTTATAAACTAAAAAATGAAAATAAAATTTTCTAGGTAAAGTATTTCCAATGTGTTTTCCAAATCTAGAATTGCTTCCAATTTTATTTTTTTTATGAAAGAATTGCTTCCAATTTATAACCCTACTTTTTGATGTTTTCTCCCTATCCCCAATTAAACCTGTTAAATTCCTTTTAAATAAAATCAGAAAAAACAGCATAATCAAACCATTCTCAGAAGGTTGATTCAAATCACCCTATACAGAAAGCCAAATATACTATATTTTTGCTGCATAATTTGAATCATGTTCCATGAAGATTCAAATCATTCGAATCATCCATACCAAAATGTCCAAAAACTCATTTGATAACTGTTAATGTGATTCTAAGAGAGAGAAAAAAAAAACACTAATCAAACATTATAAAAATAAGGTGTTGGACACCATGTGTGCATATCATTTCTCATTCATCAAGGCGAAAAATATTATGTCTTCAATGATAAAAATGAGGGTAGCTGATGCCAAATTTCATTTTTCGTTTTTGGATATTCTAAGCAAAGATAATAAATAACGAAAAGTAATGAATATGAATCTTCTTGACATGGCTATTTATCAGTAAACAAGAAAATGATGATAATCCTTTAAGAATGGTCTTAACATAACTAATGAATGTTAAATACACAAGTGACCTTAACTTATGAAGAGATGATAATATATTATACTCTTCTAAACACCAAATTATGGCAGTTATTGTCACAAGGGTAAGGACAGTCAATAGATTTGACAACTTCTCGGTCGAAATACCAGTCTCCAACAGCAACTGCAATTGGCTGCATAACAGAAAAAGCGAAAAACATAAAGCTTATTGATTATTTCATCCAAGTTATTAAAGTCATCGGTGAGTTATTTTTAATTGAGCATATATATATACCTTGTCCTCGAGAAGAGGAGAGTCATCCGCGAACCATGTCTCCTGTCTCTCCGACTGGCAATGAGCAAAACAGGAATTTATGAAAAGTCCAGTTTGAGACGGTCTTGAGAAGTCTTTCAAGTTGTCAACCATTTGATTTCTGAAGTCTGTGTCAAAGGAGAGATACAATACGTTACGAGGAAATCATATGATTACATCAATGGCTGTAATGTTGTGCATGATTCAAATTAGTTGATGTGTTTATTGCAACAAAACTAGCGAATTTCACTTATGTGCGTGAATGTTTTTTGCATTATTCAAACAACAATACTAGACATTGAAAACACCTTGGAGGAACTGAATTTGAGCCGAGCTACAATTTGCATGGTTTGATTTGCAATCATTCCAAGAGCCAAGAGGATCGGCTGTCGCTGGGGCTAAACTGGCTTGGACCTGATGAAATTAAGTAACGAAGATGTATATCATTAATGTAATACAGGATAAAGTAAGAAGACGGTGTATTAGCATTAGTCCGTGTTACCTGCCACACATCATAAGCTGCGTTGAGTAGAAACAACGGTGTCTCAACATGTTCAACCAAATTCTGAGGAAAGAAGCACTGAAAAGCGAAACTATGAGTATTTAAATTTGGATGTTTGGAGTAATTTTAAGTTACCAATAGCATGACATCTAGAATAAGAATTACCGAAGTTGGGTCCAGTTTGTCGAGACAATTTTTTGGCAGATTTTTTTGTACTTCCTACAATATCAAAACAGTAGGATATATGAAATATTTGTACAGATTTTCTTCACCTTGCATCAGAAAACAAAACAACTAATGGAAGCTACGTTTACCAATCCTATTTTCTACTATATAGTTCTTTAGATTAGTCCGAAGCTACATTAAATGCTACCTGTAACTGAACTACGCCACCAAACAGATTTCTCAATGTGCGTCCTCCAGATACATCAATTCTACACAATTGAACATATCATCCACTATCTAAGTTTCATGTCGATGGAACAAGATAGAAGTAACGGAAATAAAAACATTGAACATACGCATCAAGAAAAAATCCTGCATCACTAAAACACTTCACTTTGGAAGATTTAGGTAACAAGCTCCGGAACTCATCACAATGTATTATGGATGCAAGACCACCCGCAGAGCATCCGGACAGAAGGGCCTGATACACATTTACAGAATATTAGAATTCATGCATATTAAGATCATCGAATAACAACATCAAGCAAAACGGGAAACCTGTTCGGCATTACGCATTCCTTGAGACATTAATTCCTCTATTGCAGCTAGCCATATTTTTTGTCCACGAAATTGAATCCCTGCAGCCTGTAAAAAGAATAAAATTCATACACATGTCACGCAATGATAAATTCAAAGTATCTATCTTTCAATAACAGCTTTTGATAGGAATTATGTGGATAAGAGGGGGAAAACTGATTCTTTCACTGACCTCATTTTCACTATCTCCTGTAAAAGATGCTCCATCACAGTACCTTACTTTGACTCTATTCCAGTTAAAAAAATCTGTGTATGGAATGGAAGATTATGTCCATATCATTGACAGTTAGAACACGGACTTGAGTATACATAAGTTGCAGCCTCAAAGAGGCAAGAGTTAAACTGAACAACAAACAACAAATGCGGAAAAAAAAAATGTATAGGATAAAGTGAAAATACCAGGGTTTTCTTCTGGTTTATTACTCAATATTCCCGTGAAAGGTATTTGATCTTCCATGTATTTTGAGGAACCACGACGAGTCTTTTTTCTATACACACAGTTTCTGATTGTGTTACACCATCCTCCTCCCTGCAGGTTTTCATAAAGGGCCGAAAATAGCACCGAAAAAAAAAAGTTAGGCCGTAGCCACAATATAGTTAAAGCAAGAATTGATATTAAAGGTTGGAGATTATTTTACATACCTCGAGATGAATAAGCCAACTATTTGCACCAGAGTCAAATCCACGATCCAAATGGTAACCCGGCAATGTTCCATCCAAACAGACTGTGGTTATGAGACAAAATTGACAGATTTGAGATCAAGTAACAAATGTATGCATTGGAGAAAATCTTTACTATTTTTAACACAATTGGTTCTTCTATGCTATCAACTCATACAAGCATACACATGGTGATAATCTATTTCGTAGAGTTTATAGAAATAAGCCAAAAACAACTTATAAACATGGCACACTGCATAAACTGCTTCTATAAGCTCTCTCTAATAATCTCGCAAGTGATTATGTCAGTATATTAATAAAAAAGCATACATAATATAGCTCCAAACCACACCACTATAAGGCATATTCAGACAGTAATCAATCAAAACAATAAAAGGGTTGTTTCCGAATTAAGAGATAAGAAAAGGGTTAGCTTCAAAATGTGGCATTTCATAACATAAAAGGATACATTATATATAAGGTTCTAGGAAGTGAGAAAGAAAGAGAATGATAGAGATACCAGCTCCTTTGGAATCAGCTCCTTGAATGAGAGTGAGGTTAACCATAAGAAGTTGCAATGGATTAGGTGAGACGACATCGTTTTGTGAAAAAGAAAACAGTGTCTCAGATCTAGAGGAGATAAACCCAGAAAGTAAGCATGTAAACAAAATCAGTAGCTTCATTCTCATGTCTACTCTAATACTGATTGATTGCCACTAACTACTATTAAGGTTCTTCACACTCACAGTTTCTGAGTGTTGTTGATTTGCGTTAAATAAACATTTTTCGTTTCCCTTCTATACTGGATGGAACAAAAAAGGTTATCTAACTAGAAAGAAAAAAAAAAACATTCTAGACCATTGTCGTGTGTTATGATGATGTTTTTTTCATACATTAAAGTTTAATCTATGTTTCATATCGTATAAATTACGCAAGAACTTTATAAATAAATTAACTCATTGATTCCTAGCGTCTTGTTTTGTGTCATTATTATTTTTATAAACAAAAAATCATTCTCTTTTCTCTTTTATTTTTTTATGTTAGGTTATCAAATATATAATGCTTGTGATGAGTTTGAAGGCATTAACGGAGCCAATCACGTTTAACTGTAGCTTTCAGGGGAATCAAAGATCGCAATCATCTCATCCATAAATTACACTTTCCTTTTTAGGTTTTTCTTTTAACACCACATGATTGATAGGTAGTATTAATTTTTTCATATATACAAAAAAAAGGGTAAATTCTTCCTTGGTCACTCCACCTTACTGTCTCTACTCTCTAGTTTGCTTTGTCCACTTTATTGTGGGAATTGATTCTTCATAATTATGCATTGCTTCTACCTTAAGACACATCTATGACTATCAACTTACATTAATTGCGTTTTTGTTTTTGAAGTTGGCTTAGCTTAATTGATTATTTGAAATTATTTATATATATGCTTGGTTTATAGGTAAAGAACTGTGCATATATTGACAACAGAAAGAAGAAAAAAAAAGTTTTAGTTTAAATTTAGCCAGAAGCAATGTGAAAGTAGTTTCCCCATTTAGCACCCTCCAATGTAATTCAATAAAAAAAAAACAGTTATCTAATGTAGCAAAATACTGATAATAACATCAAGTAGTTAACCACTTATTGTTGATGATGAGTGGCCATGAAAACAATTATAAATGATGGTTGGTCGAGCAAGGACAAGCTTAAGCAAAAAGATTATAGTGGTTCTTTTTCTGAAAAACCAACTGGCACATGCATTATGCATGCCAGTATGACTAATAATGAATATTTATAAGTTAAGGGAAGGATGACATGGAAAACACCCAGACACATTATTTTTGAAAGAATCGATCACCTTTAAACGAATCACTTAGAAAAATTCTAATTACACTTGCAGTTACAAACGGAGAGTGAGAGAATTTCCCCCATAAAGGACTCTATCACGGTACAAATGAACGTATAATTATTAAGGAGCTTGTCACAAACAAGATCCTGCAGCTTATTATGATTGGCAAAATATAATTGGATTAAAACAGCACCTACGTAGACACTGAGCCACTGGATAATAACTCATCATTTACTTCACCAAACTTATGATGCTTATACATTTCAAGCAATAGTTCTCTACAAGGGACAACAGCACCAATCTTGATGCATGCCAAAAAAGCACCGGAAAGTTTTCTGTGCAGACTGTAGGCTTCATCAGGCGGAGGAGTGAGTCTGTGCTTCAGCATTGTTGCCCCAAGGTGACTAAGGCTTTGAGTAATATTGGTTGATCGGAAGTCATATAAACCAGGTTTTGAGAATGGCAACCCCACAATAAAACCAGCTTGTACGTGGGCATCGAGCATCACGTCAGATTCCATTCCAGTGAGGAACCCAAGCCTCTTAGACATCTCAATGACACCATCACTATCGCCATTTGCGCATGCTACAACCTAATCAGTTATGCATCATAAAAAATCAACAGTGATAAAATTCATGAATTTGCAGCTCATCTTAAGAAAAAGGTAAAATGCAAAGCAGCACTAGAATTTTTATCGTGTGGAAGGAGAAAGTATACGCAATTGAATGCAAATAATTCATAATAAGATAACATACTAGACTAATCTGAATAAGAAAAAAGAAGGCACTGAGGTCAGAGTCTGTAGTAAATGAAAGAACAGAATGGTCACTTAGTTGTAGTTATAATTAGGGATGAACATGATCTGGCCCAGACCAACCCAACACTAAGATATGTCCTATCCTTGTCCCATTATCTTTTTGGTCTCTATTTCCATTCTCTGTTTTTGTTTCTTAATTTTCCTTTTAATTACAAAAAGGTTATTTTTTATTTCATTATTTGAAGTTGAAAACAGAAAATAAAGTGAAAACAAGGTAACTATAAGGTCTCATGAAAGTAACTAGACAGACCCATCAAATCTCCTTACTATTTTCTTTAAAATTTAGAAAATGTGCCATACACAACCTCATTAACATAATCTTTAACCATGTCCTACTCCTATATAAATGTCATCTTCAATTAAACCAACATTTAATCTAAATGATAATTTTCAAATGAAAATCTGATTACTTCCCGTCAAAACAGAGTCAGCATAATGTAATGTCTATTTTCAATGACAGGAGAAAAAGATTTAAGATAGGGAAAAAAAAAGCAACCAGGGATGACATCTTTTACTATCTAGCTTGAATGCTCAAATCTCAGCAAACATAAGAATTAAAAAGAGGAAACAATAAACCGAATTCAAATTTCAAATCTTCATAGTTAGATATGAAAAAGAAAAAGTACAAAGCAAAGGAACCAACCATTCTTAGATAATCATCAACAAAACTTTTTGGGAAATCTCGTGCTGCTCCAAAATCAATAAGATTGATTGTCTTCGTAGCTTCATTATATAAGAAATTACCCCAATTAGGATCAGTCTGCATTAAAAGAACACCTCCAAGGTTAGAAAATACACCAAAAACAGATTTTGAGATGCTTGGTTGAAAGGAAAACTTCATATTAACAATGAAAAGCATGAAGCTGAAACACAACAGAAAGTAAATCTGATGAATACAAAGTACATAGCTGTTTGAGAATTAGAATAAATATGACTTCATTCTATATATCTTTTTAGAGATGCTGTATTTGGAGAAAAATTAGGAAGATTTGACTCTAGCAATCTAAAAAGTGAAGCTACTACTACCAAGCAGGAAAGTTATTCTACCCGATGGCTTCTAGATCCAGTTAGTTAGAAGAACTTCTATGAGCCGATTCCCCGTTTAGGAGAGACTAACATGTAAATAACAAATCTGTCAGATAGTATGAGGAGAGAAGGATATTATGCCAGTAAAGATGATATTAATAGTGCCTCACCCCATACCTAGTAAAGATGATATCAATAGTGTCTCCCTAACCCCAAACCTACTTCTTTGCCACATTCGTTGGAGTCTTTCAACAGTAAAATATATTTACTTGTCTTAAGCAATGCCTGAACTACATATCTAATCCAAAATTTGTCATAAAATACCAGCAGCTACATTTTAGATTTTCGATGCTTGAACTTGAATTCTCTTATTAATGATGTAGGTCAGTGTGTCAACAATGGCATTTAATAGTTTTACACATACAGACTTTATACAGAAGGTGGAATGACATGCCTGCATAAATCGGAATACAAATAACTCCATCAATGTGAGTTCTAACAACTTGGTCCCAATATAATTACGAGTTTCCTGATCCAGTAATGCCACTTTGTCAATTGGAATTCCTGTTGCAAGAGTAAACAATCCCATGTTCAAAAACAAGCTATAAATAACTTGAATAAAATGGAATAATTTCATAGACTGTCTTCTAATTATGTATCACAGAAACTGATGAAATTTATTACGATTACCATGAACAAGTTCCGTAGTTAATACTCTTCTGCTTGAAGTATCATCCCGAACTATTGGAACATAAAGTCCTTCTGTGCCAGCAAGAAGATCTCGGAATCGCTTCTGATTTGCTGCCTCCAACTTGTAATCACACTCCCGAGATAATTCTTCTTTGGCGACCTAGAAAAAAATACAGGATAAATTAACAAACACAAATTTTAACTTATGGACAGATATACTTGCCAAATTATGGAAGATGTCTTTTTCTATGATGGGCAAAGTGATTCTGGATCAATATCCACTACAGATGAATATCATCCTGCACAATCCAATTTAGAACAGAGAACATGGCGTACAGCTTTAAGGTCTAACTTATAACTTTGAAGGAAAACCAATCAGTGAAAAGCAAAGGGAGGCAAGAGAAATAAAAATTTTGCAGGTTTAGAGTTCTTCAAATGAGGATATTGAAATAAACAAAATGATTTACATTGAAAAACATGCACCTTAATTGCTCTGTCAAGATAAAGTCCTTCGGGAATTAGATTTGTATAGTTTAAAAGAAGCTTCACATTCTCAATGTCACTCTCAATGCTATCTGCAACACCAGGGTATTGAATTTTCATTGCAACTTGGAAGCCATCTTTCATGACAGCTCGGTGCACCTGCATTTCATGAGGGACTTGTTAGGCAATACGACTATAATGCACAGAAGAGCTAGAAAAAAATGTTTGCATGATATTGCTCTTAAGATTACGACAATGCAAATTGCCTTCATTGGAAACATGATTAGTTCAAAGTCGCCTCATTCTGACTATGAAATTAGTGAAGAAAGCAATATTGAGTTTTCAAAGCTCATCACATTAACATATATTTAAATGTGATTGATGGAAACATGATTACAAAATATTTATTGTATTCAAGATATAGAATAAATCGTCGTATCAATGACTAGCTCTGCTAAAAGCTTAACTTGTAAGTGAAGTCTCAATGGTTTTTGTTGGAATTTCCACCTTCATTCCGGTCCGCCCCTAGTCACCTAATTGCAACATTTGGCTTGCCTTCATTGCAGCCTCCAACACCTTCATTGTGTTGGGTTTGAAGGGGTGGATTTAGTCTCACATTGCTTAGATATATGGCATGTGTAATGTTTATAAAGTTTGGGCAGCTCTCACCTTATAAATTGGTTTTGTAGGGATGAGTTAGGCTCAACCCAACTTCTAAGATGGTATCAGAAAACTATCATAGATATGTTATTGGGTTTCCCGCATGGTCCACGCTTCAGGCTCATTGAGACCGAGCCTGAGGGGGTATGTTGGAATTTCCGCCTTTATTGTGGTCCGCCCTAGTCTCCTAATTGCAGCATTTGGCTTGCCTTCATTGTGTTGGGTTTGAAGGGGTGGATTTTGCCTCACATTGCTTAGAGATATGATATGGCATGTGTAGTGTCTATAAAGTTTGGGCAGCCATCACATTGCCAGCCGGGTTTACAAGTCGGTTTTGTAGGGATGAGTTAGGCCTAACCCAAATTCTAAAAAATTTAATATATCTCTAGCACGCCTTCTCATGAAAATTTTCAGTTGTAAACTATCCTACAAAACTTCAATTTGGTTTAAAGAAGAAGATAGGGATAGTAATGATCAAATTTATATGTACTTGGTCATAGAGTCACTAATATCAAATCAAAGACGAACTCCCGCTAAAAGATTGAGATTCAAGAGGAAGTCATGAATGATTTTGATACATATCTCTAAGAAGTAAAATGCATATCATTTTTTCTAATGATAAAAACTTAATGATCTTTTAGAAAGAAAGAAATTACGCTCCAAAAGCACAAAGAATTCAATACCTGGCCAATACTTGCAGCAGCTAAAGGTTCATAATCAAAACTATGCAATTTTGATGACCAGTCAGGACCTAACTCAGCGTTTAAAACTTGATTAAGCTGGCTCTTTGGCATAACATCTGCCCCCTGACGAACAATTTCTAATGCAGCAAGGATCTACAAATAAATTGAGAGTTTACTTTGCAAATCACATATATATAAACAAAAGTCATTCTTAGGTTTCTTCATGGAGCTGATGGGCTTTCAATAAGAGCAAAAGCATATCTGATTGGGTAGAATATTGTACTAATTTAGTTTTCTGGCATTTTTAGAAATACAAGATATGGAAGCAGAAAATATTACATTAACCTTTGTTCAAAAGACACCACAAACAATATAAAAGAAGGATTCAAGTGACAGCTGATGGCAATTGACATTTAATATAAGGTTCATGTGTATCAAATAAAATTTCACTGTACTGAAACAAACCTGAAACCTATTAAAACTTCCAATTGAGTGCTGAAAATGATGCAATGGTGTCTGCTTACTATATATAATAAGTAATAATTTCCTTTAAATACATTTTTCTTATGTAAAATTCAGCGTTTTCCAAAAACACTCGGTATTTAATTCTTCATCATTAAAAATTCAGGACAGATTTTTTTGGTTTTGATTAAACATAACAAAGTATCCCAACTTCTACTGAAATTGCACAGCATCAGCTAACAATCCTACTTACTTATTGTCATGCCTCTTCGAGAACAACATAAATATTTAAGTACATCATATCTGTTGATAAGAATGTAGAAACCACCGACGTGAGCTTCTCTTTAGAAGTGAGGAAGTAATAGTGAATCTATCTTCATTTAATTTAAGACGCGGTGTGATCTTCATAAAAATCAAATGTGGATAAAAGAAACATTCTCACTTTAGATGAGGTTTTTGCATAACAGTCAAACTACAAGCATAGTCAAACTACAAGCATAGGTGTTAAAAAATAAACCACAGTACCGGAGGAGGAACAAGGGACTCGTCCTGTATGCTCAACATCTGCCCAATTTTGAGTGCGGCTCCACGCATTCTGCAAAGTGCAAGAGCTAATCGTTCGGCATTTTTTTCAGACAAGTATGGGGAAAGTGCAGATTGATTGCCTTGCGAAGTAGGTGTACCATAGGCAAGCCTCTTGACAGATTCCTGAACTGTTCCCCATGCAAGACCAGCTCCTAGCCCAGCAAACCTGCAATTCGGTAGTGACAATATATCCTTCAGTTTTAGATATAGCAATAAGCAAATACTAACACATCACAACCTAAACCATCATGAGAATGTTTGGATAATCAAATTAGTTAAGCATGTATTCAATAAGTACTTATCATATAAAACTTATCTGTGAGTTGTTTCTACTAATGAACAGAAAAATAATAGTGAAATTTGCATATATTTAAACAACACTAACCCAAGAGCCCTAGTAAATGGAGTAGAAGGAACCCTCCTCTCCCTGGGTCTTCGTTTCCTCAACGGCACTTCCTCACTCTTAGGTGAACTTTGCTTAAGCGTTTCACTAGAGCTCACAACCTCACTTTCATTCACCGCCACGGTACAAACAGTTGCTTCGGAAGGTTCAACGGCGTGATTCGCTTCAGAAATGTCATTGGTTGTTACTGTTTCTATGGTTTCTATGGTTGCTGATGCTGTTGCTGTTGCTGGTGCTGGAGGTGGTGGTGTTGAATCAGGCAGAGAAGAAGGATGATCGGAGAAAACAACAATGGAAGGAGAATCAGAAGAAGAAGCGCGTGTGGTGTTAGAAGGAGAGGGTTGAGGTTGGGAGAATTGGCGGACCTTTCCCTTAGTGATGCCGGAGATGTTAGTGACGGAAATAAGAGCGGTCTTAATTAGGGTTTCGAAATCTGAAGTTCTGGCGGGTAAAGAACGTTTGGCGAATTCGTTAGCGATTAAGGAGAGGCCATTGAAGATTCTCGCGAGGTCCTTCGTTGATGACATTGTTTGTTTATGAATTCAATTGGATTTGAGAATAATGTGGAACTTTTCAGAGTTTGAGCACTGTTTTAGCATGGACGTTGAATCTTGTTCTTCCTTGGATTCGTTATTTTGATTTAATTATTACCAGTGCAGTGTAAAATTTGGTAGTTGGTTTGGAGTTTATGTGTCCTAAACGAAAACCAAGTGATTCTTCACACTTATTATTATTACGTACGTGGATGAAGTTTCTTCATCCATACTTAGGGACGAAACAAAATTATCTTTAATTTACTTTTCAGTATGGATGAAGTTTCAATTTTTAATAAATTTAGAAATTTAAAAAAAAAAAAATTTAATAAGTTTTATAGTCTAACACATTTTTGTTAAAATTATAATCGATTTTGAAAGGAAAAAAAACACTTCAAAATAATTAATTCAAACAATTTTTTTCTTAGTATTTCATCCTTTTATTATATTATTTTTAGATTTCAAATTTTTAAATTTAAAGCTAATTTGAATAATTCTTTATAAAAATTATTTTTGAGATATATATTTTAAAAATTACGTGATTTTGCATATACTTTAAACTTCAATAATATAGGTTTATTAGGGTCGGACAAAACATTTGGATCAGTCCAAGCTGTTCTACCCATCTAACTCGTAAGTTTTTGGTTCAGGGGGCTAGTTGTAGTTTCAAGTTCCTAATATATTCAGGGGAGTACCCTAATATGGTGGTTTTGTTACTTGTCTTAGCGTTTTCGTTTTCATTTATTTCCGTTTATTGATTCTCCTTCATAATTGCACATCCTCTCTGAATCAAGTTTTTGAGACCATTCATTTTTAGCATGCATAAGTCAACTGTTATATTTGAGATTTTATCATGATGGTTTAAGTCAACTGCTTGAGTTAGTGAAACAAGAATCATAGGTGATATCAATTCAAGTCACGTGAGAAGTGAAATCTCATAATATTTTGAAAATTTTAAAAAGATTGAGATTTCTTGTGTGTGATTCGAATCACTCATAATCCATAACTCGAATAAAGCAAAACAGAGGCAAAATAGAAAATTTTGGTGTCTATGATTCAAATCAGAAATTCCACCTGACTTGAATCATGCAACTCTTTGATTTGAATCATAGTATATGCATGACTCGAATCACAAACTTCTTGATAGCCACTGACTTGTCTTACTCGAATCGGGCTTAACGCATGATTCGAATCATGAACATGTGTGACTTGAATCATAATCAAATCACACGAAAATTTGTCACTTTCTTTATAAGATCTTGTTTCACACTACTTGCTCATTTGACTCAAATCATGAAATGCACTTAACTCAAATCTAACCAACTTTTTTCATCCATTTTTGTGTTTAATCTCGAGTGCATATAAAATTATTTTGTCTTCATTTTTAATGTGTGAATTTCATAATCAACATTGTAATTTTCTATGAAACCAACACCCTCTATTTTTGAAAGTTCAAAACATTTGCTACGAAACTCTTGCATCTTTAACATAAGTTTAATGTCAGATCTTGATCATGAGAAATTTGTAATAGATTAAGGCAAACGTCGGCTTGAAACTAATCTTTCTTGAAGATTTGGTTTAGATTTTCAAGTAGCTTGCAAGATCGATGGGATGTTGGTGCTGAAAAATTCTAGTGAAAAGAATGAGGTTCTTTTCTCCATATTGCATTGGTAGTGACTGTGTGGAAGACTACGGACAAGGCAGAGTTCTTCTCAATTCTTCAGACAATTCATCGCTCAAGGAATCGGTAGGATCAAAGGGTGATTTCTACACACGAAGGATTGAAGCAAATCGGTGATATTGGAATATTCAAGAAGCGTTGATCGAGTAAAGATTACACATAAAAGTTTGGCATTACACTATATACAAGTCAAGATCCAGATAGGAGAATTTTTTTCTCAATATTATTGTGGATTAATAATTGTATGAACTCTTGCAATATTTGTCAAAATAAAAAAGGAACAATGCAGGTTCCAATGTGAAACCACTGAAGAGTTCACGTAAGGAAAGTGAGGACGAACGCCAAAGCACTATAAACTTCGTTGTACTCTCTCTCTCTCTTACTTTTGTGTTTAATTTTCGTAGTATTTTGCATGCTTAGATATTTCAATTATAGCGTAGTTTATCTTTTATTCCGTGCTTACAGGTTTATGTTCTTCGACTTACATGACCATAAACCACGGCATGCTGGCAACTTTTGTTAAGAGGCGGCGTCCAGAGATGTCATCTTTCCACCTACCTATTGTAAAACCCTAATTTTTACCCCTAATATTTCCCACATCTCATTTGCATATTTGCATCACAAACAAGATCATGTTTTGGTTCCTCTATCCCTCTCATCTTTGGGTTTATACCTTGCAGGGATCACTGAGCATCTGTGTGTTTCTTGTTTGCATTTATTTGTATGTTTATGTTTACTAACCTTTAACCAAAATACCGAAAATATGTTTGTATTTTCTTTACTAACTCTTTTTCACAAAGAGGTGTGGATTAAAAACACCAATCAATAGTTCCTCGTCTCGAATAAATTTCATCTGAACAATGTCAAAGTTGATATACAAGCAATTCAAATCATTTGATCAAGTGTTTCCCAAGATTTGATTGACTTTTATTCAATTGACTTCAAGGTTCTTGTGTTTATTTCCATGCCTTCTTTGACAAGTCAAAAGAATCGAGTCGAAACCAAGACAGCACATCAAAAGGTAAATTTTCACACTTTTTCACTATGTTAATCGATTAACACATTTTGTACATGCAAATGATTAATCGATTAACCATGCATTTTTTGTGAAAATGAGCCAAATTCAAATTTTGTAGCATTTTGGCACCAATTTTCAAATATTTCATCATGAGAATATTTTAGATCACTTCATTTTAATTCCCCTACCACATCATGATTGATTCCCACCATACACCTTCACTAATCACTATTTGATCTTGATTTTGCCTCCAAATTCAAATTCCAAGCCTAATTTTGGTTCCAAATCACCAAAACTTCCAAGCCTAAATTTTATAAATAGAGGCTTCATTTCATTCTTTCTTCAAGCTTTAATAGCCAAATTCACTTTGCTAAAATTTCTCTCAATTCCCTTCAACCACAAAATTTACCAAAGCTCTTTCTTCTTTTGAGAGTTAGTAAATTCTTCATTGGGACTTACTAACTTTTGAGCTAAAACATTCATCTAATCACTTTTTCATCATCAATTTCAGTAGATCAAGGCTTTGGAGTGTGGTTCTTGAAGTTAATTTGAAGCAATTTCAGATTTGAAATGGTAAACCCTCATTCCACCATTGTTGTTCTTAATCCATATTTCATAATGTGATCTGTTGTTGATTTTTGTTGCTTGATCTTTGGATCTTACAAATTGTGTTTTATTGGTGATATTTGATGTTGTTTTACTTGAATTTTTGTGCTAATTCTCACTCATGATCATGAGGTGTTTGAAGAAATGGTTGGATCATGGATGCTGACTTTTTTTCAAAATTTTTGTGTTGTCTTAGCAGTGTTAATCGATTAACACATTTGCACATACAAATGGTTAATCGATTAACCATTGATCAAAATGTGATTTTTGCTTGTTTTTGGGACTGTTTTGGTTCCATTTCTTTTTCCTTCCCTTTTCTTTTGTTCTTTGCCTTGTATTACATATTCGTGTGGTTCAATTTGACATTTCTTCATATATTTCTCATTTTCTTTTAATCAATGAAAATCTTCAATATCATTGGAACTTATATTTTAGTTCTTGACGAAGATGAGGTCGTTACCTATTTTCTTTTCGTACAGTATTGCTTTTGGAGGACGATCTACATATCGTCTCTCTAGCATACATTAGTACAAATATTTTTATTGACCGGCCCCAAATAGTCGTGGCTTCTACATAAGCCTGATTAGGATTGCTTAACATAGCGCTAAATTGTCCTATATTGGAAAATGATCATTTGTGGCTCAAACTTATGTTTGAAAGTCCAAGTATGGCTGATTATTTGTCTTGGGTCCATTACTTATGAAACTTGTTGTTAGGAGACTTTGATTTTATCAATCCTCTAATGAGTCTTCATTAACTTTGGTCTAAGTTCATTATTTAACCATCATTGATCATTTGCTCTAACGAGTATTCAATAACTCACTAACAATATTATTGTACTAATTTTGTTTATGCTTCCTTCTTGCTCACTGTCTCTCTTTTATTTTTATGCTCCATTATTATCATCTCATATCATATTATTGTTTGTGCTTCCGCCCTCTTTTTCTTTTGTTCATTTGGACCAAAAACATTAATAAAGACTTAAACCCCTAAAAACGTGTTCTCTTAATGGTGGACTATGGTTACTATCTTTTGCATTGGACATGGAGTTTTGGACTTAGAACTAGGATCTTAACCTATACTTGGAAGTTTGTGATGTCAAACTTTGGATTTTGGGTACTTGAAGTTCTCTTTTGAAGACTTATTTTGATCAAGGCCTAATCTAAAGGAAGAATTCTTATAATATGGAGCTTACTTGTGTGGTTAGACCGTTCTTATCCTTAGCTTTTATCTTTTTACTCTAGAACAGTCCCTTCTTCTCCACCCCTTCTTTAATTTACAAAATATTCTCTCTTTTTTTCAAAATCTTTCTTGTTTTCAAACTATAACCTCTTTTACAATAAAACTTTGACTTTTGTCAAGTGTTTTTTTTTTCAAACTTCATTTTCTTCAATAAATGTCAATCAATGTTAATCATACTTTGACTCTTTTTAAAAATACATAAAAACATTCAAACTCATTCAAACCATTTATGCCTTATGCACTTTTTCTTTTAAAACTTTTCCATAAGTTTAGATGAGTCATCTCTTTAAGCAAAATTATTTGCTTGGAAATGACGACTTGTCTTTTCACTTAAAATCAACCATAATAAACCTATTTTGTTATTTGTACCACGAACCACGAGGTTTTGATCATATATTGCATTGTGTGGGTACGTAGGCATGAGGCGACAAGTCTCTCAAAACACAAAAATCTTAAAAAAATATTTCTCTTCTCATCTCCTCAATCTCATTTCAAACAAACATTTTCAAACCAAAAAGCGTAGATATTTCAAAGGGTTCCTATAGAGTACTATAGACGTGTTGGGTGCTAACACCTTCCCTTAGCGTAACCAACCCCCTTACTCAGTCTCTATTATTTGTTCTTGTTTTAAAACTTGTTTAGGTTTTATTTGTTCTTTTTCCTTTCCTTTTGGATAAAATAAAAGTGTGTTGGCGACTCTTGCTTTATGAGTTAAGTTAATCAATAGCTTACACTCACGATTTTTGCCGCTACACCTATAGGCGAGATGACCATCACCTTGGATGACGTCTCTTACCTCCTGCACCTTTCTATTAGGGGGATATTACTGTACCACAGGAGGATCGAGCGAGAGGAAGGGGTCGACATGATGCGCCATTTGGGGGGTTGACCTTGCTAACGCTGCATAAAAGGCACACGATTTTTGCCGCTACACCTATAGGCGAGATGACCATCACCTTGGATGACGTCTCTTACCTCCTGCACCTTTCTATTAGGGGGATATTACTGTACCACAGGAGGATCGAGCGAGAGGAAGGGGTCGACATGATGCGCCATTTGGGGGGTTGACCTTGCTAACGCTGCATAAAAGGCACAAGACACTATGGGTGCTCATGTGAGATTTAGTTTTTTTTTTATAGAAAAAGCTTTATAAAGGACATTTGCAAGAGGGCTTGGATGCTTAATAAACAAGGATAATTGAAGAACGAGAAAGGCAAAGAGATGATGAAGAGAAAAGAAGGTGGCGGCTAGGATATGGGGGGAGGGAGAAGAGAGAGATCTAAATGCTTAATAAGCAAAAATAAAATTTTAAATAAATAAAAAATTCACAACAAATAAACCAAAAAAGGCCAGGTTAACAAAATAATTTTGCATCAACATTGTCACGTAGTCAAATTTAACGTTTTTTTAAAAAGTTGAACGGAAAGGACTATTTTGTGTAATGGAACATTTTTTAAGGGACTAATATGTAACATTATTTAGTTAAGAGACCAAAGTGAAACAATAAATTAAGTTAAGATATCAAAATATGCATTAAGTATTTCTCTTATTATTCTCTTGTAACAAACAATACATCGAATCTACTTTATTTCTCAGACCTTTTTCTATTTCATCACTCTTTCTCACATATTTCACTTTTTTATTCTCTCGCAACAAATAAGACCCTTAGTTTTCTCCAAGCCTAATGGAAAGGGCACATCCCACATACCACACTAGTAATAACAAAATTAATATTACAAATCCAAGGAAGAGCAAAATTCAAAACCCATGCTAAACCAGTGCTCAAACTCCGAAAAATTCCACATTATTATCAAATCCAATTGAATTTATAAACATATAATGTCATCAATGAAGGATCTCACAAGGCTCTTTAAAGGCCTATCCTTAATCACCAACGAATTCACCAAACGTTCTTTATATATTATAACTTCCGTTCGTCGATTCTCCCATCCTCAACCATCCTCCTCCAACACCCACACACTTCTTCTTTTGATTCTCCTCTCGTTGTTGTTTTCTCCGACCATGCTTATTCTCTACCTGATTCAATACCACCACCTCCAGCACCAGCAGCATCTTCAGTAACCATATAAACAATGGCAACCCGTGAGATTTTTGTCGATGCTTCTTCTGAAGAAAATACTCCGCTAGAACCTTTTGAAGCAATTGTTTGTACCATGGCGGTGAACGAAGTGAGGTTATGAGCTATAGTGGAACTCTTAAGAAAATTACACCTAAGAGTGAGGAAATTACATTGAGGAAACGAATACCCAATGAGATAAGGGTTCCTTATACTCCATTTACTAGGGATTTTGGGTTAATGTTGTTTAAATATAAGCAAATTTCACTATTATTTTTCTGTTCATTTGTAGAACCAACTTATAGATAATTTTTATATGATAAGTACTTATTAAATACATGCTTAACTAAGTTGGTTATCTAAATATTCTCATGATGTTTTGGGTTGTGATGTGTTAGGAATAACACTTGCTTATTGTTATCTCTAACGGAAGGATATTGTGTTGCTGCCAAATTACATGTTTGTTGGGCTAGGAGCTGGTCTTATGTTCGGTTTTGTAGAGGTGAAATAAAAATGGAATGAAAAGACAGAGAGAAGAGAAAGGATGTTCAAGAAAAATTATTCACCATATAAATTGTTTGATAGAGATAGAGAGAAAGAAAATACATAAAAAGAAGAAAGATAGCAGCGATGAGGAAGTAAAACTTACGGGATCTACAACGGCAGTGGCATGGTGGTGATGCGGCGTCAATAAGAGCTTGAATATGCACTTAATTGGTGCTGCCTTGGTATGTTGTTTTATTTTTATATGAACTGTGAAATTCTAGAAACGCGAGAATGAAAAAAATGAAAGGTATTGTCTTTTTTTATCATTTTGTCTTGGGCAAATCCAAGGTTGTCGAGTTTAATCTCCACTAAATATAAAAACACATTCAAACACATTCAAACCTTTTGTGCCTTTGTACACTTTTTCATTTAAAATTTTTTCATAAAGTTTAGACATGAGTCATTTTAATAGTTGAGATTTAATTCTCCTATTCCTCATAGTACTTAAGATATTGACATTTTCAACTTAGATGATGCAAATGTTGTTTTCTTATACTTGTGGGCAACTCGTCGTAGTTTTCTCCTTAAAATAACGACTTGTCTTTTCATTTAAAATGAACCAAACAAATCCATTTTTTATTTGTACCACGAACTACGAGGTTTTGATCATATATTGCACTTTGTGGGTACGTAGGCATAAGGCTCAAGGAGTCTCTCCAAACACAAAAATCTTAAAAAATAGTTCTCTTCTCATTTCCCCAATCTCATTTCAAACAAACTTTTTTAATCCAAAAAGGTAGATATTTCAAAGGGTTCCTATAGAGTACTATAGACGTTTTGGGTGCTAACATCTTCCCATAGCATAACCAACCCTCTTACCCAGTCTCTGTTAATCTGTTCTTGTTTTAGAACTTGTTTAGATTTTGTTCGCTCTTTTTCCTTTCCTTTTGGATAAAATAAGAGTGTGGTGGAGACTATTGATTTATGAGTTAAGTTAATTAATAGTTTACACTCACACTTTTTACCGCTACAGAAAGCATGTTAATTGCAATAGGTGAATTATTTCGAAGATGCATCTCCAGAAACTCCCATGTATCATTTTAGAGCAGCACCATTGTCTCAACATCTTTATTTCTTTTAGGCCAAGTTCTATTATAGTAAAACCAAAGTAAATTTCAAGTAAAATGAAGATATTTAAAGTTAATTGAAAATTAAAAACCACACATTAATCCAAAAAAGATAACACCATGCATAACATTTGTCTTAAAATACAAAAAAGTAATACATCCAAACATAAGCTATTTACTGGGTTTGTCTAACCCCCCTACTTCTTTTGCTGCATGTATTACACAGTACTTCATAACTCAGTGTTTACTGTCGAAATTGGTAAACAAGCGCTAATCTTCCAAATTATATATTTTTGGTTACTCCTAGCATCAACTATATTGATCTTAGGACATGTGATTTTGTTTTCTTCAAGTTTTATCACTTATGAACATTTCGAAAATGTTCCTTTCATTGAAAGTAATGTTAAAGTTTGTAAAGAAATGCAAAAATGTAAATAGCAATGTATATAACTTCAACGTAAATTTATAACAAATGTAAATGACGAAATCTTAAATTATTTGATATAAAAAAATATAAAAATGGTGATCGCACGTACATTGCACTCATGAACTTGTTTCTCAACAACATAGATACTTTGAGTAATATTTGAATTTTTGTACAAAATGAAACGCCCAAATCCTAGTCACTAAGATCCCTATTTATAATAAATCAAAAAATAACGGTAACAAACGATCTCTTCTCCAGAAGATGACACATTCTCGATTGCATGGACTTCGCTACTTACAACTTTCTATGTGTCTTCTCAAGAAACAGATAAGGCTAAAAAACAGTTATTAGTCTTATTTTGAATTACGCTCGTCGAATGCAACTCCAAACGAATATCTTCGTCGAACTTAAGTCTGAACTTAATCATATTTCTAAGTCCCAGACCAAAATCTCCCTCTATGTAAAAGGTCTTCTTCTATTATGCCCTCACAAGATTTTAGTCGAAATCAATATATTCTTTTCTAGAATATCTCCTTTAGCTCTAATGGTTTATTTTAAATACTCCTGAGTGTCAAAATTCCGGCTAACAAATTGCCCCCCAAAAATGTCGTTTTCGACTATATGGAGAAAAATGCATTTTTTGAAACGTTTCGATGCAACAACACCTTTACTGCTATGACGTCATGGTTATCATGACCATGTTTCTTTAGACGTCTCGTCGAGACGTACAAAAATCTAAGTTAATCATCACACTCCTATTTCCTAGGAGATCATGAGCCACACTAACTGCCACTATCTAATCATCCTTCCTCCGATTAACACGCGTCCTACTATCTTTAACAGATGTCAATGTTTTAAAATGAAATGTTTTTTTCATCCACTCTAAGTACCTCACTTCACCTTCTTTCTTACTTTTTCCCTCTTCTGAACTTTTCTTCATTCTGAAGCACAAGAAAAATTCTTCATTTTCTCTCAATAAAACTAAAAAAAACAGATTTTCTTCATATTTTTCATCATCAATGGTGTAAAAAACTAAAAAAATCCAAAGACTTCAAGAAATAAGCATTCATTCCTCCAGTTCACAGGATCTTAGGCCCCAAAATCATGGGAAACCAACAATACATATTCTGGATCCCCCTCTTGAAGAAGAGAAGCGACGTATTTATCAATCACGTGTATTAATTCATATCTAAATCTCTGAAAAAACACATGCATTTGTTGGTCCTTTACCAGATTTTAATGCTAACTCTGAAAGACTCAAAGAGTACTTTCCAACTTATCACTGGACCAAACTAATAGCTAGTAGGAAGCAACTTAAAACTGGTAGTGAAATTATGAATGTTGAACCAAATGTTGTAGCTGATCATATCCAGGAAAACTCTTCGACTGAGCCCATAGAAAAACCTATCAACTTAGACTATATGAGCAATGCTCTTAGAATGTTTCGCTCTTGCCCCTTATCCAAAGATCTCAAAAATTACCTGTATTGGCTTGCAAAAATAGAAAAACAGAAAGCCCAAACTTGGAAAGAAATGGAAATCTTCTACATGATTCAATTGTCAAAAGTTGGTCCTAGCTATTGCCAAACCATGATGATAACTTTCCTATACTTCTAGGATAGTATTCATAACAACTTTCACTTCCCTTGTGGGATGTTGACTCCAACATTTTTCGATATTACTACAAATACTGGTCTTTGACCAACTAGAGACGCTTTTGATCCTGTCGCACCCTAATTTTTGACCTTAAGATCCCACCTCCTCGGGCATGTTTTTGCATACCATCTAAGTCAATCATTATGCATAGCTAACCGTTTTAACCAACTTGTTTGTTCATTGTGTGAAAGATAGGTTACTGCTGGGAATTCAGGGAATCACGAAGTGATGCCTATAGGGGCCTATTATTCAAGGATTGAGGTTTATACCATCTTGTTGTCAAGGGTTGTCTACCATCATTCAAAATACAACCAATAAATGCCATATTAGAGGTTTATGAGACTAAAATTCAAGATTTATCCTTTATGCTCATAAAGAAAGAGAGAAGGGAACTCAAAGTCAAGTCATGATCCAATTTGAAATGTCCACATAATTCATGACAAATGGATTCATCTTTGAAAGTTTACCAAGATAGGCATTTAAAGATCCATGTTCTTTTCAAAGTTCATGTTGATGACAAGCGCCAAACTTTGCATATATGGGTACGAAGTCTAGTTGCCTTACAAGACTCAAGATTGATGTGGAAGGTTGTTAAAAAACTCAAATTTAAAGGATCAAGCATGGAATTTTAAGATTCAATGCATGAGAAATCTAGTGTACTTAAGTTTTGAAGTCAAGAGGATTTATATATATTTCGAATCAAGATCCAAACTCAAGAGATTCCAAGATCACAAACTTTACAATAAGAAGATTTTCTTTGATGTACAAGAATGGGCTAACTTTAAGTTACAAATACATCATCATTCCACAGTTCTTCTACAAAAGGACGAATTTCCATATATTTATCAAGTTCAAGATGGAGTGAGCTGCCTTGTGATACTTCTTGAAGTTACCAAAGTTGGACACCTTGTCGTCCTGGTACAAATATTGGAAAGTCATGCGCCAATGGATTCTCATTGATGATGGAAAACAACAGAGAAAGAAATAGTTGTTGCGGCAGCTGGAACTTCTTCAGGTCTCGACGCAACAGTTGTCGGTTGTCTCTTCGCTATCGAAACCAGGCTAAGACATCTTCGTGCGGAGAATCCTCCCCCGTCTATAAACTGTCATGGTTGTATTAGCTTCTACCTTTTCTCCAAACATCAAACAGGGGATACTAGTATGTAAATTGATAACAAAATTGCTAGTGTCGAAGCAGGCACCCAAACATTGAATCAGTTAATGCTTCCTGCACCAGTTGCATCTATTGGTTCTGCTGTACCCGCCAAAGTTGATCCCAAGTGATACCTTCTCAGTGGTGATACCTATGACTCACCAAAGTAGATAATTCACCTGCTCTTGGTCCTGCGAGAAAACAACAAGTAGTCAGTCCTAAATCTCAACAAAATGCCTTTGTTCGCTTTGATACATTTTCAAATGGAAATAATGTGCCACTTTCTGTTAATACCCAACCAACAACCCCTCAATTTTAACAATAACAGACATTCATATCTCAAGATGTATTCTACCCCCAATGGAAGTGTGCCAAATGCTGGTTCACCTCAGTAGGAGCAGTCACTGCATACATAAGTACAGGTCCTGTCTGGGAATGGTCAGATTGCAAAACAGCAGCAGCCAGCTTCTTTTTTTTTATGGTGCATAATAATGGATCATTGCCGCTACCTCCATGAGAAACTCAACCTGCAAGACAAGAGTAGACATAAAGTTTTGAAGCTTATAGGTACACAACCAAACATCCCAAAGGCACTTAGCTCAATTGATGATTTTATCAAGTCTCTTACACCAATTAGTACACTGGAGTCAGATCGTTCTTCTCCACGAATAGTGGCCTGCTACAATCTGTACTTCATCAGCGGAAGACCCTGAGCAGTCCCCAAAATCAACATTATGACAGAAGTTCAAATTCATCTACTGCAAACCCTTGTGAAAGAGATGACCTCCCAGCTTGGAGCATGTACGAGCCAGAATGGGAAGACTGTGCTGACCCTGCATCTCCATTTGGCGCATCTTCAATATTGAATGAGTGCCCTATTGTTGGTGCTAGCATAAATTCACTAGGGGAACAGCCACCTGTCCAAACCGATAATGGCAATCACAGTGAAAATATGCAGCAAGATCAATAGAACAAATAGAGAAATCAATTACAAAATTCAAAGCAAAGAACCATAACCATTGCTAGTCCCAAAGACCATTAATCTAAAAAAAACATCATTCATAAACCTACAGCAACGATGAATAGTGTCATCAAGAAACCAATAGGACTCAAACTCTTTTAATCATAACAATTTGTTGCATAGTACGAGGACAGCCATTTGAGGGCTGGGAGTGTACCCAAATCCATCGCAGAACAACATCTTCACCTGCAACACAAACCTCACAACAGTAATTCACATTAGATTCTTGCTCAATAAACAGGGATAGATTCACAACTTTGGAATCACCAGTTCAAGCACACGAAGATGAGTTTGCAAAATTCAGGATTGCTCCCAACGATGAGGCTTTGGGCTCACCAGCTCTTTTACCATAAACCACTCCGGGTTGTTAGTTTTTCTGGCCCAGGATCCTTCGCTATCCACACTTGTTAGGTTACCAATTCAAGAGTTAGCAATTAGTAAAGGAATATACCGGTTCAAAAAGGAAGATTCCCAGAACATTGAATCTGGACAAATAGAGGCATTAAGCATGATTAATGAAGGATATCACAGATTGGGATTCCATTAAACAAAATCATCCGAAAATGGAAATCTTTCAAAAACATTTTCTAAACCAAAAAGGAAATCCAAATCAACATTCAAACTAATTTAATCAAATCAGAGATCCTCTCTGAAGTCTATAAAAGGGAGGGATTTGAGAGAAAAAACACAGTGGATAATCACCCTAAAAGCTAAATCGCGAAACCCTAACAGAGTGAAAAAGAACTTATCTTCTTCGACGGTCGAAATCTTGGAGCCGTCACCATTTGTTCTTGAACGAAGAAGAAGATTCATCTTCCATCACCAATTCCACCATCGAAGTCCCGCCGCCGCCCCATTTTTTGGTAATACCCTGTTCTCTTCTATCTTCTTAAGCTATTGATGCTTCTGATGTTATTTTCAGGTTGGAGCATGACTAAAATCGATCGTGATTAGGGAAGAGAGTGAAATGTTGGGATTTCGATTTGGGGAACGAGAGATTTAGGGTTCAATCGCCCCCCTTTTGCCCCATCGTCTTGTTCATGTGTTTTGTGAAACGAATACACACACAATACTCACCACACACACCACTAATCATAGCCTAACCCCCCATTAAGCCCTTAACCTTTTATTTAACCCTCTAATCAACCTTTTAAATCAACCTAATCATCGTTTGTAAAATCAATTTAATTAATCATCACCCTTTAAAAATCAGTTTTCTAAATAAACTAATAACTCCCTCTAATTAACTTTTTTTTTCAATCAATCTTTTAATTAATCACCTTTTAAGTTAATTTATTTCACTAATCTACTAGTTATTTAACATTCCAATTTAATTTAATTTTAGTCACCTTATTATTTATCTCATCAACTCAACATTTATTTTATTAAATAAGTATGAGTAATTTGTTCACACTTCTAAATAACAAAAGACCTATTTTCATATGATTTAAAATGATTTGTATTTATTCTATTTATTAAATTAAAAAATATCATATTTAGTAAAAACTCTCTTTCGCTAAATAACTTGTTTTATTAATAACTAAAAGATTATTTATTTTAATAAAAACCTATTTTACAATAATTTAAATATTTTACTCGTAAAAATAGTAATAACCTTTTAAGCTATTTACTAATCTTTATCTTTAAAAATTCCCATAATAGCAATAAAATCTTTTAATCAAAACCAACTCATTTAGTAAATAATTTTTTTAAAAAAAATCATTTCTCTCTAGGCAAATAATCAATTCATAACATTAGCTTCGCTAAATTAATCATTTAAAAACAACTTCTTTTCTTAAAAATTATTAAACTAATATATTTATTTTCTCATAAAATCGATTCAATCACACCCTTAATCAACTTAAATCAACATCGCATCCAACTCAATCGTGCACGCTCATGCTTCCTTCTCCACTCGAATATTCACATCTTACACAATTCACTCACCTACACCTTAGCGTTTTCATGCGTGTGTATGGTTTACTTTCTGCAATTTACCTTTCGCAATTTACAATTTATCGCAATTTATATTCTCGCATCGCATTCCGTCCAAAGGAAAAAGCTACACATGATTCAACAATCTTGTATAGTGCACATCATTTGCATCATTCTCCCACTTGATCCTTGATCCCATTCAAGTTGATCTTTCTAAGTTAGACCTACCCCATAGGAAGGACCGTTACCTTTTACAACTTAGATACAAACAAAAACAATTCAAATCAAAATATTCAAACATAATAGAGAAATAGATGTTAATCATCTTAAGCGAGATAGAATCTCCACCCCACAATAATACAATCAATACCGTAGGAACTTTGCCTTAAGAGAGATAGAGGCGTACCTCGTCGATCTATATCTGAGTACTTGAGTCATTCTCTTAAAGACGATGCAAAGACTATTTTCCTACAATTTGTGGCGGTTAAATCTCCCTTAAAATGACAACTCGTCTTTTCTCCTAAAATCAATCAATCAACTACCCTAAACCCGTAGGAACTTTGACCACAGTCAAAGAACTCCTCAAACCCTTTAGGGGAACTACATATACTCTAATTCCACTCCCGTAAGGATATGTAGGCATAAGATGCAACATCTTATCGAGTATACTTAGAAATAAACCCCTAGGTCTTTCAACCTTAAGCAGATAAACCCTTAGCAATAAACAACATAAAATAAGAGGTTCCTGTAGAGTACTACAGAAACTTAGGATGCTAGCACCTTCTCTAAGTTTAACCAACCCCCGAACCTATAACTCTCTAACCTTGCATTTGCATTGCATTGTGGGAATTTCGATCTTTATCCCTTCCTTTGGATAAATCAAAGTTCGGTTGCAAACGAATAAGATTCAAACTAATTAATAGTTTGGCATCCAAATTTCACCGCGACAGAAATGGCGACTTCACTGGGGATCTTCAGTGGGTTTCCCTATCTTGTTTTTACTTGTTTATTGCTTTATATTTGTTATTTGTATAATTGTTTACTTGTTTGTTTATTGCTTTTGGGTTGATACCTTTGAGTGGTGAGACAAAGTCCTACACCCGGACTTGAGTGAACTTAAGATAGGATAGTGATATGTTCGACGAGACTTATAGGGAGTTGAATTCCGACCAAGTTGACTTGAAAATCACGCTCAGTTGAGACCCTTTCGAAAATAGTTTGGTTGAACGAGTAATTGTGAAGACTTTTACTATTTTCGATTGGAGTCTATGATATTGAGGACCATAGTTACCTTAACTCCACTTTGGCCTTTATTAAGATGTAGTGCGGGACTATGAGGGAGTACACCCGAAATAGTGCTACGCGATGCTACACTCAAAAGAAGTTCTCTTGAGAATATTATTAATCATCGAGTAATTGGGAAGTTGATAATATCCGAAAGATGAGCTAAAGACTTTGGGAACCTTATTAGAACCTTGTTCTGCAGGTACAATAAACCCCTAGTCCTTGTCCTTTGGGAAATGGGTATACCCTTTGGCTCCATGCTCGATGCAAACCTAGGACCTTTTGTTTGTTTATCTTTGTGTGTCCTTATGTGCCTACTTGTGTTTGTTGCATTCATATAGCATCATTTTGCATTGGATTTCATGGGATTCCCTTTTGTTTATGAACATTGTAGGTCGCTATGACTTCTAATGAAAGACGCACTTTGAAATACACTTTTAAAAGTCCTAAATTGGATGACCTAAAGGAGTTGGTGACCTTGATTGAAGACCAAGGGAAGTTCAAGAGAAAGTATGGGAAGCTGATATCTTTATTGAGTCGCCAAGTAAACGAAGGATTCCTTTCCACTTTATTGCAGTTTTATGACCCACTTTACCATTGTTTTACGTTCTCAGACTTTCAGCTATTTCCTACATTAGAAGACTATTCTTTCCTGGTTGGTCTACCTATTCTAGAAAAATCTCCCTTCCCTTTCTCGGAAAAGGACCCTGAGGAAAGAGATATCGCTAAAGCTCTTTATCTGAAAGTATCCGACGTCAGAAGAAACTTAATTAGTAAGGGTGATATTTTAGGCTTAACTACGGATTTCTTAATCAGCAATGCTATGTTTTATGCTGATTATACAAACAAGACCCCGTTCGAAGCAATCTTTGCTTTTCTCGTTTATGGAGTGTTTCTATTCCCAAGATTTGAAGGGTTTGTCGACTTTAATGCCATCAAGATCTTTCTAAAGAATAATCCAGTGCCAACTTTATTGGGAAATACTTACCATTCTGTACAACTCCGAAATCTTTATGGTGGAGGAATGATTACCTACTGTGTACCTTTGCTTTACAAGTGGTTTATTTCACACTTGTCGAAGTCCATCTCTTTTACAAATATCGGCAAGGAACTTTGGTCTCCGAGGGTTATGGCGTTGACCCACTCAGATATTGATTGGTATAACCGAGTGTATGATGGGACTTTAATTATTGATGGTTGTAGTGACTTTGCTAATGTACCGTTACTCAGCTTTAATGGAGGGATCAGTTACAATCCAGTCTTAGCTCGTCGACAGTTGGGATTCCCGTTGAAGGAGCCACCAAAGAGTGTTCAAGTGGAAAGCGTTTTCTTTAGGGATGACAAGGAACTCTGAGACAAGATTTTGGCTGCATGGGATCATTTGCACAAGAAAGGCAAGAGAAGCCTTGGAAAACTTAATTGTGTGTCCTTGGAGCCCTACCTCCAGTGGGTTAGAGAGAGGGCAATCAAATTGAAGACGCCCTATTCCCGTCAAGGTCCTATACCTCCGAGAAGGGGGCCCACTTATGTCTTTATGTCCGAAACTGAGAAGTTAGAGGTTGCTTTGAAGAAGTCGCAACATGAGTTAGAGTCATGGAAGAACAAGTATCTAGTGTCTGTTACAGAGATTGATGAACTTCAGAAAGAGAAAGATGAACTCCAGAAGCAGCTATAGTTGAAGGATGAAGAGTTACTCCCCTGCAAGAAGAGGAAAGTTATAGAGGATTTATTTTTCTCCGACCCACAATGCACTATTTGGAAGCTGATTGTGGACAACCTTATCCGTGAGAAGACGCAATTAGAAGAGCAACTCAAGCAGCAGAATTCGAAACTTCCTTAGTGTCTTTACTAGCTTTTATTTAGCTTTTATTTGGGACTTTTAAAAGAAATTATTTGTATTCCGTTTCAAAATTAATAAAAAAAATGTTTTCTTTTACCACAATGTTTATAACTAGTTGGGATCCCATGAAGTCCTACTCATCTTGCATTGCATTCTTTCTTTATTCATTTCAAGAAACTCAATCTTATTTCTCAGGTATTGTAACCATGGATTTCAAGAGAGAAGCATTGGAGTACACTTTTCAGAGTCCTAACATTGAGAGCTTGAGAGAACTAGTAGATCTCATCGAGAACCGTCACGCCTTTGCCACAGAATATGGAGAAGTCTTATGTTTCCTCGAACTCGAGATGAAAGGAGGGTTGTTGGAGACCATTGTTCAGTTTTATGATCCATTGTACCATTGTTTCACTTTTCTGAATTACCAGTTGATGCCGACTCTGGAAGAGTATTCTGATTTCCTGGATGCCCGTGACGGCCTGACCTATGTTCACCGGCCAAGAGGATGTACCCAATCACCAAGAGATTGCAAACGCTACTCATCTCAGCTTAGCAGATGTTCAATCGCACTTAACCACCAAGGAAGGAGTCCTTGGATTCCCAACTGACTTCTTGATTGAAAAAGTATGTTACCATGCTGAAAGAAAAGAAGTCCTTATCTTGGAAGCCACCTTTGCTTTATTGGTCTATGGGATCTTTTGGTTCCCTAAGGTTGATGATTTCGTCGATATGGATGCGATTAAACTGTTCATCCTCAAAAACCCAGTCCCCACCTTGCTAGCTGACACATATTATGCAATCCACTCGAAGAATGCCGAAGGGGGAGAACATATCATTTGTTGTACCGCTCTGTTGTATTCATGGTTTATTGCTCGCCTGACTCAGCATCCGTCTATTTGGGAAGAGGTAGAATCACCCCATGGGCCCGAGATAGTTATGGCCCTTACTCACTCTGACATTGTGTGGTACGACCCTACCTATGGAGGTATATGCATGATTCCTAACATCGGAGGATTTAGTAACATACCACTTATTGGGAGAGAATGATGCATAAGTTACAACCCTGCTTTGGCTCGCCTCCAATTCGGGCATCCCATGATCGAAGTACCCGACCAAGCTCTATTGGAAGGGATCTTTCTCAATGAAGGAGAAGATCCAGACCTAAAGACCGTCATAATTTACGCATGGAGATACGTCAATAAGGAAGGAAAAGCTGCTTTAGGATACCCCAATTGTGCTGTCTCTGAAGAATATCTACATTGGGTGCGAGAAAGAGCTCTTGACCTTAAGATGCCATTCCCTTTTCATGAACCCATGGTATTGGCTTTTCATAATCCTGATTGGTTTGATGTGAGCGAAGTAGATCAGTTGAAGGTTGCCTTGGATGAGGCTCGAAAACTGAAAGCCGCTTGGAGAAACAAGTTTTCACACTCAAGGTAGAGAAAGAGAAGTCCCAGAAGCTTCCAGAAGTAGAATTTGCAAGGAAAAGGAAGGCGCGAGAGGATTTGTTTTCCTCTCACACCTCTTCAAGAACTGTCACCAGTAATGATCTTCCCCCGGATACTGTGGCTTGGAAGGAATGTGTCGATCGACTCATCAGAGAGAAGGCCGAGTTACAAGAACGCGCCAGTCAGTTAGAAGAAGAGCTTCGCGCACAGAAGGAGCGTAAGGAGTAGATCTTCGAGTTTCTCTTTTGCTTTTGGTTCAATGTAATAAACTCTTAAAAGAGTACTCTACTTTGTAATGCTTCAAATATCAAAATAAGATAAGTTTTTCTCCAACATTACAATACCAGAAATAATTTGAGTTTCTTGAAGTCTCATATTCATTTGCATTTTGCATAAGCATAGCATCATTTGCATTCCAGGGTCTCACTCTTGCTTCATCTCCGCAGACAAGCTGAACCACCGATACAACACTCGAGCTAGTCAACGCCAGAAGATGGATCAACTAGAGCAAGAGAACAGAGTGCTCCATGATGAAGTTGCAGTTCTGAAAGAAAGTTTGGAGAGGTTGAATGGTCTAGTGGAAGCTTTGTCCAATCAAGCCTCGATCAACAACCAAGAAGTTCCGAGGACTGTGATCTCTGAAGTGACGCCAGCACTGATCCCAGTGGTGTCTTCTGTTGCTAAATTGTCCTACAGTATGCCTTAAGGTTTCCCGTGGGGATTGTCTCCCAATTTCTTTTCAACCGGTTACCACCCGTCTGTGTCTGAGATCCCTGTTGTGACCGCTGTTCAAGCTACTCCTGTAGTTTCTGCTGTGATGACTATCGTATCTCCACATGTGAACGTTGTTCCGTATATTCTGGATGAGCCAATTTTACAAGGGTCGCCGACTGAAACTGTGGGTTTGGAAGAGAGGATGGATGGATTTCAAGACCAATTTTCTGAAATGCAAAAGGAGTTGAAAGCCCTTCGTGGGAAGGATTTGTTTGGAAAGAGCGCTTCTGAGCTGTGCTTGGTTCCAAATGTTAAGGTCCCACCGAAATTCAAGGTCCCTGATTTTGAAAAGTACAAGGGGAATACTTGCTCTCAGAGTCATCTTATTATGTATGCCAGGAAGATGTCTGCCCAAACTGATAATGATCAACTGCTCATTCATTACTTCCAAGACAGTTTGACAGGTGCTACACTCAAGTGGTACATGGGGCTGGATAGTGCGAAGATTCGAACTTTCAATGATCTAGGGGGAGCCTTTGTCAAGCAGTATAAGTATAATGTGGATATGGCACCTGACCGTGATCAATTGAGAGCTATGACGCAGAAAGATAAGGAGAGTTTCGAGGAATACGCTCAACGTTGACGCGAGTTGGCCGCACAAGTCACACCACCATTAAAAGAAAAAGAGATGACCAAGACTTTTCTGAAGACCTTTGGTCCTTTCTTTTATGAGAAGATGGTAGCCAGTGCACCCAGTGACTTTACTGAAATGGTTAACATGGGAATGCGCTTAGAAGAAGGTGTTCGCGAAGGAAGATTGGCTAAAGAAGAGATTGCTCCTAAGAAGTATGGGAGTGGTTTTGTGAAGAAAAAAGAGCAAGGTGTAAATGCCATTCAAAAGGGCCAATTTAGAAAAAGGTATTCGCCATCACACCAAGTTGTTGTTGTATCACCAGTGTTCAATGCTCCAGCTTATTAGCCTCAACCAAGTCCGCAGCCGTACCGGCAACCTCAGTCCGCCAATGTTCAGCAACCACAGCCTCAGTAAAATCTGCAGTATCCTCAGCAGAATCGGCCATTCAACAATCAGGTTCGTGTGTATAGAAAGATAAACTTTGAGCCTATTCCTATGAAATATGCTGATTTATTTTCAGCTCTGATTCAGAAGGGTCATATTCAAACAAAAGCTCCACCTATGGTTCCTGCAAATCCCCCTCCTTCTTATAGAGCCGACAAGTTCTGCCCTTACCATCAGGGTGCTCCAGGGCATGATATTGGGAGTTGTTTTGGTATGAAAGCAGATGTTCAGAGGCTCATTAAATGCGGAATTTTGTCCTTCAAAGATTTCGACCCTAATGTGCAAGTTAATCTGTTACCCCCGCATGGTTCACCCTCTGTTAACATGATTCAAGACTGTTTGGCAGATGATGATCAGAAAGTTTCAGTCGAAAGGGCCGAAGAAGTTTGTGTTATAGTGCCTCACTTTAAAGAAGTGGAGCGTATCGAAATCATGTATAATAGCAGAAAACCGGTTGTTACCCCATTGGTAATCAATGTGCCTGGACCTGTCCCTTATACTTCCAGTAAGGCTATCCCCTATAGGTACAACACTACAATGTTGGAGAATGGAAAGGAAGTGCTTTTGCCCGCTCTACCTTCAGTAGTTAACATTGCAGATGTCAGTAGAGTAACAAGGAGTGGTCGAGTCTACCCGACTGTACCATCGAAAGAAAAGGAGGTCTCATTGGAACATCCAGGCTCAAAGGATCCGATTGGGGGGTAATCTGGTGGATCCAATTTGTCCAATTCAGATGAATGTCTAAAAGTGATCAAGAGAAGTGAATATAAGGTTGCAGATCAGCTCCTGCAAACCCCGTCAAAGATTTCTGTGTTGCAATTGTTGATGAGTTCTGAGGCTCACAGAGAAGCGCTCCAGAAAATATTAGAACAGGCGTATGTTGAACAAGATGTGACCATGGAGCAGTTTGACAATATCATTGGTAGTATCACTTCATGTGACAATCTGGGTTTCAATGAGAATGATCTCCTGGAAGAAGGAAGGAAACATAACATGGCTTTACATATTTCTGTGAAATGAGGAAACGACTCTCTGTCCAGTGTGTTGGTTGATACTAGATCTTCTCTAAATGTGATGCCTAGAACTACTCTATCTAAGCTGTCTTATCAAGGACCGCCGATGAGGCCAAGTCATGTTATTGTCAAGGCTTTTGATGGATCAAGGAAAACGGTAATTGGTGAGGTGGATTTGCTGATGACTATTGGATTACAGACTTTTATGATCACGTTTCAAGTCATGGACATTCGTGCCGCCTATAGCTGTCTGTTATGGAGGCCATGGATACATGAAGCTGGGGCAATTACTTCTACCCTGCATAAGAAGTTGAAATATGATTTTGAGGGAAAAACAGTTACAGTTTGTGGGAAAAGAGCTTTGATGGTGAGTCACTTGTCATCATTCTCGTATGTCGAAGCTGAGGAAGAGGTTGGCACCTAATTTCAAGCTTTGTCTATGTTGCACCCCAAAATTTGACCAACAATTATTCATTCATTGAGTGTTTGAAAGTGGATACCTTCATCAGAAAGCTCAAGAGATCCTCAGAAGAATTGGTTGAAACCAGGGTTGTGTGCTTCACAGTTTGAGAGTTGTGGGAGCTCCTCAGATGATTCTGAGACTTTGAGAATGAACTTGATGTTTTGAGGAAGCTTATGAGATGTCTTGAAAGCCATCATGAAGCCCAGAGAAGTCATTATGCAAGAGTTCAGAAGATTCAACCATGAATGGTAGAATTAGGGTTTTGACTGGGTCAACCCTAGACCAGCTGAAGATTTGGAGAAGGTTGAGACTTAATCCAAGGGCCATGAGATCATGGAATGATGCATGGAGATGTTATAAAGATGATTCCTAGACCAACTCATCATGATTGAAGAGTTTGAGAAGTTTTGAGTTAGGGTTTCTGAGGATTGTCAGTGAAAAACCCTAATTTGACCCCTATCTTCCAGGCAGTTTTAGCCCAAGTTGTGATTGATATCTCATCTTCCCCACAACATGAATGTTGTAGAGCTTGTTCTAAGCTTTAATTTGAGTGGTGGAAGTCCTTGATAGGAGTTACAGAGCTCAAGTTATGGTTTTGACAAATTACAGGTCAGCAGAGGTGTGTGAATCTGGGTCCTTGAAAGTCACCCAACTTGCAGACAACTTTTGCCCTAGTAGGATGACTCCTATGATTTCTTTGTCAACATGAATGTTGAATAGGATCTTCTTAGCTTTAATTTGAGTGGTAGAAGTCCTTGATTGTATTTGTGGAACTCAACTTATGGTTTGAACAAGACAGGGGTATTTTGGTCATTTGTCAGTTATAGGTCATTTTAGCCAATGCCTAAAACTCCTATTTCCAAGCCTCAAATGGAAAAACTCAAAACATGAAAGTTGCTCAAAATGTGATTTTAAGTCTAGAAAGAAGGTCACAAAATGTTGGAAAAGCTCATAGCACAAGATTACATGATTGGTCAAAAATGAACTAAAAAAGGCTTATAACTTTGAAAAGTTGAAATTGAAAAGTGATTTGGGAGATCCACAAATCCAAAATAGGTCATCCAATATATCATTTTGATTGGAAAAACTATTTTGAGAACATTGGTTTAAGTAGAATTTTCATTTGAGGCTTAAAAAATGAGGTTCCTTTGGAAATTTGTTGCTTGCAAAAGAAGGTAACATTGAAAAACCCTACACAAGTGAAACTAAAGGCTGATTTGCATTCCTTATCACTCAATAACTCATGTAAGGACAATTTGGCATAGAATTGAAGGCTTGAAGCAAGGGATATGAGATTTTCAAAGTCTCATTTAAGGAGAAGTTCATGACTTTTCTAGATGGTTCTAGACACTTCTAGCCACATCCAATGATTGTTATATAAAGAGTGCATTGTGGAGAGTCTAAGGTTGGTGAAACTTGAGCCAAGTCAGAGGAGAGAGAGAGATACATAGCCATTGAAGCAATTTCTTCAAGTTGAAGCAACTCAAGAATTCTTCCACTACAAGCCATCTCCTTCATCACCATTGCAAACAGTAGACTGGTGGTCATCCAAGGATCATCTAGAAGCAATTCCAAGCTCTGGATCGTGCTCAGCATCACCTCATCTCATCTTCTTGACAGGTTTTTTCTTCACCTTATATCTCCTAAATTATGCAGTGTTAGTTAGTTTAATAGGTATAGAAATGATTCACTAGGGTAGAGGATTCTTTCCCTTGAATTAGGGCACGATTCATTGAGTTCCATGGCAGGTGCATAAATCTTTAAGTTTCAAGAATTAGTTGTTTAAAGCGTTTTAGTTGATATGAATTAGGTTAGAATGACCAGGATAACATCAAGAACAAGATTGTAGCTTTAGTTTTGAGTTTAATGAAGATGGATATCAGTTGAAAATTTTGAACCGTGATCTTTAATCCCTCTGTTAGAACAATCTAGGGTGAATTAATGAAAAGTGTACGTATGGTTGTGTAGAGCTTGAGTAGTAGATCATTTCTTGTTTTGGAATCAAGTGAAACCATGGCGTGTGGAGAGAGTTAGAGGAGCTCGAATTTGAGCGCATGGAAGGAGGGTTCTGAAAACCCTAGGTCCCATTTGGGACGATGGAGATGAGCCCTTGGATCAAGCTCAGATGTTGACAAATTATTCAGATCGTGTGGCTGTGGTTAAGTCTGAGAAAGGAGAGGGAAAATTCAAATAATCCCAAACGCTGCGTTTCATTAAACCAGCGCTGGGCCCAGAATTCTATTTGCACCCTCCCTTTTTTCTGGCCCATTTGTTTTTAACTAGCGCGTGTACTTGTTGCACCCCCCCTCCCTTAATTTGATTTAATTTCTTTTATTTGTTCTTTAATATTTCTGTTTTGTTTAATTCATTAAAAAATGATAAATAACTCTTTTTTAATTCTTTTTTTTTCTATGACTAGATGAAAATGTGTAGAAAATTATAAAAATAAAAATGAGATTTTATTTTTAGGTTTAATATTTTTAATAGATTTTCCAAATAAATAGCTTTTTAATAGTCTTAATTTGGTATTTGATTTTGTAGGAATTGTTTTAGAACCTTCCCTTAGGGTTTTTAATCCATTCTTTTTTGTGCAATTAGATGATGAATCATAGTTCCCCATAGGATTTTTTCTAGATTTTTAGAATTAAATCTTGATTAGTTTAATTAGGGTAGATTTAGGGTATCCTGATTAGGGTTTAGATTGTGTTTAGGTGATGAATCCCTTTCTTTGATTGAGTTTTATCTTGATTTTTAGGTAGAGGCCTATGTAGATGTTATGAGTAGGTGTTGAGGACCCTTGTGAATAATTTTTAGATTTTTCCCCATTAGTTTAGTATTTTTAGGTATTTTCTGAAGTTGCCTGATGATTTTGTCTGTCCTGTGGTTATCTGTTCATATCTGGGGTTTAGTTTTGGGGAATTTGTTGTGGGGCTTGTGTTGTTTTGAAGATCTTGATGGAGAGCATCATGAAGAGAAGATTGTAGATCAAGACTCAGAGACCCAGAGCTTAGCTTGTTCCCTGTCTGTGAGGTTTGAGATCCTGGAGTTTGAAGGAAGTTCATGGTACTTTCCTGAGGAAGGCACTATGAATGACTTTCATCCTTTCTTCTCACCTCTTTCTTAAGTATCCAATGATGTTGGAGCCAACTTGTGAGTTTAATTTCTCCTGAGGAGGAATGTAAACTGATCACATGTTGTTGAGCCACATGGGATACAACTCCTAAGTGAAAGCCTCCTAGTACTTTCCTGAGGAAGGTCCTATGGGTCTATTCACTTAGTTCCATTAGTTTATCTAGGATTTCTCAAGTATCCAATGATGTTGGAGCCAACTTGTGAGTTTAATTTCTCCTGAGGAGGAATGTAAACTGATCACAGTTGTTGAGCCACATAGGATACAACTCCTAAGTGGAAGCCTCCTAGTACTTTCCTGAGGAAGGTCCTATGAGTCTATTCACTTAGTTCCACTAGTTCAGATAGGATTTCCTAAATATCCAGTGATGTTGGAGCCTGCTTGTGAGTTTAGTTTCTCCTGAGGAGGAACGTGAACTGATCACAGTGGTTGAGCCACATAGGGTATGACTCCTGAGTATACACCTCCTAGTGCTTTCCTGAGGAAGACACTATGGGTCTGCTTACTTAGCTCCCTTTCCTTGGTAAGCTTGTTTTGAAGCTTGAAGATCGGGATTGTTTTCCCTTTTGGTTAGGTTTTGCTTTAGGGATTTGCTTAGATTTGATTTAGATTCTGTGTTAGGGTTAGGATTAGAGAGTGGTTTCTTTCTTTCTCAAGCAAGTGTGTTTGTTTGCCTGATGGCACTTCATTTCTTTTACCTGTTCATTGCTTGATAGCATGTTGTTTATTTTCAGTATGATTACTGTTATTTCATGACTGGCTTGAGGTTGAGATGAGCTTGTGGAGGCTGAAACCCCACACACATTTCCTCCCTCACTTGCATTGCATGCATTTTACTGTTAAAGCTGATGCTTTTGTCTGTTTTGGTGTATCATTGATATGATCCCTTAGGACTCTCATTTCTTCTGACGAGGATTTGATGATAGACTTTTAGGTTGAAACCTATGCATGACAACATCTAGGAGTTCCCTGTTCAAACCTCAACCATAGGATGAATCCGTGGCATGATAACAGTAGGACTTGATAGTCTCCCTCCTAGTTGAGCCATTTTTCCCGTAGTTTCCCGAACTACGTTTGCTCTGATCTTTCATACCAGATGAAAGTACGTAGGCATAGGATGCGATATCCTAGCGAGCAACCTTCCCCACCTTCACCCGTAGTTAGCCGAACTACGTTGACTCTGATTTCTCATTCTCTGATGAGAATACGTAGGCATAAGGTGCGACGCTTTGCCGAGTCATTTTTCTTTTCTTTTTCAGCCAGCCTTGATAGGTAGATAGATTATAACCAACCCGTCCAAGTAAACAAACAAGCGAGGATCCCGTCGAGTACGACGGACGTGAGGGGTGCTAATACCTTCCCCTTGCGTAACCGACTCCCGAACCCAGACAATGGTTGCGACGACCTTGTCTTACCCTTATTCGTCAGGTTTTTCCGATCGTTTCCTTTCCCGCTCTGAGGGATAAATAACGAAAGGTGGCGACTCTTCTGTCATGCCGGCACCTTATTTTCGCGCAAGCGACAGCTGGCGACTCTGCTGGGGACCTATAGCATCTAGGGACTTTTCCCATCCCTTATGCTGGGACCGTTTCCCATCCCCTACGCGAGTCAATCCTATTGTTTGTGTGTTTGCTTGTTGGGTTGCGTTTATTTATCGCATTTTTACTTCCCGCATTTTATTTCCCGCATTTTATTTCCAGTTTGATATGATTATCTGTGCTGCTGTGGGAGAGGGATGTTACTGTGAGTGAAAAGCCGGACCTGGGCTTGAGTACACACCTAGATATAGTTGCGGAGAAGTAGTAGACGAACCTGTCTGCTGAGCAGGCACAGTTCCCTACGAAAATCTGCGCTCAGACGAGATTCTTGCAGAGGTGCTCCTTTCCGGTCCTGAGGATCTGAGGGGAGTCCAGACGTAGGGATTGTCGACTCTGGGGACCGATCATTTGGAAGTCAGCTAAGAGAGGCCTCTTTATGACTTGACAATGCCACTCCTTCTGGGAATCGTATTGTCACTCATGAAAGTCTGTGACACTGACGACCGCATAGGATGCCGTACCTTTGTCCGTGGATTAGGTCCATCATACCTGTGAGTGGGGTTGGGATATTGCAGGAAACTTTAACCTCCAGACTACCTGGTTTTCTTGACAGTGAATCAGTTATGATTGGGTTCTCAGTTGCAGATATGTTCTTGATAGAGCAAGGGTTTGATCAGAGGATCTTATCATCGGGTGTACGTCTGTTCTTGATAGAGCAGGCTTTGATCAGTGTATTATTATCAGAAGTTTGTTCTTGATGGAGCAGATTTTTGAGTGAGGTCAGAAGATCTCATCAGCAGTTGTTATTTGTTCTTGATGGAGCAGATTTTTGAGTGAGGTCTGAAGATCTCGTCAGCAGTTGTTGTTTGTTCTTGATAGGGCAGATTTTGAGTGGGGTTTGAAGATCTCATCAGCAGCTGTATATTTGTTCTTGAGAGGGCAGATTTGTGATTTGGGGTCTGAAGACTTCTTCAACAGATATTCCTTGATCTTGCATCCGGGGTCTTTATTATCAGGCCTTCGTTCTTGTCAGGGCAGAATTCTGATCTCGATCCTATCAGATGGTCATTCTCAACAGATCAGATCAGGGGTTTTACACCGGGGTTTCCCTCTCATCAGCGACTATTGACATCGAATCTCCACAGCAGCCACCCGGATATATTGTTGCATGCCTGCATTTTGCATTAGCTTGCATAATCATTCCATTAGCGTGTGTCTGTGACAGGTACCGTTTCCCCGATCCAAGATCTCTCATTATGTTACTGCAACCGTTCTCAGAAAGACCATTGCGTACGAGTTCTCGGTCCTTGATATGTCGAATCTGACTATTGCTATGTGAGGTTACTGTTTCCATGATTGGGCCCAGATTCCTCTCCTTATTATTGTCAGCAGATGCCAGGATCGGGGGAAATCTCTCAAGCACGCAGACACACGCATGCATTTGCATGAAGCATTCTTGCATGACATACATTCTGTTGCTTTTCCTAACCCTTGATCTTGACAGGTTTTTCAGGTACTCAGGTTCCGAGCTGCTTTCAATCTCCAGGATTGATCAAAGATTCATCCACCGCTACTCAACTCGCGCCAATCAAACGAGAATCATGGACCAGGTACAGTCAGATGTTCAGGAGCTTCGTGAAAGGATGGATCGTTTCATGGAGCTGATGCAAGTAGTTGCGAACGGGCAAGACCAGCTTCGTACTTTGGTTCAACCCCTCATCTCCAGGGTTGACAGCAATGGAATACTTCATGGCGGGGCCGTGCCCACTCCTCCTCAAGGGGATACTCCACAGAACGTTGTTCCTGCTGCCGGGGGCAACGGTAGTGCTAACGGCAATCTTATGACTAATCTCGGACTTAATGCGGCGGGCGCCGTCAATGGTGGTTTGGGAGCCAATGTTACCGTGGGCAATGTTGGTGCAGGAAATATGGTGGTGCCTCAACCGTGGCTGGAGGACCATCAGGATGACATTTTCTCTCAGAGAGGTGTAGAGGCTGAGTTGACTGCTGAAGCTCGACTCAGGTTCAAGGCGCTGGAAGATAAAATGAGAGATATAGAAAATCAGAACACATTGGGCGTTGACATGTCCAAACTCGGGTTGATTGCTGACTTTAAAGTACCTCACAAGTTCAAGGTGCCTATCTTTGAGAAGTATAGAGGCACTACTTGTCCCCGTGTTCACCTCCGATCTTATTACAGAAAGATGTCCGCTTATTCTGATGATGAGAAGCTGCTGATGCACTTCTTTCAGGATAGTCTTTCTGGCCCATCGCTTGAATGGTATATGGGTTTGGAACCCGCTGCTGTGCGAACGTGGAAAGATCTCGCTGAAGCGTTTGTTCTCCACTATCAGTATAATAGCGACTTGGCTCCCAACCGAGTTGAGCTTCAGAATCTCTCGCAGCGGAGCAATGAAAGCTTCAAGGAGTACGCCCAGCGGTGGCGTGAATTGGCTGCTCGGGTTCAACCGCCGATGGTTGAGTGTGAGTTGGTACAGATGTTCGTGGCTACTCTTCCCGGAGTCTATTATGAGAAGCTGGTTAGTGGCATGTCCGGGACATTCTCGGCCCTCATCACTCTGGGCGAGCATGTTGAAAATGGTATAAAGATCGGCAAGATTCAGGGTGAATCATCCTCATCTGGAGGAGCTAACAAGAAACCCTATACTGGCAAACGCCGAGAGGGCGATGCCAGTGCTGTCACTAATGCTAGGAGAAAGGGCAAGGGCCCTCAGTCTCAGATCGCTAGCATAAACATCCCAGCTGCTCCCCCGCAACCGCAGCAGCAGCCTCAGCAACAGAATAATCAGGGATATAAGAGATATCAGAATCGGGGTCCTCTCGCAAACCGTCATTTGGAAACTCCCCCTATGTCGTATGCACAGCTTCTGCAGACGCTGCTTCAGCTCCAATTAGTTCAGAAAAGAACGTTGGCTCCCTTGACAGGGGCACCACCACCGGGGTACGATGCTAATGCTACTTGTGAATTTCATTCTGGGGCACCTGGCCATACAGTTGAGAATTGCAAAGCCTTTAAGCATAAAGTCCAGGACTTGGTCGACGCCAAGGTGATCAACTTTTCTGACAGCGTGCCCAACGTCACCAAGAATCCTATGCCTCATCATAGGGGAGGCGGAGTAAATGCTGTTATCACTGAAGAGAATTCAGACTTGCTGACTGATGTCAGAGATTTAAGGACGCCATTGAGTTTTGTTAAAGCCAAGTTGCTAAAGAAAGGCTTCTTTCCCGGGTGTGGAGAGTTTTGTATGGCATGTGCTGCACTTCCTGATGGGTGTGAGCAGTTGATCGAAGGTATCCAAAGTCTGATGACCGAGGGTATTTTGCAATTCAGTCGGAGCATTGAGAATGCGTCAGGGGAAGTCGTGCTGGAGCAGGCGGACGAAGTTGCTACTATTACCATTCCTCGCCACCCTATCACTATTTCTGCACCTCGTCCGCCTACTATTACCATCACCAGGGGCCGGACCGATCCCATTCGAGAGCACTAATGCCGTCCCATGGCATTATGGCGCCGAAGTGTATTGTAACGGTCAGAAGGTAGAGCTTGAGTCATCCGGATCGACTGCGCTGAATCTGACTGGAGTCAGTGGTATCACCAGGAGTGGCAGAGTGTTCGCGCCGGCAGAGGTTGCAGCAGAAAAGGTAGTCCGGGCTGACGCTATGGACAAGGGCAAAGGTAAAGCTGTTGAGGAGGTTCCTGCGGGGGCAGAGAAAGACTTGTTGGTTAAAGATGCTGAAGAGTTCATGCGACTGATCAGGAAAAGTGACTACAAGATTGTAGATCATCTTCACCAGACTCCGTCGAAGATCTCGATTCTTAACCTGTTGCTGTGTTCTGAAGCGCACCGCAACGCGTTGCTGAAAGTATTGAATGCTGCATACGTGCCGCAGGAGATATCAGTTAATCAACTCGAGGAAGTAGTAGCCCATGTCAACGCTGGTAATGGGCTGGGATTTACAGACCTGGAGCTGACGCCCAAGGGAAGAGATCACAACAATGCCTTGCACGTCTCGATAGAGTGCAGAGGCACGATTATGTCACATGTCCTAGTAGATACGGGTTCCTCGCTTAACGTGCTTCCGAAGAAGGCACTGATGAAGTTGGATACCCGTGGACTGCTGTGCACGCCCAGTGATCTGGTCGTGAAGGCCTTTGACGGAACCAAGCGCCACGTCTTCGGAGAATTGACCCTGCCAATTCAAGTTGGACCGGAGACGTTTAATGCGGTGTTCTATATTATGGATATCATGCCCGCCTATAGTTGCCTCTTAGGTCGGCCGTGGATTCATTCTGCTGGTGCCGTGACGTCCACGCTGCATCAGAAGCTTAAATATGCTGTTGGGGGCAGCATAGTGACAGTTTGCGGAGAGGAGGACATCATGGTAAGCCACCTGTCGTCCTTTAAATATGTCGAAATGGATGGTGAGATCCATGAGACTCTTTGCCAAGCGTTTGAAACCGTCAGGGTGAAGGAGGTAGCTCCCGTTGTTGCAGAGAAGCAAGAGGTGAACCTCTCTTCGTTTAAGGAAGCTAGGGCTGTTGTCGAAGCTGGTTCCACCCCAGGCTGGGGGCATGTCCTGGATATACCATTCAAACAGGATAAGTTTGGATTGGGATATTCTCCTGAAGCTGAAGCTTCGTCTTCTTCTGGCAGCTCATCTCGTGGGAAAGGGCCGATCCTATTCACCAAGGGGGGAGTAATCTTCGAGAGTATCAACGCTACGTCGGAGGACAGCGGGGACAGTGATTGTGATCTTGATGCCTGGATTCAACCGAGCAAGCCAGGCGAGCGCCTTCACAATTGGACCATCAAGGAGATTATCGAGCCGACGAGTGAAGAGTAATGATTTGCTTTTTACAATCTTTGTACAACCCTATGTCCTGCCCGGGGCATAGTGGTTTTACTGTCAGGGCCTTGTTGGATTATGTGTATGCATTTTGTTAATAAATAAAAGGCGTTTTCTTCGCAATCAAATATTGTGTTCTCTGTTATTCATATTTTATGTTTGTTTTGAAAAACATCAAAATGGCAACGAGGTTCGTGCTAACCTGCATATTCCTGCTTTAAACTCAACCCTTGTTATTGCAGGATCCACGTAACAGATGACATCGACTCTGGACCCTCTACGGCTCACTACGACTTTGATTGCCCGATCTATCAAGCCGAGGATGAGATTGATGAAGACGAAGACCTTCCGGAAGAGTTGGCCCGCTTGTTGAGACAAGAGGAGAAGGTTATTCTGCCTCACGAGGAGGATATTGAGATCATAAATCTGGGTTCTGAGGAGCTTATCAGGAATGTCAGAATTGGGGCTGCGCTGCAGAATGATGTCAAGCATAGACTGGTCGAGATGCTTCGAGAGTATAGTGACGTCTTTGCTTGGTCATACGAAGATATGCCCGGACTTGATACTGACATTGTGGTCCATCACTTGCCGCTGCGAGAAGATTGTCCTCCCATTAAGCAGAAGCTTAGGCGGACACGACCAGATATGGCCATTAAGATCAAAGAAGAAGTGCAAAAGCAGCTCGATGCTGGCTTCTTAGCGGTCACTACTTACCATCCGTGGGTCGCCAACATAGTGCCTGTACCGAAGAAGGACGGTAAGGTACGAATGTGCGTCGATTATCGGGATTTGAATAGGGCGAGCCCTAAGGATGATTTCCCGTTGCCTCATATCGATGTGTTGGTCGACAATACAGCCCAGTTTTCCGTGTTTTCGTTCATGGATGGCTTCTCCGGTTACAATCAGATTAAGATGGCGCCGGAGGACATGGAGAAAACAACGTTTATTACCCCCTAGGGCACGTTTTGCTACAAGGTAATGCCCTTCGGTCTGAAGAACGCAGGGGCCACTTACCAGCGAGCAATGGTAACTTTGTTTCATGATATGATTCATCATGAGATCGAGGTCTATGTTGATGACATGATTGCGAAGTCCCAAACGGAGGAGGAGCATCTGGTCAATTTGCTGAAGCTGTTTGAAAGGCTTAGGAAGTTCAGGCTGAGGCTGAATCCTAACAAGTGCACTTTCGGAGTGCGGTCCGGAAAGTTATTGGGGTTTATCGTTAGCGAACGAGGTATTGAAGTTGATCCTGCGAAGATAAAAGCTATCCAAGAAATGCCAGCGCCGAAAACAGAAAAAGAAGTTCGTGGTTTCTTGGGCCGAATAAACTACATTGCAAGGTTTATCTCTCAGCTCACGGCCACTTGTGAACCGATGTTCAAATTGTTAAAGAAAAATCAGGCGATTACTTGGAATGAGGATTGCCAGAAGGCATTCGATAAGATAAAGCAGTATCTTCAAGAACCTCCAATCTTGATACCCCCAGTGGCTGGACGGCCATTAATCATGTACTTGACAGTTCTGGAGAATAGTATGGGGTGTGTTCTCGGTCAGCACGACGAGACGGGCAGAAAAGAGCATGCCATTTATTATTTGAGTAAAAAGTTCACTGAGTGTGAATCTCGATACTCGATGTTGGAGAAGACGTGTTGCGCATTAGCTTGGGCTGCCAAACGTCTACGACAGTATATGCTCAACCACACCACTATGCTGATTTCGAAGATGGATCCGATCAAGTACGTCTTCGAGAAGCAGGCTCTTTCGGGCCGGATTGCCAGATGGCAGATGGTGTTAACAGAATATGATATTCAGTACGTCTCTCAGAAAGCCATCAAGGGAAGCGTATTGTCTGATTACCTTGCCGAACAGCCAATCGAAGACTATCAGCCGATGAAGTTCGAATTCCCTGACGAGGACATTATGTTTCTCAAAGCAAAGGATTGCGATGAGCCGTTGCCCGACGAGGGGCCAGATAGGAAGTCTCAGTGGAAGTTGATATTCGACGGAGCAGTTAATTCCTATGGAAGTGGTATCGGGGCTATCATCACGACTCCTCACGGATCCCACATCCCGTTTACTGCGAGACTGACGTTTCCAGTTACCAACAACGAAGCCGAGTACGAAGCATGTATTATGGGTCTAGAAGAGGCAATTGATTTGAGAATCAAGAATCTAGACATATATGGTGACTCAGCGCTTGTAATCAATCAGATCAAAGGGGAGTGGGAAACTCGTCAACCGAATCTGGTGCCGTACATGAATTACGCCAGGAGGCTGCTTCCGTTCTTTGACCGAGTAGAACTTCATCATGTACCCCGGGCTGAAAATCAAATGGCTGATGCTTTAGCCACGTTGGCTTCAATGTATAAGGTCAATCTTTGGAATGAAGCTCCAAGTATTGTTCTTTCGCGTCTTGACAGACCAGCATATGTGTTCGCAATCGAGGATGCCACTGACGGCAAGCCATGGTTCCACGACATCCAGACCTTCCTTATGACTAAGGAGTATCCTGCGGGTGCGTCTACCCAGGATAAGAAGACTCTGAGGAGGCTATCTGGAAATTTTTACCTCAATCCTGATGGAGTGCTGTATAAGAGAAACCACGATCTCGTGCTACTCAGATGTGTAGATGAGAAAGAAGCAGGTATGCTCATGGAAGAAGTCCATGAGGGCACATTTGGTACGCATGCCGGCGGGCATGCCATGACGAGAAAGATCCTGAGAGCAGGATATTACTGGTTGACTATGGAGTCGGATTGCTTCAGATTCGCGAAGAAATGTCACAAATGCCAGATTTATGCTGATAAAGTTCATGTGCCGCCGTGCCCATTGAATGTCATGTCCTCCCCTTGGCCGTTCTCCATGTGGGGCATTGACATGATAGGCAAGATCGAGCCCACCGCATCCAATGGTCATCGTTTTATCTTGGTAGCTATCGACTACTTCACCAAGTGGGTGGAGGCAGCCTCGTACGCTAATGTGACCAAGCAGGTGGTAGCTAAGTTCATAAAGAGGGACATCATCTGTCGCTATGGAATTCCCGAGCGGATCATTACTGATAATGGTTCGAATTTGAACAACAAGATGATGAAGGAGCTGTGCCAGAGCTTCAAGATCGAACACCACAACTCATCTCCTTATCGGCCGAAGATGAATGGCGCCGTTGAAGCGGCCAATAAGAACATCAAGAGGATTGTTCAGAAGATGGTTGTGACGTATAAAGATTGGCACGAGATGCTGCCGTTTGCCTTGCACGGTTATCGTACGACGGTGCGTACGTCGACCGGGGCAACTCCTTTCTCCTTGGTGTACGGTATGGAAGCTGTCCTACCGCTAGAAGTGGAGATTCCCTCTTTGCGAGTTTTGGTTGATGTGAAACTTGATGAGGCAGAATGGGTGACGAATCGTTTGAACCAGCTCAGCCTGATGGACGAGAAGAGGTTAGCATCGATTGCATTTGGTCGCCTGTACCAAAGCCGAATGAAGAAAGCTTATGATAAGAAGGTGCGTCCTCGAAGCTTTCAGACGGGTGATCTCGTCCTGAAGAAGATTCTTCCGCCACACTCCGATCACCGGGGCAAGTGGACTCCGAATTACGAAGGGCCGTATGTCGTCAGCAAGGTCTTCTCGGGAGGAGCTTTGTTGTTATCCACGATGGATGGTGAAGATTTTGCATCCCCGGTGAACGCGGACGCAGTTAAAAAATACTTTGCTTGAAAGCGACCCGCTGGACAAAAAAAAAAAGAGAGAGTCCAGGCAAAAAAGGGGCATCCCGGCGAACCAAAAACAGAATAAAAGGTTCGGGCAAAAATTAGGGATATACTGAAAAAATGTACACCCGCGAAGTCGAAAACCTACACTGGGCGGCTTCGGCAAAAAAGGGTATCCCGGTGAACTGAAAACCCGAGAGGGCGGTTCACGCAAAAGTTAGGGATTTGAATAAGCAAATGACTGCGTTCCGCGTATGGACTTTCATTGTTTAGTGGTTCGGAAGACCTGAGGGCCGTTTATCTGAATCAATCTCTTCCAAAGCTGAAGCATCGGAGAAGTATCGAAGTCGAGTGGGTCTTAGAGGGATCAACTCATGGTGTTCGTCTACGCCTCGATTGCCGACATTTGTATATACTGATGTATATTTATGTTTTCTTTCTTTGCGCGGCTTCCTCATTCCAGGAGCTTGCCTCTGTTGTAAAACATTTTTGCCCATTCAGGGGTTCATCATCAATAAAATGCACATTATTCAGCAATTCTACTTGTCTGTTTAGCATTTATCTGTTTTGTTTGCGAATGATAACGCCGATGTGTTTTTTGATAAAATGCGCATACATAAACTGGCGGGCCTACGCCCATTGATTGTTGAAACAATTAACTAACTGAACATTGTCACGAGATAATAACCTGATGGGCCCCTTTGAGGAGGGTATCTTGTCTGTTTGTTTGTGTTGTTACAGGTGTAGCACCTTTCCGAAGATATGCCGTGCGCATCCCCGAAGCAGGATGAGTCCTCCTTCTTCAGCAGAGTTCAATAGTCTCTCCTCCGCAGAATCAGAATCAGATAGTGAGCATTGATATGTCTCCCCCAGGTGGAGAGGATTCTCTTCCCCAAGCAGATGCATCCTGAAGGAATGTCACTTCATCGACTGAGTCAAGCACCGAAGAACGATGTCGTCTTTCCCCCGCACCGGGTCACAAGTGCAGAGTTCATAGAAATGTTCGGGTGCCGAAGCTCGTGTTTCCCCAGTAAAGTCGCCGAAGCAGGATTTTTCCCCGCACCGGGTCACAAGTGCAGGTTTCGTAGGAAGCTAGTCGTATACCGAAGTATGCAGTAACTGATGGTGCCAGACTGAAGTCTCCAGTGGGATTGAAATCCCTCGCCAGAATCATGCTCTCTCCTGAAGTTGGATGACTCCCTCTTCCCCAGTAGAGTGTCGGAACAGCTGATGTTGTATTCCCTTGCAGAGTTGTGCTCTCCCCCGAAGTCAGATGATCCTTTCTTCCCCGGCAAAATCGAAATTCCCCACCAGAGTCATGCTCTCTCCTGAAGTTGGATGATTCCTTCTTCCCCAGTAGAGTATTGGAACAACTGATGTTGTATTCCCCTGCAGAGTTGTACTCTCCCCCGAAGTCAGATGATTCTTTCTTCCCCAGTGGAATCGAATTCCTCATCAGAGTCGTATTCTCCAGTGAAGTAGAATGATTTCTCTCCCCGGCTGAGGCCGCAGAAAAGCAGAATCCTTGGAAGTTGATCAGATCATGATGAATTTTCCCCAGTAGAGCGTGGGGCAGCCGATGCTGTATTTCCCCAGAGTCGCACTCTATCCAGCGAAGCAGAATGATTTCTCCTTCCTCAGCCGAGTTTGCAGATGTCCAAGAGATCTGAATCCTTGGAAGTTGATCAGATCATGATTGGTTTTTCCCCCAATGGAGTGATGAGCAGCTGAAGTTGGTTCCCCACAGAGTGGTCATCCCCAGAAGAGTAGCCGAGACGGCCGCACAGTTCATTCTCGCGATTGATATCAGCAGATCCAAGTTCTCGTAGAGCTTCATCCCTTGCCGCAGTCAGCTGAAGTTGTTTCCCCTGCAGCAGTCAACGGAAGATCAATTCCCCAGACAGAGCCTGATTGATATTGGCGTGTTCTCATTCTCCTCAGCAGGATGATTCCTCTACCTGAGTGGTTCTTTCTCCTTGACAGGAGGATTTCCCCCCTTCGGCATTTATTTTGCTGATGGGATCGCATCATTGTGCATGATTGCATAGCATTGTGCATGACTGCATGGCATTTAACACTGCATAGCATCTGACGTTGCAATAGCATTGTGCATGATTGCATGGCATTTAGCATAAATACATGTCATTCCCACCATGTGGGGGCATAGCGCAGAAGCATACGCATCATAAGCATGATCTAGGTCATCATCATTCTTGCCTTACAGGTGTACTACCGAAAGACCGGTTGCTCAGGACGATTCTTGATGTTCTCCCCAGCAAGTTTGTTTTCTTAAGATGATTCTTAAAGACCCCGGTGTGATCCCCGCGGTCGCTCGCTCAGGATGATTTTTGAGATCCTCAGCGAAGTCTTCAGTTCGAGATGATTCTCAAATCCCTCAGCAGGGCCATTTGCTTAAGACGATTCTTAAGACCTCAGTACAGTTTCTCGAGTTGTTTGCTCAGGATGATTCTTGAGCTCCCCAGTAGCGTCTCCAGCAGGAGTTGCCCAGGAAGATTCCTAGAATACCCAACAGAAAGTTTGCTCCAGAAAGGTTATTAGTTCAGGACGATTCTTGAAGATGCCCGACGGATCTGTTTGTTCAAGGTGATTCTTGAAGTCCTCAGCAGCGTGATATGTCTGCTCCAACAATAATGTCTAATCTGAAGATGGATTTCATAAGCGCCTGAAAGCGATATCAGAAAGTTCCTGTGAGTTCAGATTTCCGTGTTGATGAATCAACGGGTGGCTGAAGATAAGGTTCCAGAGGTTGTAGATACAACAGAGTGATTCGTGTGAGTCTGAAGACCAAGTCAGTTATCCTGAGGAGATGATTGATTGCGATCAAATGAATGATATTTCTTCTGACTGAAGTCGAAGATGTTTCTCCAGCTGAAGCGGAGGTTTGCCTGAAGGCAAAGTGTTTGAATCCCCGTAGAGTCATGAATGGCTCAGGATACCATTTCTCTGACTGAAGTCACAGATTTCCTAAGCTGAAGCGAAGGTGCCTAAGGGCAAGGCTATCCCCCAAGGTCATGAAGGACCTAGGATTCGTTTTTCGGACTGAAGGCCGAAGTATATCCCTGACTGAAGTCTCGGATACTATATAGCAGAGGTGGAGTTGCCTGAAGGCAGATCCATGTATCCTTGAAGGCCAAGGACCACTTTCTTCAGACTGAAGTCGAAGATACCTCCTGCAGAGTTGCCATCCTTGAAGGCCAAGGATGCTTATCTTCAGAAGTACTTGGAGATCTTTTCTAGCTGAAGCTGGAAGTGGCCAGGGGCCAGGGTTTCATATATCTTTAATGTTGAAGTTCTACGACAGGCAAAGTTCACATCCTTGAAGGTCAAGGATGTTTATCTTCGGAAGAATTGGAAGATATTTTCTAGCTGAAGCTGGAAGTGGCCAGGGGCCAGGGTTTCATATATCTTTAATGTTGAAGTTCTACGGCGGGCAGTGTGCAGCAGTATTCCGTTGTTCGTTATGGTTCTGAGGGTGAACCCCAGATCAGAGTGTGCTCGGTTGAGTCTCTCATCCCCAACAGAGTAGGTTCAAATACGCAAGTGTACCTTTTGTTCCATTTACCAGGGGTGGACCCCAGGTCAGAGTTGTTCAGTGTTGTATTCTCTCCGACGGCGAGGTCAGATTATGTTTGTTTTCGGCGGCGAAGTTGAATGTTTGTTTGACGGCAATGTCAGACTCCTTAAATCCCCAGCAGAGATGATGTTGGTACGACGGCGATGTCGAGTGTCTCTCAGAGTGATGTTTGTTTCCGGCGGCGATGTCAGATCGATATTTCTCCAGCTAGTTGTTGAGCAGCTAGTGTTGCAGTGTTCGAAGGTTTGTTCTCCGCAGAGTATCATGTGGTCGTGCAGTTGGCAAATTTTCGGGTTTACCGATATTCAACCGTCTCGTACCTTGATTGGTTGAGAGCCGTTCGCTTCTCACCCAGTCAGGTTCAAGCCGTTTGAATAGGGGCAGCTGTTGCACCCCAAAATTTGACCAACAATTATTCATTCATTGAGTGTTTGAAAGTGGATACCTTCATCAGAAAGCTCAAGAGATCCTCAGAAGAATTGGTTGAAACCAGGGTTGTGTGCTTCACAGTTTGAGAGTTGTGGGAGCTCCTCAGATGATTCTGAGACTTTGAGAATGAACTTGATGTTTTGAGGAAGCTTATGAGATGTCTTGAAAGCCATCATGAAGCCCAGAGAAGTCATTATGCAAGAGTTCAGAAGATTCAACCATGAATGGTAGAATTAGGGTTTTGACTGGGTCAACCCTAGACCAGCTGAAGATTTGGAGAAGGTTGAGACTTAATCCAAGGGCCATGAGATCATGGAATGATGCATGGAGATGTTATAAAGATGATTCCTAGACCAACTCATCATGATTGAAGAGTTTGAGAAGTTTTGAGTTAGGGTTTCTGAGGATTGTCAGTGAAAAACCCTAATTTGACCCCTATCTTCCAGGCAGTTTTAGCCCAAGTTGTGATTGATATCTCATCTTCCCCACAACATGAATGTTGTAGAGCTTGTTCTAAGCTTTAATTTGAGTGGTGGAAGTACTTGATAGGAGTTACAGAGCTCAAGTTATGGTTTTGACAAATTACAGGTCAGCAGAGGTGTGTGAATCTGGGTCCTTGAAAGTCACCCAACTTGCAGACAACTTTTGCCCTAGTAGGATGACTCCTATGATTTCTTGGTCAACATGAATGTTGAAGAGGATCTTCTTAGCTTTAATTTTAGTGGTAGAAGTCCTTGATTGGATTTGTGGAACTCAACTTATGGTTTGAACAAGACAGGGGTATTTTGGTCATTTGTCAGTTATAGGTCATTTTAGCCAATGCCTAAAACTCCTATTTCCAAGCCTCAAATGGAAAAACTCAAAACATGAAAGTTGCTCAAAATGTGATTTTAAGTCTAGAAAGAAGGTCACAAAATGTTGGAAAAGCTCATAGCACAAGATTACATGATTGGTCAAAAATGAACTAAAAAAGGCTTATAACTTTGAAAAGTTGAAATTGAAAAGTGATTTGGGAGATCCACAAATCCAAAATAGGTCATCCAATATATCATTTTGATTGTAAAAACTATTTTGAGAACATTGGTTTAAGTAGAATTTTCATTTGAGGCTTAAAAAATGAGGTTCCTTTGGAAATTTGTTGCTTGCAAAAGAAGGTAACATTGAAAAACCCTACACAAGTGAAACTAAAGGCTGATTTGCATTCCTTATCACTCAATAACTCATGTAAGGACAATTTGGCATAGAATTGAAGGCTTGAAGCAAGGGATATGAGATTTTCAAAGTCTCATTTAAGGAGAAGTTCATGACTTTTCTAGATGGTTCTAGACACTTCTAGCCACATCCAATGATTGTTATATAAAGAGTGCATTGTGGAGAGTCTAAGGTTGGTGAAACTTGAGCCAAGTCAGAGGAGAGAGAGAGATACATAGCCATTGAAGCAATTTCTTCAAGTTGAAGCAACTCAAGAATTCTTCCACTACAAGCCATCTCCTTCATCACCATTGCAAACAGTAGACTGGTGGTCATCCAAGGATCATCTAGAAGCAATTCCAAGCTCTGGATCGTGCTCAGCATCACCTCATCTCATCTTCTTGACAGGTTTTTTCTTCACCTTATATCTCCTAAATTATGCAGTGTTAGTTAGTTTAATAGGTATAGAAATGATTCACTAGGGTAGAGGATTCTTTCCCTTGAATTAGGGCACGATTCATTGAGTTCCATGGCAGGTGCATAAATCTTTAAGTTTCAAGAATTAGTTGTTTAAAGCGTTTTAGTTGATATGAATTAGGTTAGAATGACCAGGATAACATCAAGAACAAGATTGTAGCTTTAGTTTTGAGTTTAATGAAGATGGATATCAGTTGAAAATTTTGAACCGTGATCTTTAATCCCTCTGTTAGAACAATCTAGGGTGAATTAATGAAAAGTGTACGTATGGTTGTGTAGAGCTTGAGTAGTAGATCATTTCTTGTTTTGGAATCAAGTGAAACCATGGCGTGTGGAGAGAGTTAGAGGAGCTCGAATTTGAGCGCATGGAAGGAGGGTTCTGAAAACCCTAGGTCCCATTTGGGACGATGGAGATGAGCCCTTGGATCAAGCTCAGATGTTGACAAATTATTCAGATCGTGTGGCTGTGGTTAAGTCTGAGAAAGGAGAGGGAAAATTCAAATAATCCCAAACGCTGCGTTTCATTAAACCAGCGCTGGGCCCAGAATTCTATTTGCACCCTCCCTTTTTTCTGGCCCATTTGTTTTTAACTAGCGCGTGTACTTGTTGCACCCCCCCCCCCCCCTCCCTTAATTTGATTTAATTTCTTTTATTTGTTCTTTAATATTTCTGTTTTGTTTAATTCATTAAAAAATGATAAATAACTCTTTTTTAATTCTTTTTTTTTCTATGACTAGATGAAAATGTGTAGAAAATTATAAAAATAAAAATGAGATTTTATTTTTAGGTTTAATATTTTTAATAGATTTTCCAAATAAATAGCTTTTTAATAGTCTTAATTTGGTATTTGATTTTGTAGGAATTGTTTTAGAACCTTCCCTTAGGGTTTTTAATCCATTCTTTTTTGTGCAATTAGATGATGAATCATAGTTCCCCATAGGATTTTTTCTAGATTTTTAGAATTAAATCTTGATTAGTTTAATTAGGGTAGATTTAGGGTATCCTGATTAGGGTTTAGATTGTGTTTAGGTGATGAATCCCTTTCTTTGATTGAGTTTTATCTTGATTTTTAGGTAGAGGCCTATGTAGATGCTATGAGTAGGTGTTGAGGACCCTTGTGAATAATGTTTAGATTTTTCCCCATTAGTTTAGTATTTTTAGGTATTTTCTGAAGTTGCCTGATGATTTTGTCTGTCCTGTGGTTATCTGTTCATATCTGGGGTTTAGTTTTGGGGAATTTGTTGTGGGGCTTGTGTTGTTTTGAAGATCTTGATGGAGAGCATCATGAAGAGAAGATTGTAGATCAAGACTCAGAGACCCAGAGCTTAGCTTGTTCCCTGTCTGTGAGGTTTGAGATCCTGGAGTTTGAAGGAAGTTCATGGTACTTTCCTGAGGAAGGCACTATGAATGACTTTCATCCTTTCTTCTCACCTCTTTCTTAAGTATCCAATGATGTTGGAGCCAACTTGTGAGTTTAATTTCTCCTGAGGAGGAATGTAAACTGATCACATGTTGTTGAGCCACATGGGATACAACTCCTAAGTGAAAGCCTCCTAGTACTTTCCTGAGGAAGGTCCTATGGGTCTATTCACTTAGTTCCATTAGTTTATCTAGGATTTCTCAAGTATCCAATGATGTTGGAGCCAACTTGTGAGTTTAATTTCTCCTGAGGAGGAATGTAAACTGATCACAGTTGTTGAGCCACATAGGATACAACTCCTAAGTGGAAGCCTCCTAGTACTTTCCTGAGGAAGGTCCTATGAGTCTATTCACTTAGTTCCACTAGTTCAGATAGGATTTCCTAAATATCCAGTGATGTTGGAGCCTGCTTGTGAGTTTAGTTTCTCCTGAGGAGGAACGTGAACTGATCACAGTGGTTGAGCCACATAGGGTATGACTCCTGAGTATACACCTCCTAGTGCTTTCCTGAGGAAGACACTATGGGTCTGCTTACTTAGCTCCCTTTCCTTGGTAAGCTTGTTTTGAAGCTTGAAGATCGGGATTGTTTTCCCTTTTGGTTAGGTTTTGCTTTAGGGATTTGCTTAGATTTGATTTAGATTCTGTGTTAGGGTTAGGATTAGAGAGTGGTTTCTTTCTTTCTCAAGCAAGTGTGTTTGTTTGCCTGATGGCACTTCATTTCTTTTACCTGTTCATTGCTTGATAGCATGTTGTTTATTTTCAGTATGATTACTGTTATTTCATGACTGGCTTGAGGTTGAGATGAGCTTGTGGAGGCTGAAACCCCACACACATTTCCTCCCTCACTTGCATTGCATGCATTTTACTGTTAAAGCTGATGCTTTTGTCTGTTTTGGTGTATCATTGATATGATCCCTTAGGACTCTCATTTCTTCTGACGAGGATTTGATGATAGACTTTTAGGTTGAAACCTATGCATGACAACATCTAGGAGTTCCCTGTTCAAACCTCAACCATAGGATGAATCCGTGGCATGATAACAGTAGGACTTGATAGTCTCCCTCCTAGTTGAGCCATTTTTCCCGTAGTTTCCCGAACTACGTTTGCTCTGATCTTTCATACCAGATGAAAGTACGTAGGCATAGGATGCGATATCCTAGCGAGCAACCTTCCCCACCTTCACCCGTAGTTAGCCGAACTACGTTGACTCTGATTTCTCATTCTCTGATGAGAATACGTAGGCATAAGGTGCGACGCTTTGCCGAGTCATTTTTCTTTTCTTTTTCAGCCAGCCTTGATAGGTAGATAGATTATAACCAACCCGTCCAAGTAAACAAACAAGCGAGGATCCCGTCGAGTACGACGGACGTGAGGGGTGCTAATACCTTCCCCTTGCGTAACCGACTCCCGAACCCAGACAATGGTTGCGACGACCTTGTCTTACCCTTATTCGTCAGGTTTTTCCGATCGTTTCCTTTCCCGCTCTGAGGGATAAATAACGAAAGGTGGCGACTCTTCTGTCATGCCGGCACCTTATTTTCGCGCAAGCGACAGTCTATTGTGGGCGAGGGTGTCCGGAAATCTCATGCATCTATGTCATCATTTAAAGACGCGCAGCGAGTAGTGAACAGTGGTCATCAGACAATGTGGGGAAAGGTGTTGTCTTTGCCAAAAAACAGAAATAAGGAAGGTCTCGGTTTTACCAGCAGTTCTGCTCAACAAACTACTAGAAGCCCAGGGTTTCCGTTGATTAATGAAGTGTTCCATAGTGGAGGAGTCGTCCATCATCCTCAGGTTAATGTTGTGTCAGAGGATGGACTTGAAGGCTACATATCAGATGGTTCCGCAAGGTCCTCCATTCCTTACGAAGATTATGAACCCTATATGGAAGATCCAGGCTATGTTTCAGACGAATTTGACTATACCTTTGGAGTGTATGCTGTTACCGAGGAAGATTCAGATGGGAACTTTCTAGACTTTGTAACCCCAGGTGTTTTGGTTAAGAACTGGAGTGCGGTTGAAGCACCTGCTGTCATTCATATATCTAAGTAAAGCATTTGTTTTTTTAAAATTTCCGCTCTGCCCAAGGCGAAACTGCATTTATTAGGGCTTACTTTAAAATAATCCCCTTTGCTCTACCCAAGGCAAAGGTGACTTTGTTGGGTGTGTCTTTTTGGTTTTGCTATCATCAATAAATTACTTTCATTTTCATTTGTATTTTTATATTTATTTACGACGTTGGAAAATAATAAGTAGCATCTCGCGTACACACACTTTCCACTTTACAAAAACTTATTAAAAATCACATCACTTGCGCAGATTGCTACATAAATCACATCCTGGGAATAATGATTTGCTGCCTTCTCCGAATTTCGAGTTTCCTGTGTACGAAGCCGAAGACGAAGAAGATGATATCCCAGAAGAGATTTCCAGACTGCTTGAGAAAGAAGAGAAAGCTATCCAACCTCATCAGGAGCCAGTGGAAGTAATCAATTTGGGATCAGAAGAAATCCGTAGAGAAGTGAAAATTGGAGCTATGCTCAAACCTGATGTGAAGAAACAGCTGATTGATTTGCTTGGAGAGTTTGTTGATGTGTTTGCTTGGTCATATCAAGATATTGTTATACCCCAAATTTGTCCTACCTTTTTCAAAATTTTAATTTGCCCGACTTTATTTTTAATTTACCTCGCTTCGTAGCATATTTTTTCAGCAAAAACGAGCATTTTCACTTTTTAGCCCAATAAGAGCATGCCACGTGGCATTTGTTTTTGTATATATTTATCATTATTTTTATTTAATGATTTATTTTTATAATATGTAAATATAATATAATTTTAACATTAGTTAATTAATTAACTTAAATTTAGAATTAAAATAGAATTTTAACTAGTTTTTTTTATTATTAATAGATTTAGAATTATTTTAATTAAAATAGAATTAGAGAAATAATTAGAATTAATTTAGAATTTAAATTAGTATTTTAAATAGATTATTAATTATTAATTATTAAGAAAAGAAAAATTAAAAAAAGAGAAAATTGAAATAGAGAGAGAACACGGATGGAGAGAATTGGAATTAGGGTTTTGGAATTGCAAAATTGATATAAAAGGGAGTGATACTGTTCATCTTTCCAAGGGAATCCCCAATCTGATAACCTAGCCGCCCAAACCTTCTTCATCTACTACACAGCCGAAACCAGCCGTGACCCTCTCACCATCTTCATCCACCGTGCATTTCCATTCGAACCACCAAAACTCCCCTTCACCAGCACCACCAAAGCCCCTCACCTTCCTCCTTCATCATCCTCTTCCTTCAAAGAACGAAACCCTCACCGCTAAAACCTGGTTTCTTCCTCGAAGTATTTCCGTGTTTTCTCTCCTTCCGCGACACCATAGTGAACAACTCACGGTCTTCGTTCACATTTTCATTTCAGCGGTCACAACCTTAGGCGAGAATGTTCTAATCGCCTCGGCAATGACTCAGTTCTTCAACAACATAAACTGGGCAACACAACAACAACTCCAACTCAAAACAATTCTGCAGTTTGTCTTGGCCCAAGTCATTCTTGCCGTCATTTCTGTTTTCAGCAGAAGTTCCACAAGACACCAGCCATGGATTTGCAGCGATAATGAAGCGGTTTCGGTAACCCTCTAATTTAGAAATTTACTGTTAGTGTGATTTTGTATTTTATTACACCTTTAATTGAAATCATACTATGCTGGATTAATACCGTGATGAATTGCATGTTGCTGTGTGGGTTTGACTTTGTATTGTTGTTTCTGGATTTTGTAGTAAATTTAAGTTGTAGCTGTTATGACTTTGTACTGTTGTTATTAGAAGTTATGTTGTTGTTGTTTGTCAATAATTTCAATGCCGTTTGCGTTTAAACGCTTAATATTGTGTTGGGATTTTATGTCAAGACATTTCGTTGTTATTATGTTTAGTGTGGTTCCTGTTACGAGAATGTGGCGCTGTTTTTCTGTTCTTCTATCTGTGTGGTTTCCGTTTATGCTGTTTGTTATTGTGATGATTCAATTATGACGTTTCATTGTGAGTTGATGTTGCGCATATTGTCAATTTAATTTGCTGTGTTACACATGATGTTTAACTTTATTATTTATTTTGACCTCATTGCAATTTTTGTGGATTCTATGCATGTCTTAATTGTTAGAAATTCATGATAAAAACGTGTTAGTGTTGTTGTCATAGTTACCGTAGCAATTTTTCTCATGCTTGGAACAGTGAAGTTTCATTTTGGAGTATAATTGTTTGGTTTGTGATTCCTGCTTGATTGAATACATGTGAAATTGAATTGCTACATAATTCATTTTCAATTCGGTGTACTCTCTGTTGTTCTGCATATTTAACTTAGTTTATGTGAAATTGCAAATTCATTTGAAATTATGTATTGTTTCGATCTCGCTTGTATTCATGATTGTTGTGTAGAGGCTTTAATTTTATGGTCAATGCTTGTAATATTTAATGACTTTTTTTATCTTATTAGGGGTTTGTCACTCAAATTGAAAAAATAACTTAAATATGTTTGGATTTCTATGCTGAGATTTGTTTCAATTTTAGCCGACAGTGTTTTTTGTTTCACGATGCCGAGAGAACATATTTTGATTTCTGCTATATTTTTTTTCTCTTGATGTTTTTAAATAATAAATAATAATGGCTATCAATTAATGTGGAAAATCATTAACATTGCATAAAAAAATTGTCCGCCTCATGTGTTAACTTTTGCAGCTTTTTTTTTTCTTTCTTTCATTCTTTGCTTTTTTAATAAATATATTTAATTAAGTTAGTTTCAATTTGGAATAGGATATTGGGAATTATTTGGAGTCTACTGCTTTACAAATACACTCTACAAATACACTCTCTTAGATTTTAATTGTTTTCCTTTTATCTACTTATATTAATTAATTCTAATGACTGAGTTTAATTGTTTTACACACACACACACACACACACACACACACACACACACACACACACACACACACACACACACACACACACACACACACACATATATATATATGCTTAGTAATCTAACTAAATACTTTTTTTTAATAAAGATAGTGGACTTTTGGGGTCTAGCACTCCTTGAGTCCTTGGACAACCGCTCTTGAGGTGTACGCCTTAAGTTGTGGTTGGTTCCGCCTTTTATTTTTCAAAACGTTTTTCATTCAATTTAATTGAAATTTTAAAAAGATATTTTTAATCACTTTTTTTATTTGATCAGATATTTTTTATATAAGAATATTCCAATTATCCTTTAGAAAATAAATTTCAAAATTATTAAAACAATATTTTAAAATATTAAACTTTTTCTATATAAGTAGTTTTAAGTATTTTTTAAACTAAATCGAAATCATCTTTAAAAATAAATTCTCTATTCATCGAGCCATTTTCACCCATGTAAGTCGAGTGCTTTCAAAGCCTCGCCATCAACCTTTGATCACCATACACAACATTTAAAGCTTAATCTTGGGTTTCCTTACCGTGACACCTATTTGATCAATTATTTCTAGTTGGCCACTTAGAAGACTAGCCCACTTTGCTAGTGCACACGTTTAAAATTCGAATTCAAACTCCTTTCGAGTCATATTTCAAAACATCAAAGAGAAGGAGCTTGAAACTAAAGCTTGCACGCAATTTTAAGGGTCAACGGAACCACTCCGTTCGGTAACTTTCCTTACTTTCAATCTTATATTTCTAGAATACCTAGCGCGCCTAGTCCGAGTATGTTAATCCATTCAAATTATTTTCTAAAGTAAATCACGAAAGAATTAAGTTCTTTTAGTCTTGCACTCCTTGAATTCATGAGTGACAACTATTGAGGCGTACGCCTTGATTAGCGTGTCATTCGAACTTTCGTTCCTAAATCACTTCTCCTAATTATTTGGACAAGTACTTTCACTGTCCAACAAATATATTTCAAAATTTGTGGGATGAAAAAGATGTCGTTGGGATCTAGCATTCCAACGATATCCCGACTAATTGGTTACGAGGCCGATGTCTCGTTTATCGAATAGTCGTCATTCCTCCTAAACATACAACCTGTCTAACCTCATTTCTCACCCTCGTGTGATTGAATCTAAATCTCCTTCAATTCAAAACTCTTTCACGTCTAAACCGTCCATCAAACACAAATTCTGAAGTTGATCGAATGAAAAAGGTGTCGTTGGGATCTAGCATTCCAATAATATCCCGATTAATTGATTGCGAGGCTGACGTCTCGTTTATCGAGTAGTCGTCATTCTCCCCTAAAATATTCAACCATTCCAACTCCTCTTTCTCGCCCCCGTGTGATTGAAATATTTCAAACACTAAATTCATCGCCCTCGTGCGATTTCCAACTCAAACAACTTTTCCAAAGAACATTGTTTATTCCATTCTTCCGTGCATATGAACACGTGCTTCAGCCTCCCCTAGCGAGCAATCAAGCCAATGTTTAGCAGTTAGAATGCGACCTAAACTGTCGTTCAACTCAACCCCTTTGCCAAGAACATTGTTTAATCCTTTCTTCCGCGCATAACAAACTCGAGCTTCAGCCTCCCCTAGCGAGCAAACAAGCCAACGTTTAGCAGTTAGAATGCGACCTAAACACTCGTTCATTTACCAAACCCATAAACCGTAGTTAATCGAACTACGGCTGCTCTGATTTCTCATATCCGTTGAGAATACGTAGGCATGGGATTGCGATGATCCTAGCGAGCATAATCCCCCTTTTTTTCTCGTAATCCCACGAACTACGAATGCTCTGACTTTCCACTTCTCACAAGTGAAGATACGTAGGCACAAGGGCCTCAATCCTTGGAGATCACCCTATCTTAAAACCACCCATTCCCCCTATAGGAGAAACCTTAGAAGAAAACTAACAAGCGTAGCTAACTTTACTCTCGAATCGAATTAAGAGGTTTCCGTTGAGTACAACAGACATGAGGGGTGCTAATACCTTCCCTTCATGTAACCGACTCCCGAACCTGGAATATTGGTTACGATGACCATGTTTTTATCTCTTTAAAGGTTTTATCGATATTTTCCTATTCCTTCCTTGGAATAAATAAAGTTCGGTGGCGACTCTGTTTCAAACGTATTTTCCGCGTCCATCGTGAGGATCGTATTTTTCGAGGTACGACAGATGGCGACTCTGCTGGGGAAATGCATTACCCTATGCAAGAGAGAGTCAAGCCTCACTTGACTCGATTCAAGAGTACTAACCTTTTGCTTAACTGTTTTCTTTATGTTTATTTTCTCATATTGTTTATTTCTTGTTTTCTCTTTCTACCGTATGCTGTTTATTATATCTGCCTGCTGGATTCAGGGATAGCATTGCAAGTAAAGCTCTACACCCGAGCTTTGGAAAAAGAAGAGAGAAAACATAGTTTAGAATTGGTAGTAATTAATGTTAGTCCCCAAGGACTCGCTCCTTGTGTGCCTAGCATGAAAGCTCCTCCAGTATAGACCTTTTCGTAGATCCTATCGTAACACAGCTAGCCTGTTGCACGATTTGATTCATGAAGGGTCCGTGACTCTGGGAACCACTCTTAGAACCAATTTCTATATTGGTAGTCGTGTAGTGTTAGTCTCCGAGGACCCGCTCCTCGTGTGCCTGGCATGAGGACTCCGCTCAGGAGAGACCTTTTCGTATTACTGTCATCATGCAACTAGCCTGTTGCATGATGTTGATGTGGTTGGTGTCCGTGATCATGAGAACCTTATCCGTCAACATAGAAGCTATCCTGTGAGTGGGTCTGTGGGTAAAGGATCTAGAACTTACCTTGTATAGTCTACCTGCTAAGGGTGCTTTGACCTGCTTATGTTATCCTGGATCTCGTTTGTGCCTGCATTGCATTTGCATATCATTTGCATTGCATATTTTCCCAAAACCAGAAAGCTCATCCATCCTTTATCCATAATCCGTAGTTGATTTCCCGACACCCGTATCGGACTTGAAGCAACTTTGGGAAGAATCATGAGCTCAGAAGAACAGAACCAGTTTGTGTCAAGAGCAGATGTTGACTTGATGAAGAACCAGTTGAACCAACTTGTGGAAGCTATGTTAGCCTTGACAAGGAGAGAGAACAATCCTCAACGACCTATAGTCACCGAGAATGACATACCTCGGCCTGTGCGGATTCCTGTTGAAGATCAGGTTATACAAGAGCGTCACACTATTCGGGATGAGCATGCCTCGTCTCATGATGCTGTTGAATACCATAGCTTTGCATTCACTGCGCCGAAGTCCCAAGGGGAAAGCCTGGTGGTGAATAATGAACGACCTTAAGATGTTGAATTTGTTGAAAGATGTTGTGTGTTGGAAGAGAAAATTGAGGCCATGAAGGGGCGTGATACTTCTGAGCTGAATGCCTTGGACCTGTGTTTGGTACCCGGACTTGTAATACCTCCAAAGTTCAAAATGCCAAATTTTGAGAAGTACAAAGGAGATAGTTGTCCGAAGCAACATTTGGTAATGTTTTGCAGAAAGATGACCTCATATGCTCACAACGATAAACTTATGATTCACTGTTTCCAACACAGTTTGAGTGGGGCATCGCTAAGTTGGTACATGCAGCTAGAAAGTAGCCATATCCAGTCATGGTCGGACTTAGCCAACGGCTTTGTGAAGCAATACCAATACAATCTTGATGTGGCTCCCAACCGCATACAGTTGCAAGGCCTATCTCAAGAGGAAAGCGAGTCTTTCATAGGGTATGCTCAAAGATGGAGAGAGGTAGCTGCTTGCGTTCAACCACCGCTCTTAGACAGGGAATTGGTTGACATGTTCATAAAGTCTTTACAAGAACCATACTTGGAAAAGATGATGGCCAATGGGACATCCAACTTCTCTGATTTGGTATCAGTAGGAGAACGCATTGAGAGCCATCTCAAGAGTGGAAAGATCCAAGACACCTCGAACATCCCAGCCAGTGAAAGTGAATCAGTTGTTAGCTCCCGAGAGGAAGAAGAGGATGAAATTAATACAATCTAGGACACTCCCCAACCTCCATCCTCGGTACCTTACCTTTAGTACTCAAGCATCTCAACTGCTAAAAGTCAGCAATCCTATGGGTCTACCTGTGGGACTCCGGTATCTTCACATGGTCAATATCTGTAAGAGCACAGATTGTGTCTTAGTTATATCTCTATGTTTTGATGATAACACTTATAAATTTTGTATTCAAGAATTATATACTCTAAATGTGTTCTAAATTGTTTGCTACAGGCACTAAAGAAAATTATCTTAAGAAAGCAAAATTGCATCTGAACATTGTTCGTATGAAAGGCTTCATAAGTTCAAGAGCATCTTAAGTGAAGATCTGAACACTGCTCCCAGAAGAATCTGACTACTGTCTCTTGAAGATTCTGAAGAAGGAGCCTCTAAAGCATAGAAGACTCTGCTCTGAGAGATTTACTCGCTCAAAGCACACAAGCTGCACATACTCTGACTCAGCTCAATCTGAAGAACATTCAAGACTCTGAAGATCCAGATGATCCTTGGTCTGAAGACTCTGAAGATTCAGATCCTAATGTTGAAAGCTGAACTTACTTTGAAGAAGATTTAAATATGTACGTTGGTTTTTCTCAACAGCTCTTTCCTATTTTGTGCTAGACACAAGGACACAGACAAAAAGGTTTTATCTGTGCATTCCATTCTGAGGAAAGTATTCTGCAAGTGAAGACAAAAAGCATCAGGCCTGTTTCAGCACAGCCTCCAATGTGAAGACAAAAGGCTTTAGGCTTTTCTGCACAGCCTTCAACGTAACAAGACTTCTTGGATCTTAGTGCCTATATAAAGAAGTCCTCTCCATCTTCTTCAGTATCGAATCTCTAGAAAATCTCTACTCAAAGCAAACCTTTCAAAGCTCTTAATCATATTACTTTGCTTTATCTTTATTCTTAACTTAAGAGAAATATCACTGTTGTGATAACAACTTATTAGAAGCATTCTTACTCTTGTAAAAGTTTTACTTTGTTTGTAAAAGGTTTTCCTTAAGAGGATCCAGTTGGGATCAGTTGCTCTTGAGAAGACTAAGAACGGTTGTTCTTAGGTGTTGCTATTTGTAATCTGTTTGATTAAAATAGTGGATTAAGTCCTTGATAGAGAAAGGCAAATCACTCTTGAGAGGGTGGACTGGAGTAGTTGTTTTCAACGAACCAGGATAAAAATATATGTGTTCTAATCTTTGATTTTTAGTCTTACTTATTCAACCCCCCCCCCCCCCCCTTCTAAGTAATTTTCTCACCTTCAATATCCTCCTATCAATAGAGGTCCCCATTATCAACAGCAGGTTTCACATCAACATGCTCCGCAACGACGACATTACTATAATCAAAGACCAAAGAGACACTTTGATCCATTACCAATGCCATACAATCACGTGCTACCACGTTTGATTAGTAGTGGACTGATAGTGCCAAAGGGCTTGGATCCTGTGATCCCACCATACCCACCGGGCTTTGACACCAATGCACGATGTGGCTACCATGCTGATGCCATGGGGCATTCAACCGAAGATTGCAAACAGTTAAAAAATAAGGTTCAAGATCTGATCGAGTCCAAGCTAATCTCGTTCACACCTCAAGGTCTTCAGATCAACATCAATCCTTCATCTGATCAGGCGGGTTCATTAGTTCATGACATGGAAGAAGCTACAGGGAGTAGATATGAAGAAGGTTATCATACTGGTATCGATGAACAAGAAAGCTAGTCCAGAAGCTGATCAAGAGAGAAAAACTCAGTTCATCAATGCTGGCAATTTTTTAGATCTTACCATTTCTATGCATTTGTATTTTTCTTTTATGTTAAGTGTTATTTGCTTTTAGACATTCTTATTTAATTAATGGTATTGTTAATGTGATAATTATGCATGTTTTTGATCGAATCCATTCGTATTCACTCACATTTTCTCACTTATTGCAAAAAATCACAAAAAATTTCACTCCACTTCCTTTTATCGCACTCATGTTTAGCAAAGATTTGAGGGAGGATGACGAAAACGAAATACCCATAATTGCTGATAAGTATGCTTTTGGATAAAATTTCGCCGATGATTTACAGGCATTGTTTCAAATCCCCAAACACTGAAGAAATAAGGAGTTAGTCCCTAGTCAACCACTTCGAGCCTAGAAGTAGGAGTTTCCTTCGGATTTCTAAACCCTTACGCTTAACCTGGGGTAGGGTAGTGTTCAGTTAACCTGATTACACACTCAAATCATGAAACAAAATCCAAGATATGACGGTATTTCATCAAAGACCAATGACTTGGCAGTCACACACCCTTCAAAAAATATATAATAAAAAGCCTGCTAAGTCGAACACCTTAAAAGGAGACTTGGGAAAAAGTCAAGGCAATCCCGATGGACTTGAAGAACAAAATCAGTACATGCAAAAATTAGGGATCAAAAGAAAAATCAAAAGAGGTCCTCAAATCCTCAAGAAAAACAAATAAGATCAGTGGCCACCATATCAGGAACCAAAAGGGTCATTGACATCCATCAAAAAAGCAAAATAAGGGTGACTGTCATTTCAAGCATACCTTAAATCATCAAGCTTATACCGTCAAACAGGTGCAAAATTAACTGAACGTAGGACTGGAGATCATTATGAAGAATGGGTGGGTACCAATATAGTTTTGAGCCTTATATCCTTTGTTTCTATATCCGTGAACCAGACCACGTTAGAACCCTTAAAAGACCTAATTGAGTCGGGGTTTATTCTGAAAGCATATTACAGCAAGATTGCGTAAACTGACTCCTACATATTTGCTAATCTTCTGTATTGGTGTCATATTCTTGCTATATCTTTCACACACCAGTAAATTAGCACTGCGTTTGGATTAATAGTCCACTCGTGTCACACTTTCACATCATTCTAATAAATGATCTTTTCAAAACTTGCATGAATGTCGCATTAAAATTACCATTTTTGAATGAACAATTTTAAACTGCAAATCAGTACTTGACATTATGGAAATTCCGACAAAAAAAGCAATCAAAGAGGAGCTTGAACATTCAATGGTGTTGATCTGAATCAAGACTACCTCATAACTTTATGAATTTGGGGCAATTCCTTCCGAGGTTCAAATAGCGACAGACCGCTGCAAACTCTAAACATTGGGGCAATCATCTCAGACTATATCATGGCATTAACCGTTCCAGAAGAAATCTTCAAATACCCTGCAAACTGGGGCAGACTAGTTGAACAGGAGCAATTTCCCTCCTTGCTTTCAAAGTTGGTAAGGCTGACTAGGCAATTGTTGAGGTCAACAAGCGTCAAAAGCCTTAGGGCAGAGCAAAAGCATAATCGACAAGCATTGGTTAAGTTGCTATGCTCGCATATTCAACATGCTTTCGTTACTTCGCTATGCTCATAATTTGCAAGCCATCATGGCACATTGGCTATAAGTTAAGGTTCTCCCAGGAACAAGCAGCCAACTTCTGCAAGGATCTAACTTGGGGCACCGAGAACATCCATATCTGTCTTCTGAGCATATCATGGTCAGATATCGTGTGTCGGGAAGTCAAATACTTTCACCAAATAAAGTCCACTTATGTTGGCATCCCATAAAACCTAAAAGTCCAATATTTTATTGGCAACTACATAAAAGTCCACCTGGCTGGCATCATAACCCAAAAGTCCAACCCCGCTTGGCATCTCTTAAAGTCCAATTTGTATTGGCAACCATTAAAAGTCCAACCCGCTTGGCATCTCCTAAAGTCCAATTTGTATTGACAACCATTAAAAGTCCAACCCCGCTTGGCATCTCTTAAAGTCCAATCCTTTATTGGAAACTACCAAAGTCCACCCTTGTTGGCACCTTCATAAAACCAATCCTTTGCTTGCATTCGCATATGCATCATATAACTAACATGTACCATACGCAAACATAGCATAATCATTTCTCTTTCTTAACCCCTAAGTTGATACTTTTCTATAACTTTTGACCCCCGAGTCCACCTTGCCTTTATTTTCTCGACCCTCGAGTCGGTATTTACCTTTCCTCAACCCCGTGTTGATATGTTGATTTATTCTCGACCCCCGAGTCGATATTTTCATTACATCTTCTTTCAACCCCCGAGTTGACATATTATTACAAATCTTAACCCCTGAGTCATTATTTTTCTTTTCTCGACCCCCAAGTCGATATTTGCCTTTACCCTTCAACCTTCGAATTGATATTTTGATTTATTTTCGACCCCCGAGTCGACGTCTTTGTTTTCTTCAATCCCTGCATTGATATTTTGATTGTTTCTCGATCCCCGAATTGATATTTTTCCTTTACCTTCAACCCCCGAGTTGATATGTCTTTATTTCCTCGACCCCCGAGTCGATATTTTATTTGCTTTTCTCGACCCCTGAGTCGATATCCTTATTATTCAACCCTCAAGTTAACTTGTTGTTCTGATTTATCCTCGACCCCCAAGTCGATAGTATATTTGTTTTTCTAAACCCTGAGCTGATAAGCCAATATACCCCGTAAATATTTTCACCATTGCTTCGCCTATTACTAAATAATCCCTTGTGGAAAACCGGAAATAAATCCTTACCAAAATTCGGTTACCCGGTTGTATTCTCATGCGCATTGCATTTCAATCATTTGCATTTTCATATGCATCTTATTTCCCTAAAGTTGCATCATTTACATATTTGTGCATCATAACACATATCATTGCTACTCATCAGCATAGCATAGCAGCATAGCAGGATCCAGGATCAGCTCGCAAGCATCTTGGTCACTCTTCCATCAAAGTCGGCAGTATTTCTCTCAACAGAGTTGATACCCCGCACGTGCTTGAGGAATTTTTATTCCCCAACAAGTTATTCTTAAACCATACAGTTGATGATGATATTCCCAGCAGTTGTTGCTCTTGTTTCTCCCCAAGCGGAGTTTATTTTAAGAGTTTCTTAGGATTTTTTCCCCTGCTGTTATTTCTATTTCTTCTTGCATTTGCACTTTTTTTTCCTTGTCAGACAAATTTCAGGGTCTTCTTATATCTAATTGACTTCCACCCTAAAAATGAATGTCATGCAGCTGTTCATTCTCTCAGGTTCAAGGCAATTAGACAGGGCATCTGTTATACCCCAAATTTGTCCTACCTTTTTCAAAATTTTAATTTGCCCGACTTTGTTTTTAATTTACCTCGCTTCGTAGCGTATTTTTTCAGCAAAAACGAGCATTTTCACTTTTTAGCCCAATAAGAGCATGCCACGTGGCATTTGCTTTTGTATATATTTATCATTATTTTTATTTAATGATTTATTTTTATAATATGTAAATATAATATAATTTTAACATAGTTAATTAATTAACTTAAATTTAGAATTAAAATAGAATTTTAACTAGTTTTTTTTTATTAATAGATTTAGAATTATTTTAATTAAAATAGAATTAGAGAAATAATTAGAATTAATTTAGAATTTAAATTAGTATTTTAAATAGATTATTAATTATTAATTATTAAGAAAAGAAAAATTAAAAAAAGAGAAAATTGAAATAGAGAGAGAACACGGATGGAGAGAATTGGAATTAGGGTTTTGGAATTGCAAAATTGATATAAAAGGGAGTGATACTGTTCATCTTTCCAAGGGAATCCCCAATCTGATAACCTAGCCGCCCAAACCTTCTTCATCTCCTACACAGCCGAAACCAGCCGTGACCCTCTCACCATCTTCATCCACCGTGCATTTCCATTCCAACCACCAAAACTCCCCTTCACCAGCACCACCAAAGCCCCTCACCTTCCTCCTTCATCATCCTCTTCCTTCAAAGAGAGAAACCCTCACCGCTAAAACCTGGTTTCTTCCTCGAAGTATTTATGTGTTTTCTCTCCTTCCGCGATACAACAGTGAACAACTCAGGGTCTTCGTTCACATTTTCATTTCAGCGGTCACAACCTTAGGCGAGAATGTTCTAATCGCCTCGGCAATGACTCAGTTCTTCAACAACATAAACTGGGCAACACAAAAACAACTCCAACTCAAAACAATTCTGCAGTTTGTCTTGGCCCAAGTCATTCTTGTCGTCATTTCTGTTTTCAGCAAAAGTTCCGCAAGACACCAGCCATGGATTTGCAGCGACAATAAAGCGGTTTCGGTAACCCTCTAATTTAGAAATTTACTGTTAGTGTGATTTTGTATTTTATTATACCTTTAATTGAAATCATACTATGCTGGATTAATATCGTGATGAATTGCATGCTGCTGTGTGGGTTTGACTTTGTATTGTTGTTTCTGGATTTTGTAGTAAATTTAAGTTGTAGCTGTTATGACTTTGTATTGTTGTTATTAGAAGTTATGTTGTTGTTGTTTGTCAATAATTTCAATGCCGTTTGCGTTTAAACGCTTAATATTGTGTTGGGATTTTATGTCAAGACATTTCGTTGTTATTATGTTTAGTGTGGTTCCTGTTACGAGAATGTGGCGCTATTTTTCTGTTCTTCTATCTGTGTGGTTTTCGTTTATGTTGTTTGTTATTGTGATGATTCAATTATGACGTTTCATTGTGAGTTGATGTTGAGCATATTGTCAATTTAATTTGATGTGTTACACATGATGTTTAACTTTATTATTTATATTGACCTCATTGCAATTGTTGTGGATTCTATGCATGTCTTAATTATTAGAAATTCATGATAAAAACGTGTTAGTGTTGTTGTCATAGTTACCGTAGCAATTTTTATCATGCTTGGAACAGTGAAGTTTCATTTTGGAGTATAATTGTTTGGTTTGTGATTCCTGCTTGATTGAATACATGTGAAATTGAATTTCTACATAATTCATTTTCAATTCGGTGTACTCTCCGTTGTTCTGCATATTTAACTCAGTTTATGTGAAATTGCAAATTCATTCGAAATTATGTACTGTTTCGATCTCGCTTGTATTCATGATTGTTGTGTAGAGGATTTAATTTTATGGCCAATGCTTCTAATATTTAATGACTTTTTTTATCTTATTAGGGGTTTGTCACTCAAATTGAAAAAATAACTTAAATCTGTTTGGATTTCTATGCTGAGATTTGTTTCAATTTTAGCAGACAGTGTTTTTGTTTCACGATGCCGAGAGAACATATTTTGATTTCTGCTATATTTTTTTTCTCTTGATATTTTTAAATAATAAATAATAATGGCTATCAATTAATATGGAAAATCATTAACATTGCATAAAAAAATTGTCCGCCTCATGTGTTAACTTTTGCAGCTTTTTTTTCTTTCTTTCATTCTTTGCTTTTTTAATAAATATATTCAATTAAGTTAGTTTCAATTTGGAATAGGATATTAGGAATTATTTGGAGTCTACTGCTTTACAAATACACTCTCTTAGATTTTAGTTGTTTTCCTTTTATCTACTTATATTAATTAGTTCTAATGACTGAGTTTAATTGTTTTACACACACATACATACATATACATATACATATATATATATATATATATATATATATATATATATATATATATATATATATATATATATATATATATATATATATATATATATATATATATGCTTAGTAATCTAACTAAATACTTTTTTTTAATAAAGATAGTGAACTTTTGGGGTCTAGCACTCCTTGAGTCCTTGGACAACCGCTCTTGAGGCGTACGCCTTAAGTTGTGGTTGGTTCCGCCTTTTATTTTTCAAAACGTTTTTCATTCAATTTAATTGAAATTTTAAAAAGATATTTTTAATCACTTTTTTTATTTGATCAGATATTTTTTATATAAGAATATTCCAATTATCCTTTAGAAAATAAATTTCATAATTATTAAAACAATATTTTAAAATATTAAACTTTTTCTATATAAGTAGTTTTAAGTATTTTTAAAACTAAATCAAAACCATTTTTAAAAATAAATTCTCAATTCATCGAGCCATTTTCACCCATGTAAGTCGAGTGCTTTCAAAGCCTCGCCATCAACCTTTGATCACCATACACAACATTTAAAGCTTAATCTTGGGTTTCCTTACCATGACACCTATTTGATCAATTATTTCTAGTTGGTTACTTAGAATACTAGCCCATTTTGCTAGTGCACACGTTTAAAACTCGAATTCAAATCTCGACTCCTTTTGAGTCATATTTCAAAACATCAAAGAGAAGGAGCTTGAAACTAAAGCTTGCACGCAATTTCAAGGGTCAACGGAACCATTCCGTTCGGTAACTTTCCTTACTTTCAATCTTATATTTCTAGAATACCTAGCGCGTCTAGTCCGAGTATGTTAATCCATTCAAATTATTTTCTAAAGTAAATCACGAAAGAACTGAGTTCTTGGAGTCTTGCACTCCTTGAATTCATGAGTGACAACTATTGAGGCGTACGCCTTGATTAGCGTGTCATTCGAACTTTCGTTCCTAAATCACTTCTTCTAATTATTTGGACAAGTACTATCACTGTCCAACAAATATATTTCATAATTTATGGGATGAAAAAGATATCGTTGGGATCTAGCATTCCAACGATATCCCGACTAATTGGTTACGAGGCCGACGTCTCGTTTATCGAATAGTCGTCATTCCTCCTAAACATACAACCTGTCTAACCTCATTTCTCACCCTCGTGTGATTGAATCTAAATCTCCTTCAATTCAAAACTTATTCACGTCTAAACCGTCCATCAAACACAAATTCTGAAGTTGATCGAATGAAAAATATGTCGTTGGGATCTAACATTCCAATAATATCCCGATTAATTGATTGCAAGGCTGGCGTCTCGTTTATCGAGTAGTCGTCATTCTCCCCTAAAATATTCAACCATTCCAACTCCTCTTTCTCGCCCCCGTGTGATTGAAACATTTCAAACACTAAATTCCTCGCCCTCGTGCGATTTCCAACTCAAATAACTTTCCCAAAGAACATTGTTTATTCCATTCTTCCGCGCATGTGAGCTCGTGCTTCAGCCTCCCCTAGCGAGCAATCAAGCCAATGTTTAGCAGTTAGAATGCGACCTAAACTCTCGTTCAACTCAACCCCTTTGCCAAGAACATTGTTTAATCCTTTCTTCCGTGCATAACAAACTCGAGCTTCAGCCTCCCCTAGCGAGCAAACAAGCCAACGTTTAGCAATTAGAATGCGACTTAAACACTCGTTCGTTTACCAAACCCACAAACCGTAGTTAGCCGAACTACGGCTACTCTGATTTCTCATACCCGTTGAGAATACGTAGGCATGGGATTGCGATGATCCTAGCGAGCACAATCCCCTTTTTTTTCCCGTAGTCCCACGAACTACGAATGCTCTGATTTTACACTTCTCACAAGTGAAGATATGTAGGCACAAGGGCCTCAATCCTTGGCGAGCAACCTATCTTAAAACCACCCATTCCCCCTATAGGAGAAACCTTAGAAGAAAACTAACAAGCGTAGCTAACTTTACTCTCGAATCGAATTAAGAGGTTCCCGTTGAGTACAACGGACATGAGAGGTGCTAATACCTTCCCTTCATGTAACCGACTCCCGAACCTGGAATATTGGTTGCGATGACCATGTTCTTATCTCTTTAAAGGTTTTATCGATATTTTCCTATTCCTGCCTTGGAATAAATAAAGTTCGGTGGCGACTCTGTTTCGAACGTATTTTCCGCGTCCACTGCGAGGATCGTATTTTTCGAGGTACGACAGATATGCCTGGATTAGACACTGCTATAGTTGAACATCGTCTACCTTTGAAGCCAGAGTGTCTGCCAGTAAAACAGAAGCTCAGAAGGACTCGACCCGACATGGCTCTAAAGATTAAGGAGGAGGTACAGAAGCAGATTGATGCAGGTTTTCTTGTCACTGCCGAATATCCGCTTTGGTTGGCTAATATTGTGCCCGTTTCGAAGAAGGACGGTAAGGTTCACATGTGTGTAGATTACATGGATTTGAATAAAGCCAGTCCGAAAGATGATTTCCCATTACCTCACATTGACATTTTGGTTGACAGTACCGCAAGATATGAGGTTTTCTCCTTTATGGACGGTTTCTCAGGTTACAATTAGATTAGAATGGCTCCCGAGGACAGAGAGAAGACGTCATTCATCACACCCTGGGGCACCTTTTGTTACAGAGTTATACCGTTTGGATTAAAGAATGCTGGGGCAACATATCATAGAGCTATGACTACTTTGCTCCATGATATGATGCACAAAGATATCGAGGTTTATGTGGATGATATGATAGCTAAGTCGAAGACCGAGGATGATCATGTTAAACATTTGTCTAAGCTGTTTGGTCGTTTGAGGGAATACAAGCTCCGTCTGAACCCCAATAAATGCACGTTTGGAGTACGATCAGGGAAACTATTGGATTTTATTGTCAGTCAAAGAGGGATTGAAGTGGACCCCGATAAAGTGAAAGCTATCCGAGAAATGCCAGCTCCCACCACCGAGAAACAAGTCAGAGGATTTTTGGGACGTTTGAATTATATCTCCAGGTTTATATCCAACATGACTGCTACATGTAAACCTATTTTCAAACTTCTGAGGAAAGAAAAAGGGTATGTTTGGACTGAAGATTGTCAAAAGGCTTTTGATAGTATCAAAGAGTATTTGCTTGAACCACCTATCCTGATACCGCCGGTTGAAGGACGACCTTTGATTATGTATTTGACTATCTTAGAAGATTCAATGGGTTGTGTGCTCGGTCAACGAGATGAAACAGGAAAGCAAGAACATGTCACTTATTACTTGAGCAAGAAATTTACTGACTGTGAAACAAGGTACACTATGTTAGAGAAGACTTGTTGTGCTTTGGCGTGGGCCGCCAAACGTTTGCGCCAGTATATGTTGAATCACACCACTTGGTTAGTTTCGAAGATGGATCCTATCAAGTATATTTTTGAAAAGCCCGCTTTGACTGGGAGAATTGCTAGATGGCAGATGCTGTTATCCGAATATGATATCGAGTACCATACTCAGAAAGCGGTCAAAGGAAGTGTTTTGCCTGATCATTTGGCTCACCATCCTATTTTGGATTATCAACCCTCAAACGATGACTTTCCTGACGAAGACGTTATGTTTATAAAGATGAAAGATTGTGAAGAACCCGTGCATGGTGAAGGGCCAGAACCAGGTTCTCAATGAGGTTTAGTTTTCGATGGAGCTGTCAACGCTCATGGAAAAGGGATATGTGCTGTTATTGTGACTCCTCAAGGGACCCACTTCCCATTTACTTCCAGATTAACATTCCAGTGTACTAATAATGAGGCTGAGTATGAAGCATGCATTATGGGTCCTGAGGAAGCAATCGATTTAAGAATTAAGAATTTGGACGTGTTTGGTGATTCTGTAGTGGTAATCAACCAAATCACTGGAGAGTGGATAACTCGACATGATAATTTGGTCCCATACAAAGATTATGCTAGAAGACTGTTACCGTTCTTTGATATGGTCGAATTTCATCATATTCCTTGTGATGAGAACAGAATGGCAGATGCGTTGGCAACTCTGGCCTCAATGATTGTGGTAAACTTTTGGAATGAGTGTCCTCGGATTGAAGTAAAACGTCTTGACAGACCCGCATACATCTTTGCCGTCGAAGAAGTCGAAGATGGAAAACCCTGGTACCATGACATTGAAGTTTTTCTTAGAACTCAAGAATATCCTTTGGGAGCTTCCAACAAGGATAAGAAAATTTTGAGAAGGTTGGCCGGAAATTTTCTTTTGAGTAACAACGTGTTGTATAAGCGGAATTTTGACATGATCTTGCTGAGGTGTGTTGACAAACAAGAAGCAGATATGTTAATGACGGAAATTCACGAAGGATCTTTTGGCACTCATGCCAACAGACATGCTATGGCTAAGAAGCTTTTAAGGGTTGGCTATTATTGGATCACAATGGAATCAGATTGTTACAAGTTTGCTAGAAAGTGTCACAAGTGTCAAATTTACGCAGATAAGATTCATGTGCCTCTGACTTTGTTGAACGTTATCTCGTCCCCGTGGCCCTTCTCTATGTGGGGAATTGATATGATTGGTATGATAGAACCAAAAGCATCTAATGGACACCGATTCATCTTGGTAGCCATTGATTATTTCACCAAGTGGGTCGAGGCGACTTCTTACGCTAATGTAACTCGACATGTGGTTGTCAAATTTATCAAGAATCAGCTTATCTGTCGATATGGTGTGCCAAGCAGGATTATTACAGATAATGGATTCAATTTGAATAACAGAATGATGAAGGAACTATATGAAGAATTCAAGATAGAGCATCATAACTCTTCTCCTTACAGACCAAAGATGAATGGGGTTGTTGAAGCCGCCAACAAGAATATCAAGAAGATCATTCAGAAGATGGTTGTTACTTATAAAGATTGGCATGAGATGGTCCCGTTTGCCTTGCATGGGTATCGTACAACAATGCGCACATCAACTGGGGCAACTCCGTTTTCACTTGTCTACGGCATGGAAGCAGTACTCCCGATAGAAGTCGAAATTCCGTCTATGAGGATTTTAATGGATGCAAAGTTATCAGAAACAGAATGGTGCCAGAACAGGTATGATCAGTTGAACTTGATCAAAGAAAAGAGGATGGCAGCGCTATGCCATGGGAATTTGTATCAGCAGAAGATGAAGAAGGAATTTGACAAGAAAGTTCGACCTCGTGTATTCAAAGAAGGTGACCTCGTGCTCAAGAAGATTCAGTCCTTCCTCACTGATGTCAGAGGAAAATGGGCCCCGAACTATGACGGACCGTACGTGGTAAGAAGGGTTCTGTCAGGAGGTGCTTTGATGTTAGCAACAATGGACAGAGAAGAAATCACTCGCCCTATGAATACGGACGCTGTCAAGAAGTATTTCGCTTAAGGGAGTTCTCATAACCTAGGGAGAACAAGTTGTTATTCCCTTGATGTAATCTCTATTATTTTCCAACACTGTAATATTGGGGTCACGCCTTTCTGCTGACCACCATTCAATAAAGTTTCTCATTTATCAAAATCTTTTTCTCGATAGCAAAATCCAAATTCATTTAAACTTTTTTCACTACTTCGTGTTTTACTCGGTATATGAATAACAAAGGGATGACCACAGACGCTTATTTCATCCATGGAAGAACGTCAATCACATATGCTTCCACAAGCAAATGATATTTATTTTATCCAGAGACGGGGTCTGTTTATGTTCAAGATTTCTTTACAGTTGGTATGAAGTCTGTGGAGATTTTGCTTGAGTACCTTTCCGTCTGAGACGTTTATTTTCGCCTCTCCTGGTCCGTCAGCATACGCACATCATATAGATAGATAGCATGGCATATGCATTTTTACATCCTTTTGTTTACTTGTTCTGTCACTTTGGCCGTGGTTATCCCCAGGCTTTTAGGTGTGTCCTATCCCCTCAAATAGAGTTGTCAGCCCTAGGCAAAAAGAGCACAATGTTTGTACGTTCCCCATGAAGTTCGATCCTCGTAGAAGACGGTTATTTTAGTGCATCCCACTTGAGTTCATACCTCAATGGTCGAGTCTTACTTGATAGTCTTCTCTTTGGCTACTTCCCGAATTGAACTTCGTTCCTCGGCAATCGCAGTGTGGAAAATCTCCAGTATTCGAACATGGAACAGACGTGCATTTATTTTGCACTCTATTCCCCAGGGATAATGTTTTCGAAGACTCTTCACAAAGACAAATATTCTTCCAACAACAGTATCACAAGATTTTCTCGACCATCGACATCGGGATTATAAATATTCTCTTTATTTGAGCAACTCGTTTTGACTAAGATCTTATTCAAAGCGACAAACGACAGTTTCTACAAGACAGTTCATTCACCCTCAGCGGCTCTTCAACATTATCAACTCGTCGAATGGCATCGCTTCGCAAGTCCACCAAAGAAGTCCGCCAAAGACATTACAAGACACTTATCTTATTTGAAAATTCCCACTACAAATACTTCCCTTCAGTAGAGAATCTGCAATGATATATATTTCTACAGCTACAACAAAGGTACTCCCCAGGGGTACATTCCCCAATGAGTTCATTACACAAGATTAATCCCATCGAGCGACATTTCCTCAGAGAAGTCGAAGAAATTTATCACATTAGTCTCTCTTTACTTGAGAAGACATACTCTACAAGTAAACCGACTTACATCTCTTCTGAATATCCCCGGTGAAGCTATGCAATCTCCGTTACAAATTACATTACAAATTACAACCTACAAAATTCTACAATTTACAATACATTATGGCTTACAGCCAAGAAGTTCTACAACATCTATAATTTATAATGATTCTACAAACTACAAAATCTACAATCCCCTGTGAAGATGCTCGCACAAGTTTTCATCATTTCGGGCGGAGACTGAGACCAGCTCATGATTCCCATATCATGACGCTCGGGGAAGTCATTCATCAGAGACTGAGACCAGCTCATGATTCCCATATCATGACGCTCGGGGAAGTCATTCATCAGAGACTGAGACCAGCTCATGATTCCCATATCATGATGCTCGGGGAAGTCATTCATCAGAGACTGAGACCAGCTCATGATTCCCATATCATGACGCTCGGGGAAGTCATTCATCAGAGACTGGGACCAGCTCATGATTCCCATATCATGACGCTCGGGGAAGTCATACATCAGAGACTGAGACCAGCTCATGGTTCCCATACCATGACGCTCGGGGAGGTTCTACATTGTACTATTTCCAGTTGGATTTCAATAGAAAAAGAAAAAGAAGAAAAGAAGAGAGAGAATACGAAACGAATTGAGTTATTGATCCAATCAGAAAGGTCATTATGGTTATTACTGTCGCCTGGATTGCTCCATTCTGGTAACAAGTTATCCTTCAATTACAAGTTTCTCGCCTATTATCTAAATCACGATATCCTTGGTGTATGTGCTACTGTTATACTTTAGAGATTCCTCATTGGTATTTGTTTCCTGTCCTCGTGGGGTCCCGCCCCGTTGGGTTTGTTGCTCCTTTGTCTTGCGTGTCGTGTCCAGTTCCTCCCCTGTGACCTCTCTTCCTCATAGGGCCGTCTGTCTTGTATTATCGTATCATTTACATTTGGTGTTTTCTTAGGGCCAAAAATTCGCGCAATGTTTGTATTTAAGTCCCTCCTATCTCGTCGAGGTGGAGATTTTAATCTCCATATCTCCGGATAGAAGTAACTTAAATAGGGGCATCTGTCGCACCCTAATTTTTGACCTTAAGATCCCACCTCCTCGGGCATGTTTTTGCATACCATTTAAGTCAATCATTATGCATAGCTAACCGTTTTAACCAACTTGTTTGTTCATTGTGTGAAAGATAGGTTACCGCTGGGAATTCAGGGAATCACGAAGTGATTCCTATGGGGGCCTATTATTCAAGGATTGAGGTTTATACCACCTTGCTGTCAAGGGTTGTCTACCATCATTCAAAATACAACCAATAAATGCCATACTAGAGGTTTATGAGACTAAAATTCAAGATTTATCCTTTATGCTTATAAAGAAGGAGAGAAGGGAACTCAAAGTCAAGTCATGATCCAATTTGAAATGTCCACATAATTCATGAAAAATGGATTCATCTTTGAAAGTTTACCAAGATAGGCATTTAAAGATCCATGTTCTTTTCAAAGTTCATGTTGATGACAAGCGCTAAACTTTGCATATATGGATACGAAGTCTAGTTGCCTTACAAGACTCAAGATTGATGTGGAAGGTTGTTAAAAAACTCAAATTTAAAGGATCAAGCATGGAATTTTAAGATTCAAGGCATGAGAAATATAGTGTACTTAAGTTTTGAAGTTAAGAGGATTTATATATATTTCGAATCAAGATCCAAACTCAAGAGATTCCAAGATCACAAACTTTACAATAAGAAGATTTTCTTTGATGTACAAGAATGAGCTAAATTTAAGTTACAAATACATCATCATTCCACAGTTCTTCTACAAAAGGACGAATTTCCATATATTTATCAAGTTCAAGATGGAGTGAGCTGCCTTGTGATACTTCTTGAAGTTACCAAAGTTGGACAACTTGTCGTTCTGGTACGAATATTGGAAAGTCATGCGCCAATGGATTCTCATTGATGATGGAAAACAACAGAGAAAGAAATAGTTGTTGCGGCAGCTGGAACTTCTTCAGGTCTCGATGCAACAGTTGTCGGTTGTCTCTTCGCTATCGAAACCAGGCTAAGACATCTTCGTGCGGAGAATCCTCCCCCGTCTACAAACTGCCATGGTTGTATTGGCTTCTACCTTTTCTCCAAACATCAAATAGGGGATACTAGTATGCAAATTGATAACAGAACTGCTAGTGTCGAAGCAGGCACCCAAACATTGAATCAGTTAATGCTTCCTGCACCAGCTACATCTATTGGTTCTGCTGTACCCGCCATAGTTGATCCCAAGTGAGACCTTCTCAGTGGTGATACCTATGACTCACCAAAGTAGATAATTCACCTGGTCTTGGTCCTGCGAGAAAACAACAAGAAGTCAGTCCTAAATCTCAACAAAATGCCTTTGTTCGCTTTGATACATTTTCAAATGGAAATAATGTGCCACTTTCTGTTAATACCCAACCAACAACCCCTCAATTTTAACAATAACAGACATTCATATCTCAAGATGTATTTTACCCCCAATGGAAGTGTGCCAAATGCTGGTTCACCTCAGTAGGAGCAGTCACTGCATACATAAGTACAGGTCCTGTCTGAGAATGGTCAGATTGCAAAACAGCAGCAGCCAGCTTCTTCTTTTTTATGGTGCACAATAATGGATCATTGCCGCTACCTCCATGAGAAACTCAACCTTCAAGACAAGAGTAGACATAAATTTTTGAAGCTTATAGGTACACAACCAAACATCCCAAAGGCACTTAGCTCAATTGATGATTTTATCAAGTCTCTTACACCAATTAGTACACTGGAGTCAGATCGTTCTTCTCCACAAATAGTGGCCTGCTACAATTTGTACTTCATCAGCGGAAGACCCTGAGCAGTCCCCAAAATCAACATTATGACAGAAGTTCAAATTCATCTACTGCAAACCTTTGTGAAAGAGATGACCTCCCATCTTGGAGCATGTACGAGCCAGAATGGGAAGACTGTGCTGACCCTGTATCTCCATTTGGCGCATCTTCAATATTGAATGAGTGCCCTGTTGTTGGTGCTAGCATAAATTCACTAGGGGAACAGCCACCTGTCCAGACCGATAATGGCAATCACAGTGAAAATATGCAGCAAGATCAATAGAACAAATAGAGAAATCAATTACAAAATTCAAAGCAAAGAACCATAACCACTGCTAGTCCCAAAGACCATTAATCTAAAAAAAAACATCATTCATAAACCTACAGCAATGATGAAGAGTGTCATCAAGAAACCAATAGGACTCAAACTCTTTTAATCAGAACAATTTGCTGCATAGTACGAGGACATCCATTTGAGGGCTGAGAGTGTACCCAAATCCATCGCAGAACAACATCTTCACCTGCAACACAAACCTCACAACAGTAATTCATATTAGATTCTTGCTCAAGAAACAGAGATAGATTCGCAACTTTGGAATCACCAGTTCAAGCACACGAAGATGAGTTTGCAAAATTCAGGATTGCTCCCAACGATGAGGCTTTGGGCTCACCAGCTCTTTTTACCGTAAACCACTCTGGGCTGTTAGTTTTTCTGGCCCAGGATCCTTCGCTATCCACACCTGTCAGGTTACCAATTCAAGAGTTAGCAATTAGTAAAGGAATATACCGGTTCAAAAAGGAAGATTCCCAAAACATTGAATCTGGACAAACAGAGGCATTAAGCATGATTAATGAAGGATATCACAGATTAGGATTCCATTAAACAAAATCATCCAAAAATGGAAATCTTTCAAAAACATTGTCTAAACCAAAAAGGAAATCCAAATTAACATTCAAACTAATTTAATCAAATCAGAGATCCTCTCTGAAGCCTATAAAAGGGAGGGATTTGAGAGAAAAAACACAGTGGATAATCACCCTAAAAGCTAAATCGCGAAACCCTAACAGAGTGAAAAAGAACTTATCTTCTTCGACGGTCGAAATCTTGGAGCCGTCACCATTTGTTCTTGAACGAAGAAGAAGATTCATCTTCCATCACCAATTCCACCATCGAAGTCCCGCCGCCGCCCCATTTTTCGGTAATACCCTGTTCTCTTCTATCTTCTTAAGCTATTGATGCTTCTGATGTTGTTTTCAGGTTTGGAGCATGACGAAAATCGATCGTGATTAGAGAAGAGAGTGAAATGCGGGGATTTCGATTTGGGGAACGAGAGATTTAGGGTTCCGTCGCCCCCCTTTTGCCCCATCGTCTTGTTCATGTGTTTTGTGAAACGAATACACACACAATACTCACCACACACACCACTAATCATAGCCTAACCCCCCATTAAGCCCTTAACCTTTTATTTAACCCTCTAATCAACCTTTTAAATCAACCTAATCATCGTTTGTAAAATCAATTTAATTAATCATCACCCTTTAAAAATCAGTTTTCTAAATAAACTAATAACTCCCTCTAATTAACTTTTTTTTCAATCAATCTTTTAATTAATCACCTTTTAAGTTAATTTATTTCACTAATCTACTAGTTATTTAACATTCCAATTTAATTTAATTTTAGTCACCTTATTATTTATCTCATCAACTCAACATTTATTTTATTAAATAAGTATGAGTAATTTGTTCACACTTCTAAATAACAAAAGACCTATTTTCATATGATTTAAAATGATTTATATTTATTCTATTTATTAAATTAAAAAATATCCTATTTAGTAAAAACTCTCTTTCGCTAAATAACCTGTTTTATTAATAACTAAAAGATTATTTGTTTTAACAAAAACCTATTTTACAATAACTTAAATATTTTACTCGTAAAAATAGTAATAACCTTTTAAGCTATTTACTAATCTTTATCTTTAAAAATTTCCATAATAGCAATAAAACCTTTTAATCAAAACCAACTCATTTAGTAATTGATTGATATCATGCACCTATCGATTGGTAGACATAAAAATAATTGTTTAGGCTGTTTAAAAAGGAAGGGAAAGATATATAATCGTTATCTCTCATTAAGACACAATCCTAAATGATTAAGGACAATTTTCACACTGACCCAATTGGTTCGGTATAAGTTTCAATCGATTTAACATTACAATTTTTATCCAAAATTGTTCAGAAAGTTTCTAATTCAATTGACACAACTTGAAAACATTTGTAGGAGTAGTTATTTAAGAAAAATAGGTTTGAAAACATGTTTTTAGTGTGTGTGTGTGTGTGTGTGTGTGTGTGTGTGTGTGTGTGTGTGTGTGTGTGAGAGAGAGAGAGAGAGAGAGAGAGAGAGAGAGAGAGAGAGAGAGAGAGACACGCACACACACATACACACAGAGTTAGCTGTATAACTTTACGAAAACACCATTTTGCTTTTACAATATTGTTCAATCAGACGCGATAGGGCGAGCATTCATTCAGCGTGACTCCTTATCTCCTTCTGGACAAGAACAAAGGATGAGCTGCGGAACCCAAATGCAAGACTGATGCAGGATGACATGCAAATGCAAATGCGGATGCATAAACCATTCAAGGAAACTCAAAATTTTTGTTTACAAACAAAAAGTTAGACCAACATGTAACGACATGCTTAAAAAGCATTTTTCATTTGATAGCTGGAAATCTATTACAATAGAGTGACCTTTGCTAAAAAGCAAGACCTTTCTTACAAGGAAAATGAAAGTAAATGCAACAAACAGGATTTCAATCCTTTTTTAGGGAAAGCAGGGAAATGGTGAAATAAAGATCAATCTAACAAGACGACCCTTCTCTTTCTTGGACTCTGACATGAACTTGATCCTGGCGGATAATCTCCCACAGGTCTTCATTTTCTCTTTGCGCTTTGACCAAAGCGTATCTTAGTTCTTCCCTAGTTGCGGGGACCTCAGGCTCCATGGTTATCTCATAGTCATGAGTGTAGAACATGTTTAAGGCAATTTCTTTTGACCATAGCAGGTACCCCCTGGTGGTTAAACAACTTGCATTCTCCATTGGAGTTGGGCCCATGAGGTATGGATCTCTTTGAGCGTATTCTTCTAGTTCTTGGTTACGATCTGTCTCACAGAAGCAAGGCCTCAACAGTTCTGGTTCAGGCTATGGTCCGGTAGGATACCCATGTTGACGCTGAGCGAGAATAGGATTATAAGTGTTCACCCCTTCTATCCCAATGAGAGGCACATTGGGGAAATATCCGTAGCTAGAAATCATGACTTGGTCACCGATGTTGGTGTCATACCATGTGATATCATGGTGTCTAAGAGTGACAAGTTTAGAAACCCATGCGCTTTTGGTAGGAAGCCTCCAAAGGATATGGGTCCTTGGCAGATGAGAAGTAAACCATCGGTTGAGTAGTGCAAGACAGCATGAGAATTGCCCACAATCATACAAGGCGAAACGGTGAATGACTACATAAGTGTCAGCCAGTATTATGTTGACCTGATTTTTGAGGATGAAGAGGCGGATTGCTTCTTCGCTGATGAAGTCGTAACTGCTTGGGAACAGATACAGTCCATATATTAGTAGTGCCAGAATCGCCTCAAAAATGCCCAGGTTTATGCTTTCATAATGATACTCAGCCATCTCCATTATAGGTCTGGCATCCATTCCATACCACCCTCCTTTCGCTCTCATCGGTGGTAAGTCTTCCAGCTTAATATGCAGGGCTTTAGCTAAGTCTTTTTTCTTTGGTTTTCCATAAGGGAGCGTAAAAGTCTATGGAATCTTTAAGTAAGCATTATACTCCTCGAGGGTCGGGAGTAACTGAAAGTCTGGAAACACAAAGTAGTGGTAAGTTGTATGATAGAATTCAACCAAGGCTTGCAACATGGGCTCGTTGGTCGGAGCACTTATTAATGGCAATAGGTCCCCATATTTGACTATGAAAGCAGCAGGGTTTCGGACAAGTCTTGTTAACATTCTTAGACGGCCCAATCTCAGATCTAGAACTCGAAGCATGCCTCTTCTTACCATGTTGTTGTCTGCAAAGAAAAATAATGAATTTCCTTGAATGGTTAGAAGAAGTGCAAATGCAAATGCAAATGATTGTCATGGAACTCAGATATTTTCGAACATCAGAATTCGTCATTTCATTGATTAACAAAACGGATTACACAACATTGTTTCCTCTTACAAGAGTTTTAAATAACAACTAAATGAATCCTATCAAGGTTCTCCTAGCAGCCTCAGGTTGAGCTTCTCGATCTTTCTTTCCATCTGAGTCTTCTCGAAGATGAGTCTGTCCACAATTATCTTCCATGGATTAGACTGAGGCTCTTAAGGTTCTTCTAGTGCTTTCCCCTTCTTACAAGAGAGGATTTCTTCATCTTTCAACTGGAGTTGTCTCTGGAGCTCCGTATTTTCTTCGACAACTATTTGATACTTGTGCTTCCAAGCTTCTTCAGTTTGTTGTGCTTTGACCAAAGAAATTTTCAACCTTTCTTCTTCAGACATGGATACTAACGGGCGTTCTTCCTTCAAGGCCATAGGCTCTTGCTTAAGATATGGCATCTTTAATGTGACGGCTCTTTTTCGAACCCATTGGAGGTAAGGTTCCAAAGAGACACAGTTGAGTCTTCCAAGATCCTTCTTCCCTTTCTTGTGTAGATGCTTCCAAGCTTCTAGAATTTTCTCTTTTAATCCTTGACTATCTTCCCCTTCTTTGAAGAAGATGCTTTCCACTTGAACACTTTTGGGTTTGTCCTTTAGAGGGTATCTCAATTGTCGGCGGGCGAGTACTGGATTGTAGCTGACCCTTCCATTAATGCTGAGAAGAGGTACATTGCCAAATTCCTCACAACTCTCAATAATCATTGTCCCATCATAATCACGATTATACCAATCAATATCGGAATGGGTAAGATCCATTATTTTTTGCGACCATTGTCCTTTCTTTGGATCCCAAAAAGCGTTAGCTTTGGGCAAGTGTGAAGTGAACCACTTGTATAGTAAACGAGCGCAACAAGTGATCATTCCTCCATTGTGAAAGTTCCTCCGATGAACAGAATGGTATGTGTCTGCTAACAAGGTAGGCACATGATTCTTCTTCAAGAAAATTTTGATGGCATTGAGGTCCACAAAATTCTCAAAGCTTGGAAACAAGAATATACCATAGATGAGTAAGGCAAGAATAGCCTCGAATGCATCCATGCTTAAATGATCTGCATAGTACTGAGCTTTTTCAACCAAGAATTCTGCCTTTAACCCAAAGACTCCTCCTTTTGTAATCAGATTCTTTTTTATATCAACCACTCCCAAACGTGTAGCTTTGGCAGTATCCTGCTCTTTAGGGTCCTTCTCCACAATCGGAAAAAGAGAATCTTCAAGAATAGGAAATACAATTAACTGAGAATACTCTTCTAGCGTGGGCACTAGCTGATAATCAGGGAATGTAAAACAGTGGTAAAGCGGGTCATAAAACTGGAGGAGAGTAGAAAGAAGTCCACTATCTATCTTTATCTTCAAGAGTAGCAATAGCTTCCCATATCGGCTTTGAAATCCCTCTGGATCTGTCACTAAGGTGCTCAACCTTTTCAAATCATCTAGGTTAAAACCCTTGTAAGTGTACTTCAAAGTTTTCTTTCTTTCACTGTTCATGACGACCTCTGATGTTCACAAACAACAAAGTCTGAGTTCCATGAAACCATATGATAATATGATGACATGATGATATGAATGCACAAACACAAGCAAATGCATATGCACACAACACAAGCTTAGGTTTAAAGGCAAGCGTTAGTCCAAGGGTCTACCCATCCCCAAAGATTTGTACTATGGATTGATTGTACCTGCCGAACGGGTTCTACAAAGTTCCCAGAGTCATCAACCCATCTTTCGGATATTATCAACTTCCCAAATTACTTGGTAATCGATAATATTCTCAAGAGAATCTCGTCTGAGTGTAGTATCGCGTATCAACTACTTCGGAAATACTTCCTTGTAGCCATCGCACTACGTCCTAATAAGGCCAAAGTGGGGTAGAATGTATTCTAAAAGTCCACAGTGTCATGGGCTCCTTCGTTGAAAGTAGCATTGTTTTCACGAATACTCGATCAACAATACTAAAACTTTCAAGAGAGCCTACACTGAGCGGTGGTTTCTCAAGTTAGCTTGGTCGGGAATCAACTCCCTATAAGCCTTCTTGAATATACCACCATCCTATCATAATTGCACTCGAGTCCGGGTATAGGACCGTCTCACCACTCAAAAGCACCCAATACCCAACAATCAGACAAATATATTGACAAATATATATGTTAAGAAAACATTTACAAATATAGCATGCAATTAAACAAAATAGGCTAAACCCTCAAGTTAAGTAAATGTCTATCCCCAGTGAAGTCGCCATTTCTGTTGCGGTGAGAATCGTGATATCAAACTATTGATTAACTTGAATGTTTAATTCTTAGATTACAACCGGACTTTAATTTATCCAAAGGAAAGGTCTAAAGAAAGAAAAACCCTTTTCGTGATGTAACAACAACGCTAAGAGATTCGGGGATCGGGGGTTGGTTATGCCTAGGGTAGGTATTTCACATCCTAAACATCTGTAGTACTCTACAAGAACCTTTTGTTTGTTTGCATGCTAAGTTGGTAAATGTTTGCTAAGGTTTGGGATTGGGTAAAAGGTGAAGGTTAAAACCTAAAGATAGTTTCTAAGTTTGCTCGCAAAGACATCGCGTCCTCTGCCTACGTATCCTAACTAGGATAGAATCAGAGCAATCGTAGTTCTCCTCACTAGGGATGAAGAACACTTGATTATGATCAAGGTTCAAAGGGGAACAAACATAACAATGTTTGTATAGAGTTTCACAAAACTCTCTAGATCTATGTTGAACACTCAAGAAAGGGGAGTAAGTAATCATTACTATGATTCTTACATAGAGTTTACAAACTCTATCCTAGGGTTCTAATTGAAGAACACTCCTAGTGCAGGTGAGTTTTCTAGACTTAAAGCGAAGTCTAATGGTTTAAATGTTCTAACTTAACTAAGCTAGGGTTAGGATGACTTCACAAAGTCAAGAGGGATAAATGAGTTATCCAATGACACAAGGGTTAAGGGAGAAACTTTTCCTTTGGAAGGAGAGAGAGAGAGAGAGAGAGAGAGGCAACTTGGATGTGAACTAGAAAGTTCCATCACTTGGGGGAAGAAGTACTTAATAAAGCAAGATGAAATAAGATTTAAGACAAGTAAGCATGCACATTACAATAAGCAGATACTTTAAAAGATACCAAGGGTTACAACTAATAAATCATCTTAACAAAGATTGAGGGCTCATCTTGACAAAGATTGGAACATGATGAAGGTTATTACTACATATACAAATCACAATTTGAAGATGGGCATGTCATAAGTTCAAAGCATAGTAAATGTGACGACAATGTGCATAGATAACAATCAAACGCAATTAAATCAGTTTGAACCTCATAATTTAGGAGGAGATATGGAAATGAAATCACTTAACCAAGTAAAGATGATGAAATTAGAAAGGTAACAACCAACAAAAGAATGTCATAAGTGAAAATGTATGGATGACACTCAAGGCAAGTAATCAAGCAAGAATCACATCGACGGATCGCGCTTTAAAGTAAACACAGGTAAAAGGGATATTTTATGGTAACAACCAAATAAGAAAATCCTAACATGTTTACTAACATACAAGAGATAAGAATGAATAAATATCTTAACACAAATGATCATGGTGAAAAAGAAATTCATCTGCATACGGGAGATAACAATCTCGATACAAAGGCAACTTGCAAGCAACCAAAAGGCATGAAAATTTGAACAAACATGGAATTAAAAAACATCACATGAAAGTAGACATCAATACAAATACAATGCAAAAAGAATGGATTCAAAATGATTAAAAACGAGTGAGATATGAATTTTCAAAGATTGGATGAAAATTTGCAAAAATAAATAAAAGGGTTGCCCTCCTCAGGGGTCGAACCCAGGTCATGCAGGTACAAGGCGTGTTTTAGGCATATGGTCTTACCACTGGGGTGGCTATACATCCGTGTATTTAGCCACCCCCATTAGTATATATGGCGCGCTTGGCAAAATTTCTGGGCAAGCATGAAGAACAAGAACCAAGCCCAAACTGAATTACGTTTTGATCCACATCTCAACCAAGACTTAATGGAATTTAACAAAATTTCAGTCAAAACTGATTAATTTTTGATGAGGAATTCAATGACATGATTAATTTCTTGAAATAATATTCACAGCTCCACATACGATGGAACATGCAAACTTAAACTTTGAAATGCATAAAGATGCAAGTGAGGGTCTGTTTAGATTTTAAATGCATTCCTCAATGATTAAACTCAAAGGAAAAACTCAGCTGATCAATGAAACTACAAGTGAGTGACTAACTGCATCCAAATCCACACAACACCAATGAGATGATATGTTATTGCAATAATGGCATATAGGCTGTCAAGGTTCAAATTGAGTTGGTTCTGTTCATACAAATATCTCATGCAAGCTCAATCATGTCAACTGATGGTTCCTTACTTAAAAGTCAGTCCAATACTACTCAAATAGAACAGTTGCATGGCATTGGCAATTATGGCAGGAAATGCAAGATTGCTTTAAAAAAAACATAAGCTGATGAAGCAACAGGATACATGGTTCCAATGGTTCATGAACAAATAGAAAAAGAGTTTTTAAAATCAACTTATCAAGAGTTCAATGTAAGTTAAGTTAACCACTTATGAATTTTTATGACAAAAGCTTAATCAGCAAAGAAGTGAAGTTTGAGGGGGGAAGGGGGCCTGCTAGATCATAGCAACTGGCCTGCTAGATCATAGCAACTGGCCTGCTCAACATGACAATGTGGCTTCTCCAAACAGCAAATTGACATCAACAAGCAAAATCAAACCAAGTACACAACCTTAGCAAGCAAAAATAAACTTTCAGTGGTGATCTCAAATAGGAGCATTAATCACTAAAACTCAGCAATAGTGTTAGAGCAACACAAAAGCCTTACCATTCTCACAAACCACACTAGGGATCAGTTAAAACATAAACTTAACACATACACATTAAAAAGGAAACTTGATACTGGAGGTTAACAGACCTTAGCAATATGTTGGTACCAATAAATTCACAACAAATTGACAGCCTCACAAGTCTAAACATAAACCAAAATAAATGGACCATTTGCCAAAAGATTGACTATAAAAGGGTTTCTAAAAAGAAACTCTAGATGGTCAAACCTCTCACTCAGCTCTAAACAGCAGCCCCCCTAATCAAAACAAGAAGAGCAGCCCCCTTGTGGATATCAAATAGCAGCCAGTATTCCTTAATAGTTAAAAAAACAAATTGAGCAGTGATGGTACAGCAGGGTTCTTAAGTTCTAAAAATAGGAGCAGCAGTGTAGGTAGACAAGCAACAATCAAGGGTTAAAAACCAACAGCTAGCAGAGAACCAAGGATATAGGTAAATGCTGTCAAGCCAAGACAGTTAATTCTCAAACATGATGTTAACACAAACATCTAAATCAAAGTTCTATGATGCTTAAGAAGTAAGTAAAACTTAGACCTTAATGTAAGCAAAACTCCACCAACCAGATTTTTTAACAACCAAAGTTATAAGCAACATCCTTTCAATCAAACATGAACCAAACAGTAAAAGTACTGATGAGGCATAGACAACATGTTTTGGACATAACACAGATCAAGCTTTTGTTAAGATATAATAGAGTAGGATAACAGAGCACACACCCTATATACACATTGCAAGCATTAACAGTCCAGCTTTGGTAATTTAAGCAATGTGGATTAATGAATTCAACTTCAAAAACAAACATGAACATCAAGGTATACCATATATAGAGTGAGAACAGATCCAGTTCAAGTTAGGCCACCACATAACATAAATCCCAACACAACAAGACTACTACAAACTGGTCATGCAATCTTTGATAAAACAGTAGTTAACAAGCTACAAGAGATGACAATCAGAAACTTTAGTATTTCAACATGAGCTGCACATCTCATACACATCATAAATATGGAAAAGAGTGAGTTACAACTCAGAAAACATGCATCTTGTAAGCAACCAAGAATTTGGTATGTTCATGGTGATTTTGGCCCAAAAATGCAATTGGAAGATGAAATGAGAGAGCAAGCAATTATTGACCAAACCAATCATCAACATACATTAGGATCAAACATGTGGGTGAGTTACAACTCAAGGATCATGCATATACAAACAGAAATACAACTTTGGGTATGTTATGGCAGATTTTAGCATAAAATTGCAATGGAAAGTGGAATTTGAAGGATTGTGAAATCATTCACGAATAGATCAACCAAAACAAGTATACACCTCATAAATGTGATAAGGAAAGTGTTTTAAATTCAAAGAAGAGCATGTATCCATTAGAATAAAAATTGGTGCACTGTGGTAAAAATTGAAAAATCTGCCTTAGCAAGATTTGTGGCAGCAGGTGATTTCTTTAAAGCAATTGGGTTTTTTGAAGGAATCAATGCTATGCATATGTTACATATATGATAAAAGATGATACCAAACTCAGAAAGTAGTTGAAATCCTAATCAAACAGAAAAAGGCATTTTGAAACTTCAAGGCATACAAACACAACACTTGAAATATGCAGCCAACCATAACCATGACATTTGGAGAATTTGGGATCATGCACAAGTCTTAAATGCATATGATGAAGATTTAATGCATACAAATCATGTAAACAATGCTTGAAATAGAAAATGACTTATTGACCTCATGGTATTTTGAACAAATGCAACAGTTTGGGGTATGATATGTCAAATTGAACTTTGAGCAGATTTCAAGCATACCAACAACACACACACTCTTGAAATGAATAGGCAAGTGTGTTCACAACTTCAAGTTATGCACAAACTCAATAAATCAAAGAATGACATGTTGAATCAAACGGGATAACAAAAAGCACACATGAAAACATCATAATGAACAAAAGGCCACATTGATTCATATATGATCAAGGGAAAAAAGGGGGATCTATGAGCAACTTACAAGTCATCTACCTATCCTAATAGTGAGCCAAGTTCATAGTTATAGGGCAAGCATACTACTTTTTCAAGTTTGGATCCTAAAGCTACCAAGTGACCAAAATATCACTAACAAACCTAAACATGAAAATAAGGCACAAACTTACAATCTAACATCCACATATCATTTACAAATGATAAAATATTTGACAAAACAAGCATTATGAACATAAAAATAGGATTCTTGACAAAGAAACCTAATAGGGCAGCCATGGTACATTTTCACACAAATCACCACAAAGTGACAATACATGACAATGTATGACTTAGAGATAGTTAGAACACTACATACCTCTTGTTGACCAGCCTTGAACAAGCAAAAAACCTTAGAAACCCAGAGATGCTCCTTCCTTTGCAATGATATGAAGCTTACTTCCTCTTGAAGCAACAAGGCCAAACTTCAAGACAATTGGAGTTAATGGATTTCCATCTGGTTTTTAATGCCTTAGACAGTTGTAATATGATGTATGTGATGTGTGTGGATGGTTAGATCAACAAGGGAGAGCTTGGACCAAGATTTGACAAGTTTTGAGGGTTGTGGTCAAACTTTCTTAGTGTGAAAGTTGACTTTTGGCAATTTGATAGTTTTTGAAGATTTAAAGGTACGGACACCTTCTATATGACATTTTGATATTGTAGGTGTGGTTTTTAGAGGTTTGGAAGGGGTGGAACTGGTCTTGAGCAGAGTTTTGCTCAAGACAATTTTTTGTGAAAATGGAGGTTTTGAAGATTTGGAGATTTCTTGAGGAATGAGAGAAGATTGAGAGCTGTGGTGTTATGCTATTACTATAGTGTCTTTGAGCTCATAGAGGAGGCCTCTATTTATAGGAGAAATGAGGGTGAGGGCTGATTTGGTTTTTTACCACTTTTGGAGGGAGATTTGAGATTTTCAAGTGAATCTTGCCAAATCTTCTCCTATCAGTTACATGGTTCAATGGAGATCAGAAAAATCAAGTGGATATGAACATAAAAATAGGATTCTTGACAAAGAAACCTAATAGGGCAGCCATGGTACATTTTCACACAAATCACCACAAAGTGACAATACATGACAATGTATGACTTAGAGATAGTTAGAACACTACATACCTCTTGTTGACCAGCCTTGAACAAGCAAAAAACCTTAGAAACCCAGAGATGCTCCTTCCTTTGCAATGATATGAAGCTTACTTCCTCTTGAAGCAACAAGGCCAAACTTCAAGACAATTGGAGTTAATGGATTTCCAGCTGGTTTTTAATGCCTTAGACAGTTGTAATATGATGCATGTGATGTGTGTGGATGGTTAGATCAACAAGGGAGGGCTTGGACCAAGATTTGACAAGTTTTGAGGGTTGTGGTCAAACTTTCTTAGTGTGAAAGTTGACTTTTGGCAATTTGATAGTTTTTGAAGATTTAAAGGTACGGACACCTTCTATATGACATTTTGATATTGTAGGTGTGGTTTTTAGAGGTTTGGAAGGGGTGGAACTGGTCTTGAGCAGAGTTTTGCTCAAGACAATTTTTTGTGAAAATGGAGGTTTTGAAGATTTGGAGATTTCTTGAGGAATGAGAGAAGATTGAGAGCTGTGGTGTTATGCTATTGCTATAGTGTCTTTGAGCTCATAGAGGAGGCCTCTATTTATAGGAGAAATGAGGGTGAGGGCTGATTTGGTTTTTTACCACTTTTGGAGGGAGATTTGAGATTTTCAAGTGAATCTTGCCAAATCTTCTCCTATCAGTTACATGGTTCAATGGAGATCAGAAAAATCAAGTGGATATGGACATGAAGTGACTGAGATGATCCATGGAGGTAGGGAGAGCAGCTGCAACAGTTTTGGAGTGAAAAAGTTTCTCTCTCCTTCTTACATTTGAATATTTTATTATACAAGTGGCTTGCCACTTGCCTCTCTCTTCAAACTCCTTATTTCTCTGCATTTTCATTCCTATACACATATGAAAACCATATTGAATCATGATCCAAGGGTTGAGGATAGTCCAAGTTGTGAAAAACTGATTTTTGGGAAGTTTGGCCAAAGTGATTTCAAGTGTGACAGGCCCAACTTCCAAGTACCATAACTCAGCTCACAAATCCTCTTGAGGATTTCTTGTACTTTTTAGAAATCCCTCATGTAGCTCTACAACTTTAATGTTTATCAAAACCTCCAATTCTATGTGCATCTTGGTTGAAAACCCCTTGAAGTTGACTGAAAAAGTGGTTTGTATGGCCAGAATTTGTGAAATTTCACTAAGTCCTTTACTCTTGAAAAATGATTTTTGCTATAACTCCAATTCCATGAATTTTTTGAATATGGACCACTGTGGGACTTTTGTAGGGTTTGTCAATACCTTTCAAACAAGCTTGGAACCACTCCAATTGGATGTGTGGTTGAGGAGTTATGGTCTTGCCCCTTTCGAAACCCTAATTCCCGATTTTTGCAATTACTTCCTAACCCTTGATCCAATGGTCATGGAATTTTATGGGGAGGTGTAATATGATATAAGGAACATTTTTCATTCACACCTTGAAGTCAAATTCCTTATTGTTGGAGAGTTGACTTTTCGGTCAACCGTTCGATCTATCGGTGTCTACCGAGTCGCCCGTTGGTGATCCGGACATCCTGAGGACTTGAAACTCTTTGGATGGACTTTAATAAGCCATAGGATCTTAATGGACCTTTATCCCACCATTGAAATATTCTTTGAATCAAAAGTCAAACTACAGTTGACTTTTTCTGATCGAAAACCCTAATCGGGTATCTCAAATTGCATTGTTCTCAATCTTCGGGTGACCACCTCAAATTGCATTCATTCTTAATCCAATGTATCATCCTTGATATTGTTTGAAGTTGGATCAATCCAAAACATTGATTGATCAAACCCTCGAAGTTTCAATTTTGACGGTACGGAACCCTGATTCATCTGCATCTTAACAAAGATAAACTCTAAATGTGTTAAGGTTAGTTAATCAAGCAAATATGATCCTACAATGATGATGAGGATCTAAAGGGTCAAAATTTGGGGTGCAACAGATCATTATTATTTAATTATTTTATTAATATATTATATGTCATATATTACACAAAATCTATTATTTTTTAGTGTTTTATAATATTAATAAAAATATAATTTGTAATATGGATATCAAAAAATCGATTCAAATTAAACCGTAGGAAATTGGACCAAATCAATTTTTAACAGATCATTCAAAATCAAACTGAACCAAGTAAATTTATCTTTAAATAAGATGAGTTTTTGCCTCAAAATTGATCTAAACTGCACCTCTCAATCTTGGTTTTGAAAAATATAAGCATAGATTTTAAGGGAAACTCTTTCGGTCGGTCACAAACTTAAAAAGAAGACCCAATTTGTAGTATGCATTTAGTGGATGAAATAACATGTGGGACCTCGTCCAAAGACGAACGCTTGATCTCAGCTACTAGTACATCGTCCCCCATTTGATATGATCAGACGATTACCCGCATCTCACATTGAGTTAGACGAAAGCAGTTTTAACTATCTACCATATATAAGTTTAATGTCGTGTTATTTTCGAGTATTATCTCACTCTCACTCTCAAATCATATCTCTTTGACTTCATTAACTTCACCGGTTTAACGTTGAAGTGTTAATTTTACAGACTCATCTTGTCTGATGCTCTCGTCATTGCACCGAAAGAGACCATTCCTCAACACCTCTATTTCTCTCGTTTTACCACGAAACAACTATCTAAGTTAAATTGACTCATCCTACCTTATTTTTAGACAAATTTAAAAGGGACGAAGTTAAATAGTACAAATATATTCGATTGACCACTCCTAAATAATACATTCTTAAAACTAATTAAAATAAATGATTTAATATTATTATTTAAAAAAAAATACACACAATTATTTGCTAAAAAAATCTTATCTTATTGTTTGTATATATAACTAATACATATTTAAATTTTAATATTAAACTATAATCCTACAAGTTTTTTTACTAAAATGTTCCGTCAAAATTTATCATAATATCATTTAATTAATAAAAATAATTCTAATTAATTAATTTTACTTAATTAATAACAAAATACATCCTTTAATCTTAATCCTATAACTTTTTAGACAAGCATTTTCAAAATTTTCACAACCAGCATTTTCATCATAAAACTTTTTCAATCTCTCTCATTTTTCTTTCCATAAATTGATTCTTTATTTTTTTTTTAAAATATTTATTAATATTTGCTATTTGTTAATATGTTTCTAGATATAAGAAATTAATACAACATAAAATATTTTAAGAAAAAAGAGTGTTCAATTTATTATTATTATTATTGATGTTAGTTTTTTTTATTTAAGATTCTGCTTGACAATAGTTTTTTAACCTTATAATTTATAATTTATAAGTTCATATAAAAATAAAAGATCTATTTGATAAAAGTCTTTTCATCATAAATTTATAATTTATTTGATTAATTTAAATTTATTTTTTAGACGTTCTTTTAAAGAGTATTTTAGCTTATATTTTAAAACATATATTTTTTCCCCATTTTTTTATACTATTTTAACTAAAATCCACTACTACCATTTATAATTTATTTTAGTTTAAATAAAACAATTATGTATGAAATATCTTTTATGTCATTTTAATATATCAGCTAATTGAATAATTAATTTTACTAAACACTTCAATTAACTTATTAACTATATATTAGCTAATTGACATAATTAGTCTCCAAGTTCGTAAGTTAATTATGAGTTGCGATTCAGTTCCTAAAAAAATCGTTTCAGTTTGGTCCCATAATATTACTTCCGTTAGCATATTAGATCTCGGTCGTTAGCTCTGCTGTTAAAACGTTAGTAATTGTCAACGTGGCGTGCCAAGTGTGTGATGACTCATCAAAAGAATGAATAAACCATTATTTAAAGGGTTAAATATTGTCAATAGCTTCATATTATCCAGAAAAGTACTCGTGTGTATATTCACTCATTCTGTGTTGGTGTGTTTGGTTGCTTTCCTAATTTTTTTTGTTCTTGTTGTTTGGCACTGCAGAATTAAGGGTTTCTTCGATTTTTCTTCTTTTTATCTTGTCTCCATTCCTAGGGTTTGCATATTCTCCAATGTCTAAGTAGCAGTTCTTCCATTGGAACATATGGGCCTGTTACTCACAGAAACAACAGAAGGAAGTGTTATTGCCAAGATGAATGTGGGTTTCATACCGTGGGTGACATGAATAGTGTCAATTTTGGAAAAAAGTTTCGGGGTTGTAGAAATTTCAGAAATCATGTGAACAAGGGTTGTAATTTCTTCAAATGGTTCGACGACGACATTATTGATGAAAGAGATTTGAAGATCCAGAGGCAAAAGAAGAAAATTTATAAATTGAAGAATGAGATCATTAACACTAGGGAATGGTTGAAAGTGTCCGTAGTGATTAGAATATTGAGCTTAGTGTTTAATATTGTATTTGTAACAATGTTTTTTTGGGGTTGGTTACTTGTCTGTGTAATGAGATGTATGTGTCAACATTTATCAGTGAAATGTATTTGTGAACAAGGAGGTTGAAATGTATCTATCATGAAATGTATCTGTAAACATTGTTATGTATTTGTCAACATTTATCAATAAAATGTTACTTTTGTTTCACATAATATACCAGAACAAATGCACTTTTAATTTGGTGTAACATAAGCATAACATTCCTTAACATTAATGATGTTTCCAATAATATACCAGAACAAATGCACACCATAATTTGGTCATAACAATAGTGACAATACCATAACAAGAGTTGTATTAAAGGTCATACCAAAAGTAACGTTATAGGTCATAAGAATAGTTACATTACAAGTCACAACAAAAGTGGCATTGCAAGCCATAAGTCATAAACTAGAAAATAGGCATTATATGCCATATGTTACAACAACATAAATTCAACAAAAGTGACATTATAAGCCTTAGCCATAAACTATAAAATAGGCTAAAAGTGGCATAACTAGTACACATCATAGATCAACATAAAGATTGGGGTTAACTCAAAATTGGTTTTAGACCCTTTTGAAGTTTCTTTTTCTTTTTGGGGGTTGCTGAGTTGAAGCTCCATCTAGTGTTGGTTAGCTTGAGGTAGTAGCTGGTTGTGGTTGGCTTGAGCTTGTAGCTGGTTGTGGTTGTCTTGAGGTAGCAGATGGTTGCGGTTGGCTTGAGCTAGCAGCTGGTTATGGTTGGCTTGAGGTTACCTGAGTTAAAGTCACAACAGTTGTAGGCAACTTGCAAGTGGCCTTGTTGTGACCATCCTTATGGAACTTACTGCATTTAATACCAAATTTCACCCTTTTGAGTTATGTCTCATTTCTCACTTATTCCCTAACCTCTTTGTTCCCTTTTTTCCTGTGTCTACCAGACATCCTTTTTATGGGGGGTGGTTGCAAGTCAACAACATTTATTTTGGTCCAAAGAGATTCTCCATTAACTAGATAAATCACTAGTGTGAAACATTCCTTCTTGTAATAATCAGGCACAAAATCATCAACCTGTAAATGTTGATCCTTCATACATGAAATTTCATGACAGCATGGTAGCCCTGTCAACATCCACCTTCTACATTAACACTCACGCTTTGGCAGATTAACAATAAACTTTTCTTCTATGAGTGATATATGTCTAACCTCGTAGTCTACTTCACCTGTACGCATGTTATAAATATTGAAACCAATTATGGACCAATGTTATATCAACTGTTTGTTCTTTGTCTTAAACAAGTATGAAGCATTCCATAACAATCCAATTGTTTGTTCTTTGTGATTCCTTTTCCAACTTCTTTTTTATATTGGGCAGAATGGTATAAGCATATTTGGAAATCTTTTGTCTGTTGGACTTCCAACTTTGCATTAGGCACACTTTTTTCTCTTCAAGCATAACCACAATAGGCTTGGCTCTTGTAGCTACAAATATTGAGTTAGAGGCTTCTGACATGTTTTTTTTACCAAAGTATCACACTTTGGACCATTTCTAAACCTTGGTTTGCTCTAGAACCTTGGCAGGATCTTCCAAAAATGTTTGAATGCCTCTTCATTAACATTTTTCATTTCACGCATAATTTTTTCCCAAACATTTGAGTGACTTGCACTAGCAGCCTTCTACATCAATTCCTTTAATTTGATACCATGAAACTTCTTTCGGAAATTGCTATATAAGTGCCTAACAAGAATAACACATGTCAAACATCCACGTCAGTAACTAGTACAAGAATAAAACATATCAAATCTGACTTAACAATAATGTTTACCTAACACAAAACCTTTGGTCAACTTTTGACAGCAACTCATCAAGTGCAGACAACAACCCCTGTATTTTAGGCAAACCAAATCAAATTTAAATCTCTTGCATAATCTATCATAAAACAAATCAGTTATAAAGAAATAAGTACACATCTTTTGTTGATCACTTATAAAGATATATGTTTTGCATAATCTAACACCTCCCAAATCAGTTGTCAATAGATCCAATAACCAACTTCATGAATCTTTAGTTTCTCCCTCAACTACAACAAATGCCATTGGCAGCATCTGGTCATTAGGATCCCTCCCAATGACTGTAAAATTTTTCCACCATAGTAGCCTTTCAAAAAGCACCCATCCAATCCTATGATAGGTCTGCACTTAAAGAAACTATCATTGCAAGCTTTGAGGCATATATAAATCCTTTGAAAATATGAATTCACAGACATCTCAGGATTCTCACTACTTTTCTCTCCACTTTGACTTGGTTGACTTGTAATTTTCACAGTTAAACCAGGGTTTGCTCTTAACAGCTCATGATCATAATAATGGATTCTTGTATATTGCTCCCTAAATGAACGATCAACAATGTTAATATTAAGTGACTTAGCTCTATATGCAAGTGTCTTTTTGATCCCCTACATTCCACTTTTGTTTTGTTTTCTCCAATATATCAGTCAACTTCAAATTAGAATTCTCTCTTATGTTATTTTGAATCTTTTTGCCAAACCATTTGGAATTTAGGAACCTAACCTTATAATCCATGCTGCATGTGTGCTTGTCTATAATTTTTCTCAACTGCCAAGTATTATCATCTTGTAATTTGCATAATATGACTCTCATGGACAACCTTTCTTACATATGACTTTCATCCTCTTGTTATCATTTTTCTTAAATTTGAGGTTTCTACCTTAATGAACAGCATAAGTTCTAACTGCCTCTTTAAAGTCTTCCCTAGTAGCAAAATAATTTCGTAATTCCCACTTGTAATCATGCATTCTTTTTGGAAGCTTGAAAGTTGGAAAATCATCTTTTAAAATCTCATCATCTTCACTATCATAATCATGTGGTAACTCATCACTGTCATACTCCTTAATGTCACTCAAACCTCTAAAGCTTTCCTTTGTAACCTCACATTCATTCACGTCATCATATACACCACTACCCTCAACTGCCTCTTCCACCTCTCTTTGTTTCTTTGGTCTCCTAGACTCGACTTTCCCCTTCCTCTTACCTTTTCCTTTACCCTTTCCCTTCCCATTTCCTTTACCTTTTACTTTGCCTTTCCCCTTTCCTTTCCCTTCATCTTTATCAATAGCAATTTATTTAGCAATTCCAATTGAATCCTCACCAGAGTCCTCAAAGTTCACATTCAACACACTATCATCTTCACTATCACCGCCATATTTTTGGTTACATTTCTGCCCCTCATCTTCTTGGTTACATTTTGATCCATGATAATCATTTTGGCTACAAATAAGTCCCTCAGCTACTGAATCAGTTTGAACACTTACCAGATTAGGCGTGTCATCTAATATCATCTTCTTGGTCACATACAATATGACTAGTGGTCCCATCTAAAGTAATATTCACTATTGTATCTCCAGACACGGTATCCCCCTCAAAGTTAACATCCTGGTATGACTCTTTTTGGTAAATTCTCTCAGTGGTCTCATCCACATTAAAATCCTCAAATGAACCTTCTTGGTCAGCTGCAACTAAATCTTCTACACCAGTGGGCCCTCCTTCATCAAAATTGTCACCCAGATTATTCAATTCTTCAATGGTCCCCAAGTCATCAAAAGTTCCTTTAACACCATTATTCAATTCATCTAACATGTCATCTCTCAAATTGTCGTCTTCTACACCATTGGGGCCTACATTGTTTTCAAGAGGTAATATTTGCTCTTCCCCATACACTGGATAAATTACATATAGATGAACATTCTCATTGATCAGTGCAATCGTTTTCATTATATTTGTTCCTGCGTCATCTTGCAACATCACTAGCTCATTATCATCCATTGCATCATAATACCACAAGCTCTCAACTTTTGGGTATCCTAAATCTTTTAACTCACCCATGATCTCAAAATAACTCCAAAAATTCGGGTCATCTTGCCAAATCTCCTCTAACCCCTTGTAACCTAATCTGTTAACCTCACCAAACACACCCCCATGATGGATAACACATTCGAACGTATCATTCATGACCTAATCACACCAAGTAACTCAGAAATGAGATTTCGAAGTAGAAGAAATTGTTAAACGTTTGTTTTTTAAAATAGTAAGTTCATGCACGTACCTTGGCCTTGAAATGAGACAATGGTTGAGTTGCTAAATATCGTCTTCTGCTATGTTCCAACAATCATCGTCTTCAACCTCCGAGTTCTTCTTCTTCTTTGCAACTGCTAGAGTTTTTTTACAACAAGAGTGGAACTATGAAACTGAAAGAGAAGCTTAAGAGTTTCAAGATTTTATGTTTCTAAAAATGAAAACGAGAAGCACTATGGTACATCATTATAATAATTGGAAAAAAAAATTTTAATGTCACATCACTATCTCATTATGTTACATAGACATCTGTTAATGTTTTTCCAATAAAATTAACTGAAAGGATTTATTAGGCTAACAGAGTTGTCTTAAAAAAACTATATTGTAACGTTTTTTAATTGTGGGACTAAATAGAAACAATAAATTAATTTAAAAAACTAAAAAAATGAATTAAGCCTAATTTTTTTAATAACAAATAAAAATCATTAAAAAAAACATAAATTTAAATATAATTTATATTTTTTTTAAAGTCTAGTTATTTTTATTTTTTACAAAAATAATGGAACTTTAATTATTAATTTTGTCCGTACTTTTGTTTCCTATTATACTTCTTTCGTAACATTATCTTCTTCTTTTTTGGATACAAATTTTCAACATTTTCTACTCGCCACTTTTATTGATCTCGTTAATATGAAAAAGCAGTAGTGGTGACGATTCGGCTTTAACTAGTTGCAGCCTACTAATACCATAACAGGGGTGGTGGCATCTGATCTGGACCAAAAGAACATCAAATAACAACCATTTCAATCAATCATATGCTTTATTATCATCATATCAATGATGCTATATAGTTGTATATTCCATTACAGTTAAAGTATAAACCTCATCTTCAGAATTCAATCTCTAGAATATGCCTTCCTTTTCTTTGGTACAAGGGTTCCAAAGCAGCATAAACTGCTCCCATCCTTTCATCCAATGTATATTTGGTGGCACATGGGACGGTGCAAGCACCACATGCAATGGACCATATAGTTATACTTAAAAAAATACTAATATGTCTTCTGGGCCTTTTTGTGGACCTTGCAAACAGCCCATAACATTTCAATAAAAAAGAAAATCAGTGTACCTAACTAACTAGTGACTCAGATAAACTATCAGATTAAACAAAGATCAATTATGGTAAGGAAAATGACTCAGTATATAAAAATTGAAAATAAGGATGCTCAACACCTCAGAAATTGTGTCAGCTCGCACATTCGGTTTAGTGGTGGGTCCTACCTCAAATTCATTATACACACGTATGTATAAATAGAATTTTGTTTGCTACAACCAATTCATGCTTCAGAGGAGTTACAATTAAACACCATAGCTTAAGATCAAGGTAATGTTTCGTTTAGTTTTTCTCTACTTTTCCATTCCACCGTTCACTTACGATTTGTTATTATTGTTAATAACATGCATAAAGTTTTGATATTATTTTATTATATGGTCCATAATTGATGGACAATGTTCCTTGCTTTGAATTTTGTGATCAAGTATGTCTTTCTTATGTTGATGGCTTAAATTTTGCTAGTGTTGCTTTGAAACTACTTTATTAGGTTTTTTAGTAGCTTTTCTATTTAAAACTTTTCTGTTATGTTCATGAAACTTTAAATATGGTGCCTGTTACCTACTATTAAGCTACTACTGCAACAAGTACTCTTGAACTTAAGATTTTGGTGCCTGTGACTGAAATTTGTATGCAGATTCAAAGTTCATTCAAGATGAGCAGTTGCAGGATTGCCGGAGTCAAATACGAGTGTTTGCTTTTCGGTATGATGCATACTCATTCTTGTTTTATAAATTTAAATTGTTGTTTTCTTCTTTATTGTTTAGATTTTCAAAATAAAGGGAGTAGTAGTATTGATTTTGGTTCAACATGTTGGTAATGACAGACATGGATGACACTCTCTATCCATTGAGCTTAGGGATCAATTTGGCGTGTCGCAAGAATATTATAGGTACAGAGTCTATAGACACATAATATTTTAGTATTCAGATTATTTCATATGTATATGTAATGTAATAGAAGTACTATGGTTAATAAATCTTGTTTGCAGATTATATGTTAGAACACTTACATATTGAAGAAAGTAAAGTATCAAAGATGTGTCTCGATTTGTATCTCGAACATGGAACAACTATGGCAGGAATGAAGGTATGCAGATTTGACATTAACCTCAGTTTTCTCGTCTTAGTTTCTTCTTTTTTGAGTTTTAACTTTAAATTCCGATTATCAGGCCCTCGGCTACGAGTTTGACAATGATGAGTTTCATGCTTATGTGCACGGAAGATTACCATACGAGAAACTAAAGCAAGATTTAGTGTTAAGGAACCTTCTTCTTTCCATGCCTCAGCGTAAAATAGTACGTCACGAAAAACTTCAATTTTCCATGTCAGTTTGTTTTTGTTCATTGAAGAGCATTACATGATATTATTCAACTACTCAATATTATTTGCAGATATTCACCAACGCAGATCACGCGCATGCGATTGAAGTTCTCAGCAGGCTCGGCTTGGAAGACTGCTTTGAGGGCATCATATGCTTTGAAACGCTTAATCCTCTCAGCTCTTGCCGACAAATCCTCTGCAAACCTTCTGTTGAAGCCTTTGAGGCTGCTATTAGAATCGCGAAAGTGGACCCAAAGAAAACGGTAAGACTGATTACTTGTATATATTTTTGTCCCTAGGCTTGAAAACTCTTTGAATCAATGCATGATAGTTCTCTTCTCTTATATCTTCTGCAGATTTTCTTTGATGACAGTGTTAGAAATGTTGCAAGTGGAAAAGTAGCTGGATTTCACACTGTGATTGTAAGATACTATAATTTTCTATCTGCAGTGCAAAAAATCTGATTAATAACTCCATAATCTGTTATCATAAGCAATGCAAGCTAACAAGTAACAACACACTGATGGCAGGTCGGTCGTTCAGATTTAGTGCCTGGTGCAGACCATGCTCTCAACAGCATTCATAATATCAGAGAAGCGTTACCTGAAATATGGGAAGTTGAAGAAGACAACCAACAAAAAATAATCAAATCACTTGCAGTCGAAGCTACGGTCCATGCATAGGTTTTGCTTCGATAAAATATTTTAGTAAGTTTATCAGGCAAATCAAGTGTTTCGCCTCCGTAGAATTTAGTCTATCTAAATTACAATAATGTTGCAACTGTCTCCACAGCACAGTGGTGCTTAAATGTATGAATCTTGCAAATAGCATCACAAAATGTATGCGAGACTATAAACCGCAAAGTTCTGAAGCATAAATTTATCATAGAAAATGACAATTACTGTTCAAGGATTTTGGTACAAGTCTAGTATTACAAAATCATTCACCAAATGCCCTTTCAATAACATAAAATTTTAACTGCGGCAGAGAGCAATGACAATTCAAAAACATGAATTGAACAACTCCCTCGCCCAAACACCCTTCAAAACTGAATTGCACTCGACAGTCAGAAGAATGTACAGCACTCTGGAGTAAAAATCAACCATCTAAAGGCAGTTCTCCAGACTTGGCGATTTTGCACGGTTTCTTGGGACTGTTGTCTAGGCTGCTTGTCTCCTGTGATTCGAGTTTCTGCACAATATCCAGTCCTTCAATCACGTGTCCAAACACAACATGGCGGTTGTCTAACCATGGAGTCTGCAACATGAAAATCACAGCAAATACTTAGTATCAAAACCTAAATCTAAACGAACATAAACAATCTTCAAACAATGTCAGTGTGCCTGTGCGCGCTCGCTATTTGAAATGCTAAATATTATGATTATACAGTTAAGGTGATAAAAAGTGGGCGCATGTATCTCACCGGTACAGTGCAAATAAAAAATTGACTGCCATTGGTATTAGGACCAGCATTCGCCATGCTCAAAACTCCAGGACCAACATGCTTCACTGCGAGGAAAAACTTTGAATACCGATTACTAATAAGTAATTTAAATTTCAATATTAACGATGAAGCACGAAAAGATACATACAATCAAAATTCTCATCTTCAAATTTATAACCATAGATACTGACTCCACCAGTTCCCTGCATCCAATTAAAACATATTAACATCATGCAAATCCAATGAAGCTTGCGGCTTCATTTATGTTCATGCGAGCATACTAACGAAATACAACAAACAGTACTCACGTTTCCTTCGGTGAAGTCGCCTCCCTGAATCATGAACTTTGGTATTATACGATGGAAGAAGCTTCCTTGATAACCATATCCTTTCGCTCCTGGACAAATATTATTCAGCACGATAAATAACACGATATATCAAATATCAGATTCCACCGCGATACTCATACAACTTTTGATTGTTTACCTGTACACAAAGTTTTGAAATTCTCAACTGTTTTGGGAACAGCATCTCCAAATAGACCAATCACAATCCTTCCAGCAGATTCACCTCCAATTTCTATATCAAAGAAACATTTGCTTGTCACTTTGGCTTGCAGCTCTGCAACCTACAAGTAACAGAACCAATCTTTTTTCAATTAAATCAACTACTAATAATTATTTCTGAATTTTAGATGAAACACTTACATCTCCCGGAGCACTACTAGCACATGTTATTCTCCGAGAAGGGATTGATTTGGCTTTAGATTGTTGTGAAACAGAAAGCCTTGGTGCATAATGATATCTTGAAGACAATTTACTGCACCCAATGCTACAAACTACATGTGGCTTTCCCTAAACAGGAAACAAAATTAACAACAAAAAGTTTCCCATTAATAATATAAACTGATAAAAAAAAACACATTCTGTTGAGGCATGGAAGATAAAATGAGCATGAAAAACTAGTAACCTGGACAGCATGAAGGCGAGGGAGTAGGTTCTGACTCTGCACCAGCTGAGTTGAGAATGAAGATGCCATGGATGGATAGTGAAGGAGAAAAAAGAGTTTTTTGTGTGGGAAATATGGCACAACACTTTCTGGATCTCACAGCCAATCTTCTTCACACTCAGGTTTATCTTTTCACTTCACTCACTTCAGCTGAAACCTTAAAAGCACACAACACAGCCGCATTGTGTTATCTTAATGGATAAAGTGATTTTGTCTTTTTTTTTCCTACCAGATAAATGTTTTTTCTTTAATATATCAGATAAATGATTTAAATGACTTTGAAAATTTTCCTTATAACAAAATTATCTTCTTTTTTTTTTTTTTTAAATTTAAGACTTTTCTTTTAAATTTTTATTTACTACTTTCTATAAGATTTATTTCAACTTAACGAGATCATGAGTTATCAACATATCTCTAGAGCTACATATCTCTTTTGGCTTTTAAAAAAAGAACATATCTCTAATGCTACATACTTTTTATAATTTAATAATTACTTTTTATAATATAATAAACACGATTATTTATACATAATCATTTCTCCTAACAAAATTAAACTTGTAAAATTGTATAAATTATCAACCAATTTAAGTTTATAATAAAAAATTTCAATTTTGAAATTTAATCAAAAGAATGGTTAACATATCTTTTTAAACCCTTTAAGAGTGCTCCTCAAGCATACCAAATCATTTCCCTAGGATAAAGTACTAGAATGAAAGCATTATAATAAAGTAAACAAAATTTTTAATTTATTAAATTAAACATTAGTCAATATTTCTTTATATGATGTTTTTTTTTAATAAATTTTTTTATATTTTTAATTGCATGAATTTAAAGTAATATTTTTAAATATCTCTTTTTTGTTACTAATTGATCTACATAAATTATATTTAATAAATTATTAAATAAACATATTCAAAATTCAAATGATTTAAAACTTTTATATATATATATATATATATATATATATATATATATATATATATATATATATATATATATATATATATATATATATATATATATATATATATATATAGTCATGAACTATTATGATAACATCAAGTAGAGCTGTCAAAATGGGTTAGTTCGCTAGGCCTAAAAAATCATAGAATTTATACCTTAAAATTAGAGCTTATTTCTCCCATCCTAAAAAATTCGCTACCCATTAGAGTTAATCTGTATGGGTCATGGGTAGCTCATTAGACCTGCATAACTATAAATTTTAATATATATATATATATATATATATATATATATATATATATATATATATATATATATATATATATATATATATATATATATATATATATATATATATATATATATATATATATATATATATATATATATATATATATATATATATATATATATATATATATATATATATATATATATATATATATATATATATATATATATATATATATATAATAATTACCCAAAATAACACATTGATTTTTTTCACTTCTATCTATATTATACTCAAATTTTCTCTTTTAAATTTTATACATTAATATAATCAACACTCTTTCATCATATTCTATTATTTTCTCTTATGTTAAATATTCGAGTATTATTTTTATACAATTTAAACATGTGTTGTATTTAAAAACACATTATAGTATTTATAAAAGAGATAATATAGTACTTAAAAATATATTATGTTTAAAATAATATAATTTTTAATTTAAAAAAAAAAATTGTTTAGGGCTGGGTAGCCCGAAGTCCATCTAAGGACGAATTTAATAGTAATTTTCAAACCCATTTTACAACAAAGTTTTTTAGTCCGACCCTTAAAAACTCGAGACCCACTAGACTAACCCGTTTAGAGTCGGGTAGTCTATTTTGATAATTCTAACAATAAACATATCACGCGTTTAGAATTAAAACAAATGTTTATTTGATTTTTTTTATAAAAAAAATATAAAAAAGGTGAATAGCATTTATTTATATTTGTGTATTAATGTAAATAAATTATTGATATCTACAAAATAACTTTTATTAAAAAAATATAAAAGAGATAAAATTTAGAAAATAACATTTTGTTCAAATGTGAACTTATGTGGACCATCTAGTGATATTATAGCCTTCACATGATCCATGGTTGTGGGTGCTTTGATCTTCATGTTTTCATCTAATACACTATTTATCAAAAAGAGTAGGATATTATTAGAATATTAATAGTAATTCATATTTATTTAGTTGTACTATTTTTTTAGCCTCTAAGTTTGTTAGAGGGTATTTTAGTATTTTATCTTATTCTAGTAACCCTAGTTTTAGCTTATAAATAGGGTGACAATCATTGTAACTTTTATCATGTTTTGTAGCCGTCATTCTCTTTAATAGAATATTTCCCTATTTCATCATTTAATTCTATCTTTGCACCAACAAATTGGTATCTAGAGCTCCGGTTCAGATTCATTGGGAAACACGGGAAACACGAGTGAACGTGAGGTCTTGTGTGTTTGATTTTGTTTCTCAGATTCTTGTTGAATCTTGAACAAAATCTGATCATAATTTTTTAATTCTGTGGGTTGGGAAACACTGTGTGAGAAAACTCTGAGTGTATTGTGCAAAGTAGAAGATGAACGGAAACGGCAACATGAACACCAAACTTCCAGTATTTGACGGTAAAAATTGGAATCGTTGGATGATCCAAATGCGTGTACTATTTGGTGCTCAAGATGTTCTGGATCTTGTCACTGATGGTTATGTTCCGGTAGCAGCAGATGCGATTGATGAACAGAAAAACGCGCAGAAGGAAGTAAGGAAGAAGGATCAGAAAGCATTGTTTTTCATTCATCAATGTGTGGATGTAAACGTATTTGAGAAGATTGCAGACTCTACAACAGCAAAGGCTGCATGGGACACTCTGGTGAGATGTTATGGTGGTGACGCATCAGTGAAGAAGGTGAAGCTTCAGTCCTTGAGAAAGCAATATGAGAATCTCAACATGAAGAATAATGAGAAAGTTTCTGAATACATCTCCAGAGTGATTCTGATCACTAATAAGATGAAGGCATGTGGAGAAACTCTTTCTGAAGAAACAATCATGGAGAAAGTGTTGAGATCCCTTACTCCTCAATTTGATTACATTGTGGTAGCAATAGAACATTCCAAAGATCTGAGCACAATGAGAATTGAAGAGCTGCAGAGCAGTCTAGAAGCGCAAGAGTTGCGTCTGACTGAGAGAAACTCTGAAAAGGAAGTAGAACAGCAGGCTCTGAAAGCAACTTCTGATAGGAGGTATCAGAAGCAGTCAGAAGCCAGGAGAAGATCTGATGGTGGTCAGAAGTCAGAAAGCTCAACCTCTGATAGACAAAAGAATGCTCAGAGGGGAAAAGAGAAGTATGACAAAAGAAAAATACAATGTTACTGTTGTAAGAAGTTTGGCCATTTTGCTAGAGATTGTTGGTCAAACAAGGAGAAGAAATCAGAAGAAGCAAATATAACCAGAGGCTCTGATGACGAATTTGTGCTGTTGATGGCCTCTGAATCTGATAATGTGGATCTGACAGACTAGTGGTATATGGACACTGGCTGTTCAAATCATCTTACTGGAAACAAGAAATGGCTGGTTGACTTTGACTCTGAAAAGAGAACAAAGATCAGATGTGCTGATGACAAATATCTTAATGCAGAAGGTATGGGAAATTTCAGAGTGACTCTGAACAATGGGAAAATAGCATTGATTCAGAATGTGTGGTATGTACCTGGCATCAGAAGCAATCTGATGAGTGTGGGACAATTAATTGAGAAAGGTTTCTCAGTTACCATGAAGGACAATCTTCTGAAGCTGTATGACTGTAATCAGAAGTTGATTATGGAGTCAGAACAGGGAAGGAATAGAACATTCAAGGTGAATGTCAGAACTGCAGACTCAGAGTGTCTTAGTGCAACAAGTACTGAGAAGGAGAGTGAGTTGTGGCACAGAAGATTTGGTCATTTGAATTTTAGAAGCTTACAACATCTGAATTCAAAGAAATTGGTACATGGAATTCCTGCAATTAAGAAGCCTGAAAAGTCATGCAAAGTTTGCATGGAAGGAAAACAACCAAGATTGCCATTTGCATCAGAAGTTACTCCAAGAGCAAAACATGCCTTGGGAGTTGTACACTCTGATGTGTGTGGTCCATTTCCAGTAGCATCAATTGGAGGGAATAAATACTTTGTGCTGTTTGTTGATGAATTCACAAGAATGACATGGGTATCCCTTATTAAGTTCAAACACGAGGTGTTTGATGAATTCAAGAAGTTCAGAATGAAGGCTGAGAATCAGAGTGGTCAGAAGTTGAAGATTCTTAGAACTGATGGTGGAGGTGAGTATAACTCCAAAGAGTTCCAGAAGTTCTGTGAGGAGAATGGAATTGAGCATGAGGTTACTGCTCCCTATACCCCTCAACACAATGGTCTTGCTGAAAGAAGAAACCGCACTCTGCTTGATATGGGAGAAGCAAGCATATTGAGACCAAGTATCATTTTCTGAGACATCAAGTTCAGAGTGGAGTGTTAGAAGTTGTACACTGCAGCACTCAGAAGCAGTTGGCAGATGTTCTGACGAAAGCTATCAAGACTGATCAATTTCTCAGACTAAGGGATGGAATTGGTGTTACAAGTTTTGATGGAATATGAATTAAGGGATGGTATTAGAATATTAATAGTAATTCATATTTATTTAGTTGTACTATTTTCTTAGCCCCTAAGTTTGTTAGAGGGTATTTTAGTATTTTATCTTATTCTAGTAACCCTAGTTTTAGCTTATAAATAGGGTGACAATCATTGTAACTTTTATCATGTTTTGTAGCCGTCATTCTCTTTAATAGAATATTTCCCTATTTCATCATTTAATTCTATCTTTGCACCAACAGATATAACTACAAAAACACTTTGATGTCAAAGTAATATAAATTATATGTAAATAGTGGGTGAAATTTAGTTAGGACCAGTGTATTTTTACTCATGATGAAGAAGTAAAGTTTTAAATTATTGATATATTAGTATTAATTTGGACAGTCAAAATAATTGATTTTTTATTTGGGAGTGACTTGTGATAAATTTGTTCATAATCTTATTATTTTTATCGATATAGAAATCAAGAACAAAATTCTAAAATAATTTATATGGGTCGATATACCATCAACTTATATCCCTTAATTTTCATATCAGAATTCAATCAGAGCATAAAAGCGGAAGCTTACTTGATTTTGCCATTGTGAATCACTGAAGATTTGCGGGTATTTGATCTTCCAATTTGTAGAGTTTTCTTATGGCTCCTTAAATCTCTTCTGATGGGGATAAATAGAGAATTTTTCTAATGAGCCGTTTTCTCGTTCTCTACAAATAGGGACCATAACCCCTATAAATAACCCTAAGGTTATTTTTTAGTTTTCAATATTCTAATTTGACCCCTCATCAAATTAGATATTGACTTATGGTATCTACACAATAATCTCATATTTTATGATATTTATACTTTTAGCCGCATACTTAATATTAATTAGACCACTTCAGTTTTGGCTAATTAAATAAAGGCCTTAACATATGCAATATTACATTTGTGACCCAAAACTTTTAATAATCTCTCACTGGTCACATATGTAACTTTACACATGTGTTAGACTTTATGAGCTCAAAATTTGTCATTATATTCTTTAAGTATATCTAAAGTATCTCGTCCATTAGTCATGTCAATATACAGAATCAAAGTGATTTTTGCTATATCAATCATAACTAAATTCTTCAATGATCACTAATAGTGACACAACTTAATGACATAGATCCATCATGAAATGTGCAGCATGAAAATCACGTGAAGTTTATTTATATATGTCAATTTTCAACTGGTCCTACTTTACTTTAGTGAGATTATTCAATAACTTTATTGTACAAACGTAAATGGCTAAGTATCAAACTTTATTAATTGGAAAATATCCAAAATCATAGTGTGCATACATAATACCTAAACACAAAACATAAAATTCATAATTGACTAACTCCCACTAAACCAAAGACTCCTATAATGGTAAAACACCCATGTCAGCAGTGCCCTCATGAAAGACCTTGGGTGGAAGACCTTTTGTAAGAGGATCTGCTATCACGGAGTTTGTCCCCAAGTGTTCTATGGAAATCTGCTCATTTTGTACATTTTCCTTAATAACTAGGAACTTGATGTCAATATGTTTTGACTTAGTCGAACTCCTATTATTGTTGGAATGTAGGACGACTGATTTGTTATCACAGTATAACTTAAATGGCCTTTCAATGCTTTCTACAATTCGCAGCCACGTGACAAGATTCCTCAGCCAAATCTCATGGTTAGATGTCTTATAACATGCTATAAACTTTGCTTCCATGGTGGAAGAAGTTGTAAGATTTTCTTGGCATTGCACCAAGAAACTACACCACCAGCCAACATGTAGATATAGCCCCAAGTGGATCTTTTACTGTCTTGGCATCCAGCAAAATCTGAGTCAGAGTATCCAGTGACCTCTAACTGGTCTAACCTTCTATATGTGAGCATATAGTATTTTGTTCTCTTTAAACACCTCATAATGTTTTTGGCTGCTTTCCAATGACTCATTTATGGATTGCTCAAATATCTGCGTAACATCTCAAATATGAATGCAATATCCGAGCGCGTACACACTTGGGGATACATAAGACTTCATACTGCTGACGCATAAGGAATCTTTTGCATTTCTTGAATTTCTAAGTTTCCTTCTGGGCATTGTCTAAGACTGAATTTGTCCCCCTTAGCAATTGAAGTATCTCCTGATTTACATTTCTGCATGCCAAATCTTTTAAGTACCTTTTCGATATAGATCCTTTGTGATAATTCCAGAATACCTCGAGGTCGGTCCCAATATATCTGAATTCCTAATACAAAGGAGGTGTCACCAAGATCTTTCATCTCGAATTTTCTTGATAGAAATTTATTTTTTTCGTGCATCATGCATATATCGTTGGCGACAAGTAATATGTCATCAACATATAGGACCAGGAAAATGTATTTTCTCCCTCTGAATTTGTGATACACACAATCTTTAACAAGATGCACCTAAAAACCAAATGAGAGAATTACTTCATGAAACTTGTGGTACCACTGACGAGATGCATGTTTCAATCCATAAATGGATTTTGTTAATTTGTAAACCATATTCTTTGATTCTTCTGACAACAAGTTTTTTGGTTGCACAATATAGATCGTTTCATCAATGTGGCCATTGAGGAAAGTCGTATTGACATCCATTTGATGGAGTTCCAAATCATAATATGCAATAAGAGCCACGATTGTCCTAAAAGAGTCTTTCGATGAAACTGGAGAGAAAGTCTATTTAAAGTGAATCCCTTCTTTTTGAGTATAACCTTTAGCCATAAGACGAGCTTTATACCTCTCCACATTTCCGTTAGAATTCTACTTGGTCTTAAAAACCCATTTGCAACCAATGGGTTTCACACCTTTTGGTAACGAGACAAGTTCCCAAACTTTATTGTCTTGCATGGACTTGTACTTCTCCTTCATGGCTTCAATCCACTTTTCTAAGTTGAAATCTTCCATGGCTTGATAGAAGTTGATTGGATCATCTTCCATTATACCATTATTTTCCTCATGTTCTTGGAGAAAGACTATGTGATCATTTGGAATAACATTTCTTCTTTCTCTAGTGGATCTCTGCAAAGGTATTGGTTCTTGTAACACTTGTTCTTGAGGATTTTGAGTTTGTTCTTCGTGAATTACCAAATCATCTTGAGTTGGAGGAATTACAACAATGTCTTATTGGGGTTCCATACTTGCTTGATTAAAAGCAACTATATGAATCAGTTCTGGAATTGTTATTGATTCTTCCTCTAAGAAAAATTCTCTAACCTTATTCTTCCCCCAAAACTCAATCCTCAAAGAATGTTGTTGTTCTTGTCTCAAAAATTAAATTAAATTTGGGATCATAAAATTTGTAGCCCCTATATCTTTCAGAATAGCCAATAAAGTAACTGCTTACTGTTCGTGAGTCCAATTTCTTTTCATTTGGCTTATAAGGCCTTGCCTCAACTAGACATCTCCACACATGAAAATGTTTCAAACTAGGATTTCTCCCAATACAAAGTTCATAAGGTGTTTTGGCAACTGCTTTTGTTAGTACTCTATTTAGAATATAAGATGCAGTATTTAGTTACATCTTTACCATATTCTTAAGAGTCTGGTTACATCTTTCAGCAACACCGTTGTCACACCCTCATTTTCACCTTAGCCTTTCATGTCCTACATTCGTCATATCATACATGGTTCTAGTGTATATCGAGCATGTGGATTTACAAGGTAAGGAATGAGTCGGTTTATTGTTGTTCGTTTCAAATGAGAGAAGTTGTCTATCATGGGATACATTGAAGAAAGGTTCATCATCTAAGGTTGGATTCAAGTTGGAAAATCTACTCATGTAGATTTCTTCAAGGAGAAGTTAATTGAAAAAATATTGAGGTATTCAAGGTCAATGTTCCTAATGAACATGAATTGCAAGGCCTAATTCAAGATTTCTTCATCCAACTTTGTTTCAAATTCTATATTCAAGTGGAATTCAAAAAGATCACAAGTTCATAAGTCAAGACTTCATTTCAAATTCAATGGCATAAGGGAGATCCATGATTCCAAATTCAAGATTCATGAATTCAAGATTAGATTCAAGAATATTACAAAAAAAGGGAATTTCATGACCTTGCAAGAATGTCACATTTGTTACAAAGTTTCCAACTCTAAGCAATGCTTAGAAAATTAAGCTATTTTTAATATTAATTCAAGTTTCTAATCAACTTCATGCTGGTACCCTTCATGCCTCATCAAATCTCCATGTGCTACATTAAGCCTTCACATAATTCACAACCAAATAAGCCCACAAACATCCAAGGAAAATAATTAAGGTTCAATTCAATATTGGAACATTTCAAAATCAAGACCATTTGTGCTTATCCATGGGCAATTTCAAGACATTTTCAAGTTAGTCCCAAACAGCCTCACGCATGTCCCAAGCAATAAATGACAAATTATCTCATAACCAAACAATTCATGTCACAAAACCAAAGGAATGAACTCATAATGATGCATCTAAATATCAGAATTTTGAAATGCTGTCAAAGCTAGAAACTTGGACCACAAGGGCAGTCCAAGCACAAGCAAACAAATGGGTTCAGGTTTGGGAACAAGACAAAGTGCAGGAAAAAAAACCAGGCAAGGCAAGTGTAGCAGCAAAAATACAACAAAGCAGAATTCATGGAAATGGAAAGAACTGAGCTTGGCATCAAGAAGGTGATGAGAAGCATATCCCAATGTAAAGATTCTGCAGCAAAAAAGTGAAAGAAACCTTATTGTTTAACTATAAGAAGGGGAGCAGCAGTAAGAAAAGGGGGAGGATCAAGAGAGTTAGAGAGAAAACACAAGAGAACCATAAAAAACAAAAAACAAAAAAAGAGTAGAGAAGAAAAAGGAACAAGAAACATTGAGAGAAATCATTAAAAAAACAGAGCTTTTAAAATATAGAGTGAAGAGTGAAGATTGAAGAGAACACCCAACCAAAATCAGTGGAGGTTGGTAGGAAAGCTAGCAACTATTGGGTATCCATTCTTTCAAACTCTTCTCTCTTTACATATTTACATGTTTGTATTCTCTATCTTAAGTAATATTTATGTTTGCCTCTTGTAATAAGGTCCCAAGTTTGTTTTATGTTGTAAGAACCACAAAAGAAAAAAAAAACATAGATTGATTATTATAGTGAAATGAGTTGAACTTTTGCTGTCATGTTCGCACTGAGAAGGTTTCTTCGCTTAGCGAACATCATTCTGTGGCACTCAGAGTGTCACTGAACAACCGGGTTTCCTTTGTTTTAAGCCAGCGAACCGTTCACCGGTACCTTTGCACAGCGAACTTTGGCACCTTTTGCCTCTATTTTGTGAATAGTGCGTGTTTTGTGGCTTTCCCCAGCAAGTTCGCACAGCGAAGTTAGGGATGTTTTTCTGGGCAGCTTCGCCGCAAGGTTCAGACAGCAAACTTTAGACCCTTTTGCCCCTGTTTTGTGAATAGGGCACTATCTGGGAAAACAATTAAGAAGTTCGCACAACGAACTTTTCATTGTTTTTTCTAGAAAATTTGTCAAGAAGTAGCGAACTTCTTGATGTTTTCTTGCTTTTTTTTTCATTTCTTATTTTTACTTCGTGTTTTCAAGTCGATTAACCCGATATGGTTGTACGACCATTGTATGTGGATATTATTACTTTCATTTTGACTTTTGGTTCCAAAATCTATTTTCAAAAAAACAAACTCTCGATTTTATCGAGCCATTTTCAACCTTGTAAGTCGATTGCCTTGCGCATCACCATCAACCTTGTTTACAACACTTCAAACATTTTGACAAGTAATAAAACCCTTGATCCAACATCAAGTGGTATTTTTCTCTTAAAAATACAAAAAAATAATAAAGGTACGATTAGGGTTACACGCCATGAGCTTTAAAATGGTGGAGAAGGAATGAGGATGGAACCCCTCCTACACTCGTTCCGAATGTTTTGAATACAAGGCACTCGACTTGGTTATTCGAAACATTCATCTCTATCCAAAGTCTTTAGTGTGATCCTAATCAAGAACAATTTCTTCCCAAAAATCCTAAAAAACATCAACTCGTCAAACTTACTTTCGCCTTAGGGCCTCAATCCGAAAACCCTTTTTCAAGGTATAAAATCAACCGACATACAACCATTTCACAAGCCTTCGAACTACGGAGCTCTGATTCTTCACTTTTTTTAAGTGAGGATACGTAGGCATAAGGGCCACAATCCTTGGCGAGCACTCTAAAAAAAACAACCCCTTTCTCCCTTAAGCAAACAAACTTTTAGATTAAAAACACCCATTCAAGCTAAACAACTTAGAAGGTTCCCATTGAGTACGATGGATGTGAGGGGATGCTAATACCTTCCCCTCGCATAACCGACTCCCGAACCCTAAAACCTAGTTGTGATGACCATACTCTTTCCCTGAAGGTTTTATCGTTATTTCCCTTTCCCTCTTTGGGATAAATAAAATTCGGTGACAACTCTGTGTCATTTTTCACGTAGCAACAATCGTTCATGTTGGGTGATCCTGGTATGGTATATTGTGGGGCGATTCCATATTCCTCTAGGTATTTGACAAAAGGCCTTGTACATTGTTCACTTGAACCGTCATATCTTTTGTAATATTCACCGCCTCAGTCAAATTTGACTTTCTTAATTCTTTTGTTGAGTTGATTCATGACTTCATCCTTAAACGATTTGAATACATTCAATGATTGAGACTTTTCATGTATAAGAAATATGTACGCATATCTAGAGTAATCGTCTATGAATGATATAAAATATTGTTGACAATTCTAAGAGGGTGTGGGAAATGGTCCACAAATATCTGTATGTATCAATTCTAAGACATAAGTAGCTCTATATGCACCAAATTTCTTTGTTTTGGTATGTTTACCTTTAACGCACTCAACATAAATATCAAAGTTTGTGAAGCCAAAGGAATCCAAAATTCCATCGGACACTAGTCGATCAACTCTACTTATAGAGATGTTACCTAGGCGCTTGTGTCATAGTGCTCTTGAATTGTTATCATCAATTTTACGCTTAGTGCCACGTGATTCCACATTCAAGGATTCGCCATAGGTAGCTATTGGTCAAGCAAATATAGATTATCATGACCCGTAAGTGAATTAGTTCCAACAATATATGAATTGAAAGACAACTTGAACATATTATTTCCAAATGAACAAAAATAACCTGATTTGTCCAAATAATAAACTGAAATTAAATTTCGTCTAAATGACAGAACCACAAAAGTGTCTTTCAAATACAAATAAAATCTGGTACACATCAATAATCTAAAATTCCATATAGCTTCCACCTCCATCGACTTGTCATCTCCCACATAGATGTATCTTTTAACATCATTTGACAACACTGAATCATACTATGTATTTGACTCGGATTGCACATGTTTTTTAGGATTTTATTGCTATTTTCTTGTGTTATGCTTTTGTTTTATTTTGTTTTCAAGATTTTGTATTCCCAGAGCTCCTCGCGAGGAAATGAAGAAAAACGGGCAAGAAAAACCAGTTTTTGAGGAAATTGTACACATGGCATCCACCATGGCGGCCGCCATAGGTAAGCCATGACTTGGGTAAGAGTCAACTGCTGTCAACTACCATGATCTCCATTTATTTCTCCATTGATTCACATGGCGGGCGCCATGAGGGTGTGGCGGGCGCCACCTTTGTAGTTGGTTTTCCCTTCCAAAAGAAGTTGGGGGCATTTTGGTCTTTCCATAGATTTTCCCTAGGCTATAAATAGACGAGTTCTTAAACCTTTCTAGGCATCCAAGCTTAGTTACAGAACTCAAGCCATATATTTTCAGTATTGTAAAGTGATAAACTTCTCACATCGGGGAGTTATCGCATTGTTCGATCAAGTCTATAATCGAGTTTGGAGCACTCTGGTAGAAGTTAATCCTGCCGCTATTTTCTTTCCAGTCATTTATTTCTAGTTGTACCAGATTTAAAACCTCCCATTTGGAGCAGGTTACCATTTACTTTCTCGCAATATTTACTTTTCTACACCATTTACTTTCTCGCAATATTTACTTTTCCGCACCATTTACTTTCTCGCATTATTTAACATGTCTACTTACATTTCCATGTCCGGCTAAAATTTAAAGGTTAGAATGTAAGGATCATAGTTAAAGTAGTATTCCATACAAGCTATCAATAGAAATACTCAGGGGTTATTCTGATTTTTAACACGAGTTTTCTGCACTTCATTTCTGTTGGGTAAGATTGAAAGTCATCCAACCTTTGGTTAAACTTGGTTAGTCTTAACTATTCGAAGGAAGAAAAAGCGCTTTGTCCAGTTAAGTAGGAGTTTTTAATACTTTAGAAAAACTATTTTAAAACTATTTTCCGACGCGTTTATGGGTTTAAAGTCCGGTTCCCATGAACCTCTTTTCGTTAAAAAGTTCGAAGTCAAAATACTTTTCAACTGAGCCAAGAAACTATATTTCTTAAAAATAGGTTTATTACTTTAACGTAATGCACACCTTTCAATAAGTGACAATAAGAGGGTTCGATTAAGGGATAAACTCGGTTCTTAATACGCAAAAGTGACAGTTCCTGTTAAATTAGTTCTTTTCATAAGTAGAAAACATTACCCCATTAGAAGTTCTATTTACAATCATTTGGAATACTACCCGGTTGTGTGAATTACATTCAAGCCTGTTGTTTTAAATTGAATTTTATATCTTCGTACTTTACTTTTACTGTGCACTCACAAACTCCCGATTGATTTGCCTTAGATAAACATCGTAACAATAGAAATCGATAGATTGGCGTTTGATCTTTGTGGGATCGATAATCTTTTATATTACTCTAACGCGATTCGTATACTTGCGAAAATACCGCATCAAGTTTTTGGGGCCATTGCCGGGGACCAATTTCATCAAAATTTTGTACCCTGTTGTTACACCGTCTAGACTAAGGTTATACCTACTTGTCAATGCGAAGAACTCGCAGCACCGGTAGTCTTATAGATCCTTTAGAGGAACCTGAACGTTACGCTCACACACGTCTCTTACTTCATAGAATTAAGGAAACTATGGTCGAAGACCGTAACAAAAGACCCCTTAAGGATTTGGCTCAACCATCCGATGACGAACCCAATTCTAGTATTGTAAACCCTAATATTTCTGCTCACAATTTAGAACTAAAACCCTCCCTATTACAATTAGTACAGCAAAACCAATTTGCGAGTCTACCTTCTAAGAACCCGAATCAACATCTAAAAATCTTCATCCAATTAGCTAACACTTTTAAAACCAATGGTGCTACTCCTGAGGCGATTCGTCTAAGACTATTTCCTTTCTCCCTCAGAGACAAAGCCCTTACATGGTTAGATTCCCTTCCAGCCAATTCTATAATAACTTGGGAAGACCTTAGGAGAATTTTCTTTGCTAGATATTTTCCCCCAAGTAAAACATTTGTTCTTCAAAACCAGATAACCAGATTCACCCAAAACTAAGGTGAATCACTCTTTGAGGCTTGGGAGAGATATAAAGACCTATTGAGAATATGACCACACCATGGCCTAGAATCATGGCTAATCATTCATACGTTCTATAATGGACTTCATTATAACACTAATATGACCATCGACACTGCTGCTGGTGGCGCTCTAATGAATAAACCTTACTCTGAAGCTTACGCTCTCATCGAGGATATGGCTCAAAACCATTGTCAATGTAGGACAGAACAAGCAACGGTGGAGAAGAAAGAATCCCAAGGAGAAATACATGAGATAAGTTCTATAGACATTATGCAAGCCAAAATGGACGCTTTGGCTCTTAAGGTCGAACATATGTACGTAAACCCAGTTACTGCAACAGCAGTCTCGACGGAATGTGAATTATATGGAACCAAAGGACACCAATCAGCAGAGTGCAATCTGTTGAATGAAACTCATTCAGACCAGGTCAACTATGCCCAAGGGAACCCATTTACAAACACCTATAACCCTGGATGGAGGAATCATCCAAACTTTTCGTACAAAAACAATAACCCTATCCAAAATCCTGCACCTCTGAGACCACCCGATTTTCAAGCCCAGAGACAAAACCCACCTATGCAAGTTGTGCCACCCAAGTCGAACCTTGAGAAGATCATGGAAAATTTCATTTCGGCTCAAACCCAGCAAAATAAAGAATTCCTAAACCAGAACATTCATGTAAACGAAATGATTACCCAGTTAGGAACCAAGGTAGACCAAATAGTCACCCACAATAAGATGCTTGAAACCCAGATCTCTCAGGTAGCTCTCAAACAAGCTCCCAAAACCACACCCGGAGGACAATTTCCCGGACAACCTCAACAAAACCCCCAAGGGCAAGCCAGTGAAATTACTTTACAAAGTGGGACTGCTTACGATGAACAGGTTAACCCGGCATTGAGCGAACCCAAAACTTCTAAGAAAAGCATTGTACCCACAAACGAAGTACATGAACCAATAGAATCTGAAAAACAGAAAAACCAAGATAAGGGAGAAATATAGAAAAAACTAATGAACCACCCTCGCCATGCAAACCTCTTATACCCTATCCACAAAGACTAAAACAAACCAAGATCAATAACCAATATCAGAAATTCATTAAAGTCATAGAGAAACTTCATGTGGAGATCCCTTTCATAAAAGCCATCACCCAGATACCATCCTATGTAAAGTTCCTCAAAGACATCCTTATCAATAAACGTAGACTTGACCATTCAAAACCTTTGGAATGCAATTCCATTTCCGAAAATAAACTTGCCAAAAAGGAGAAAGATCGTGGAAATTTCTCCATACCTTGTATTTTGGGGAGTCATGTCATCAATAAAGTTTTCCTAGACTTAGGAGCTAGTGTGAGCCTAATGCCTCTGGCAGTTTTTGAAAGGTTAAAACTAAGAGAACTGCAACCTACTAAGATGTCTCTTCAGTTAGCCGATAGATCCATCAAGTATTCGGTTGGCATATTGGAAGACGTCTCAGTCAGGGTTGGTCAATTATTCATCCCTACTGATTTCGTTGTCATGGACATTAAAGAAGATGATGACATCCCAATCCTCTTAGGTAGGCCATTCTTATCAACCGCGGGAGCCATAATAGATGTCAAGAGAGGAAAGTTAACTTTTGAGGTAGGTGATGAAAAGATAGAATTCATTTTGTCGAAATTTTTTATGGCACCAGTATTAGGAGACGCATTTTATGCCATAGACATCATTGATGAATGCGTTAGGGAACTAGATCAAGAAGAATCCATCATACTACCTTCAACCTTGATAAGGGAAGATGATGGATTTATGGAACCCTACATTGATGATAATCTTCACGAATGTTTATCCCTTACCCCCGATCCAATATAATGCCCCAAGAAACCAACTTTAGAACTTAAAGAACTACCCAAGAATCTAAGATATGAGTTCTTAGACGAGGAAATGATCCATCCAGTTATAGTCAGTGCTACCTTAAACCTAGAAGAAACAGACCAGCTCTTATATGTCTTGCAGAAATATCCCTCAGTCTTAGGATATAATATCTCTGATCTAAAATGTATAAGTCCATCTGTGTGTATGCACTGGATTTTACTTGAGGAGGACTCAAAAACCTCTAGAGAATATCAGAGAAGGATAAACCCCATAATGAGTGATGTTGTAAAAAGGGAAGTTCTTAAGTTACTAGAAGCAAGTATAATTTATCAAATCTCAGATAGTAAGTGGGTGAGCCCTATGCATGTAGCACCTAAAAAGGGAGGCATCACAGTCGTGCAGAACGAGAAAGGGGAACATGTAGCAAAACGGATAGAAGGAGGATGGCGTATGTGTGTAGATTACAAAAAATTAAACAAAGCAACTAGGAAGGACCATTTCCCTTTACCATTTATAGACCAAATGATGGAGCGTTTAGCCAGACACTCCTATTTTTGTTATCTTGATGGATATTCAGGATTTTTCCAAATTCCTATCCACTCAGAAGATCAAGAGAAAACTACCTTTACATGTCGTTATAGAACCTTTGCCTATAGAGAATGTCTTTCGGCCTCTGTAATGCCCCAGCCACCTTCCAGCGTTGCATGATGGCAATCTTCGCTGACTACCTTGATGGAACTATAGAAGTATTCATGGATGATTTCTCGGTATGCGGATTTGATTTCAAAAACTATCACGTTAACCTTGAGAAAATCCTGAAAAGATGTGTTGATGTAAACCCGGTGCTAAACTGAGAGAAATGTCACTTTATGGTCATTGAAGGTATAGTTTTAGGACATGTAGTTTCTGAGAGGGGTATTGAAGTAGATAAAGCCAAGATAGAGGTAATAGAAAACCTAAAACCCCCTAAAACCGTCAGAGAAGTCCGAAGTTTTCTTGAACATGCTGGTTTCTATCGGCGTTTTATCAAAGACTTCTCTAAAATAACCAAACCTTTAACTGGCCTCCTGATGAAAGATATCGAGTTTAATTTTGATGAAAAATTCCTTGGAGCATTCTACCTTTTAAAACAAGCGCTAATCTCAGCATCCATTATGCAACCCCCAGATTGGGCCGAACCTTTCGAAATCATGTGTGACACTAGCGATTACGCTGTAGGAGCTGTTATAGGACAAGAAAGGATAAGAAATTACATGTTATCTATTATGCTAGTAGAACCCTAGATGATGCTCATCTTAACTACGCAACCATTGAAAAAGAACTCATTGTCGTAGTTTTTGCTATGGACAAATTTCAATCCTATCTGGTAGGAGCTAAAATTATAGTTTACACAGACCATGCTGCCACTCATTACTTATTAAGCAAGAAAGATGCCAAACTTAGGTTACTTCGATGGATCCTTTTATTACAAGAGTTTGATCTAGATATTCGAGACAAGAAAGGCACAGAAAATGTAGTTGCTGATCACCTTTCTAGACTTGAGTACCTGAAACCAGATTTACTACCTATAAATGATGGTTTTACCTATGATAGGTTAATAGCTAAGATAGAAGCCATCGAAGACAATAAATTAGATCCTCATAAGAACCCTGAAAAATCTTTGGCAGTGAGTGGCGTACCTTGGTACGCAGATTTTGCCAATTACCTAGCCGCCGATATCATACCCCCTGACCTTAATTATCAACAGAGAAAGAAGTTATTTAACGATATAAGAAAATTTTATTGGGATGAGACACTTCTTTTCAAAAGAGGTATAAACGGTATTTTTTGTCGTTGTGTCTCAGAAGAAGAGGTAAGAAATATCATAAAACACTGCCACTCTGCACCCTACGGGGGACACATTAGCACCTCTAAGACACACGCTAAAATTCTTCAAGCTGGCCTTTTTTGGACCATAATATGGCATGATGTGCATGCTTATATAGTCAAATGCGACCGGTGCCAGCATACTGGGAACCTCACCCGGCGTGACGAAATGCCCTTGAGGAACATTCAGGAAGTAGAACTTTTCGATGTTTGGGGCATCGATTTTATGGGACCATTTCCATCCTCATTAGAAAATAAATATATCTTAGTAGCTGTTGACTACGTTTCTAAGTGGATTGAAGTTATAGCCTCACCCATAAACGACACACACGTAGTGATTAAACTGTTTAGGAATTATATATTCCCTAGATTCGGAGTACCCCGTCTTGTTATAAGCGATGGTGAATCGCACTTCGTGTCAAGGATTTTTGATAAAATTTTAAGCAAATATGGAGTTAAGCATAGAATAGCAACACCTTACCATCCACAAACTAACGGCCAAGTAGAGGTATCTAATAGAGAGGTTAAACAAATCTTAGAGAAAACGGTTTCAATAACGAGAAAAGATTGGTCTCAGAAGCTACAAGACGCACTATGGGCCTACATAACCGCCTTTAAAACCCCTATTGGAACAACTCCTTAACAATTGGTCTATGGAAATTCCTGTCATCTACCCTTTGAGTTAGAACACAAGGCCTATTGGGCCATTAAAATCCTAAAATTTGATTATTTGACTGTTGGAGAAAAGCGCATCCTTGACACTCATAAATTGGAAGAACTTCGCCAATCTGCCTACGAAAATGCCATAATATATAAAGAAAGAACCAAAGTCTGGCATGACAAAAGAATTATAAAGAAAGATTTCAATATAGGAAATCTTTTTCTCCTCTTTAATTCCAGGTTGCGACTTTTTCCTGGCAAGCTTCGTTCAAGATGGACAGGTCCTTTTAAAGTTTCTAAAGTCCTAAAATTCGGAGCAGTAGAGATCAAGAACCATTCCTATAGCCCATTCATTGTAAACGGGCAGAGGTTGAAACACTACGAAGGAGGTGACATTCCTAATGACTACTCCAGCCACACTCTGATTGATTCATCACTACCTACTTCAGCTACATAAGCTCCACTCGTCAAGCTAACGACGTTAAACAAGCGTTGCATGGGAGGCAACCCACGATTTTCTTTATATTTTCCTTTTTACTATTTACTTTTCGTGTTTTACGTCGTTATTAGTTTGTTTTGTATAAACTGACCCTTTTATAATGCTTATGTTTTCAAGTCCTGTCCTCTAATCTTTCTTTTCAAGATGCAGACCTTCAACACCATGCATCTCACTTTCAGAGATGACGTTCAGAGACAACGATATTTAGTCCTTTATCAGCGCCCCATGGCATCTACCCGTTACCCTGACCGGGCTTGCATGGATGCCTTAGGCATTGAGCCCAGTATAGGGTTTCTATGTCACCAACTCCAGTGGGATGAGTACGCTGATGAATTTCATTCGACTTACAGACATCTCACACTGGTGTTCGTCAATTCATTCAGCCATGAGCCATATGTTGGTCAGGATGGCAGCATCACGTTCAGACTGTTTGGGACATAGTACGCTTTTACCCATAAAGGGTTTGGTGATTTGCTACGTTTCCAGACTTCCCCTAATGCCATTCCTGATTTACCTATGGGATACTTTATGAGTCGAGATATTAACAAGTTCTGGAGCGACATTACAGGTGGAGGAAGCCCTGATCCATCCACCCAACTATCTCACATTATCCATAAATGTCGCTACTCGAAAAATACGCGCAACGACGGGGAAGGCGAAAAGGAAAAGGACAGAAGAGTCGCCACCGAATTTTATTTATCCCATGAGGGGAAAGGAAAATATCGAGAAAACCTTAAGAAAAGAAAATGGATAAGATGGTCTCGCAACCAAGATCGGGTTCGGAAGCCGGTTATGCGAGGGGAAGGTATTAGCACCCCTCGCATCCATCGTACTCGACGGGAACCATTTGTTTGTCGTGTGTGAATTTATTTGCTTAAAGATTATGTTATAAAAAAGAGTGTTTCAAAAGGGTAAAGGGAAAGGTTAGAAACGGGGAACAAGGGGTGACGAAGGAAAGAAAGGACTCGATAGGACTTCGCGGCCCTAGGCCTACGTATTCTCAATAAATATGAGAAAGTCAGAGTCGACGTAGTTCGGGAAACTACAGATATAAGGGGGAATGTGATCGGCAAGGATTGTGGCCCTTGTGCCTACGTATCTTTACTTGAACGAAGTAAAGAATCAGAGCAGCCGTAGTTCGGCCTACGATTTGTTGATGTTTTTATGGATGATGCTATCGTACGCATTCTAGCAGTTAGGTGTATTGCTGCTCGCTCGTTGGAGACTTAGGCATTACCTGTTTTCGGTAGAACGGACGTATCATATCCTTTTTGAAAGATAAGTTTTCGCCATGCGAGGCAAAATATCACATTTGATTTGTTGGATTGTTTTTTAGGGGCGAGATATATCCTTGGATAGTAACCCCTACGGGTAGTACCTAGTTCTTTATCTCAAAGTTTTTTGTTATGAAAGGGTGTGGCGAACATAGCGTCTTCGTATTGAAAGACGAGTATCAAAACCACACACACTACAGTGAGCATTTCGACACTCGGAGAGGAGGAAGTCTACACTTAATCCTCTCTCTTTAGTTCAATACAAAGAGAACTTCATTCTCTTTTTAAAGTGTTTTTGGTTTTGAATGGTAAGTGCTTTTGTGACAAAGAACCCTACGGTAAACGTCAGCACTCGGGATAGGAGAAGGCCTACGCCTAACCACTCCACGACCATTCAAGTTTTGTTATGAAAAGAGTTTAAAAATGCGCTCGGTACGGGACCGAGGTTTTTTAGGTGACAAAGGTTACGGAAAGAAGTTGTAGAGGGAGATAGGTGGTGGATAAAGTCACGTCTTCGTATTGAAAGACGAGTATCGAGACCACCCACACTACAGTGAGTATCCAAACACTCGGAGAGGAAGAAGTCTACACTCAATCCTCTCTCTTTAGTTCAATACGAAGAGAATCGGTTTATTTATTGTAAGTGTTTTGAAAATGCACTCGATACGGGGCCGAGGTTTTTTAGGAGAAAAAGGGATACGGAAAGAAAACATCTTCGTATTGAAAGACGAGTGTCAAAACCACCCACACTACAGTGAGCATCTCAACACTCGGAGAGGAAGAAGTCTACACTCAATCCCCTCTCTTTTGTTCAATACAAAGTGAACTTTATCGTTTTGTTAAATATGGTGAGTTGGCTTAACCATTATTTGAGAAAATTCGCTTGACGTTGGGTCAAGGATTTAATTGTTTAAAAAGGTTTGAGGTGAAGCGAGTAAGGTCGATGGCGGTGCACAAGGCATCCGGCTTACATGGTCAAAAATGGCTCGATAAAATCGAGAGTTTACTTTTAAAAATAGTTTTTGGAAAACAAAGGTAAACAAGGACCATAACAATATTCACATACAATAATCATACAAACATAAGCTAGACGGCTCAAAAAATTCGAGACACACAAGAAAAACGGCACGAAGTGTCACATTTTGCACTTAACTTCCAATGGTGGAAGTTATGTGTTATTTTAGGCTTTTTTCAAAAATGTCACATTTTGCACTTAACTTCCAATGGTGGAAGTTATGTGTTATTTTAGGCTTTTTTCAAAAATGTCACATTTTGCACTTAGCTTCCAATGGTGGAAGTTATGTGTTATTTTAGGCTTTTTTTCAAAAATGTCACATTTTGCACTTAACTTCCAATGGTGGAAGTTATGTGTTATTTTAGCCTTTTTTCAAAAATGTCACTTTTTGCACTTAACTTCCAATGGTGGAAGTTATGTGTTATTTTTGACTTTTTGTGTTTCAAAACCATGGACTCTTGGTCCCCTTGGGATCTTACATAGTATACACAACAATAACAACAACATTCATATGACAAATGCAACAAATGTAAAAAAAAAACACCAAATATAAAAAGAGAGTAAAGTTAAGAGGATGGATACCAAAGATTTTCCTCCTTTCTTTTTCAAGCTCCTACTGGTTTTGGATGGATGTGTTCTTCACTCTATGTTATGGAAGTGTTGCTCTTCAAGAAGCTCCTCTTGTTTTTGGTGGTTTTCTTCTCTCTATTTTTTCTGGTTTTTTCTCTCCTCCAAGTGTAGTATCTCCCTCAATGCTTGCTTGTGTTTGTGTTCTTTGATAGTAAGGAATACTATGTTTTATATGCTTGCTTGCAGCCCATTTTCCACCTTTTCTGTCAACTTTTTCTGCTGTCTTAAAGCCACACACTTTGCACACCTTTTCATCACCAACTTTCCATTCTTGGCAATGCCTTTTTCTTCCTTTTGTGCAGCCCCACTTTTCCCTTCTATTTCTAGTATGATTTGCTGCATTTTTCTGCTGTAGCATACTATACTACTATCCCTCTTTTTGCCCATTAGTCTCTTGGATGGTATTGCTTTGTATCTTGCCATGTAGCCAATTGTTACCACTCTTTGACAGCATTTGCAAACTGATATTTAGCAAGTAAATATATCATTTGCATGCTATTTCCTTGACTTTGTGACATAAAAAATGATCTTGTAACATAGTACATGTTGTCCTCTTGATTTTGTGACATGTAGTAATTCTTCAACTCTTGCATAGGGCTGTTTTGCCTATGATTGAACATGCATAATCTTGGCCCATAAACATTCCAATGTTGATTTAATTCTTGCATATTTCTTTGCATGTTTGTTAGCACAAGGAGGGTCATGTGGACTTGATGGAGCATGTGGGATACCATGGCATGAAGTTATTTAGAATCTTGAATTAAGACTAGGAATAGCTTAATTTCCTAAGCATTATCAAGAGTTCGAAATTTGGTAACCAATGTAACATTCTTGACAATGTCAAGAGATTTCTCTTTGTAAAAAACTCTTGAATCTAGCCTTGAATTCATGAACCTTGAATTTGAAATGATGGGCCTCCCTTATGCCATTGAATTTGAAAGAAATGAAGAAATGAGTCAAGCCTTGAAAGAGGGCAAATTTTGGGGTGCAACAATAACCCAGCTCTCAGATATTTCCAGATGATCCTTGCCCACACTTTCCTTGGAAAGGCTTATGTTAATGTCCATGTTAGTGAGGAGGAGACCTTCTTCCTTTTTAGTACGAACCAGTCACATCCGGTGGCCTGTGGGAACTTTTTGCTTAATAACCTCGAACTCACAGCCAAATCTTCTGAAGGAATCATCCATGTAGGAGGAACAATTACTCAGATTGCTACCGCTTTGGGTCTTACTAGTAAGTTGCTTCACCTGACTCCCTACTGCGGGTATACCACGCTGGATATTGATTTCTGCTTAGACCGAGGGTTGATGAGGAGAGCTTCTTTTCAACCTGACCAGTTCAGGCTCTTGATCAATGGCCAGACCATCCATTACTTCACTTTACCTGACCCTACGATGACTGGTATCTATGATCCTACTAATTGGAGTTATGCCTTAGAAGGTTATGGCGAGACCGTTGATGAGCCTCGCTCGCCACCGTCGCCAGAGTATCACCCTTCACCACCTTTTCCCAAGATTATAGTGTTGTCGAATAATCATTCCTTGCGGAGGCCTGACCTGTACACACAGCTAGCTGAGCTACGTATGGAGACTGCCGGACTTCGACAGACGGTTGCTGACTTTACCTTGCAGGTCCAGGTGTTTGATCTGACTCACACGACAGAGGCTGATAGCTTGTATAAGGAGATCACAGATCTACGCCGTGAGTTAGCCGCATTTCGAGGTTCTGACCAGACCAAGGAGCACCTGGCTCCATGAGGACACTACTCTCATTGTCTTCTTTGCAGTTTAATTTACGTATTTCTGTTTTTTTCAGACTTATATATATATATATATATATATATATATATATATATATATATATATATATATATATATATATATATATATATATATATATATATATATATGTTTATTATTCTCGCATTTTGCTTCCATGTTGTTCATGATATACTTGGATTTTTATATATATGCATTTTCATTTTATTATTCTCTCATTCTTCTTTTTTTTTTTATTTACTTATTTCTTATTTGCATTCTTTATACCAAAATAGAAAGAAAAAAAATAATATATATATATATACATACATATATATATATATATATATATATATATATATATATATATATATATATATATATATATATATATATATATATATATATATATATATATATATATATATATATATATATATATATATATATATATATATATATATATATATATATATATATATATATATATATATATATATATATATATATATATATATATATATATATATATATATATATATATATATATATATATAGGCATGTGCTAGAACAGGAAGGACTTGCTACCTGCACCACCCAAGTAAAAGCGGAGCCACAAGCCCAAGAATGCAAATACAAATCTGGCCTAAACCTTTTGTTAAGGTGGCGCCCGCCATATAGTCCATGGCACCCGCCACGGGGTCTGAAGCTCTATGCGGGGCAGAACCACCAAAACCCTCATTTTCTCATCTTCCAACTTCCCAACCTCCATTTTACCCATTCAAAAACCTCCTCCAACCCCTATAAAGTTCCCAACTTTCTCATTTACTCACCATCCCATTAACCTCTCCAACTTCCATTTTCATCCCTCTCCATCAAAATCTCTTAAACACCCATTTTCACCACTTTTTCATAGTAACCCATTTCTCTCATTCTTCAATATCAAAGATGCTTCAATGGAGTATGAAGGCTACATCCTTCGCCAAGGCAAGTCCGGGGAAAGGCAAAAGAAACTTCTCGAAAAACTGCAAGCACGAGAGATTACCTTAACCCGACAAGATCCCCACCTGTTACGAGTCCACTTCCTCCTAATGTTCCTATTGGGGACGTGATAACGCGAAATTGTATATATAAAATGACATGTGTTTTAACTAATATTTGATTGGTTTCACTCCGAATTCGAGGCATTCCATGCTATTTGTCTAAGTATTATGCAGGTATTCAAAGAACATGTCCAAGCAAAGCAATATGAAGAAAAGGAGCAAAAACAGGTGAAAACCAGATGAAAAACCAAGAGAAAAACAGCAGATATGAGTTTTACTGATGTGACGACCGTCACATAGCCGTTACGCTCGTCATGCGTGTGACGACCGTCACACATCCATGACGACCGTCATGCACCCAGAACGTGCAGAATGAGGTCACGTGCTAAAATTCCCCCTCAAAGACCAAAAAAGTGACCACTAACTCCTACTTTTCTGCCTCAAACCCACTTCCTAAAGGAATAACCGTTAGATACTCTCTCTCTATAAAAGGAAGAGGTTGGGACCTGAAAAAGGGAGCCGCATTCAAGACAACGAAGTGCTGCCAATTTATCTTCAGAGCAACCTTACCGTTCTCATATTCTTATTTGTTTCTCTTTTTCTTCTCTGTATTCTTTGGTATTTTGTACTTTCCATTTTCTTGTACGATCAGTTGGCACAAAGACCAGAATCCTGCCAACATTGTGGAGGATCTGCCCAAAAGCCAATTGGGATATTTCCAGGTTTTCATTTTAATCGTAATTGCAATTTTCATTATGATGTATGTTCTAAATTACTGCTTTTATTTATGCATTATCATTTCTTTTTCCATGTCTAGCTAAATTACCGTAATCGATATGTAATAATAATTCGGACGGGATTTGATAATAATTGGCGTAATCTTTCTCTTTTCAAAACTCAGTTATGGTTTTAGTTTTTAATTAAAATTTCTAAGTAAACGTTCGTCGCGACAACGAGAACTTATTTAAAAAATAGTTTTGCCACGACAGTGGGAAATTAACTAAGGGTATGTTTGGTTGGGGGGTTTTGGAGGGGAGGGGAGGGGAGGGGAGGTAATATATTAAAATAGGTGTGTTTGGTTCAATTTTTTATGAGGGGAGGGGAGGGGATTGGAGGTAATCAGAATCCCTCATGAAGCATTTTTTTGTTCCCCCAAATTGGGGGGTTTTGGAGGGGAGGGGAGGGAGAAGAGTTATGATAACATGTATTTTTATTATATTGACAAAATTATCCTCACTTTTATTTAATAAAATTTTTAGTTGTCTTTATTAATATTATACCTTAATTTTTGTCACCTTATTATAATTCCTTCATTTTTTTAATGGCAACTTCATTATTTTTATTATTATTATTCAACTTTGTTCCCATGTGTTTTATTCTACTCATTTTTATTTAATATTTTTCTTGTAATAACTTAATTATTTTATAATTTATTGTATTATATTACATATCAATATATAATTGTAGTATGAGTTATAACAATGTTAAAATTTTTATTTTGAATAAATTTAATTTTTTTTTTTTTTGTATTTTTATATCTTCATCTTACTATCATTATATTTGTTTAAATTTTTTATTTTATTTTTCATATTTTAATGTTAATTTTAGTTATCGTAATATTTTTGTTTATAATAATATGGGGACCAAAACTGTAATTTTGCCAATTATATATTATAATCGTTGCATTTTTTAAAAATATTTTATGATGATCTCTAATTGAATATTTATATTTCGTCAATAAATTTGTATTTGAGATATAAACGGTAAATATCACAAGTCTTATGGTAAAATTAGAAGGATAAAAAAGTAAATTAGTTTTAAAATACCTCCCCTCCCCTTGTGAACCAAACATATTTGTAAATAAAATACCTCCCCTCCCCTCCCCTTTCATATTTTGAACCAAACATATATGTAATTAAAATCCCTCCCCTCCCTTCCCCTCCCCTTCCCTCCCCTCGATAAAAATCCCTCCCCTCCCCTCCCCTCGATTGAACCAAACAGACCCTAAGGTACGAACCAACAAGCGACAGCTGCGGCTAAGACCAGATAGTAAAAACTAGGCATTCGATTTAAAAACAGCGAAAGCGCTTTAAAAAGGATTAGAACTTAGAGATTTTCAAAAAGTAACTTTAACCCCGAACGGGATAGCGACAACATACGTTCCGCCTTAGAGTTGCGACTAGCGGCAACAACCATCGTGAGACAAAAGTGTTTAGATCACTATTTTCTTCTTAAACTAAGTTTGAAAACACTTAATACGCCAGTAATTTGTCGAATCCCCGAAGAACAAAATTATTGCATATCGATTCATAAATTCATATCTTAAGTAAAAGTTTTAGTTCCCTTTAGTTTACGCATTTATTCTGCTATTATTCAACTTAAAACCTTACCGACCTAGCTAAACACCGTAACACCCGATAATACTAGATTGATTACGAGTCACTGTGGGATCGATATCTATTATTACTACGCGATAGACTGTGCACTTGCAGTTAGATTTGTTAGACATAGAAAGTCACGATCAAGTTTTTGGCGCCGTTGCCGGGGACCCGTTTAGTCAATAGTGTAATCTTTTGTTACACAGTATAGACTAGGTTAACAATTCTCTCTCCCTCTACTCGTTCTTCGATTGTATGCCAAGTACTCGCTCACAAGGCGAAATCTTACAACCTACAATCACCGAACTAGAGCGCTTCTTACATCTAAGAAGGCGCATCGTCGAATATCAACGAAGACACAACATTCCTGATCTTCTAGCTCATCCTCCTGTTGAAGAAGCAAAGATGGCTGAAGGACCTCAGAACAAACCGCTGAAGGCATACGCTACACCCTCTCAGATGGAGCCTCGAAGTAGCATAGCTGCCCCAGCTATCAATCGAACCGAGTTTGAACTAAAACCGTCATTGCTGTCAGCTGTACAACAAAATCAATTCTCAGGAAATGCAACTGAGGATCCAAATGAACACTTAACGAAGTTTGTACAATACGCAGACACAGTGAAGGCAAATGGAGTAACTTCAAACGCAATAAGACTTCGTCTTTTCCCTTTCTCTCTTAGAGATAGAGCGTGGACATGGTTACAATCCTTACCATCCAACTCCGTTACAACGTGGGAACAGTTGAAGAACGTTTTCTTAGCAAGATACTTTCCGCCAAGCAAAACTGCTATGCTTAGAGCCCAAATCAACGGATTTCGACAAAAAGACACTGAATCTCTCTATGAAGCATGGGAAAGGTTCAAAGATATGATGAGAACATGTCCTCACCATGGTTTAGAAGACTGGGTGACGATCCATACTTTCTACAATGGGCTTCTGTATAACATCAGATTAACGGTAGACGCCGCCGCGGGCGGTGCACTTATGGATAAGCCATACGACGAAGCCTATCAACTAATCGAAAACATGTCTCAGAACCACTGCCAATGGGGAGGTGAACGCATTCTAGCAGAGAAACCCGCAGCGAAAGGTGGGATGTACGAGATCAGCAGCCTTGAAAAGTTCAACGCTAAAGTAGATGCTCTAGCATAGAAAATCGACAGTCTGACCGTTAACCCAACTGCAAACGTCGCTGCCGTAACTCCAAACTGCGAGTTATGCAGAATCGCCACTCATAATGCACCCGAGTGCCCATTGCTGGCCGGAATCCCACCAGACCAAGTAAATTACGCTCAAGGAAATCCTTACGCAAATACTTATAACCCATGATGGAGGAACCACCCAAACTTTTCCTACAAGAACGATAATGCCTTGCAAGCACCAGGTGCTCCGCCAGGATGTCAGAAACCAGCCGCTGCTGCTCAGACTGCCCCTAGAAAATCAAACCTCGAGTTGATGGTGGAAAAAATCATAGCTACTCAAGCTCAAACAAACAAAGAATTCCTGAATCAAAACATACACACTAGAGAGCAAATTAAACAACTGACCGGAAAAGTAGACGCTTTAGCCACCCACAACAAAATGCTCGAAACACAGATATCACAAGTGGCTCAACAACAAGCCTCTGCAGCTGCCCCAGCTGGAACATTTCCAGGACAGCCCGAACCTAATCCAAAAGGTCACGCAAATGCTGTTATATTGAGAAGTGGAAAAGAATTGGAAGGCCCAACAAATCCTAGGAACGAAGATTTAGTAATGCAACAGAAATCCGATAAACCAACCGAAAAGGAGTCTGAAACAGAAAAGAAGGAATGTGACGAGCAGAAGGTCGCCAAAGATGAAAACTCATATGTGCCTCCAGCACCATATAAACCACCTATCCCTTATCCTCAAAGATTAATAAACTCCAAAACTTCAGGACAATTTAAGAAATTTGTTGAACTTCTGAAACAACTAAACATCACTATTCCTTTCACAGAAGCGATAACTCAAATGCCGTCATACGCTAAGTTTCTTAAAGAAATCTTGTCTAATAAAAGGAAAATAGAGGATAACGAGACAGTGACACTTACTGCCGAATGTAGCGCAATCATTCAAAACCACATGCCTCATAAACTAAAAACCCAGGTAGTTTTTCCATACCCTGCGTCATAGGAAAGTTCATTATAGACAAAGCTCTATGTGATCTAGGAGCCAGTATAAGCGTCATGCCTTTATCTATATGCAAAAAGCTGAATATAGGAGAACTAAGACCAACTAAAATGTCCGTACAATTGGCTGACCGATCGGTCAAATACCCCGTCGGTATACTGGAAAACGTTCCAGTACGCATAAGACAATTTTATATCCCAACCGACTTCATAATCATGGACATCAAAGAGGACTCTGTTACCCCAATTATCCTAGGAAGACCGTTCCTAGCTACAGTCGGAGCTATTATAGACGTAAAGAAAGGACGACTAACATTCGAAGTAGGAGAAGAAAAGATAAAGTTCATCCTTACTAAATTCTTGAAGGCACCAGCCATCGATGACACATGCTATATAGTAGATGTCATTGACAAATGCATATGAGAATTAGAAAAGGAGGAAACTACATATTCTGAAATCATGAAAATCCCAATCCCTGCTATTCATGAAGACGACAACTGGCGTGCACCATACAAAGATGATAGTCTGAGCGAGATCTTAGCACTCACCCCAAATCACATGCTAGGTCCGAAAAACCCAGCTTTAGAACTTAAAGAGCTACCTAAAACTCTCAGGTACGAATTCCTAGATACAAAATTCAAAAGACCAGTAATAGTAAACACTGATTTAGGACAATCAGAAACTGAGCGATTATTAGAAGTCCTAAGGAGATACCCAATTGCGTTAGGCTATAATATAAGCGATCTAAAAGGCATAAGTCCCTCCATCTGTATGCACCGTATCATGCTGGAGGAAGACTGCAAAACTTCAAGAGAACATCAGAGAAGGATAAACCCGATCCTAAGCACTGTAGTCAAAGACGAGGTGAAAAAGCTACTAGACGCAGGAATCATATACCCAATCTCCGACAGCCAATGGGTTAGCCCAGTACACGTAGTACCCAAGAAAGGAGGCGTTACTGTAGTGAAGAATGAGAAAGGTGAATCGATAACCCAAAGAGTTGTGACCGGAAACAGGATGTGTATCGACTACAGAAAACTGAACAAGGCGACTCGGAAAGATCACTTCCCTTTACCATTCATAGACCAAATGTTGGAAAGACTAGCAAAACATTCGTACTTCTGCTATCTAGATGGTTATTCGGGATTCTTTCAAATCCCTATTCACCCCGATGACCAGGAAAAGACAACATTCACTTGTCCTTATGGTACTTTTGCCTACCGCCGAATGCCGTTCGGACTATGCAATGCTCCAGCAACCTTTCAAAGATGCATGATGGCAATCTTCGCAGATTTCATAGATGACATCATGGAAGTGTTCATGGATGACTTCTCTGTATGCGGACAAAGCTTCGAAAGCTGCCTGTCAAATTTAGAAATGGTACTCAAAAGATGCGCCAAAGTGAACCTTGTCCTTAATTGGGAAAAATGCCATTTCATGGTCCGACAAGGCATTGTTTTAGGACACGTCATCTCTGAAAAGGGGATCGAAGTTGACAAAGCTAAAATAGAGATCATAAAGGATCTCTAACCTCCAAAAACCGTACGAGAAATACGAAGCTTCTTAGGACACGCTGGATTCTACTGAAGATTCATAAAGGATTTCTCGAAAATCACAAAACCTCTTACAGGTTTGCTAATGAAAGATGTCGAGTTCATCTTCGACAAAGAATGCTTAGAGGCATTCGAAACTCTAAAGTCAGCACTTATCACCGCACCAATCATGCAACCCCCAGATTGGCGATTACCATTCGAAATCATGTGCGATGCGAGTGATTACGCCGTAGGTGCAGTTCTAGGACAAAGGAAGGACAAGAAGCTTCACGCTATCTACTACGCCAGTAGAACATTAGACCCTGCCCAAATGAACTACGCCACAACAGAAAAGGAACTCTTAGCAGTCGTGTTCGCTCTTGACAAATTTCGTTCCTACTTGGTATGAGCCAAAATAATCATATACACAGACCACGCTGCCATTAGGTACCTAATAAGCAAAAAGGACGCCAAACCCAGATTATTGAGATGAATCCTATTATTACAAGAGTTCGACATAGAAATTAAAGATAAGAAGGGGACTAAAAACGTAGTTGCAGATCACTTATCCTGTATAGAGGGCATAAAACAAGAACCAGTGCCTATCAATGATGACTTTCCCTACGAACGTCTGATAGCCAAATTGGAAAGCGATATGTCTAACTCTACTTCGGAAGAACCGGAACTGGAAAAAGCCGTGGAAGCTGTCTATGCCCAAGCCACTTTGTCGTGGTTTGCCGACATCGTTAATTACCTGGCCGCAGGCGTGCTTCCACCGGACCTGACTTATCAACAAAAGAAGAAATTCTTCCATGACTTAAAGCACTACTACTGGGACGAACCTCTACTCTTTAGACGAGGCGCCGACAACTTATACGGTCGTTGTGTCCCAGAGGAAGAAATAGAAGACATCATCACCAAATGCCATTCAGCACCATATGGTGGTCATGCTAGCACCTCGAAGACGTGCGCTAAAATTCTACAATCTGGCCTATTTTGGCCCAGTCTCTGGAAGGACGTCCACATCGCTGTACTAAAATGCGACCGGTGCCAACGCACTGGCAACATCTGACGACGCGATGAAATGCCTCAGAGAGGAATTTTGGAAGTAGAAATCTTTGACGTCTGGGGAATCGACTTCATGGGACCTTTCCCATCTTCTTTTGGAAATAAATATATACTCGTCGTTGTCGACTATGTATCGAAATGGATAGAGGCCATTGCCGCTCCAACAAATGATACGCGAGTAGTCGTTAAACTCTTTAAAAACGTAATCTTTCCAAGATTCAGTGTGCCCAAGCTCATCATTAGTGACGGTGGTTCGCATTTCATATCGTGAATCTTTGACAAACTCCTCTCCAAATACGGAGTCAAACACCGCGTAGCCACACCGTATCATCCACAAACTAGTGGACAAGTGGAGGTTTCGAATAGGGAAATAAAGCAAATTTTAGAAAAGATTGTCGCAACCTCCAGGAAAGATTGGTCCTCAAAGCTGAACGAAGCTTTATGGGCTTATAGGACCGCCTTTAAGACACCGATAGGCATCACACCATTCAAACTAGTCTACGGAAAATCATGCCACCTGCTGGTAGAGTTAGAGCATAAAGCCTTCTGGGCTATTAAGACACTAAACTTCAACTACACTGCGGCAGGCGAAAAGCGAATCTTGAACCTTCATGAATTGGAAGAGCTAAGATTAGACACGTACGAAAATGCACGCATCTACAAAGAAAGGACCAAGAAATGGCATGATAAACGTTCAATCCGGAAGCAATTCAGAGTGGGAGACATCGTGCTCCTATTCAACTCCAGATTGAAACTATTCCCTGGAAAACTAAAATCTAGATGGTCTGGACCTTTTGAGGTCACCAAAGTCCTTAAGAGTGGAGCTGTTGAAATCAAGAATCAAATCAACGCACCGTTTATAGTAAACGGACAACGTTTGAAACATTATAATCAAAGTGAACACAACGACCACGTGAGCAATATGAAATTGCTCGAGATTCCCGAATAGCTTGTATCCAAGCTATCGTCAGGCTTCTGACGTTAAAGACAGCGCTGATTGGGAGACAACCCAAATTTTTCCATATTTTCCTTCTAAATTTATTAAAACTATTCTTTTTGTTAACTTATGATCTCTATAAATTTCTATTATCTTATTTTCCAATATTTATATTTATTTTATATTTTTCTCTTTTATCACTCTTTATTTCTTAAAAATATGATCTGAGTGAATGTAATTTTTTCCAGGATTTTAAAAGTCATTCTACTTTTCTTCCATTTTATCCGACTAACGAGTATGGCCGACATCGACGTTACGACTGTTGTGTTTAGAGGACGAGCTCATCAGGCCAGATTCGAGGCACTGACTCAAAGAAACTTTGCTTCGACTCTGTACTACGATACACCCACCATGGACAAGCTAGGAATCCAGGATAGCATTCAGTACTTATTTTACCAATTAGGCTGGGAGCAAACTGCTCTAAAGACCCGATTTGCTACCTTCCACGAACTGACATTCGAGTTCCTTAGCTCCCTAAGTTACTCACCTGAATATGGCTTTGGATTCACTAAAGAGCTAATAACCTTTAGAATGTTTGGAATAGACCAAACACACAGTTGTACCACGTTAGCTAACATCCTAGACTTCCCTAGTGGACCTTTTGTGTTTACCACCACTGAAGAGGATATTGATCTCGAATTAGACCAATTCTGGGGTTCCATCACCGGAAACTATCACCCAGAATCGAACGACATGCACAACAACGAGATACACAATCCAGCCTTCCGCTATTTCCATAGGATATTAGCCCATACCCTCTTTGGTAAGGAGGAAAACATTACAACAGTCTCAAAGGACGAGCTGTTCATCCTTTTCTGTGCTTCACAAGGCCGCCCTGTAAATGTTGTCCCTTTTATGATGAGGGCATTTACACGCCTCAATCAGGATCCGCACTTGATAACACGAAATCATATAGATATTTTCAGGCACAATTCAACTAAAAGCTAACCGTTTTCGATCCAATTTCGGGTTATTTCCGTATATTTGTCTGATGTTTTGCAGGTATTCAACGATCACGTCTAAACAAGGCAACATGAAGAAAAGGAGCAATTTCAGATGAAATATGGACGAAAAGGGAGTGAAAACACATCGAAAAGCGCAGCAATCAGTTTTTGCTGATGTGACGACCGTCACAGCTTCATGACGACTGTCACACGGGTGACGACCGTCACACCTTGTGACGACCGTCATGCAGGCAAAAATGCCCCACTCAGATTACACGTCAAAAAAGCAGTTCCAATTCCCATTAAGTGGACCACTACTCCTTAAATTATCTGCCTCAAAGTCCATCATCATCAGAGATAACCATTGGGATTCCACTTCTATAAAAAGGGAAGCAGAGGACTTCAGAAAGGTGTGCTGCATTCATACCACGAAGTGCTGCCGAATTTAATTTCCAGAGCAAATTTACTTTCCAGTTTTTATTTGTATTCATTTCCCTTATTTCCCTTTACATTTCCTTATTCCCATTTCCGCTCTTTTGTAATTGCTATTGCACTGTACGATCAATTTGGAACTAAAGACCAGAATCCTGCCAACATCTGTGGAGGATCTGCCCAAAGGCCAATTGGCATTATTTACAGGTTTTCATTTTGATCGACTTCTGTTTTATTATAATGCAATTTATTATTTATTATTATTATTTATGTTTTGTTTTTCCCAATTCCATGTCTAGCTAAACTTAGGTAATCGATATGTAGTAATAATTCGAATGGGATTTGACAACTCTTGTTTGAAAACTTTCTTTTCACAAAAGTAAACTATGGTCTAAGTGTTTAAAATTGATTCACTGAATAAACTTCGTCGCGAAAGCGAGAACTTATTTAAAAGTAGTTTTGCCACGAAAGTGGGAAATTAATTAAGATACGAACCAACAAGCGAAAGCTGCGGTAAGGTCAGATAGTAAACACTAGGCATTTGTTTTAATAACAGCGAAAGCACTTTAAAACGAATTAGAATTTAGAGATTTCCAAAAAGTAATTTTAACCCCGAACGGAATACGAAAGTGTACGTTTGGCCCTTAGGATTATGATTAGCGTCAATAACCATCGTGAGACGAGAGTCTTCGAATCTCCATTTTCTGCTTAAATAAACTGTGAAAACTATTTCATACACCAGTAATTTATCAAATCCCTGAAGAACGCAATTACTACGTATCGATTCAATTAATTAAAATCTAAATAGTAATCTTAGTTCCTTCTTTTAGTGACAATCTTATTCCCTTAAAACATATTCTACCTAGCTAAACACAGTAACTCCCGAGGACACTAGTTCGATTACGAGTCCCTGTGGGATCGATATCTTTTATTACTACGCGATAGACTGTGCACTTGCAGTTAGTTGTATTAGACATAGAAAGTCGCGATCAGCACTCACCCATTTTAATAGGAGGCCTAGTCACCATGATCGCCCATGAAATTGACCTGAGGTATTACCTGAACAAAGCCGTTCGTTTCGGCAACCTCAGAGCAATGGACATCCAGTTCTGCTTCAACAGACACATTCTAGGTACCTTAGGACCAGGAGCCTACGAATACCTCATAGCTGATCAACCTGTCTGCCTTTTCACATTGCCCAACCATGAGCTAACCAGTATCCATAACAAAGACAATTGGCTTTATGAATTGGACGAGCCTATGGGACCTCCATCACCTCACTCCACACCCCAGGCTTACATGTATGACAGTGATCAAATCTCAGAAGCACATGACTATTTGTACTACCAAGACTATGAGTCCGAAGTGGAGATCGATCCTGAGACCCCTCCTAACTACCATAACTTTCCTGACCCCACGCCTGAACAAAACACAGACAAGCTAGACACTGTTCTGAGAACTGTAGACAACCTCAAGCTGGAAGTGACCACTATCAAAGATGAATTAACGCAACTTCACATGGATTTCGTTACCTTCATGGACTTGGTTAGCGACCAATTTAATGACGTTATTCAGCAGGTCAACAATTTGAAAAAACCGACGGAGTGATATTTGAGTTTTCGCTTTAATTTAAGTTTACTGCATTTTACATTGTTTTACATTAGTTCATTTTGCAATTGTTTCCTCTTTTTGGATATTGTATTACTAAACTCATTTTTCGATTTAATATTGTTTTCATTTCAGTATTTCCCTTAATTATGTTTTCTGTTAATTTTTATTTTGTCATTAGTCCATCATAAGTCAAAATACCATATTCTCCACTGTTAAAACGCCCCACAAGCAAAATTCTGCAGTTCTGCAGACTTTGCTGCTGTGACGGTCATCACATTCCCCTGACGATCGTCATGCGTGTTACGACCGTCACACATCCCTGACGGTCGTCACGCAGTAAAAACCCCAATTCTGTCTAAAACAGAGTTGCGCCCCTCTCCACTTCCTCTCCCCTAATTCCCCACTATCCCAATATTAAAACCCACTCAAAACCCTCCGAATCCCCCATAAAACCTCCACCATTTTCAACCTCCAATCCACCATTATATATTACCCTCTGCATTCCCTTACCTCACCATTCTCTGAAACCCCATATTCTCAAACCTCTGCACTTCTATCACCAAAATGGCCAGACAAACCAGTGCAAACCCCGATTTGAGCAACATCACCTTCCGAGAAGGAGAGGCCGGCGAACGGCAGCAGACCAACTTACTAGCATTCCATCAACGGTCGCTTCAACCGACCCGGTATGCTCACTTGGATTCTCTGAAGGAACTCGGGATTCTCGACGGCGTCACTTGGATGTTGCAGAGAGCCGGCATCTAGCATCTCTGCACCAATCCCTAACCCACCTACGAGCAACTCACTCTGGAGTTTCTCAGCTCTTTCGCATACACAACATCATCCGGCGATACCAACCAACTTCACGGTGCCGCATGCTTTCGTCTGTTCGGCACTGAATATCAGGTCCCCCAGGACCGCATCGCCGTCATTCTACAGTTAACTCACAGCGACGATGCTCACCGCCGCATCTCCGATCAGTTCTACCAAGAGGCCTTCCCTCTCTGGAACCGACTGACCGGAACCACTCCAGATAGTTGGGACACGCTGAACGCCACTCATATCCACAACCCAACTATCCGCTACTTCCACCGTGTGTTGAGCCACACAATATTCGCTCGTGACAGTAACCATAAGGTCAACTCGAAGGAGCTGTTTTTCCTCCGCTGCGTGTTCGCTTCAGAACCGGTTAACGCCGCCTCGTTTCTCTTGGCTCACATTCAAGCCAATTGTAACCGCGACTCTAAACCTTTATATTTCGGTGGCATCATCACATCCTTCGCCATAGGCCTCGGTCTTGGCGACCGCCTCCAGACACTCCGCCAGATGCCCCATGTCTTTCTGGACACCGACCACTGTCGCGCCTCCCACCTCATCAAGGCCCGCCGTGATGGGAGATATCATCCTGTAGTTCGAGGTCGCACTATACATAGCATCATCATGCCTTCACGCACCCGGATGCATCCAGAGGACAGAGCCAACTGGCTCTTCGACACCACTGCCCCTGCTGCCCCAGCACAGGATAATATCCACGAGCCCAGGGACGAAATTCAAGAGGAGCTAGACAGAGCCGACCAGCCTGAGCCATCACAAGCAACTGCTGTCGAAGGCCCTTCCACGCTGTTGCACCCCAAAATTTGACCAACAATTATTCATTCATTGAGTGTTTGGAAGTGGATACCTTCATCAGAAAGTTCAAGAGATCCTCAGAAGAGGTGGTTTGAAACCAGGGTTGTGTGCTTCACAGTTTGAAAGTTGTGGGTGCCCCTCAGATGGTTCTGAGACTTTGAGAATGAATTTGATGATTTGGGAAAGCCTATGAGATGTCTTGAAAGCCATTATGAAGCCCAGAGAAGTTATTATGCAAGAGTTCAGAGGATTCAACCATGAATGGTAGAATTAAGGTTTTGACTGGGTCAACCCTAGGATAACTGAAGATTTGGAGAAGGTTGAGACCCAATCCAAGGGCCCTGAGATCATGGAATGATGCATAGAGAGGATATAAAGATGATTCCTAGGCCAACTCATCATGAGTGAGGAGTTTGAGAAGTTTCAAGTCAGGGTCTCCAAGGATTGTCAGTGAAAAACCCTAATTTGATCCCTATCTTCCAGGCAGTTTTAGCTCAAGATGTGATTGATATCTCACCTTCCCCATAACATGAATGTTGTAGAGCTTGTTCTAAGCTTTAATTTGAGTGGTGGAAGTCCTTGATAGGAGTTACAGAGCTCAAGTTATGGTTTTGACAAATTACAGGTCAGCAGGGGTATGTGAATCTGGGTCCTTGAAAGTCACCCAACTTGCAGACAACTTTTGCCCTAGTAGGGTGATTCCTATGATTTCTTGGTCAACATGAATGTTGAAGAGGATCTTCTTAGCTTTAATTTGAGTGGTAGAAGTCCTTGATTGGATTTGTGGAACTCAACTTATGGTTTGAACAAGACAGGGGTATTTTGGTCATTTGTCAGTTATAGGTCATTTTAGCCAATGCCTAAAACTCCTATTTCCAAGCCTCAAATGGAAAAACTCAAAACATGAAAGTTGTTCAAAATGTGATTTTAAGTCTAGAAAGAAGGTCACAAATTGTTGGAAAAGCTCATAGCATGAGATTACATGATTGGTCAAAAATGAACTAAAAATGGCATATAAGTTTGAAAAGTTGAAATTGAAAAGTGATTTGGAAGATCCACAAATCCAAAATAGGTCATCCAATATATCATTTTGATTGGAAAAATCATTTTGAGAACATTGGTTTAGCTAGAATTTTGATTTGAAGCTTTAAAATGGGTGATGCTTTGAAAAGTTGTTACTTGAAAAAGAAGGCAATGTTGAAAAACCTTACACAAGCCAAAGATGAGCTTGTTTTTCACTCATCCCTTCTCAATATCTCATGTAAAGATACTTTAAGACCAAATGGCAAGGCATAAGGCATGGAAGATGAGAAATTCAACTTGTCCCCACATGAGATTTTCAAGAACTTTCCACACTTTTCTAGATGATTCTAGAAGGATCCAGTTTCTTCCATCCATCATTATAAGAAGGATGATCTTCATAGTGTTCAAGGTTGGTGAAGATATTGAGTGAAAAGTGAAGAATTCCATGGTAGATTCTCTTCCAAGCAAGTGAGAGAACTTCCATTATCCTCTATTGCTGATCGAGCTCATCATTCATCTTCAACCTGTGATACATTGTGAAGTGTGAAAGAGCTAGTGCAGAGGTCTGTCCATGGAGTTTTGAAGTGTAGCATCAAGATTTCAAGAAAAGCATAACAGACTCGGATCCTTCCACTCGAGCATTCTCCACTGAATTCATTGCAAACAGAAAGAAGGATATTGATTGAGGATCTCTCTTGAGAAGCTACAAGACCTGAAGAGCAAGAGTTACCATCTTCTTCATCAAGAATTCAGGTTTTATATCTTGACTTTTACACCACTGTTTATGCGTGTATGGCTTGCTTTGTTAGGCTATGATTGTTAGGAATGACTAGTAGATGATGCACTGAAGGTTAGGGCTCCATTAATGATGATCCATAACAGGGCAGCCGAACTTTGGTGACATATAATTCTTAGATTAGGGCACTAGGATCCTAGTTTTTGTGACCAGTGTGATTACCATAAGATATAGAGTGTCCTAGGTTAATTGCAGCTAGGATGATCACCATGCATATCAGTGCAAAGCTATGGTGGACAGGACTTTTATCGTATGTATTTCTTGAATGGCTAGGTTTTAGAGGAATCCAATGTCCTGGCTGCATAGAGGGCAACGAGAGGGGTGGGTTTGGTCTTTGCATCGTGGGTTTTAATGGCGAGATGAGAGAGATAGAGAAGATGGAAAATCCATGCACGGGGCTGATCCATGAAACCCTAGATGGTGGAAGGTTAAAGAGATAATCCTCACCATTCATTTTGTTTGAGATATTGACTCGTTATGTGAATCCCAAGGCTGAAATTCAATCTGAATATGGAGGGAAAGTTAAAGAGAATCAAAACGAGGTCGTTTGGATTAGTGAGTTAGGTTGGGCTTAGCTCAGTCTCATTTCTACACCCCCACCTATAAGCCCAATACCATAACACGTGAAATCCTTACTCTTCTCACCCCCTCACGCGCCTTGTTTTATTTTTTGTTTCTGATTCATTAATGGGCCTAATAACAACTGCTACGCGCACCCCCAGTCCCTGGCCCAACCATAAAAAACAACTGGCGCGCCTTGCTTGTTACACCCCCCCTCCCTTTTATTTGTTTTAATTTCTTTTATTTTCTTTTTAATATTTTTCTGTTTTAGAAAATTCATTAAAAATTGAAAAATAACTCTTTTTTAATTCTTCTTTTTTCTATGAGTAGATAATAATGTGTAGAAAATATTAAAAATAAAAATGGGATTTTATTTTTAAGTTTAGTATTTTTAATAGATTTTCCTTTTAAATAGCTTTTATAATGTTTAGTTTGGTATCATGATTTTGCAAGAATTATTTTAGGACCTTCCTTTAGGTTTTTTTATCCATTCTTTTTTGTGCAATTAGATGATGAATCATAGTTCCCCATAGGATTTATTCTAGAATTTTAGAATTAAATTTTTATTAGTTTAATTAGGGTAGATTTAGGGTATCCTAATTAGGGTTTGGGTTGTGCTTAGGTGAAGGATTCACTTTCTTTGATTAAGTTTTGTCTTGATTTTTAGGTAGAGGCCTATGTAGATGTTATGGGTATATGTTGTAGACCCTTGTGAATAATTGTTAGATTTTTCCCCATTAGTTTAGTATTTTTAGGTATTTTCTGAAGTTGCCTATTGATTTTGTCTGCCCTGTGGTTATCTGTTCATCCTTGGGGTTCATTGTGGGGAATTTGTTGAGGAGCTTGTGTTGCCTTGAAGACCTTGATGGAGAGCATCATGAAGTGAAGATTGTAGATCAAGATTCAGAGACCCAGAGCTTGGCTTGTCCCTGGTCTGTGAGGTTTGAGATCCTGAAGTTTGAAGGAAGTTCATGGTACTTTCCTGAGGAAGGCACTATGAATGACTTTCATCCTTTCTTCTCACCTCCTTCTTAAGTATCCAATGATGTTGGAGCCAACTTGTGAGTTTAATTTCTCCTGAGGAGGAATGTAAACTGATCACATGTTGTTGAGCCACATGGGATAAAACTCCTAAGTGGAAGCCTCCTAGTACTTTCCTGAGGAAGGTCCTATGGGTCTATTCACTTAGTTCCATTAGTTTATCTAGGATTTCTCAAGTATCTAATGATGTTGGAGCCAACTTGTGAGTTTAATTTCTCCTGAGGAGGAATGTAAACTGATCACATGTTGTTGAGCCACATGGGATACAACTCCTAAGTGGAAGCCTCCTAGTACTTTCCTGAGGAAGGTCCTATGAGTCTATTCATTTAGTTCCACTAGTTCAGATAGGATTTCCTAAATATCCAGTGATGTTGGAGCCTGCTTGTGAGTTTAATTTCTCCTGAGGAGGAATATAAACTGATCACAGTGGTTGAGCCACATAGGGTATGACTCCTGAGTATACACCTCCTAGTGCTTTCCTGAGGAAGACACTATGAGCCTGCTTGCTTAGCTCCCTTTCTTTGGTAAGCTTGTTCTGAAGCTTGAAGACTGGGATTGATGTCTCTTGTTCAGGGTCTTGCTTTAGTGCTTAGATTCGATCAGATTTTGTTTTAGGGTTAGAATTAGAGAGTAGATTCTTTCTTTCTCAAGCATGTGTGTTTGTTTGCCTGTTGGCATTTCAATTCCTTTATCTGTTTCTTTGCTTGATAGCATGTTGTTTATCTTCAGTATGATTGCTGTTATTTCATGACTGGCTTGAGGTCGAGACGAGCTTGTGGAGGCTGAAGCCCCACACACATTTCCTCCCTCACTTGCATTGCATGCATTTTACTGTTAAAGCTGATGCTTTTGTCTGTTTTGGTGTGTCCTTGACATGATCCCTTAGGACTCTCATTTCCTTTGATAAGGATTTGATGATAGACTTTTAGGTTGAAACCTATGCATGACAACATCTAGGAGTTCCCTGTTCAAACCTCAACCATAGGACGAATCCATGGCATGATAACAGTAGGACTTGATAGTCTCCCTCCTAGCTGAGCCTTTTTTTTCCCGTAGTTAGCCGAACTACGTTTGCTCTGATCTTTCATACCAGATGAAAGTACGTAGGCATAGGATGCGACATCCTAGCGAGCAACCTTCCCCACCTTCACCCGTAGTTAGCCGAACTACGTTGACTCTGATTTCTCGTTCCAGACGGGAATACGTAGGCATAAAGTGCGACGCTTTGCCGAGTCATTTTTCTTTTCTTTTTCAGCCAGCCTTGATAGGTAGATAGATTATAACCAACCCGTCCAAGTAAACAAACAAGCGAGGATCCCGTCGAGTACGACGGACGTGAGGGGTGCTAATACCTTCCCCTTGCGTAACCGACTCCCGAACCCAGACAATGGTTGCGACGACCTTGTCTTACCCTTTTTCGTCAGGTTTTTCCGATCGTTTCCTTTCCCGCTCTGAGGGATAAATAACGAAAGGTGGCGACTCTTCTGTCATGCCGGCACCTTATTTTTCGCGCAAGCGACACACGCGTCGCTGCCCCCGTCCTGCTACTGATGACACATCTAAGGCCCTCCTCCGCTGCATCGAGCAACAGAACCAGATGATGCTTATGATAGAGCAGCAGAACCGAAGGGCTGAGGAATTTGAAGCATGGCAGAGAGAGCAAACCGGTCAAATTCAGCAATCTTTGCAGATGATGCACGATATCCATTCCGACATGGCTGATGAGATGGCACACCTCACTGTGCGAGTCGACGGCCTCCGTGATTACATATTCCACACCGGAGCTCTGAACCTCGCCGCACGAGACGCCCCAGCCAGAGGTCAAGGAAGAGATCGAGGACGAGGACGGGAATAGTAGTATTTTTCATTTTTGTCATTTTTGTCATTTTTTCTTTATTTCCTTTGTATTCCTCCCTTCCGCATTCTTTCAAAACAGTGAGGACACTGATTGAGTTAGTGTGGGAGCAGATCGTTATTTCCCTTTTTCATGTTATTTCCCATTGTACTTTTTCTTTCGAATTCTCAATTTAAAGTAATTTTAATTTTCGGCAAATAAGCTCTTATATATATATATATATATATATATATATATATATATATATATATATATATATATATATATATATATATATATATATATATATATATATATATATATATATATATATATATATATATATATATATATATATATATATATATATATATATATATATATATATATATATATATATATATATATATATATATATATATATATATATATATATATCCGTTACGTGAACTCCCCGCGCTTCATATGACATATACAAAGAAATTTTTAAACCCCTTGCCTCAAAGCATCACGAGGACACGCCAAAGTTCAATCAAGTATGGAAATCCTGAGAAGAAAATTCTAACAATTCCATTACCGTCCTGACACCTTAGACCTCCAGTTTATGCGAGTCCGTTTCACTACCTACACGTACCGAAGCTTCAAGCTCCTACTCAAACGTAGCCCCGAGTAGTTTATACAAGCAGTCAGCACCATCCTAAATGCTTCTAAGCAATGAAACCGATGCAAATAAGTGTGTGATCTCTAATTCAAAATGAAAAATCAAGAAGAAGAAAAGCCATATAGCCTGAGTATAAAGACATGTTCCTTCTAAGTTAGGTGCTCCTCACCCGAGCATTTAGCCTAATGGTACAGAAAGTCTTTGGAAATCAATAGCATAAGCTTATGTGCAAAGAAGAATCGAAATAGAAAAGAGATCATAGCCACTAACAGGTTGACTTGCCATGAAAGTATATGGATAACGGGCTTAATGTGACTGCGCCAGAACAAACCGGGTAAAACTTGTTGCAAGAAACTTGACGCCAAGCTGCAGTAGCATGACTGGAACTGGCTTGCATAAAAGGGAGGCCTTCGAAGACTTACAACTCAGTGTCACCACCATATGTGTTTTGTTTCAATTTAAGGCCCGGCCTTCCTAACTTATGATTTGAAAAACCTTTCGGAAAGGAGAAGCGTGCCGCGTGTTTGCCACATTTTTAACTTTTTCCAACTTTTACTTGAGGACAAGTAAAGATTCAAGTTTAGGGGAGTTTGATAACGCAAAATTGTATATATAAAATGACATTGTTTTAACTAATATTTGACTGGTTTCACTCCGAATTTGAGGCATTCCATGCTATTTGTCTAAGTATTATGCAGGTATTCAAAGAACATGTCCAAGCAAAGCAATATGAAGAAAAGGAGCAAAAACAGGTGAAAACCAGATGAAAAACCAAGAGAAAAATAGCAGATACGAGTTCTACTGATGTAACGACCGTCACATAGCCGTTACGCTCGTCATGCGTGTGACGACCATCACACATCCATGACGACCGTCATGCACCCAGAACGTGCAGAATGAGGTCACGTGCTAAAATTCCCCCTCAAAGACCAAAAGAGTGACCACTAACTCCTACTTTTCTACCTCAAATCCACTTCCTGAAGGAATAACCGTTAGATACTCTCTCTCTATAAAAGGAAGAGGTTGGGACCTGAAAAAGGGAGCCGCATTCAAGACAATGAAGTGCTGCCAATTTATCTTCAGAGCAACCTTACCGTTCTCATATTCTTATTTGTTTCTCTTTTTCTTCTATGTATTCTTTGGTATTTTGTACTTTCCATTTTCTTGTACGATCAATTGGCACAAAGACCAGAATCCTGCCAACATTGTGGAGGATCTGCCCAAAAGCCAATTAGGATATTTCCAGGTTTTCATTTTAATCGTAATTGCAATTTTCATTATGATGTATGTTCTAAATTACTGCTTTTATTTATGCATTATCATTTCTTTTTCCATGTCTAGCTAAATTACCGTAATCGATATGTAATAATAATTCGGACGGGATTTGATAATAATTGGCGTAATCTTTCTCTTTTCAAAACTCAGTTATGGTTTTAGTTTTTAATTAAAATTTCTAAGTAAACGTTCGTCGCGACAACGAGAACTTATTTAAAAAATAGTTTTGCCACGACAGTGGGAAATTAACTAAGGTACGAACCAACAAGCGACAACTGCGGCTAAGACCAGATAGTAAAAACTAGGCATTCGATTTAAAAACAGCGAAAGCGCTTTAAAAAGGATTAGAACTTAGAGATTTTCAAAAAGTAACTTTAACCCCGAACGGGATAGCGACAGAATACGTTCCGCCTTAGAGTTACGACTAGCGGCAACAACCATCGTGAGACAAAAGTGTTTAGATCACTATTTTCTTCTTAAACTAAGTTTGAAAACACTTAATACGCCAGTAATTTGTCGAATCCCCGAAGAACAAAATTATTGCATATCGATTCATAAATTTATATCTTAAGTAAAAGTTTTAGTTCCCTTTAGTTTACGCATTTATTCTGCTATTATTCAACTTAAAACCTTACCGACCTAGCTAAACACCGTAACACCCGATAATACTAGATTGATTATGAGTCCCTGTGGGATCGATATCTATTATTACTAGAGAAGAAAGGCGTGATGGCTTGCTTGCTGCCATCCAGCAGCAACTGACCGAAAACATGAGATTCATGCAAAAGTCACAGCAGCAGACAAACCGCTCCATTCAAAGTATAATGCAATCTCAGGCTGTTTTGACCACCAGATTCGACGAGTTCGCAGCTTCTCAGAGCAATTGTCGTTGTAGCAGATCTCGTCACCCTAGGCACTCATCGCACGCTGGTGACAGTACTAGTAGCATGCCATAGGACTCCCGGGTTACTCTTTCCCTATCCTATTTCTAAGCATTGGGGACAATGTTCGGTTTAAGTGTGGGAGGAGACTTTATTTGTTTTACTCGCATTTTCTTTCCTTTTATTTTGTTTTATTACTTTCTAGTTTATTTATCTTGTTTTTAAAATATGCATGTGCTTGACGAGTCATCTGTGAAGTGTATCCTTATTTCCCCATTTCCTTAGCCTTACCCAAAAAAAATTATTGACAAAAGAAAGTGTTTTGTTTTGAAAATTTGGGCTTTGAGGTAACTTCAAGTTAGGATGCAGATGACTTGGGAAAACCTTTTTTGTAACATCGGTATCATTTTAACACCTTAGGCATCATAAATATAGAAATCAACCCCGATACCCCATATACCATGGCCTTAATTATCTTTTTAGAGTAAGTCCTTAGTAGTTTATCCTAGCAGCCAGCTCCGGCCTGAGCATGCTCTATGTAAGGGACCGATGAATATAAGTGAATGATCTATATGTTGTGCTTCATAAAAAAATGCAACTCGGATATAGGTAACCCTCACAAGGTCATTTAACCCAAAAAGTAAAAATTTCAAATATATATATATATATATATATATATATATATATATATATATATATATATATATATATATATATATATATATATATATATATATATATATATATATATATATATATATATATATATATATATATATATATATATATATATATATATATATATATATATATATATAATAAAATTTTCTATTGTTGGTTGGTTCAGAGGTATCTGGTGCTGAACTTGGTAGGGCGGGTTACGATCCGATCCCCCATAACTACAATTGGTTCAATAAAGGGGTTACACCAGTTTGTGTACCAGATCCCCGTGCTTGAGATCAGAATCACTAACCGGTCACTTTACTATGAGTATACACGAATAACGAGCTTAATGTAACTGCACCAGAATGAACAGGACCCAAAAAGAGATGCAAAAAGTAGGCCTAGGTACAATGGGGTAGATGGATTGGTTTGTATAGGAATGAAGTTTATGTCCGTGTCTGCGGAAAAGTGTTATTGAGATATCCTTGGTTCACTTAGTTAGTACCTATCACTTCATCCTAGTTTGAACTTAGATGCTCTTTTAGCCCAAATCATTTGTAGATACCACCTCTTTCTGTCATGAGCTATAAAGTGTTTTGCTTGAGGACAAGCAAAGGCCTAAGTGTTGGAGAATTTGATAACACTGAATCATACTATGTATTTGACTCAGATTGCACATGTTTTTTAGGATTTTATTGCTATTTTCTTGTGTTATGCTTTTGTTTTGTTTTGTTTTCAGGATTTTGTATTCCCAGAGCTCCTCGCGAGGAAATGAAGAAAAACGGGCAAGAAAACCCAATTTTTGAGGAAATTGTACACATGGCATCCACCATGGCGGGCGCCATATGGTAAGCCATGACTCTGATAAGAGTCAACTGTTGTCAACTGCCACGATCTCCATTTTTTTCTCCATTGATTCACATGGTGGGCGCCATGAGGGTGTGGCAGGCGCCACCTTTGTAGTTTGTTTTCCCTCCCAAAAGAAGTTGGGGGCATTTTGGTCTTTCCATAGATTTTCCCTAGGCTATAAATAGATGAGTTCTTGAACCTTTCTAGGCAGCTAAGCTTAGTTACAAAACTCAAGCCATATATTTTCAGTATTGTAAAGTGATAAACTTCTCACATTGAGGAGTTATTGCATTGTTCGATCAAGTCTGTAATCGAGTTTGGAGCACTCTGGTAGAAGTTAATCCTGCCGCTATTTTCTTTCCAGTCATTTATTTCTAGTTGTACCAGATTTAAAACCTTCCGTTTGGAGCAGGTTACCATTTACTTTCTCACAATATTTACTTTTCCGCACCATTTACTTTCTCGCAATATTTACTTTTTCACACCATTTACTTTCTCGCATTATTTAACATGTCTACTTACATTTCCATGTTCGGCTAAATTTTAAAGGTTATAATGTAAGGATCATAGTTAAAGTAGTATTCCATACAAGCTGTCAATAAAAATACTCAGGGGTTATTCTGATTTTTAACACGAGTTTTCTGCACTTCATTTCTTTTGGGTAAGATCGAAAGTCGTCCAACCTTTGGTTAAACTTGGTTAGTCTTAAATGTTCGAAGGAAGCGAAAGCGCTTTGTCCAGTTAAGTAGAAGTTTTTAATACTTTAGAAAAACGATTTTAAAACTATTTTCGGACGTGCTTATGGGTTTAAAGTCCGGTTTGCATGAACCTCTTTTCGTTAAAAAGTTCCGAGTCAAAATACTTTTCAACTGAGCCAAGAAACTATATTTCTTAAAATAGGTTTATTACTTTAACGCAATGTGCGCCTTTTTATATATTCGTACTTTACTTTTATTGTGCACTCACGAACTCCCAATTGATTTTCCTTAGATAAACATTGTAATAATAGAAATCAATAGATTGACGTTTGGTCTCTGTGGGATCGATAATCTTTTATATTACTCTGACGCGATTCGTATACTTGCGAAAATACTGCATCAGCTTTCGGTAGTTCATGCAACCCTTAATTGAAACACTGATGTTAGTAGTTGCACCAAAGCCTAATCACAAAGTGTTTCCAAGTACTGAAGCTAAATTGACCTCAGAACAAACCAAACCATGACTCATGTGATTTGAGTGATCCCACTTCTCATTATTTTTCCTCTGTCTAGAGGTACTAGATTTCGTAGGAGAATGTGGTTGCTTCATCCTTAATGCAAGATCAAGATCCTTGCAATCAAAAACAATTTTCATATTCTCATTCCAATCCTTCAATTTTATTCCATTAAGAACCTGGACCTTGCTCATATTAGTAGATATTGAAGCAATTGTAGTTGAAAAATAGAACATAATAAACACTATAATATACTCAACAAAAAAAACAATTAAATTATCAATTTCTTCAAATAAAGACATAACTCATATCAAGATACCTGGTGCACCATCAATGTTTAGTCTTTGGACAACAATATAAACTGATAGTGGTAATCTTGTTGTAACGATCAAACATTGATGATAAAAAAAGTTGAATAATAAAATCATCTTAGGATTGACTTATTACTCACATGTGAAACCTTATAATTATCACATGTTTATCATCACGGACGCGTATGAAAATCGGTCAACCACCAATTGTCCTTTGGGTCAATTGGTACTTGCATGGACATTCATACACACAAACCAGAATTTTTTTAAAAACATTTTTCATAAGCAATTTCTATAAAAGTGGTCACTTTGGTGACTTTTCCATTTCAACTACTTACTTGAAAAGGTTAATTAATGAGTAAAAATACAAGTCATAGTCAAATTTGAACAAAAAAAAAATTAAATTTGAATAAAAAACAGCAATGCATTTTACTGTACTGTTACACACTGTTACGACATTGGTCTTGAATTTAATTCCAAAATATTAAGTCACAGACATTATTTATTATAAATAATAAATAATATAAAATAAATAAGTCACATAATAAATAATATAATTATAAGTAATATCCTGATTTGAGCAATAACTAAGAATATTTCAGTTTCACTTTAAGCAGCAACGCCGCTGACCACGTTTTCACTACTATGTATATAGATAAAACCATAATCCATTCACAAATATCACTAATGTTATGTGTTTTTTTCATGTGTGAATAATATTGTTGTTACAACAAGATTTGGTTCTGCCAGATATCTCTAAGTTTTGATAATAACAAAGTAGTATTTGTGTGAGAATAATTTTGATACTCTAACATTTGTTTTTATGAAGAATTAACAAACATGTTCTAACTCTGCTAAAGAAATCTCTGACTCTGATAGAGACCATGTGCAACATCACTCTGATCTGACCAAAGTCGCTTCTGCACCATAAAAGCAAGTTTGCTTCTGATCTACTCACATTCAGAAAGATTCTAAGAAGACAATATGTTGTAGCTACAATGCTCTCTTGGATTCTAGTTCATAGCGTGACTCTAATGTCTTACTTTTGAAGGCTGAGTAGCTTCTAAAGTCATTATCTTCTTAAGACTAAGTGCTAAAGACTTTGAAGACAAGGTTCTGCTGAACAAAGTTCTGAAGACTTGAGTTTCTGAAGATTAAGTGTTGAAGACTCTAAAGACAATGTTCTGCTGAACAACATTCTGAAGACACTGAAGACTTAAGTTACTAAAGACCAAGGGTTCTAAAGATTGAGTGCTTAGGACTCTGAATACAATGTTCTGGTGAATAAGTTCTGAAGACTCAAGACTCTGAAGACCCAGTAATCAACTCTTCTACTCATGCTTCAATCATCTCTATTCAAAAGCCTCTGATGTACAAAAGATAAGATCAAACATTTATGAGGGAAATAATACATAGTACATATCAAACACGTTCTATTCCACTACCATTCCACTACCATAATTTGGTGGTACAAAGGAAAACTTTTGTGTACGATTTTCATCCCTGCGTAACGACATTATTTCAAGTCGCCAGCTATCTAAAGGATATTCCTGATCTGCCCTCTAATGGATCTTTTTCTGGCTATATAAGGACTTGATTACTTGAAGAAAACAAGGAGAATGAATGACAAAAAGTAGACGAATTATGAAGAACTGCAACAACGGTATTGAAGCACCACAATATAAAGAAAGAACATTGTTCATATTGTATAAGTTTTATTTAAGTCATTTGAGCTATTAATAATGTTTATATATGCTTGTGTAGAAGCAATTCATTGTAAAAATTAGAGGGGAAACCATACACAATAAGGAATGTACCAATGCTGCTAAAAGAATAGAGGCCTAATTTCAATCCGAAGAGAGATGTGCTGCGAACCCTTCCTATTTGGATTAAGCTCCCTCAACTTCCTATGCACCTTTGGAGGGAAAAATCCTTAGCAAAATTGGTAGTGCAATTGGAGTTCCCCTGGTAACAGATGAATGCACGGAAAATAAGCTACGAGTTTCGTATGCTCGTATTCTTGTGGAGGTTGATATTACACAGAATTTAACAATTATAATCAGAGATTGTGAGGGAAGGAAAATAACACAGGTTGTTAAGTATGAATGAAAACCTAGTTTCTGTCAAAAGTGTCAAAAAATGGGGCATCAATGCAATGTTAATGGTAAAGAGAAGAAATGGAAGCCAAAAGCTAAATCTTCTGATAATATAAAAGTCATTATCCCTGTTGTAGTGACTCCAAACCCATATCCAACTAAGCAACAAGAAGCAGAAAATGAAGAACACTGGACCATACTGAGCAAGGCCATAAGAGACAAAGGTAAGAGAATAGTATGCTCTGGCTCAACTTCTGAAGTAAATTGTGTGAATGGCTTTGAGGCTTTAGGGGTTTTGAATGACCCTCTAAATGCCTTTGATAGGGAACATGTTAGTTTCCTGGAATGTTAGAGGGTTGAATAAATCGGGTAAACTTAGGGAGATTAGCTTCCGTCTCCTAACGTTAAAACCTGAGATCATCGTGTTGATTGAGACAAGAGTAAAGCTGCCTAAAGCAAATTCTGCTAGGAATAATTTGAAAATGCAGAGGAAGTTTATTGATAATTACAGCCACCATGAGAATGGTAGGATTTGGATTAACTAGGATGATAACAAAGTCAATATTATATTTATGAACAACTCTGATCAATTCATACACTGTGGCATTTATGATAAGGATGGTGGTTTTAGGTACTGGATAACTGCGGTCTATGCTCAGAATCAGCTAGAAAAAAGGAAAGTCCTTTGGAAAGATATAGAAAACCTTCAGAGAAATCAACAGGGTTTATGGTGTGTTATAGGAGACTTCAATAATATGGTAAAAGCTCAGGATAGAATTGGTGGTAGAATGGTCACAGAAAATGAGTATATTGATTTGAATAATATGTTACTCTCTACTGGGCTGAGTGAGATGGACAGTGTAGGAAATTATTATACTTGGTCTAATAAACATGTGCTAGGTATCATTTATTCAAGAATTGACAGAGTTCTTGGCAATGTGGATTAGTTCCAAGATAATGTGGAGAAGACTTTGAATATTTTGCCCCCTAGTGTTAATGTTCATGCTCTTTTGTATATGGATGGTAAGAATCTGGAGGTGCCTATTAGGAAAAGATTCAAATTCTATAACTGCATTGTTGACATGGTAGGTTATGATGAGGTTGTGAAGAATAGGTGGAATAAACCTATCAGAGGGGATCCCATGTATGTTTTGTGGCAGAAGCTGAAAAGATTGAAACCTGAGTTGAATGGTTTTAGCAGATCCATGTCTACTGTCAAACAAAACCTGGATAAAGCTAGAATTGACTTGGAGAATGCCCAAAAGGATCTTACTCTTAACAGAATGGATGGTCAAAGGGTGGAGAGAGTCAAAAAGTGCACTGAGGAGGTGATTAATTGGAATGCTCTTGAGGAGAAAATCTTGATGTAGAGAGCTAAGCTGGATTAACTTCGTCTTAGGGGATGGTAATTGAAATTCTGGGATCAGATATGAGATGTTGAAAGAGATGTCATGACACTAATATTTGAATAGTTACCAATATATGAATAAGATAAAAAGCAGTTAACAATAGTAAAGAGACACAAGCAATTTTTAACCCAGTTTGGTGCAAACACATCTACGTATGGGGGCTACCAAGCCAGGAAGGAAATTCACTAAATAGAATTAGTTTAAAGATTCACAACAAACTCTCTCTAGTTTACAATCTTCGCACCTAATATCTACCCTTGCAATTTCTATCTAAGACACTGTTAGATAAGAGACACCTCTCACTCCCCCTCAATCACAACAGTGATAAAAACAGATTAATAAAACATAGAAGACACTCTTCAAGGAAAATACTTGACCTTGCTTAAAAGCTTCAATCAAGAACAATGCACTCTTGCTTAAAAGCTTAGAGTTGACAACTTACAACTCAAAGACTCAGTCCACTTCACACATCAAGGTGATGAGTGAATGGATCACAATTAACAAAAACACACTAAGGTAAAAACCTTATTCTTTAAGCAACACACTCTTACAACCCTGACTTCTCTAATCTTCAAAATAGGATTGCAAAGTCTTTATATAGTAACACTTTGAGCGAGCTTGGGCTTTAGCAAAAACTACCTCTTATTTGATAAAATCAAATCAGATGATTCTTCAAATCTTTTCACAATTAACATCAATTCATATTTGATCAAATCAAATTAAATCAAACTCCAAATCTTCTCATAATTAAAACCAATTTAAATTTGATCAAATCAAATCAAACTCCAAATCTTCTCAAGATTTTGTACATTAAAATAAAACAAAAGATTCCACAGTGCTCCACGAATTAGCTAGCAGAAGCTCTTTTATTTAAGGAAGATCTCCACGTTGATTTGCACCAGCAGAAATCCTTATCATAAAAACACACAGGGTTGCACAAAAACACAACAGATATAACATAACATTCTCACTAAATGTTCCGTTCACAAATGTCAGGGCATCATACTTGACATCATGAACTAAACCTTGCAACATTAATAATAACCACCTGTAGAATGTTAAGAACATATGTCAAGACATCCTATAGGACATATTGTGATAACACCAAGTTTTACCAAAATTGCTGCCAATCAAGAACTAACAAACTCCCCATTTGGAAAATTTTGGCTAAAACAACTAATTGATCACAAGAGCTCCTAGAAAATATAAGTGAGCACAACAACAAATATTGCTCCCTTCCCCTCAAACCAAAGTGAAAGCAAGAAAAATAAAACTCCCCCTCAACATCATAACCAGCAACAGTAAAACCAAACCTCCTCAAATCTCACCAACAGCAACTCCTCATACTCTATCTCCCCCTTTTTAGCCAAAAAAAAAAAGGAATCATACTAAGGGAAACACAATAACATAGAACAATTATATATAACCAATAGAGTTAAGTATGCAGTAAGAACCCAAACAATACAAGTCAAAAGCACATTAAGTGCAAGAAGAACAAATTCTGAAACAACAAACAAAATAACCATAATTCAAAGAACATCATCGCCAAGCATCACCAATTCTCTTCCTCGGACCCATAAATGTCATCTTCATCATTAGTTGTAGACCCAGAAACATGATCACCAGTCTTCTCACCAGAGTCAAAAACCTCCTTATCTTCCTCTTCCTGAGTATCAACAACCTCCACATCATTTTCTTCATTATGTTCCAGACCTCTTATCATAGCTTCCAACTTTAGTTACCTTGCAGTAGCCACACTAATAACTTCTCCCAATTCCCTACAGGTATCCTTTAATTCTGAGATAACCCCAATCTTTGTAGTGGATGTCTTCTCAGAAGATGTCAAGACAATGTCTGGGACATGTCTTCCTGCAAATAGCTTATAGTGGAGTGACAGTACAGAGTCCCTTTTGCAGGCCACATTATTGCTTGAGAGAATCCCAGGATACTGGCTCAAAATAATCCTACAAATCAGAGAAGGGAAAGCAATGGGTAGCTTGACAACATTAGTGGTGGCATGCTTCACAATTTGATCAAAGATGTAACTTTCATAGTCAAACTTAACCTTGGTACCAACAGCAAAAATAAACCTTCCTAAACCAACATCAATGGTGGAAGTGTGATTGGTAGGCACCCAGTTGGCTGCATCAATCCTATGTAAGATATCATACTCCATATCAGTTGGCCAACAAATAATTTACCTTTTGAGGGTCATTCAGTAACTTGATTAACAGTTATCACCTTGCAAACTTGATTGTCAGTTACCTCTAGTTCACTAGCCTCTTCCTTATCCCTACCTAGAAACCTGTTAATCACATTAACAGAAAACTCAACACATCTTCCTCTCAAAAACGCCTTCATGAATTCCATGTTCTTTCTGTCAATAATGTCTTCAGAAATGTTCACAATGAACTTTTTAACTAGCATATCATAGCATTTTGAAAAACCAACCACAGTCTTTATCAACCCAGCATCAGAGATTAATTTCATGACTTTCTTGATTTCAAGAGAATCCTTTCCTAATTCTCTTTCCAAAGCAAATCTTCTCTGGTGCGCAAATTTCCACTTTGCCACATTGTAAATGGAGTGGAAAGACACATTGTCTAAAGGAGCAGCAGGCACAGTATCGGTTGCTCTCTTTGTAGCAGATTTTTTTACAGGAGTGATGTCCTGGACATCATCCTCAACATCTTCATCAGAATCAGTTTCTGACCTAGCCTTTCTTTTCTTAGAGACAAGAGTGACTTTGCTCCAAGCTTTAGGGGTCCAACAACAGTTTTCTTCTTATTACTCTTAGAGGAAGATTGATCAATCACAAATTTACCTTTTCTAGTCTTCAACCTTTTTGCAATTCCAGGAGCCACATTCTTAATTAGTTCATCATCAGATGGAACATTATCAAGGTCCACCACATCATCAAAAACATTAACCTTTTTCTTACTTTGATATGAACTATTAGTTTTGTTTTCCATACCAGAGGTACCAACATCCACATTAGCATCACCTTCCACCCTTCCTTCTTTGAGCACAAAGTTAGCTAACTTATGCAGATTATCAGTGTCAGGGTTCTTCTTAGAATGAGAGCCATCAACATCTTTTTCTTTACCTTGGCTAGCATCAGTAGTGGGAATGTCGTCTATACGAGACAGTGGGTAGAAATCCCAGGAACATTATGGCCCCCATACAGAACCTTAGTAACTAACTTCCTAATAGCTATATCAACATATTCACTACCCTCTTTGTTCCTATTTTCAGTAGTTGAATCAAGAGAAGTATTAGAAGATTTACCTATAGAGGTACGTTTAGAACCGCTTGCATGTTTGGTTGTGGATTTTATCACTTCAGCATCGTCACATGGAACCATGGCAAGAGGAGTTACATCCAACACGTCATCAAATGAGATACTCACAGGTTGAGCCTTTGTCTTAGAATCAGACCTAGCGGATTTGGAAGAGGTAGAAACTTGTTTTGGAGACATCTTGAGTTTTTTGTGAGTGAGAGAATGGGGTTCAGGCAGAGGTTCAAGCAGAGAATGGGGTTCAAACAGAGGTTCTGTGAAGGTATGGGAGATGAACGGGCAGTTGGAGTGAAAAGTGTGGTTAGGGTAGCGTGTGGAAGTGACTTTTAATAATAAGTGGTGTTGAAACATCTTTATTTTTGGAAAATACCAAACCTCTTGAATGATATTTTCACAAAACAATAATTGCAATAAATCCTCATAAATGCAAATCCCTAATTTCCCTCTTAATATTTTAAATTGAGTAGCATCCAATGCCTTAGTGAAGATATCAGCTAGCTGCTTTTCTGTAGTAACATGTTATAAAGTAATGATTTCATCTTCAACAAGCTCCCTTATAAAATGATGACAGATATCAATATGCTTGGTTCTGCTGTGTTGAATAGGATTTTTGGAGATGTTTATAGCACTTAAGTTGTCACAATATAATGTCATGACATCTTGCGTGATATTATATTCAGTCAACATTTGTTTCATCCAAACCAATTGAGAACAACTACTCCCAACAGCTATATACTCAGCTTCTGCAGTAGATAGAGAGACACAATTTTGCTTCTTGTTGAACCATGATATGAGATTGTTCCCCCAAAAGAAGCAAATTCCTGATGTGATTTTCATATCATCAGCACTTCCAGCCCAATCAACATCACAATAACCAGACAACACATAGCCAGATCCATGAGTGTATAGCATTCCATACTCACTTGTTCCATTAATATACTTCAGAATCCTCTTTACTTGATTGATATGACTCACTTTGGGTTCAGCTTGATATCTAGCACATACACCTACAACAAAGGAAATGTCAAGCCTGCTTCCTATAAGATATAACAAGCTCCATATCATACTTTTGTAGAGACTTTGATCCACATTAACACCATTTTCATCTTTAGACAACTTAAGATGGATAGGTGTAGGTGTTCTCTTGTGAATGGAATTCTCCATCCCAAACTTCTTAATTATATTCTTGTCATATTTACTCTGGGATAAGAATATAGAATCTTCCATCTGTTTGACTTGCAACCCAATAAAATAGGTTAATTCACCAACAAGGCTCATTTCAAATTCTGACTGCATTTGTTGGACAAAATGTTAAACCATCTCATCAGACATCCCACCAAACACAATATCATCAACATATATTTGAGCAATCATGAGTTTTCCTCCTTCTTCCTTGATAAACAATGTCTTATTTATGCCACCTTTTCTGTATCCATTATCAACAAGAAATTCTGTTAGTCTCTCATACCAAGCTCTAGGAGCTTGCTTCAGTCCATACAAAGCTTTCTTCAACTTATAAACATGATTGGGAAAAGTTGGATCAATGAATCCCTTAGGTTGTTCTACATAGACTTCCTCATTTAGGTACCCATTTAAGAAGAAACTCTTAACATCCATCTGAAGCAACTTAATTTTCAGAATGCAGGCAACTCCCAAAAACAATCTGATAGATTCAAGGCGAGCTACAGGAGCAAATGTTTCATCAAAGTCAACATCTTCAATCTGAGTGTATCCCTGTGCAACCAGTCTGGTTTTGTTCCTAGTGACCATTCATTTTTCATCAGAATTATTCTTGTAAACCCATTTTGTTCCAATCACATTTGTTCCTTCAGGCCTTAGAACAAGATCGCATACTTCATTTCTATTGAATTGCCCTAGCTCTTCTTGTATGGCATTGATCTATAATTCATCAGTTAATGCTTCTTTGACATTTTTTGGCTCAATTTTAGACACAAAATAAGAGCTTGCTATGACTTCTCTGGATCTAGTAGTAACCCCCTTATTTAGATCACCTATGATAAGATCCACATTATGGTCTTTCTGAATTTTGGTAGAGGGTCCCTTATTTATTGGTTCAGGTTCAGGTTCTGTATTAGCAGGACTAGGATCAGTGTCTTTGTCTGCATACTCTGCTGAGGTATCAAGGGATGTTCCAACATCTTCTAGGACATCAGTCTCCTTATGCACATCATCAACAACAACATTGATGGACTCCATCATAGTTTTAGTTCTAGAGTTGAAAACTTTATAGGCTCTGCTGTTAGTATAATAGCCCAAAAATATACCTTCATCACTTTTTGGATCCACCTTTCTTATTTGATCATGATCTGCCAATATGTAGCATTTGCTTCCAAACACATGGAAGTATTTGACAGTAGGCTTTCTTCCCTTCCATATCTCATACAAGTTGGTCGTGGTTCTTGTTCTTAGGGTCACTCTATTATGAATATAGTAGGCAGTGTTCATAGCTTCAACCCAGAAGTGGTAATGAAACTTCTTTGCATGGATCATAACTCTAGCAGATTCTTGGATAGTTTTATTCTTTCTTTCCACAACTCTATTTTGATGTGGAGTAATGGGAGAAGAGAATTCATGGCTAATCCCTTCAGATGAACAAAATTCAGCAAATTTTTTATTTTCAAATTCCTTCCCATGATCACTTCTGGTTCTAACAACATTGCTCTCCTTTTCTCTTTGAATTCTTTGATAGAGATCTTGGAACATATCAAACACTTCAGATTTTTCTCTTATAAAATTCACCCAAGTATATCTGGAAAAATCATCCACCACCACATAGGCATACTTCTTTCCACCAAGACTCTCCACCTGCATAGGTCTCATTAAGTCCATGTGGAGGAGTTCCAACACTTTTGAAGTAGTGAGATGTTTGATCTTCTGGTGTGACATCCTAGTTTTCTTTCCAATTTGGCATTCACCACAGACTTTTCCTTCTTCAATCTTTAGCTTAGGAATTTCTCTGACAGCTTCCATAGAGATGATCTTCTTCATTCCTTTTAGATGCAAATGACCAAGTTTCTGGTGCCACAGTTTCACTTCATCTTCTTTGGCTAAAGCATATTTAAAATCTTGAGTAACCCATAGATAACAATTATCCTTAGATCTGACTCCCTTCATGATCACTTCACTCTTCTCATTTGTAACCAAGCATTCAGATTTAGTGAAGTTGACCTTGAGTCCTTGATCACACAGTTGGTTGATTCTAATTAAGTTGGCAGTTAATCCTTTAACCAACAACACATTGTCAAGGTTTCGAACTCCTGAGTAGTTCAATTTTCCAACCCCCTTGATTTCACCCTTGGCTCCATCACCAAAAGTCACATAGCTAGTAGAGTGGGATTTGATGTCTACTAAGAGATTTTTAATTCCTATCATGTGTTTGGAGCACCCACTGTCAAAATACCAATCTTCCTTAGCTGAGACTTTGAGAGACATATGAGCTATCAAACTAGTAGCAGTAACTTTAGGAACCCATTGCTTCCCATTGGAAGGAATGTTGTGATTGGGTCTAGATTGAGGAATAGGTTTAGGATATCCATGCAGCCTGAAGCAAAAAGGCTTTATGTGACCAAAGCGTCCACAGTAATGACATCTCCATCTTTGAAATCTTCCTCTTGGGTGGTTGGATTGTCCTCTTCCATGATGTTGAGACATCTGATGTGACATATTTCGCTTAGGCCCAGAAGAATTGTTATGTGAAGAAGGATTACAGTCTGAAGATGGTTTCTTTTCTTCATCAAACCCTATCCCAGTCATGTCTCCTGCCCTTTTTCCAGCTTGAAGGATTTCATCAAAAGTGTTAGTACCACTGTTCAGCATTCTAACAGACTTGGATATTTGATCAAGTTGGGAATTCAGCATTGTAACTTCATCATTCAATTCAGATATAGTTTTAAGATGTTCTTCCTTTTCAGCCTTCAGTCTGATTATAAGTTTCTTCTGTTTTTCTTTATGACACACTTCTTCACTTCTAAGACAAAACTCTTTGTAGGAAGCTGCAAGTTCTTCAAAGGTTAGTTCATCATCACTAGAGTCTTCATTAGAGTTGGATCTCCCAGTCAAAGCAGTCACATGTTTAGCAGATTCTTCTTCAAGATCACTTTCAAAATCCTCATCAGTCCAAGAAGCAGCTAGGCTCTTCTTTTGTTTCTTGAGATAAGTAGGGCATTCAGCTCTAATGTGACCAAATCCTTCATATCCATGGCACTGAATCCCTTTACTTTGAGTGGATTTTTCTTCAGACCTTGTTCTTCTACCAGCATCATTAGACATGCTGGTGTTATAAGAGTTATTCTTGATATTTGGTCTTGAATTCATATCCATCCTCTTCATTACCTTGTTAAACTGTCTTCCAAGGAGCATTATAGCATTGGATAAGCTTTCATCAGTATCCCCATTAGATTTATCCTCTCTATTTTCAGCATTGGACACAAAGGCTATGCTCTTTTTCTTATCAGATTTGTCACTTATCCCCACTTCAAAGGTTAAAAAAGATCCAATGAGTTCATCCACCCTCATCTTGCAGATGTCTTAAGCTTCTTCTATGGTAATTACTTTCATATCAAATCTCTTGGGAAGACACTTGAGAATCTTCCTTACAAGCTTTTCTTCTAACATCTTTTCATCTAGGGCACTTGAAGCATTGGCTATTTCAAGGATATTCATATGAAAATCATGTATACTTTCATCATCTTTCATCCTTAAGTTTTTAAATTTTATAGTTAGCAATTGAAGTCTTGACATTTTTACCTTAGAAGTACCTTCATGAGTAGTTTTGAGTATCTCCCAAGCATCTTTAGCAACTTCGCAATTGTTCACCAATCTAAATACATTTCTATTAATTCCATTGAACAAGGCATTCAAGGCTTTAGAATTTCCAAGAGCTAATTCATCCTCCTCCTTAGTCCATTCTACCTCAGGCTTCAGGTCAGATGTAGCTTTTCCATCTTTCCCAACAGTCACAGGTGTTCCCATCCTTTTATGACATCTTTCCAAGCCTTACTATCCAATGATTTCAAGATGGCCACCATGTGAGGTTTCCAATAATCATAATTATTCCCATCCAGAACAGGTGGTCTGTTCATAAATCCTCCTTCTTTGTCCATAGTACCAGAAAGCAAGGTTGTCAAACTCGCGAGTCTACTCAGACTCGTAAAGGGTCCATAGACTCAACTCGCAGACTCGACTCGCAAACTCATACGAGTCTACAGAAAATTAAAAATGACTTTGAAAAACCTATATGTGACACATACATGACACACACATGTATTTTTAAACTTGTAAATTCCTCATATGTGATACAAATATATATGATAGAATACCAATTAACATCAAAAATTTAAATTTCATACTCCATAACAAATTTCTTAACAAAAAAAATCAATAATAAAACAAACAAAATAGAAAAGCATGTATTTAAAAACTTAAAGTACTGATTTCTTCTTAATTGGCTACTACATAACACAAACAAATCATAAAACATATATGTTAATGGCTTTAAACATCCAAAACTCCAGTGAAACCATCATCACCAATATCATCACCATCATTTTCATTGGTATCTTGAGTATCATCATCAAATTCTACCCCGGATGAAACACCTTCTTCATTATTAACCAAAGTTGGATTGCTTGAAGTTCCACTTCACCAAATACAACATTTCCACCACGACCACCACTTTGCACAACATTAGTAACAACATCAACTTCCACAACATTGTTAATAATAACATCATCTTACTCAACATTAACTTCAGTTTGAATATTTTCCTCCTTAGGATCTTCAATTATCCATTCATCATCTTTACACGAGAGAATATACAAGAGAAACATACAAGTGAAACATATAAGAAAATACTTACACAACAAATGATTGATTTAAGGGAATGAACGTGAAGCAAGAGACATAATAAACACACGTCGTCTATGAAGGGATGAAAGGAGGAAAAAAATTTGCTAAAACAAGAGACTAAGAGAGAGGCTTTCTAATTCTCGTACAAGCAAAAAAGTAAGGTTTTTTAAATAAAATAAAATCTTTTGGAGAATTTGGGCCTTTTTTGGGTTTAACAAAAAACAAAAACAAAAAATTATAGACTCGTATACTCGTCATAGACTCGCGAGTCTACACGCGTTTATGCGAGTCTAACTGAGTCTACTCAAGTCTATAAAAAATGATTCTATGCGTGAGTCTACTCAAGTCTATAAAAAATGATTCTATGTGTGAGTCTACTCGTTTTTGCTTCCTATACTCGTAAACTCGTACGAGTTTACCCGTGAGTTTGACAACCATGCCAGAAAGTATCGTCCCTAGATCTCACCCAGAACCAGAGCAGAATGCCTGCTCTGGTACCAATTGAAATTCTGGTATCAGATATGAGATGTCGAAAGAGATGTCACGACACTAATATTTGAACAGTTACCAATATATGAATAAGATAAAAAGCAGTTAACAATAGTAAAGAGACACGGGCAATTGTTAACCCAGTTTGGTGCAAACACACCTACGTATGGGGGCTACCAAGCCAGGAAGGAAATTCACTAAATAGAATTAGTTTGAAGATTCACAACAAACTCTCTCTAGTTTACAATCTTTACACCTAATATCTACCCTTGTAATTTCTATCTAAGACACTCTTAGATAAGAGACACCTTTCACTCCCCCTCAATCACAACAGTGATAAAAACAGATTAATAAAACGTAGAAGACACTCTTCAAGGAAAATACTTGATCTTACTTAAAAACTTCAATCAAGAACAATGCACTCTTGCTTAAAAGCTTAGAGTGGACAACTTACAACTCAAAGACTCGGTTCACTTCACACATCAAGGTGATGAGTGAATGGCTCACAATTAACAAAAACAAACGAAGATAAAAACCTTATTCTTTAAGCCACACACTCTTACAACCCTAGCTTCTCTAATCTTCAAAATAGGATTGTAAAGTCTTTATATAGTAACACTTTGAACGGGCTTGGGCTTTAGAAAAAACTACCTCTGATTTGATAAAATCAAGTCAGATAATTCTTCAAATATTTTCACAATTAACATCAATTCAGATTTGATCAAATCAAATTAAATCAAACTCCAAATCTTCTCATAATTAAAACCAATTCATATTTGATCAAATCAAATCAAATCAAACTCCAAATCTTCTCAAGATTTTCTGCATGAAACTAAAACAAAAGATTCCACAGTGCTCCACAAATTAGCTAGCAAAAGCTCTTTTGTTTAAGGAAGATCTCCACGTTGATTTGCACCAGCAGAAATCCTTATCATAAAAACATACAGGGTTGAACAAAAACGCAACAGATAAAACATAACATTCTCACTGAATGTTCTATTTACAAATGTCAGGATATCATACTTGACATCATGAACTAAACTTTGCAACATTAATAATAACTACCTGCAGAATGTTAAGAACATATGTCAAGACATCCTATAGGACATCTTGTGATAACACCAAGTTTTACCAAAATTGCTGCCAATCAAGAACTAACAGTAATAATGTTTATTACCATGCCACCATCAAAGCTAAGCACCATGCCAAGAGTATAAGGACTATTCAAAAGAGTGATGGTACTCTTATAACAAATCAATAAGAGATTCATAAGGAAGTGATGAAGTTCTATAAGAATCTTATGGGAAAGGCATCCTAGAATCTGAAACATGTTGACATTGAGGCCTTGAGGGATGGTAAACACCTCAATGGGGATCAAAGACAATACCTCATCAACAATATTACAGAAGAGGATATAGTTAAAGCTTTGAATGACATTGGAGACCTTAAGGCTCCTGGCATTGATGGCTTTGGTGCAAAGTTCTTCAAAGCTAGCTGGCACATTATAAAAGAGGATGTTATTGCTGCTATAAAGGATTTTTTTGACAATGGTAAGCTGTATAAAGCATTCACAAACATTATGGTTACTCTCATACCAAAGAGTGATAATGCTACCTCTATAAGCGATTATAGGCCAATAGCTGGGTGTACAACCTTCTATGAAATTATATCCAAGATTATGACAAACAGATTGGGGAAAGTGCTTCATGAAGTCATTCATAAATGCCAAGTTGCTTTTATTCTTGACCAAAGTGCTTCATGAAGTCATTCATAAAAGCCAAGTTGCTTTTATTCTTGACCAAGTGATTCAAAACCATATTATGTTAGCCTTTGAGTTGATGAAGGATTATACTAGAAACAGAGGAACTTCTAGGTGTATGATGCAAATTGATTTGCAAAAATCCTATGACATGGTTGATTGGAAGGCTCTTGAGTGTGTAATGCAGGAAATTGGGTTGCCTAAGAAATTTATTGACTGGATCATGATTATAATCACTACTGTCAGTTATAGGTTTAATATAAATGGTGAGTTCTCTAATGTGTTGCATGCTAGGAGAGACATAAGGCAGGGGGATCCTATTTCCCTTTTTCTTTTTGTTATCATGATGGAGTACTTGAACTAAACAATGATGAAAATGCAAAAGGATCCCAACTTCAATCACCATGCTAAATGTGAGAAACTTTATATAACTCATCTTTCTTTTGCTGACGATGTATTGTTGTTTAGTATAGGTAATCACAAATCTATTGATATGATCTTAGCATCTTTCAACTCTTTTTCAGATTCTACAGGGCCTACTGTCAATCCTGCAAAATGTAAGATATTTTGTGGGGGGTTGGATAGTGATACTAAAGCTGGCCTTATCAACTTGACAGGTTTTGAAGAAGCGAAATTACCTGTTAGATATCTGGGAGTTCCTCTGTCTTGCAAGAAGCTTAATATTAACCACTACATGCCCCTGGTAGATAGGATTGTGAGTCGAATAACTCATTGGACTACCAAGAGCTGGTAGGATTCAATTGGTTAAAAGTATTTCCCTAGCTATTGTGCAGTACTGGATGCACCGCTTCCCCATTCCAAAAATGGTGATCCAGAAAATTAATTACATTTGTCGTTCGTTCATCTGGGCTGGTAGGGCTGAGGGTAGTAAAAAGAGCCCAATGACTTGGAAGAAAATGTGTAGGCCTATGATTAAGGTGGCCTGAACCTAATCAACCTTGAAGTCTGGAACATTGTTGCTATGTTAAAGTGCTTGTGGAACATTTCCCTGAAATCTGATAATTTGTGGGTCAAATGGATCCATAGCCACTCCCTAAAAAGAAATTATGTGGTGGCTGTGAACATTAGAAGTAATAGCTCTTGGGTAATGAAAAATATTCTGAGTGGCAGAAATCTGATTAGTCAAATGCAGCAGGTCTGGGATGACTTATTGTAAAAAAAAAGTTTAAAATGATGGCAGTGTATAAAGTGTTGATAGATGACAGTAGTAGAGCTAATTGGAATCACTTGGTGAAGATGGGTTGGCTACTAAGGTTAGACTTGTGAAGATGGGCATGTTACATTCAAGTCAATGTCAATTATGTTTTGACAAAGAGTAAATTATTGATCACCTCCTTTTTAAGTGTAGTATCATAAAAAGTATGTGGGTTGATGTTCTGCAATGGATGGAAATTGACCATATACCTCAATTATAGAGTAGTGAGTTAAACTGGATTTTGAATCACACTAAAGGCAAAGGATGGAAAGGCAGATTGATGAAGCTTGTTATTGCGGAGACGATTTATGACATTTGGCAGCATAGGAATAATGTCTGCTTTGCAAAGAATACGGATAACACACATGTAACTAATAACATAATAGACAATATAGTTTATAGAGGTTGGATGCAACCAAAGCTTAAAAGCCACATAGCTCACTTGTTATTGTAGGCTAGTTTGGTGCTTTTTTTTTTTTGCTTTGTCTTTCTTTGGTTGGGCTGGATCCGCGTGATCGTCGTGTTCTTCGATTGTGTTTTTTGAATATATCTATTATTTTATTTAAAAAATATTCATTGTAAACATTTTTGTTCAAACAGTTGTTTGTGATTCCTTAAGGGACCAGTTAGGTCTGAATCCTTAAGAAGAGACATTTAGTCTTTTGGTTGTTAGTCACCAACGGTTGCTAGTGCAGTGTAATCAAGTTGATTATAGTGGATTAAGTCCTTGTGTATAAGGAAAAATCACCTTGGCGGGTGTGTTGCACCCTAAAATTTGCTCAACCTTATTCACTTGGTTTATGTTTCAATATCCTTAGCATTTGCATATAGGGGCATGTACATAGTCTAGCCTCCTGCATAGCATAAGCATAGCAAGTCATCCAACAGGGGACCAATCATTATTCTCATCTCTATGAGCCTATCAAGAGGTTATTATCCTGATTCAATCTCATTCAAGTCATCAGAAAGAATTTGAAGTCCATAGATCAAGCAAGTGCATCCATCTCCTATCTGAGGGTATCTGGGGATCAATAAGGAAAGTGTGAGCTGTGGGCTGAGCATGGGGAGTATCTAGACATCTTGGGAGACTTAGAAAGTCATGTGGAGAAGGATACAAGTCATTGAGGTAGTCACAAGTATTGCAGTTGAAGACAGTCAACTAGGGTTTCATCTGGGTCAACCCTGGGTCAACCCTAGGTCAAAGGATTGTTTGAAAGGCATTGAGGGCCATTGAGGAGATGTGGGGTTCATCATTTGACATGGAGAATAAGGATATGTTGTTATGCTAAGAAGAAATCAAGAGAAATCAAGGAGAAGAGGAGGTTCTAAATTAGGGTTTCTATGTAAAATCCCCTAGTTTAGGTCAAATTTCCAAGCAAGATAAGTCAAAATGCAAGCTTCAAATGGATCCTTGGCCAACATGGAACTTGTAGAGGATCTCAAGACCTTTAATTTGAGTGGTGGAAGACATCAAGGAGATTTATAGAACTCAAGTTATGGTCCTTACAAGTTACAGGTCATCTGAGGTATCTGAAATTTTGTCTGTAAAAGTGACTTGACTTCCAAGCAATTTTTACCCCTCAAGGAGATTTCAAATGAATTTCTGGTAAACATAAGAGTTGTTCCTCATTGTCTTAGCTTTCTAGAATGGTATAGTATGCCTTCATATGATTTGTGGAACTCTACTTATGGTCTTGGCAAGCAAAGGGTATTTTGGTCATTTGAGAATTACAGGTCATTTCAACCTATGCCCAAAACTCATACAAGGAAGCTTCAAATGGAAAACTTTACAACATCAAACTTGTTCCAAATGACATTTTGAGTCTATAAAAGTGACCATGAGAGATTGGAAAGATTCATAGCACAAGGTTTCAAAATTGTTGGATTTAATGCATAAAAATGGACTTAAAAATGAGATTTTTCATATTTTGGCCAAATGAAGCAAAATTATAGGTCATTTTGAATGGAAAGATCATTTTAAAGACATTGGCTAAAGTAGAATTTTGAGCATAGTTCACATTTTGGGAGTTATCCATGGTTGCTTGTAATGGAAGATACATAAACCAAATCCAAGGGAAAGAATGCAAGGGAAACTTCTCCAAGTTTCTAGGAGGTTCTAACATCATCTATATATTGATAAGAGATGGTTCATGCCATGGTTGGTGATTACATTTTCTCAAAACCCCAAGTTATACACACTTTCTCCAATTTGCAAAAGCATCTCAAACCCTCTCTAATCTCCACCAATCTTCACCATTCTTGTTTGGTTCTTCATCATCATCATCCAAGGATCAGAAATCACACATTTATTTGGCAAATTGAACAAGGAATCGTGCCATTCATCATCATCATTCAAGGATCACAAATTGTGGAAGTGAGAGATTCAAAGCCTTAGAGTCATACTTGTTGCATACAGAAGCTATCGTTGAGTTCTTGGATCATTTTCCATTCATCACAAGCATCAGATTCAGGGATTGTAGCACCTGTTTTCAAGAAATTGCACCAGGTATGTTTTCCTTCGAATTAGCTAGCATAGTGATCATGGCATAGGATTGTTAGTATATTAGAGACCTAGGTGGTTAGGGGATGATTTTCACAGAGTTTGGAGAGGTTTAATGGAGGTTGCTCATAGTGCACCAAATCTGGTTGGATTGATATCCCATGGTTCAGTGCATGAAATTCTTGGTTTATTGGCTTGTGGTAATCAGCATAAGTTGTAGATAAGTTTAGGACAAGATTTAGGGAGTTTTGGTAAGGTTGATGACATGCGTTCATGGTGGATTCCATCTGTTACCTCTATCGGGTTGGCTTTTTGAGTGAGTTTCAGAAGGAGATAATGGTATGGTTGTGTAGAGGAGAGTTGATAGAGCATATTTGCTCTTTGAATTGTGTGATTTCATGGAGGGACGAAGGAGAACAGAGGTGTGCAAGATCGTGCATGGTTAGGGTTTTCCGAAACCCTAGGTTTGCCCAAGGTTGAAGATGAAGGAGGACCCTACGATGGAGGGTTTGACTTGACTCAGATTGCAATCCAATGGCTGTGGTTTAAAGTTGAAATACGGAGGGAAATTCAAAAGGTGAAACACACCGTTTCACTAAAACCCTCAGAGTGGGCTCAGATTTCCCTTGCTAATACCACCCCCAATTGCCAGGCCCAATGAATTATAACTGGTTTCTTTACTATCTACACCGTTTACGTTTTTTAATTTTTTGTTTAAAATTCTGAAGCGCGCTGGGCCTATTGCTTTGTTCTATTCGCACCCCCTGCTATGTGGCCCACCTGGAAAAGCAACTGAGCGCCACTGCTATTCTCACCCCTCCCATTTAATTTCTATATTTTGTCATTTTTATTTCCTTTAATATTTTTGCATCTTTAAAAAATCATAAAAAATAGAAAAATGCATATTTTCAATTGATTCTTTTTGCATTAATTTCTTCAAAGAGTCTAGAAAATTATAAAAAATAAAAATTGCATTTTCTTTTTCATTTGATATTTTTCCCATATTTTCCAAATAAATGCCCATTTTAGGTGTTTCATTTCATGCATGATTTTGTTAATTTTGGTTCTAATAGTTGCTATAATATTTTTTGTCCATTCTTTTTAGGTTGATTAATAGACATTGTTATCTTGTACATGCAATTTAGTTCCCATTTTTAGAAGTTAATTTTAGGTGATTAGCTTAGGTGTGAACAGCATAAACAAAATTAGGGTTTTAAATCAACTTAGGTGAGATAGTTTAATTCTTTTAGGAAATTTTCATTTGATTTTTGGGGTATGGACTATAGGGGTTATGGGTATAGGATAGATCCCCTTAGAAATCACTAGGATTCCCCTACTGCTATTAGTATATTACTGTCTATAGTTGATTGATTGGTGTGGTATGCCCTCTGGGGATTATTGCTTGTTTGTGGGGGTATTGGGATTGCTTGGGGATTGGGGAGCTGAAGACTTGTGATGATGAAGCCATTGGAGATCCAGAGCTTGAAGAATAACTTCTATAGTTGAAGAGGAGATTCCTGCTAGCAGCTGTTGAGGAGATTAGGGTTTAGGAGCTAGGCAGAGCTCTAGATTAGAAAAGCTTGTTTCTCAAACATGGAATGCCTTGTCTGCATCCATCCTTTCTCTATGATTCAAAGTCTCTTTCAAATATCCACCTCCTTCCTTTGGAAGGATCAGTGAATATATTTGAAAGATAGAACTTTTGAGAGGAAACTGTCTGTTTAATGTTAACAGTTGATGAACCACCCTTGGTAGGTAATTAATTGTCTAACATTCATTCACTTTATCTTGTTGACTGATGTTTCTCCTGAAGATTGAGACTTGAAGAAAGCCATTATAGACTGAAGATTGATGATAAAGACCTTGCTTGAAGGCTGTGGAGATGGAGATTGATGCTTGCTGAAGCTTGTAGCTGTTTGGAGATGACTTGAAGACTGATGTGGTGCAGAGCTGCTGTGGCTGTTTATTTCTGCTGTATTTCATTTCTGATGTATTGATTGGTTTTCTGGACTGTATTGTTTGCTGTTTACCCTGTTGGGTTGAAAGTGAAGTCTGTTCACTTTTGCCTATTGTTTTCTAGGTTCGAGGTTGAGTGGGACTCCCTTGCCTCGCTTGTATTGCTGCATTCATGCATTTTATTGCTTTACTGTATATATCTGACATTGTTTCTGTTTCCGTCTGTTCCCTTAGGATCTCTGTTTCTCTCTGTGCAAGAGAGGAGCATGATAGACACTAGGTCTTAACCCATGCATGATAACATTAGGATAGTTTGATTCCCTTCGCAACCGTAGGTTAGAGTTCTGTCTCTTCTTTCTCAAAACAAACAGAAAAACACAATAAACATTTCAAACACAATAAAAGACACTTCTTCCGTAAAAGAATGTGAACTCATCAAGACGTCATTTTTGTCCGCCGGGACTGTTAATCAGAAAAACCTTTTTCAGAAGGAATAAAATCAACCAAGACAGACCTGTGTCGTACGTGGCCCGAACTACGTTTGCTCTGATCTTCCATGCAATGTGGAAGTACGTAGGCATAGAATGCGATATCCTAGCGAGCAACCTTCCCCTCCTTTCCCGTAGGTAGGCGAACTACGTTGACTCTGATTTCTCGTTCCAGACGGGAATACGTAGGCATAAAGTGCGATACTTTGCCGAGTCATTTCATTTTATTTCCTTTTAACCCCAGACCTATAGAGTAGATAGAAATAATAATCCATACCCGAAAACAAGCGTGGATCCCGTCTAGTACGACGGACGTGAGGGGTGCTAATACCTTCCCCTTGCATAAGCGACTCCCGAATCCAGGTTTTGGTTGCGATGACCATACCTTTCCCGTGTTGTGCGAGGTTTACTCTGAGCGTTTCCTTTCCCTCCCGTGGGATAAATAACGCACGGTGGCGACTCTTCTGTTCAGCCGGCGCCGATTTTCGCAGTAGCGACAGCTGGCGACTCTGCTGGGGATCCAACGTCCCCTGGCTGCTGAGGACTGCGATAGTTCTTATGCATTTGGGATCCAACGTCCCTTAAGAGAGTCAATCCTAACGCTTGTTTTCCCGTCGAGGATTTTGTATGGATTTATATTTCTGACCTTTATTTTCAGCTTTATATATATTGATTATTATTGCTGTATCGGGGTGATGAGTGGTTCTATGATTGAGAGATAAGCCGGACCTGGGCTTGAGTGCACCTAGAATTAGAGTAGAAAGTAGTGGGCGCGTGCCGGCTTTGCTTGCATTAGTGTCTCATGAAATCTACACTCGGACGAGGTTCTTCTGGTTGGCTTCTTTTTCTACCCTTTGGGTCGAAGGGGTTGTCGGTCAGCTGAATTGTCGACTCCGGGAACCGATCATTTGGAAGTTGGCTAAGTGAGGCCTCTTCAGGATTTGATGATGCCACTCCTTCTGGGAATCGTATCATCAACCCTGAAAGTCTGTGACGCCGACGACCGCATAGGATGCCATACCTTTGTCAGTTACTAGGACATCCACCTGTGAGAGGGTTTGGGGTATGCAGGTAACTAGACCTTCAGACTACCGGTTTGTTCCTTGATCAGAGATCTTGGGTATTTATGGAGAGTTATGAGGTCTGTCAGAGACCAGTTGGAGATGTGTTCTGAGGTCTGTCAGAGACCAGTTGGAGATGTGTTCTGAGGTCTGTCAAAGACCAGTTGGGGATGTGATTTGAGGTCTGCCAGAGACCAGTTGGAGTTATGGTTTGAGGTCTGTCAGAGACCATTGTTGGAGCTTTGTTTTAGATCTATCTGAGACCAGGGTTTGAGGACTTCTATAGAGTCTGTTTGAGACTTCTTGATATGGTTCAGGCTATTCAGCTACGGCAGTTGGTCCCTGTTGCATGTTACTTGCATTGCATTGTTTGCATACTCATTATCATTGCATCCCATTAACGTGTGTCTGTGCTGCAGGTGCATTTGCATACCTCCGATTCTAGTGTCCAGACTTCTGAGTATTGATTATGGCTGGTTTGAGGAAAACAGTTGCGTATAAGCTGCCTTCACCTGATATTACTTCTTTGCTTGGTCTGATATCTCTTGCCGATGAGGAGGTTAGGAGAGGCTTCAGAATGAGCCATGGGAGATTACTGAGATTAGTCTGCAAGCCCACTGCTGATGAGATGAACGGGCTGTACACCTTGATGCAGTTCTATGACCTCGCATTGAGATGTTTTACGTTTGCTGACTTCATTCTAGGGCCTACCATTGAGGAGTATGTGGAGTTTACTGAGTTACCCGTGCAGAACAAGGTTCCCTTTATTCACTCTGCTGCTGAGCCCAAGTTGGAGGACTTAGCCAAAGCCTTGCATATGGACGCTGCAGAACTGTTATTGACTTCTTGGCTTGGGGTTTCAGGTTTCTCTCTTGATTTCTTGGTTGGCAAAGCTCAGGAGTATGCCAAGAACGGATGTTGGGTGGTTTTCAACGCTATTTTGGCTCTATGTATTTATGGGATTGTGCTATTCCCTAACTTGCCCAACTTCGTAGACTTGGACGCTTTCCATCTATTTGCTGCCGGCAATCCAGTGCCAACATTGATCGGAGACTTCTACCACTCCTTGCACTACAAGAATGAAAACAGAAGGGGAAAGGTGGTTTACTGCTGTGCTCCCTTGTTGAATATGTGGTTCAAGAGTCATCTTCCCATGAAGGGATCTTTTGTGGAGAGTGCAACCACAGCTAACTGGTCAGAGCGCCTGATGAGGCTATCTTCCGAAGACGTCGAATGGTTTGATAGAGATCTGCTGGGATCTGAGCTTATCTTCAGTTGTTCTGGTTACCCTAATGTCCCGCTGATAGGGAGGAAAGGGTGTATCAATTACAACCCTTCTCTGTTCGTCCGTCAGTTCGGATATGCGCTGAAGAACCCACCAAAGGAGGAAGAAGTACAGGAATCTCTGTACTTCACCGGAGATTTGAAGGGGGAGTTATTGGCCAAGTTACAGCATGCCTGGACGCGTATTAACCGAAGAGGGAAGCCGTTGTTAGGGAAGAATGACTGTCAGGCCTATGCACCTTACAGAGAGTGGATTCAGGAGAGAGCCAGTCAGTTGCGGATGCCATTTCCAGATGCACCAATCCTTGTTCCTATTCCGGTAGCAGAGCCAACGACTGTTTCTAGGGAGGCCTACGAGCAAGTTGTGAAAGAAAAAGAAGCCTTGATGAAGATCAACGAAAGGTTAGAGCAGGAGATAGCCCAGTTACGCAGTGAGAAAAACAAGGCCGTCCATGCTTTCCAACAGCAGATTGAGCTAATGAATAGGTTAGGGGCTGAGTTGACTGAGGAGAGGAAGAAGCGCGAACGTCTGGGGCAAGAGTTCAGAAGCTCCCATGACATGCTTGAGTCCAAGAAGAAAGCGCTTGACATCGCTCACCGAGAGATCTCTTCTTGCAATAAGACCTGGAATGCCACGCTCACCAACAATAAGAAGAGGGAGGATAAGTTGAAGCAGCAAATCTCCGACCTCGAAGAGCAATTGAAGTCCAGCATCAAGAAGTGTGAAGAAGAAGTGATGACCCGGTATAGTCTCCAGAATGCACTAAACAAGGCCATCAAAGGCAGAGATGAAGCTGTGTCCCAGAAGCGTAAACTGGAGGATCGCTTCGGAGACGGGGCATGGGAAGAAACTGCTGAAGACGTGCGACGTGTTCTTAAGAAAAGAAACCAACTTGTTGAAGGGCTGCTTGCTCGACCAAGTCATCCGGAGACCAAGAAGTTGCTAGAAGAATACCAGACTTATGGGGGTGTTTGATCATTTCATGTAGTAACTTGTATGCTTTACTTGCATAGTGCTGACCATCACCAGGATTGTTGGTTGAGGTCATGCCTTCTTATTGTACTCTCAGTGATATTGTACTCTGGGCTTATCTGTTTCTCTGCAATATATGAGGCTTTCTGTGATTCAGCTCCGATCTTTATATTGATAGCACTATCACTGCACCGGCACCTTCACACTAGAATCGGGGAATGAATTTCCCTAATGCACAGACACACACTGCATTGCATTCATATTCACATTGCATTACAGGTAATCATTGGATGTTATCTTATTTCCTGCTCTGTACCAGGTACTTTCCAGGATTGCAGATCAACACCCGCACCGCTATTCCACTCGCACCAACTGTCGAAGAATCATGGATCAAATGCAGAACGAGATGCAAGATGTGCGCGAGAAGCTCGCTCTCTTTATGCAGACCATGGAAGCTATTGCAAAAGGTCAGGAGAATTTGCAAGCCATGGTCCAACCTCTGTTGGCCCGAAATGCTGGTCACGGTAACGAGGATCATCAGTCTGTGCGAGTCGATACTGTTCATGGAGATGGCACTCCCACGCCAGTGGCTCCACCCGTAGTCAATATACCTGCTGCTAATGTCAACAGCGTTACCGCTGCTGTGAACGGTAACATCGGAGTTGGGAACGAGACTGCTGTCCATAACGTTGGGCTTGGTGATGTCAACTTGGGTGATAATATGGGAGGCAACGGCTTTGGCAATACTGGATTCGGGTTCAATGATCAGGGATTCGATAATGCTGGGAAATATGGTTTCAATGCTCAAGGCTTTGGGCAAGATGGTTATGGTGTGGCCAATCAGGGTTACGGAGGTTTCGGAAATGGAAACGGCGCTGGGTTAATGGCTTTTGGGCCTGCTGGAGGTGTTCAGGGATACGGCAACAGAGGGCGAGGCCCAGTGATGAATCAGATCAGGGCAGGCCGTAATAATGGATATGATGGTGTCGCTACTGCGAAAATCGGCGCCGGCTGAACAGAAGAGTCGCCACCGTGCGCTATTTATCCCACGGGAGGGAAAGGAAACGCTCAGAGTAAACCTCGCACAACACGGGAAAGGTATGGTCGTCGCAACCAAAACCGGGATTCGGGAGTCGGTTACGCAAGGGGAAGGTATTAGCACCCCTCACGTCCGTCGTACTCGACGGGATCCACGCTTGTTTTCGGGTATGGATTGTTATTCTATCTACTCTAAAGGTCAGGGGTTAAAAAGAAAAGAGAATGAAAATAAAATGACTCGGCAAAGTATCACACTTTATGCCTACGTATTCCCGTCTGGAACGAGAAATCAGAGTCAACGTAGTTCGCCTACCTACGGGAAAGGAGGGGAAGGTTGCTCGCTAGGATATCGCATCCTATGCCTACGTACTTTCATACAACATGAAAGATCAGAGCAAACGTAGTTCGGGCCACGTACGACACAAGTCTGTCTTGATTGATTTTATTCCTTCTGAAACAGGTTTTTCTGATTAGCAGTCCAAGCGGACAAAAATGACGTCTTGATGAGTTCACGTTCTTTTACGGGAGAAGTGTCTTTTATTGTGTTCGAAATCTTTATGGTGTTTTTCTGTTTGTTTTGAGAAAGAAGAGATAGAACTCTAACCTACGGTTGCGAAGGGAATCAAACTATCCTAATGTTATCATGCATGGGTTAAGACCTAGTATCTATCATGCTCCTCTCTTGCGCAGAGAGAAACAGAGATCCTAAGGGAATAGACAGAAACAGAAACAATATCAGATATATACAGTAAAACAGTAAAATGCATGAATGCAGCAATACAAGCGAGGCAAGGGAGTCCCACTCAACCTCGAACCTAGAAAACAATAGGCAAAAGTGAACAGACTTCACTTTCAACCCAACAGGGTAAACAACAAACAATACAGTCAGGAAAACCAATCAATACATCAGGAAATGAAATACAACAAAAATAAACAGCCACAGCAGCTCTGCAAACAACATCTGACTTCTAGCTTCAGCAGGCATCAATCTCCATCTCCATATTCTTCAGGCAAAGGCTTTGGGTCACCAATCTTCAGTCTACAATGGCTTTTCTTCAAGTCTCATCCTCCAAGCTAAGGGATCAATCACCAGAATGGATTGGGTGTTAAGCAATTAGTTGACTACCAAGGGTGGTAAACCAACTGCTATTAACATATAAGACATTTTCTCTCAAGAGTTCTATCCCTTAGACAGTAGCACCAAGCCTTCCAAAGGAAGGGGGTGAGTGTCTTAGAGAGACTCTGTATCACAGAGAGGAATGGAAGCAGTCAAGACCTTCCATGCTTGAGAATCAAGTTTACTACTCTAGAGCTCTACCTAGCTCCTAAACCCTAATCTTCTCAACAGCTGCCAGCATGAATCTCCTCATCAACTCTGGAAGTTGGCCTTCAAGCTCTGGATCTCCAATGGCTTCATCATCACAAGTCTTCAGCTCTCCCCAAATCCCCAGGCAATCCCAATACCCAAACAGACAAACAATAATCCCCAGAGGGCATACCACACCAATCAATCAGATATACACAGTATATTAATAGCAGTAGGGGAGTCCTGATTTTTCTAAGGGGATTTGGTAACTACCCATAGCCCCTATAGTCCCATAGCTAAACTATTTAATCTCTAAGTCCTAAGGGAAATGAATTACTTCACCTAAGTTATCACTTAAAACCCTAATTTGTTCATGTTGTTCACACCTAAACTAAACACCTAAAATTAACTTCTAAAAATGGGAATTAAATTGTATTTACAAGTTGAGTGTCCAAACTAAACAACCTAAAAAGAATGGATAAAAAATATTAAAGCAACTAATAGAACAAAAATTAACAAATTCATGTATGAAATGAAACACCTAAAATATGCATTTATTTGGAAAATATGGGAAAAATATCAAATAAAAAATAAAATGCAATTTTTATTTTTTATAATTTTCTAGACTCTTTAAAGAAAATTATGCAAAAAGAATTATCAAAAAATAATGTTTTTTCAATTTTATATGATTTTTTGAAAATGCATGAAAATGAAAAGAAATTAAAAGAAATGAATATAAAGAAATAAGGGAAGGGGGTATGAAAAGCAAGGGCGCCCAGTTCATATTTCCAATGGGCCAATAACCAGGGGGTGCGAATAATAATTGCGTTAGGCCCAGTGTCTTTTAGAAATTAAATGGAAAAAACTAAAAGAAAAAGATAAACTGGCGGTGCAGGAAGTAAGCAGTTCACGTGTGTTTTAGTGGGCTTCTTAAAACGGGGGTGCGTATAGTCATCTGAGTCCAAAGCCCAACGTTTCAATTAAATGAAACGCGGCGTTTCACACTAAGCCACTCCCTCCGTTTTCAGTTTGAATGATAGTCGTCAGATGCGATGAAAAAGTCACGAAATTAATGGGATCTAACGGTTAAAACATCGTCTTCTCCAAACTAGACCTAGGGTTTTCAGAGTTCTTTTCCATGCAGCCATGTTCGAGCTCGTCCTTCTCCCTCCACAAGCCATGAAACCTCAAGATATAAAAAGCAAAAACAATCCAATTTCTTCCCTCTACACAACCATGCTATCAACTCCCTCTAAAACTCAGTCCATAAGTCAATTCGATAGAGATAACAGATGGTATCCAACTTTTTCACCTGTGATTGATCACTCCAATTCTCTTTAAGTCTTGCCCTAAACTAATCCATGTATTGCACTGATCATCACACGCTATTCAATCAAGATTATCATGCAATATCCTAACAGCTACAAGTCTCAACAGTTTGTACACTCCATAGCCAAACCTCACAAAACCTCTCCAAACTCTGTGGAAATCATCATCTATCTACCTAGGTCTCTAATACACTACCAAACCTATGCCATGATCACTATGCTAGCTAATTCGAAAGAAAACATACCTGGTGCAAATTCTTGATAACAGGTGCTAAAATCTCTGAATCAGATGCTTGTGATGAATGGAAAGCGATCCAAGAACTCAATGATAGCTTCTGTATGCAACAAGTATGATTCCAAGACTTTGAATCACTCACTTCCACAACTTGTGATTTTTGAATGATGATGATGAATGGCACGATTCTTGGTTCAATTTGCCAAATCTTTGATGAAATTCTGATCTAGGGAAGGTGATGGTGAAGAACAAATCAAAAATGGTGATGATTGGTGGAGATTTGAGAGTGTTTGAGAAACTTTTGCAAATTGGAGAAAGTGTGTATAACTTGGGGTTTTGAGAAAATGCAATCACCAACCATGGCATGAACCATCTCATATCAATATATACATGAGGTTAGAACCTCCTAGAAACTTGGAGAAGCTTCCCTTGCATTCTTTCCTTTGAATTTGGTTTATGTACCTTCCATTACAAGCAACCATGGATAACTCCCAAAATGTGAACTATGCTCAAAATTCCACTTTAGCCAATGTCTTTAAAATGATCTTTCCATTCAAAATGACCTATAATTTTGCTTCATTTGGCCAAAATATGAAAAATCTCATTTTTAAGTCCATTTTTATTCATTAAATCCAACAATTTTGAAACCTTGTGCTATGAATCTTTCCAATCTCTCATGGTCACTTTTATAGACTCAAAATGTCATTTGGAACAAGTTTGATGTTGTAAAGTTTTCCATTTGAAGCTTCCTTGTATGAGTTTTGGGCATAGGTTAAAATGACCTGTAATTCTCAAATGACCAAAATACCCTTTGCTTGCCAAGACCATAAGTAGAGTTCCACAAATCATATGAAGGAATACTATACCATTCTAGAAAGCTAAGACAATGAGGAACAACTCTTATGTTGACTAGAAATTCATTTGAAATCTCCTTGAGGGGTAAAAATAGCTTGGAAGTCAAGTCACTTTCACAGGCAAAATTTCAGATACCTCAGATGACCTGTAACTTGCAAGGACCATAACTTGAGTTCTATAAATCATCTTGATGTCTTCCACCACTAAAATTAAAGGTCTTGAGGTCCTCTACAAGTTCCATGTTGGCCAAGGATCCATTTGAAGCTTTCATTTTGACTTATCTTGCTTGGAAATTTGACCTAAACTAGGGGATTTTACATAGAAACCCTAATTTAGAACCCCCTCTTCTCCTTGATTTCTCTTGATTTCTTCTTAGCATAACAACATATCCTTATTTTACATGTCAAATGATGAACCCCACATCTCTCCAATAGCCCTCAATGCCTTTCAATCAGTCAATTGACCTAGAGTTGACCCAGGGTTGACCCAGATGAAACCCTAGTTGACTGTCTTCCTCCACAACTCTTGTGACTACACCAATGACTTGTCTCCTTCTCCAAATGACTTTATAAGTCTCCCCTGATGTCTAGATACTCCCCATGCTTAGCCCACAGCTCACAATTTCTTTGTTGATCCTCAGACACCCTCAGTTAGGAGATATACTCAATGCTCGATCTACTGACTTCTTCAACTTTCAAATTCGTTTCTGATGACTTGAATGAGATTGAATTTGAATAATAACCTCTTGATAGGCCTCTAGATATGAGAATAATGATTGGTTCTCTGTTGAATGACTTGCTATGCTTATGCTATGCAGAAGAGTAACATATGTACATGACTCTATATGCAAATGCTAATGATATTGAAACATAAACCAAGTGAATAAGGTTGAGCAAATTTTAGGGTGCAACAGATGGGTATGGAGTTGGGAATGGTATGTGGCAAGAAGATCAGCAGGAGGACGCTTTCTCCGGCGGAGGCTTCGAAGGGCCGATGGATGACTCCCAGAAGATCAGAATGCTGGAAGAGCAGATGAGGGGGGTCCTGAACCAAAGTGCTGTGGGCTTGGACATGGCAACAATGGGCCTGGTACCTGGCTTGAGGGTGCCAATCAAATTCAAAGCTCCTACGTTTGATAAGTATAAAGGGGACACCTGTCCGAAAGTGCATGTGCGAGCTTATTACAGAAAGATGTCGGCATATTCAATTGATGAGAGAATGCTAATGCATTTCTTTCAAGATAGTTTGTCAGGCCCTTCCCTAGAGTGGTATATGGGGTTGGAGCCAACCAATATCAAGACATGGAAGCAATTGGCAGAGGCATTTGTAGCTCACTACAAGTATAACAGCGACTTGGCACCCAATCGGGTCCAATTGGCAGGGCTGTCTCAGAAAAAGGATGAGAGCTTTAAAGAGTACGTGCAAAGGTGGCACAATATGGCTGCCAGGGTCCGTCCTCCTTTAGAATACAAGGAAATGAATGACATGTTCGTCGGCACGTTCACAGGCATGTTCCATGACAAGTTGTTTCATACATCTCTGGCCAGTTTCTCAGATTTGATTCTGATGGGAGAAAAGATCGAACGTAACATCAAGCAGGGAAAGTTCCAAGTCGAGGAATCAACTGCATCTGGCAGTAATAGGAAGGCTTTTGGTGGGCGCCGTCAGGGTGAGGCAAGCGCAGTATTTGGAGGCCGAGGCAGGGGACGAAACCAATATCATCAGCCGCAGCAGGTGGCGAGTGTTACTATCCCATATCAGCAACAACCACTTCAACCACAACAACCGTTTCAGCAGCAGCCAATGCAGCAACAACAGCAGCAGCAGCCGCAGCCGCAGCAGGGCGCGCAGCAGGCCCAGCGAAGATTCCAGGGTGGTAAACCGAGAAGAGTGTTTGAGAAGCCTCCCTCAACCTATGCAGATTTATTGCAGACGCTGTTGGGTCTAAATCGGGTAGAGAAGAGAACTCTGGCACCGATAACGAGAACTCCCCCGTTTGGTTATGATGCAAGCAGGCACTGTGAGTTTCATTCTGGGGCTCCGGGCCACGATATAGAGGGTTGCCATGCTTTTAAGCATGTTGTGCAGGATCTTTTGGACAATAAGACTATCAATTTCGGAACAGCAGGGCCGAATATAGTGCAGAAACCCATGCCTAATCATGGGGCGAACGCCATTCTGACTGAGGAAGGGTTGAATCTGATTATGAATGTCGACGATTTAAAGACGCCGCTGAGCGAGATAAAAAGCAGACTGTTGCAAGGGGGTGTTTATCCAGGGTGTGACGAGTATTGCTTAGAATACTGGACCCTAGCTGGAGGGTGTGATGATTTGAAGAAAGGCATTCAGGCTTAAATTGATGGAGGCACATTGCAGTTTGACCGAGCAGCAACTGAAGAGCCCGCAGGGGCAGTAGCAGATGATCAGAGTGATGTGGCCACTGTAACGATTCCTCGAAAGACAATCACTATTGCAGCACCGGTCCAGCGACCACCGGTCACCATAACTAAGGCCGGACCAATCCCGTACGAGAACACAAAAGCAGTCCCCTGGTCATATGGGTTGGAGGTGTATTGTGACGGGATAAAGATTGATGTTGATAAGCAGCCAGCTGATACTGTCGACAACGTTGTTGGTTCAGGAGGTATGACAAGGAGTGGTAGGATCTTCATATCACCGGAGGTGGAGGCCGAAAGACTAGCAAAAGGGAAAGGGAAAGTGGTTGAGAATGTCCCAGTGCAAGCAAGCGAAAAAGAAGCGGCATCGAAAGACGTAGAAGAGTTCATGCGCTTGATACGAAAAAGTGATTATAAGATTGTGGAGCATCTGCAGCAGACGCCGTCCAAAATATCCATCTTGTCATTGCTCTTGTGTTCTGAGGCTCACAGAAATGCCTTGTTGAAAGTCCTGGATACTTCCTTCGTACCCCAAGACGTCTCTGTAAATCAGCTGGAAGGAGTGTTGGCACATGTGAATGCAGGCCACAGCTTGGGCTTTACCGACTTCGATTTGACCCCGAAAGGGAGAGATCATAATATGGCGCTGCACATATCTGTTGAATGTAGAGGATCAGTAATTTCGCATGTATTGGTCGACACCGGATCGTCTCTGAATGTGATGCCTAAGAAAGCGATGATGAAGCTGGATGTCAGAGGAATCCTGTGCACGCCCAGTGACTTGGTAGTCAGAGCGTTTGACGGCACGCGAAGAACAGTCTTTGGATCGATAACATTGCCCCTGCAAGTAGGGCCGGAGGTGTTCGCCACTGAATTTTATATCATGGATATACAGCCTGCATACAGCTGCTTGCTTGGAAGACCTTGGATTCACGGGGCTGGGGCAGTCACGTCTACCCTGCATCAGAAGTTAAAATATATGGTCGGAGACAGCGTAGTCACCGTGTGCGGAGAAGAAGATGTCCTGGTCAGCCATCTGTCGTCATTTAAATATGTGGAGGTCGACGGAGAGATCCACGAAACACCCTGCCAGGCATTTGAAGGGTTGCGTATCAGGGACAAAGGTCCCGGGCCGAGCAAAGCGTCGGAGATAGCCGTCTCGTCGTATAAAGAAGCTCAAGCTCTGGTGGAGGCAGGAGAAGTGAAGGGCTGGGGCAAAGTGCTGGATATTCCTGTAAAGATGGACCGGTTAGGGCTGGGATACCAACCATCGTCGTCAACACCTGCTGTGGGGGCACCCCGTTTCAGAGGGCCAATAACCATCTCTGCTAGTGGAGTATGTCATGAGACCGTCAATGCTGCTTCGGAGTCTGACGAAGGAGACAGCGACTGTGATATGGATGCCTGGATTCAGCCAAGCACGCCAGGGCAGGGACTGTGCAACTGGTCTATTCAGGAGCTTGTTCCTGTGACTCTTAAACAGTAATGCTTTGCTTTATTAATTGTTGAATAATCTGATGTCTTGCCCGGGGCATCATGATTTGCTTAGGGTTGTGTTGTTATGAACATTGCGTGTTAATCATTAAATAAATGGCGTTTTTTCATGAGCAAATACTGTAATCTCTGTCTTTCTTGTTTTGTATAAAATGGCAACATGGTTATTCGCTTTATACGCATTTTGAAGCACTTAACCATTCCTTTTGCAGGATAACATTTTCAGATGACATCCTTGAACCACCTATGACTCGTCCTGACTTTGAGCATCCGGTATTTCAGGTCGAAGAAGAGGTTGTCGAAGATAGTGACGTTCCTGAAGAACTGTCTTGGTTGGTGAAACAAGAAGAGCGTGTCATTCTGCCGCACGAAGAGGTCATCGAAATTATCAACTTGGGGTCGGAAGGGGTTGAGAAGAATATTCGTATCGGAGCCGCGCTGCAGGGTGATATCAAGCGAAGATTGGTTGAAATGCTCAGAGAGTATAGTGATGTATCCGCTTGGTCGTATGAAGATATGCCAGGGCTCGATACAGATATGGTTGTGCACCGTCTGCCACTGAAAGAAGAATGCCCGCCAGTCAAACAAAAGCTTCGCAGAACTCGACCAGACATGGCAGTGAAGATCAAAGAGGAAGTTCAAAAACAGTGGGACGCTGGTTTCCTGGCTGTGACAAAATACCCCTCATGGGTTGCTAACATCGTACCAGTGCCAAAGAAAGATGGCAAGGTTCGAATGTGCGTGGATTATAGAGATTTGAATAAAGCAAGCCCAAAAGACGATTTTCCGCTTCCTCATATTGACGTGCTAGTTGATAATACTGCTCAATACTCCGTATTCTCCTTCATGGATGGCTTTTCAGGCTATAATCAGATTAAAATGGCGCCAGAGGATATGGAGAAGACCACTTTCATAACGCCTTGGGGAACATTTTGCTACAAAGTGATGCCCTTTGGTTTGAAAAATGCTGGGGCAACATATCAGCGTGCGATGACAACTCTTTTCCATGATATGATGCATAAAGAGATCGAAGTTTATGTTGACGATATGATTGCCAAATCCCAAACGGAGGAAGAGCATCTGGTGAATCTGTTGAAGTTATTTAAGAGGCTTAGGAAGTTCAGGCTGAGACTGAACCCTAACAAATGCACCTTCGGGGTGAGATCGGGTAAACTGCTGGGGTTTATCGTAAGCGAAAGAGGAATAGAGGTCGATCCTGCTAAAATAAAAGCGATCCAAGAAATGTCGACGCCTAAAACAGAAAAAGAGGTGCGCGGGTTTTTAGGGAGGTTGAACTACATCGCCCGGTTCATATCTCACCTAACTGCTACGTGCGAACCATTATTCAAGCTGTTGAAGAAAGATCAAGCTGTGACATGGAACGAAAATTGTCAAAAGGCGTTCGATAAAATAAAGCAGTATTTGCATGAGCCTCCTTTCTTGATACCCCCAGTGGCAGGGAGACCCTTGATCATGTATTTGACGGTTCTTGAGGGAAGCATGGGTTGTGTCCTCGGTCAACACGACGAGACAGGAAGAAAAGAGCATGTGATCTACTACTTGAGTAAGAAATTTACAGACTGTGAATCTCGATACTCAATGCTGGAGAAAACTTGTTGCGCGCTAGCCTGGGCCGCCAAGCGTTTGAGGCAATACATGTTGAATCATACAACCATGCTCATCTCGAAGATGGATCCTATCAAATATGTATTCGAAAAGCAGGCATTGTCAGGGAGAATTGCCCGTTGGCAGATGGTCTTGACTGAATATGACATCCAATACGTCTCGCAAAAGGCTATAAAGGGGAGCGTGTTGTCTGAGTATCTGGCGGAGCAGCCTATTGAAGATTACCAATCGATGAGGTTTGATTTTCCTGACGAGGATATCATGTACCTAAAGATGAAGGATTGTGAAGAGCCGTTGCCAGACGAAGGGCCAGAGTTGGGTTCCAAGTGGAAAATGATATTTGACGGAGCTGTGAATGCTTACGGTAGCGGAATAGGGGCAATCATCACTACGCCGCATGGGTCGCACATCCCGTTTACTGCCCGATTGACCTTTGCCGTTACCAACAATGAGGCCGAGTACGAAGCTTGTATAATGGGGCTTGAAGAAGCCATTGATTTACGAATCAAGAATCTGGACGTATACGGAGACTCAGCTCTGGTGGTGAATCAAATCAAAGGGGAATGGGAGACGCGTCAGCCCAACTTGATACATTACATGAATTATGCAAGGAGATTGTTGCCTTTCTTCGACAAGGTTGAATTGCATCACGTACCGCGGGCAGAGAATCAAATGGCTGACGCTCTCGCCACGTTGTCTTCCATGTACAAAGTCAATTTCTGGAACGAGGCTCCCAGAATCATTATCTCTCGGCTTGACAGGCCAGCTTATGTATTTGCCATTGATGAAGCATCTGATGACAAACCGTGGTATTTTGATATCCTTAATTTCCTGAAGAATAAAGAGTATCCGGCTGGGGCATCCAGTCAAGATCAGAAGACTTTCAGGAGATTAGCGGGTAATTTCTATTTGAATCCGGATGGCGTCTTATACAGAAGAAACCACGACTTGGTGCTGTTGCGTTGTGTAGATGAGAAAGAGGCCAAGTTGCTCATGGAGGAAATACATGAAGGTACCTTTGGTACGCATGCTGGTGGGCATGCTATGACGAGAAAGCTGCTGCGGGCAGGTTATTTTTGGCTGACTATGGAAACTGACTGTTTCAAGTTTGCGAGGAAGTGCCACAAGTGCCAAATCTATGCTGATAAGATCCATGTGCCTCCGAGTCCTCTAAATGTGATGTCATCGCCTTGGCCATTCTCGATGTGGGGAATCGATATGATTGGAAAGATCGAGCCGACAGCTTCTAATGGGCACCGGTTCATTTTAGTAGCGATCGATTATTTCACCAAGTGGGTGGAAGCGGCGTCTTACGCAAATGTAACGAAGCAAGTGGTGGCCAGATTCATCAAGAGAGATATCATTTGCCGATATGAGATCCCCGAGCGGATAATCACGGATAACGGTTCGAACCTGAACAACAAAATGATGAAGGAGCTCTGTCAAAATTTCAAGATCGAACATCACAACTCCTCCCCGTACCGACCCAAGATGAATGGCGCTGTCGAAGCGGCCAATAAGAATATCAAGAAGATCGTTTAGAAAATGGTGGTGACCTATAAGGATTGGCATGAGATGCTACCTTTCGCTTTGCACGGTTATCGTACGACGGTACGCACATCAACCGGGGCAACCCCGTTCTCGTTAGTATACGGAATGGAAACGGTATTACCATTGGAAGTTGAGATCCCTTCTCTGAGGGTATTGCGAGACGTTCAGCTAGACGAGGCAGAATGGGTAAAAGACAGGTTGAACCAATTGAGTTTGATGGATGAGAAGAGCCTAGCTTCTCTAGCATATGGTCGTTTATACCAAAGCCGAATGAAGAAAGCATATGATAAGAAGATACATCCGCGGAGCTTTCAGACGGGCGACCTTGTGCTGAAAAGGATTCTCCCGCCGCAGGCAGATCACAGGGGCAAGTGGACCCCCAACTACGAAGGGCCATACGTTGTCAGGAAAGTCTTTTCAGGAGGAGCGTTGTTGTTGTCCACCATGGACGGTGAAGATTTCGCGTCACCTGTAAATTCGGACGCAGTTAAAAAATACTTTGCTTGAAATTGACCCGCTGGACAAAAAAAAGAGAGTCCAGGCAAAAATGGGGCATCCTGGCGAACCAAAAACAGAATGAAAGGTTCGGGCAAAAGTTAGGGATAAAATTGAAAAAATGTACACCCGCGAAGTTGAAAACCTACACTGGGCGGCTTCGGCAAAAAAGGGTATCCCGGTGAACTGAAAACCCGTAAAGGGTGGTGTAACCCGGTGAACTGACTTTAAACAATGTTGCGGATAGCAAGAGTCGCCACCGACTTTTATTTTATCCATAAGGAAAGGTTATAAAAGAACAGGAAAGACCTTAGAGAATATTTTGAGTCCGGGGGGTAGGTTATGAAAGGGGAAGGTGTTAGCACCCTTTTCATCCATGGTTATCCATGGGCTCTTAGGTACTTAAGCTCACTTTTGAATTGTTTTGAAAGTGTAGTGTGTGAATAGCAAAAAATTTCAGAATAGTTTAATAATAATCCGTGTATGGATGTGAAAAAAACTTGTTTGAAAATTTTGTTGGAAATTTGTTTAAGTGTGAAAAAGTTTTGAAGTGAGCAAGTATCTAGGAGTAGCCTACCCTAATGTTTTAAGGTCTTTCTTATTCTTTATCCTTTCCTTAGTAAGACTATCCCTACTATAATGGAGTAGGTAGTCCTTACTTTGGATGTTAAGGGACATGTGAGGGACAATTGGATTTTTGAAGGCCATTGTGGGGTGTAATAAGCACATATAAGGGACCATCATCATTTTTCGAAAGGGACTCGATTCGTAAAGGCAACCATAAGGGACTTTGATGATTTTTTCTATTTGAGGGACTTGCTTTATACACCCCACTTAACCAATATTCATAGGCAACTTGAGGGATATCCTTAGGAAGTGAGACGACGATTAAAATCGACTTACGTGTGTGACGTGTTTATTTTAATTATCTTTATTTAAAAGTGATCTAAATTTATTTTAATATTACATACAGGTTGTTACACTCCCTAATTACTAACCATAATAATAATAATTAAATAATTAAACAACTTTACATCCAAGAAACAATTACAAAATAATAAGCAAAATAATTAAATAGCAAAGATAAATAAAATATAAATAAGCAATAATAAATAATAAAGGGGGTTAATTCTAAGTTTACTCGGCAAGACATCGCATCTTGTGCCTACGTATCCTTACGGGAGTGGAATCAGAGTAATCGTAGTTCCCCTCAAAAGGGAGGTTAGAGACTTCTTGACTGTGGTCAAGGTCTCACGGGGAATAAACATGTCTTAAGGACACGCTTACGTGGAGTGTAGAAACTCCAAATCTCTATGTTGAATTGTTAAGTTGTAATTAGGGTTAAATTAGGTTAGGGATTCCACGGCGGGAAACCCTAAAATGAGCGCGGCGGCTCTTTGACCTAATGCTAGGGGTAAAAGTTGTAATTTTGCCTGCGGCGAGGCATTTGTGAAAAATTTAGGGTTGAAAAGGTGTAAGGGTTGAAGGTGAGGACTATTGACACGGCGGTCAAAAGCTAGACCTAATTCCTTCGGCAGTGCGTAGTGTGACAGAAATAATGGTAAACGCGTGAGATAATTGAATTGCAAACAGAGAGATAATGTCATAATTTAAATCATGCAAGCAGAAATTTAAAGGCAGAATTTAAAGAGCGATTGTTAAGTTCGCGAGGTTACATGAGAGGAGCAGATACAATATGATAATGAAATTTGAATTGAACAATAATAAAATAAAATAAATAACGGTTCTAGTTATTATAAAAAAAAAGATTTTAGTTATTATTTTAAATTTATCTAAAAAAAAAGTTTTTCTTAAAAATAATAGGTTTTCATATTAATTTGGAAAAGATGTTAATGTTATTTATTTTAAAAAACAGATTTTTATATTATAACAAGTTTTAATAAATTAATGATAACAATAATAATAATAATGGTAATAATAATGATAATAATGATAATAATAATAAATAATGATAATAATAATAATACTAATAATAATAATAATAATAATAATAATAATAATAATAATAATAATAATAATAATAATAATAATAAAGCAATAATGAATTTTAAATGTGCCAAATCACCCAACAATGTTGCTAACGCAGAAATGCGCTCATCGCAACCAGATCTAAATTGGACGAAACGAAATTTATCGCAAAGAAAAAAGAAATTAAGCAAAAAATAGTATTATTGCTCACACAAAAATGCGATCATCGCAACCAGATCGAACTAACACAAATGTCACGCGTCATGCACACAAATGTGCAAACATCGTATCGACATAATTCGATCAAAAATTATTCTTATATATATATATATATATATATATATATATATATATATATATATATATATATATATATATATATATATATATATATATATATATATATATATATATATATATATATATATATATGTATATATATAAACTCTAACAATTTAAAAATTATATATATAAACGTAACAGTAATAGATGAAGAAAAAGAAATAACGGTAAAGATGAAGAAAAATAAACAACAGTAATAGATGAAGGAAAAGAAATAACGGTAAACGATGAAGAAAAAAGAAACAATAGTAATGGATGAAGAAGAAAACTAAATAACGGCAAACGGCACTCACTCCTCTTAGGTTTTTTTTCATTCTCTCCCTCTTTTCCAACAAGGCAACACATGTATATATAGGGAACAAATTAGGGTTAACACCAAATTGTCAATAATGTCCCTAAAGCCCATTTTAAAGCCCAAACTAAATAATTAGTTAAGAAAAAATAAAATTTACATAATTTAAAATAATTAAAATAAACTTAAAATAAAAACTAATAATCCTATTGATTCCTAAAATCAAAAATATTATAAAAAGAACAAAATTTTTTTCAATATTTTTTATTTTATGATTTTTTGGATATTTTTATGAATAATTTAGAAAAAAGTGAAAAAAATAATATTTTAAAAAATGATTTAATTAAAATACGAAAATAATAATTAAATAATAATAAAAAACTATTTTTGTTATTTTTTTAATGAAAGATAGAAAAATTTAGAGTAAAAATAATAAAAAACAAAAAAAAAATGACAAAGGTGAGATTCGAACTCTCAACCTCTCACACTCATAACTCCTTACACATGTCCTCCTGCCAATTGTGCCATTTTTACTTTTTAGAAAAAAAATGCATGCCATATGATATTTACCTGCAAAAAGTCAAACGACTACACAAATTTGTTAGTAATTGATTAAATGCAATAAAAATGCAATGAAATGCGACGACAAATCTTAGGGCAAAATTTGGGGTATTACAATTATTATGATAATATTTCTCACCCAACCTCTCTTTGATGTTGGCAAAAAAAATCATGAAGTTTGACTTTGGTTTGACCACAGTTGACCTCAGTTTGACTTTTTAACTGCATTGACTGCTTTTGACTTATCTGATCATCTGACTGAACAAACTTTTGAGAAAAGTCTTGAAACTTGACATGGGGGTTCTTATACACATATAAGACGTTATGAAGCTCACTTGAAGTCTTGGAAGTCCATTTAGCCTGATTAAAGTCAAAACCCTAGTTTTGGATGCACTGCTTAGGAGGTGCATTGTCTGAGGGAATTGTCAACTCTTCTGACCAATTGTGAACTTTGTGAACCTTGTGAATCTTCATAAGATATCTTGCGATACTCATGGGAGGTATTGTGAAGCTTGTGAACCTTGTGAACATCATGAAGTGGCTTTGTAGGCCCCATGACCCTTAGGAAAGCTTTGTAAACATTGTGAATCTTGTGAACCTTGTGAACCTTCAAGAAGCAACCTATGGACTTCATGAACCTCATGAAAGATCTTGAAAGCACTGTGGGACTTGTGAACCTTGTGAACCTTCATAAAGTAGCTTGTGGACTTTATGAACTTCATGAAAGGTTATGCAAGTTGTTGGAGAACTTGTGAACCTTGTGAACCTTCTTAGAACACAAAGTCTTGTATTGTGAGGGCAAATTTTGGGGTGCAACAGCTGCCCCTGTTCAATTTTCTGAAACCTGAGGGGTTAGATTGGTATATTTGCCAGTCGTAACCTGGAAGGTTGAAGGGGATTGAACACAAAAGCCCAAAAATTTGCACTCACCAGTGCACTAGAGTGGTACAGATGGCTAGTTGAATATGATTGAGTGGGCTTAAAGATGCCACTAGGGGGGGAGCAGTTCAAAATATGGGTGTATGATGAAAGCTGTCAGGAGTCTAGAATAATAATGATGTAGCAGCATGTCTTCATGAGGATAGAGCAAATAGTGATAACCCTAAAGCAGTCTTGAAGCAATGATATGATTTCAGGAGGATAGAACAATGAATGGCTCTAAAGCAGTCTTGAAATAATAATGTGATATGTCTTCAGGAGGATAGAGCAATCGATAGCTCTAAAGCAGTCTTGAAGTAATGATTTCAGGAGGATAGAGCAATGGATAGCTCTAAAGCAGTCTTGAAATAATAATGTAATTTCAGGAGGATAGAGCAATGGATAACTCTAAAGCAGTCTTGAAATAATTAGATGGCTTCAGGAGGATAGAGCAATGAATAGCTCTAAAGCAGTCTTGAAGCAATGATATGATTTCAGGAGGATAGAACAATGAATGGCTCTAAAGCAGTCTTGAAATAATAATGTGATATGTCTTCAGGAGGATAGAGCAATCGATAGCTCTAAAGCAGTCTTGAAGTAATGATTTCAGGAGGATAGAGCAATGGATAGCTCTAAAGCAGTCTTGAAATAATAATGTAATTTCAGGAGGATAGAGCAATGGATAACTCTAAAGCAGTCTTGAAATAATTAGATGGCTTCAGGAGGATAGAGCAATGAATAGCTCTAAAGCAGTCTTGAAGTAGTAATATGACCTCATGAGGATAGAGCAATGAATAGCTCTAAAGCAGTCTTGAAGTAATAGGATGATTTCAGGAGGATAGAGCAATCAGTAGCTCCAAAGCAGTCTTGAAGTCATGAGAGGCTATCAGGAGGATAAAATAACCCTGAGGTTACAATAAAGCAGTCCAAAGTAATAAGAAGCTCTTCAGGAGGATAAAGTAACCCTGAGGTTACAATAAAGCAGTCCCAAAGATCATAAGCTTGTTTGTTGGATAATTAACCTGAAAACAAGGTAGCATTCTGTATAACAACATTAGTTTATGCTTTATGTATGCATGTATGACATGATGCACTTAGGTAATGTACTATAGACATATATGTTATGGTATGATGTAAATGATGTATGTATGATATGACACTGCTGGAAGTGTCTGGATATCCTTGTATAACAACTGCTGGCCAAGGAAAATAAATCCCGATTCGTTGTTGAAGAATATATAACCCTCCGTCTGCTGGGGATAACAAGGTATAGATAACCTCCCGTTGTTGGGGATAACAAGGTATAGATAACCTCCCGTTGTTGGGGATAGTGGGGTATAGATAACCTTCGCTTTCGTTTGATAGTAGGATAAGTATAACATCCCGTCTTCGTTCATCGTGCCCTTATTGGAAAGTAATTTCCCGTATATCCGTATGAGGATAAAAGAGATGGATATAAATTCCAGGGGAGATTAGACTTTGTGAAAATGGATTAGTCCTACTGATGGTTTGTAGTTGTCTTGTAAAGATGAACCGGCGAAGCTTCGTTGAAATCCTTCCCTCGTTCGTCCTTAGTAAATACTATTACTGCATTTTCATGCATTTCTGGTAAACATCAATCATATTAAAAGCATACATGCATTTCTGGTACACATCAATCATATTCAAAGGCATACATACATTCAAACACAACCAATGGACGTTTCGCTTATGTAAATAGGGTAAAAGTAAATCTGGATTCAAAAGATGGAATTTATTTATATCAAAAGTGACCCATGCACGGGTAAGTTTGTACAAGGAGACATAAACCCTAGTAAGAGAATTTTGTCATGAAGTTTTACAAAAAGAATCAGCTATGTGGGAAATAATCCTATTGAGTTTCAATTCTACTATTGCCACTCAAGTATCTCATCTTCTTGCTGTTGAGACGGAAACGATTGGATTGAGCTTTATCTGTTTGAGCTTGAGTAAGTAGTACAACTGGTTGCAGTTTCATGAGTGATCCAAACGAGACATAGTCATACGCTTTAATCCCTAACTTTTGCCTGGATTGCCCTTTCAGGTTTTCAATCCACCGGGATACCCTTTTTTGCCCAAGCCGCCTTTTCAGGTTTTCGACTTGCCGGGTGTACATCTTTTTATATATATATCCCTAATTTTTGCCCAAACCCTTTTGGTTTGCCGGGATGCCCTTATTTTTGCCTAGGCCTGTCAACCTAGCGGGTCTCTTTTTATGCGTAGTATTTTTTAACTATGTCTGCGTTTACAGGTTGTGGGAAGTCTTCACCATCCATTGTAGTCAGTATCATGGCACCTCCTGAGAACACTGTCTTGACTACAAATGGTCCCTCATATGTTGGAGTCCACTTGCCCCTAGGATCACCCTGTGGTAATATGATACGCTTGATTACCAAATCACCAGCCTGATATACCTTTGGCTTAACCTTCTTGTTAAAAGCTTTGATCATCCGTTTCTGGTACATCTGGCCATGACAAACTGCTGCTAACCTTTTCTCATCAATCAAATTTATCTGGTCAAGTCGAGTCTGAATCCACTCATCTTCATCCAAGCCTGCATCCTTCATAATTCTCAAGGAACTGAATCTTCATATCAATAGCAACTTGCATACCCATGATACATGCCTCATACTCAGCCATGTTATTGGTACAATAGAAACAAAGTCTGGCAGTAATCGGGGTATGACAACCTTCAGGGGAACTAATCACAACACCAACACCATTACCATGTGCATTGGAGGCACCATCAAAAACCATAGTCCATCGGGATCCTTGTTCAGGTCCGTCATACTGTCCAGGTTCTTTGGTAACAGACATAATGTCTTCATCAGGGAACTCAAAATTCATTGACTGGTAATCATCTACTGCTTGATGAGCCAAATGATCAGCAACAACACTCCCCTTAATGGCCTTCTGAGTAGTATACTGTATATCATATTCCGTCAAGATCATTTGCCATCTTGCAATTCTTCCGGAGAGAGCAGGTTTCTCAAATATGTACTTGATTGGATCCATCTTCGAAATCAACAAGGTAGTATGGGTCAACATATACTGTCTTAGTCGGCGAGCAGCCCATGCCAAAGCGCAGCAAGTTTTCTCGAGCAGTGAGTATCTTGTTTCACAGTCGGTAAACTTTTTGCTAAGGTAGTATATTGCCTGCTCTTTTCGACCAGACTCGTCATGTTGCCCCAATACACACCCCATTGAGTTGTCTAATACTGTTAAATACATAATCAAGGGTCTTCCATCAACTGGTGGCATTAAAATTGGAGGTTCTAGCAAATATCTCTTGATTTCATCAAAGGCAGTCTGGCACTCATCATTCCATTCCATCACCTGATCTTTCTTCAACAACTTGAAGATTGGCTCACAGATGGTAGTTAATTGGGAAATAAATCTTGCAATGTAGTTCAATCGTCCCAAGAAACCTCTAACCTCCTTCTCAGTACGGGGAGCTGGCATCTCTCGTATAGCTTTCACTTTTGCAGGATCCACTTCAATACCTTTTCCACTGACAATGAAACCCAGGAGCTTTCCAGATCTAACTCCAAAAGTACACTTGTTTGGATTTAATCTCAACCTGTATTTCTTCAACCTCTCAAACAACTTGTGCAGATGATCAAGATGTTGTTCTTCATTCTGAGACCTGGCTATCATATCATCCATATATACCTCTATCTCATGATGAATCATATCATGAAACAAAGCCACCATAGCACGCTGATATGTTGCCCCTGCATTCTTCAAACCAAATGGCATTACCTTATAGCAAAAGGTGCCCCACTGCGTCACAAATGTAGTCTTCTCCATATCTTCAGGTGCCATCTTGATTTGATTGTAACCAGAGAAACCATCCATAAAAGAGAATACCTTATGCTGAGCAGTGTTGTCTACCAGAATATCAATATGAGGAAGTGGAAAGTCATCTTTAGGGTTAGCCTTGTTCAGATCTCTGTAGTCTACACACATACGTACCTTACCATCTTTCTTAGGAACTGGTACCACATTTGCAACCCACTGAGGATAAGAAGTTACGGCCAAGAACCCTGCATTGAACTGTTTCATTACCTCTGCTTTGATCTTTTCTGACATTTCAGGACGCATACGACGAACCTTCTGCTTCTTTGGACGACAATCTTCTTTCACTGGCAAACGGTGAACCACAATGTCTGTATCCAACCCTGGCATATCTTCATAAGACCAAGCAAAGATCTCCACATAGTCACGTAGCATCTGAATCAACCTGCTCTTGACACTGTCCTCTAAATCAGCCCCTATTTTGACCTCTTTTCTGTTTTCTTCAGTTCCCAGATTCACAACTTCGACTGGCTCTTCATGTGGCTGTATAGCTTTCTCTTCTTGTTGTAACAACCTAGCAAGCTCTACAGGTATTTCACAATCGTCCTCGTTTCCGTCTTCAGTTTGATAGATCGGATTCTCGAAATTGTAATTGGCAATAGTAGAACTGTTATCAACTGGATCCAGAGTGGATGAGGATCTGCATTTTAGTGACGTGGGTGTGTGTAAGAACACATAGCTGATAAAGCAAGAATAAACGAAAAAGAAAGACAAGGAACACAATATTTACGAAAACGAAACGTCCACTGATTTTATTGAATGAAGTATGCAAATGAAATGACAACCCGTAACAAGCACACCATTGTGCCCCGGGTAAGGCACATGGCTTGAAAGTTTTAATTGTTCCAGAAATTATAAATTTAAAAACATAACACAGTAATAGTATTTACTCCTGACTAAAGGAGATAGGGATAACATCTTCAGCTTTCCAATTATTGAGTCCAGCACCCACAGTAGGAAAAATCCATGCCTCCAAGTTGTAGTCTTTATCTTGATCTCCCACAGCATTGATAACCCCTTGATTGGTGATACGAACAGCACGAGCACGACGAACAGCCTTCTGGGACTCTTCTTCCACCACAGCTTTTGCATCATTGAGGGAGGCCATTGCCATTGTTGGAGGGTTTCTGATGACCACAGGAACCTTCTTCACAGCAGGAGGAGTCACACAATCCTTAACAGCCCAGGGAACCACTTCAAATGACTGACATGGAGTTTCAATGTATTCACCTTCTACTTCCAGATACTTGAAAGTGTTTACATGGCTGACAAAGTATTCTTCCTCTCCAAAGACAGTAACAACTTTTCCATTCACCGGATATCTCAACTTTTGATGTAATGTGGAGGTCACAGCACCTGCCCCATGGATCCAGGGACGACCAAGCAGACATGAGTACGAAGGACGAATATCCATCACATAGAATGTAGCGGTAAACACCTGAGAGCCAACCTTGATTGGAAGATCAATTTCCCCATGCACTACTCTTCTAGAACCATCAAAAGCCTTTACCACAATATTACTGGGCTTCAATACCGTATCTTTAGGACTCAACTTGTTCAGGACTTCCTTAGGCAACACATTCAGAGAGGAACCATTGTCTATCAGCACATGAGACGGGGTAGTGCCCCTGCATTCAATTGAAATATGCAAGGCCCTGTTATGATCCCTTTTGGCAGGGGTCAAGTCAGCATCAGAAAATTCTAACCCGTTGTCATAGGTCAGGTGAGCAACACAATTCTCAAACTGGTCCACAGAAATTGCACTGGGTACATGAGCCATCTTTAGAAACTTGATCAATGACTTGGCATGAGCCTCAGAACATAATAACAGGGAGAGCATATAAATCTTTGAGGGAGTATGCCCCGGCTGATCAACAATATCATAATCACTCTTGCGAATGATTTTCAATACTTCTTCCATCTGCTTAGAGAGGTCATCAGCAGCTGGCACATCAGTAGATACAGGCTCAATAACAGGACCCTTGCCCCGAGCATCAGTGGTGGAAATAACGGCAAGAGTAACTGCACTCTTAGAAGCAACTGGAGGAGAGAAGACTCTTCCACTACGAGTGATTTTGCTAGATCCAGCAATATTATCAATGTCAACAGGCATATCAGGTAAAGGCTCCTGTTTGACACCATGGATGTAAACATCAGACCCATAGTGCCAAGGCACAGCTTTGTCAGATGTATAAGGAATAGGACCAGGAGTGGTAATGATCAGAGGAGCTACTCTGGCTTCAGCGACAACTTTCACAGGACCTTCAGCAGTAATCTTGATCGGGCCCTGATGAGTGATTTTAATGGGACCCTTTGAAGTGATTCTTAGTGGTACTTTGTCAACCATGTCAACCTCTTCAATCTTCTTACCCTGAGTCAGATGATCCACCATACTTTCTACAGATGCTGGTCTTCTTTCAAACACTATAGTATATTTATCCATGAGATGTTGAATCCCATTTCTCAAAATGAAGCAACTATCCGGCTTATAGGTACAATATAGACAATCTTCATGACAACCTGGAAAGATCCCAGCTTGTACTAACCTCTTTTTGATAACAGACAATGGTGTGCTCAACTCCATAACTGAATAGACATGCAGATCTTCATCAATATCTTCATCAATGGCGTTGACAGTCTTCTCGTGATTTGGCATTGGAGCTGTAATCACATTTGGAGTACCTGGTGGATCAAACTCAATTTCTCCAGCATCAATCATATCCTGAATTTTGTTCTTCAAGACCCAGCAGTTATTAGTATCATGTCCTGGACAGTTTGAATGATATGCACATCGTGCATTGGGATTGTACTTGGGAGAGGTAACATTGGGATTCTGAGGGGCCTCCCTCAGGGTAATAAGTTCAGCTTTCAACAAGTGTTGCAATGCCTGAGCCATTGACATGTTGATCTTCGTGAACTGTCTTCTAGCCCTCTGTTGGTTGCCTTGAGGCTGCTCTGTTGTTGCAGGAGTTGGATTTGAAATATGAACTGCACTAACAGACTGATGCCTTCTGTTACGATCAGGCTGACCATACACAGCATTAGATTCTCTCTTCCCAGTGGGAGGCTTCTTTGCAGCACCTGATGAAGAAGTGCCCACTTGGATCTTACCACTCTTGATACCATTCTCTACTCGCTCTCCTGTCATGATCAACTCAGTGAAGCCAGATGATGAGCTTCCAATGAGATGACTGTAAAACGGACCATTCAGCGTACACATGAACATATCAACCAACTCCTTATCAGTCAAAGGAGGTTGAACTCTTCCAGCTAAGTCTCTCCACTTCTGAGCATACTCCTTAAAGCTTTCTTTGGCACCCATAGACATGCTTTGAAGCTGCATGCGAGTGGGGGCTAAGTCAGCATTGTATTGATACTGCTTGTAGAAAGCTTCAGCAAGGTCATTCCAATCTCTGATGTTGACACTCTCCAACTGATAATACCACTCTAGCTGAGCTCCAGATAAACTTTCTTGAAAGAAATGGATCCACAACTTTTTATCAGCAGTGTGGGGTTGAATTCTTCTGACATAAGACCTCAGATGCAATTTGGGACAAGAGACCCCATCATAGACAACAAATGTAGGAACTTTGAATCCAATGGGTATGACCACCCCAGATATCAAGCTCAAATCCTCAAAATCCAGCCCAGATGATTTCTGTAATTCCATAGCATCCATTCTATCCACCAGCATCTTGAATTTGTCTTCGTTAGGCTCATGGTAGTAGTTAGCCTCAGAATCAGAGTCCCCCTTAGTGTTGTGGAGACTGCCTCTCTCCTGCTCAGATTCTTCAGATTCATAGTCTTCAACCTGTTCCTTGGTCTTGTCAGGACCTTTGAACCTTCTTCCCATGTTGAGCAACCCAGCAGACCTTCTAGCCTTCTTAGTCTTCTTGGCCAGCAGTGTCTTCAATTCATCCTGCCCCTTGGATAGGTTCAGGATCAGCTCTTGGAACTGTGCATTCTGTGCCTGGAGATCCTTAACTGATTGTTCAAGAGCCATTGCTGAAATAAACAGCGAGAAGATGAGAAACCTGTGCACAATTATAAACCTGTGATGCAATGATATGGGAATGCATATGCAATGTTTTCAAGGACCGCAGGATTTAAATTTGCTTAAACAAATGAGAAAGTAACTTTTTATTAGTAATAACTTGTTTTGCCTTTTAGGCTTACAAAAAATGAAAACGAAATAAGTACAAAAGATGGGGTTTTAAGTCTCCCATGGACGTTTCCTCTTTGTGTTGAGGTATGAGTTGAGGTTTCGTTCCTCATGAAGTAGCTTTGTTAGCTCTAGGATCCTTGCTTGGCTTGCTTTGTAATGAGCCTCGAAAGTATCCCTTTGCTCTTTCAGTTGGATCCATGATCTCTGCAAGTCTTCCATATCAGTAGGCATGTCTGGGTGAAGGATGGTATAAGCTGTGTCTCCTTCAGCAACAGGTTCCATGGTAACTGGTAGGACGGCAGGATATGGCATCATGAGTGTCTGAGCACGAGATCGTACCCATCTGAGATAAGCCTCCATAGGAATAGTGTACTTAGGCTCCAGTGTCTTGCTGTCAATCCTGTTTACCTTTTCCCAAGCTCGTATGAATCTCTGACGGTAACCCTGAAGATCGTTGTCGTAGTCAAACACAATGCCCTGAATCAACATGTCATGTGGACCATCGCTCCGGGCGTAACCAAACTGTCGTAAAGCTAGAGATGGGTTGTAGGAAACTCCCCACAACGGTCAATGATGGTGACATTCTCCATAGATCTGGAGCACCAATGGATGTCTGAGTGAGAAAGTGACATGATCCTCTTGGACCATCTGAACCCTTGCTCATTCTTCATTACTGAGCGAGGAAGGTGAGAAATAAACCACCTAGAAAGTAAAGGTATGCAGCACATCAAAGTTCCTCTTGCCCTTGTAGTACGGGTGTGAAGAGAATGTAGGATGTCTCCAAGTAAGGTAGGCACTGGATTGTGACTCAGGAATATGTTGATGGCATGAACGTCTATGAACTGATCAGGATTGGGGAACAACACTAAGCCATAAATCAATAAGGCTAAGATCTCCTCAAAAGCATCGTAGCTCATAGCCTTCAAGAACATTTGAGCTTTATCCACTAATACCTTGGCAAGAATACCTTTAACTCCACTTCTCGTCTCTAGAACAATGTCAGACTTCTTCAGATGTAGAGCTGCAGCAATAACTTCTGGTTTAAGCTCCTTCTCTAAGCCTGTGAATGGCTTCTGATCAAGAACAGGTATACCCAGAAGTTTAGAGAACTCCTCCATGGTTGGAACCAGCTGATAATCAGGAAATGTAAAGCAATGGTGCTTAGGGTCAAAGAACTGAAACAGCACACTCATCATGTCTTCACTGAACCCTGAAGTAACTAGATCCAATAAGTGACCATGTCTCTTGTTGAACTGGGAATGATCAGGCACTAGAGAAACCAACTCCTTGAGCTTAGCAGGTATCCCTACAAAGTTGATCCTGATGGTGTTTCTACGAGCAGAAGCCATGACCTGCAACAAAGAACAAAGATAAATCCTTTGGTCCTTGAAATGGTTAGGGAAAATGATATGCTTATGATGCATGATGATGTCATGATGTCATGCTCAATCACAAACATGTGGCACACACAAACAAGTCACACCATAGCCCTAGGTTTAAAGGCTTGCATGAGGTTCAAAGGCAAGTACCCTCCCCTGAAGTTAGATGGTTCATCCTGTCCTACAAAAGTAACCAGGTTCTAAGGGATCTCAATATCATTGATCCTTCACAAGGGTGGTTGTTCAGAAGGCAACTTACTTGCCAACCAAAACCCTCCAAGTTTAAGATCTCAATGAGCGTAGTATCGAGTGTCAACCAACTTCAGTCTGCACCAAAGCCGGTTACCTCACTACTTTCTAAAGGCCAAGATGAGTTAACTAGGGTTCTAAAAGTCAGTTAGTGCATTGACAACATATGGCAGCCTCAATATTATCCTCAACTTGACTTAAGGAATATAAGCACCAACCAAGAAGTCGCACTAACTATGGCCACCAGATCAACCGTATCGATATACGTCGTACAGTTTCCTTGGTCTATTGCCATTTACCTAAGGTACACTAGATCCGGGTTAGGACCTTTCACACATAAGAGCACCCCAACAATATAATAATAAAGCAAACAAGGCAAACAATTTAAAGTGATCTTAATTCCTAAGGGTACCCCTCTTAAATAAATCCCCAGCAGAGTCGCCAGTTCTGTAACCCGGTGAACTGACTTTAAACAATGTTGCGGATAGCAAGAGTCGCCACCGACTTTTATTTTATCCATAAGGAAAGGTTATAAAAGAACAGGAAAGACCTTAGAGAATATTTTGAGTCCGGGGGGTAGGTTATGAAAGGGGAAGGTGTTAGCACCCTTTTCATCCATGGTTATCCATGGGCTCTTAGGTACTTAAGCTCACTTTTGAATTGTTTTGAAAGTGTAGTGTGTGAATAGCAAAAAATTTCAGAATAGTTTAATAATAATCCGTGTATGGATGTGAAAAAAACTTGTTTGAAAATTTTGTTGGAAATTTGTTTAAGTGTGAAAAAGTTTTGAAGTGAGCAAGTATCTAGGAGTAGCCTACCCTAATGTTTTAAGGTCTTTCTTATTCTTTATCCTTTCCTTAGTAAGACTATCCCTACTATAATGGAGTAGGTAGTCCTTACTTTGGATGTTAAGGGACATGTGAGGGACAATTGGATTTTTGAAGGCCATTGTGGGGTGTAATAAGCACATATAAGGGACCATCATCATTTTTCGAAAGGGACTCGATTCGTAAAGGCAACCATAAGGGACTTTGATGATTTTTTCTATTTGAGGGACTTGCTTTATACACCCCACTTAACCAATATTCATAGGCAACTTGAGGGATATCCTTAGGAAGTGAGACGACGATTAAAATCGACTTACGTGTGTGACGTGTTTATTTTAATTATCTTTATTTAAAAGTGATCTAAATTTATTTTAATATTACATACAGGTTGTTACACTCCCTAATTACTAACCATAATAATAATTAAATAATTAAACAACTTTACATCCAAGAAACAATTACAAAATAATAAGCAAAATAATTAAATAGCAAAGATAAATAAAATATAAATAAGCAATAATAAATAATAAAGGGGGTTAATTCTAAGTTTACTCGGCAAGACATCGCATCTTGTGCCTACGTATCCTTACGGGAGTGGAATCAGAGTAATCGTAGTTCCCCTCAAAAGGGAGGTTAGAGACTTCTTGACTGTGGTCAAGGTCTCACGGGGAATAAACATGTCTTAAGGACACGCTTACGTGGAGTGTAGAAACTCCAAATCTCTATGTTGAATTGTTAAGTTGTAATTAGGGTTAAATTAGGTTAGGGATTCCACGGCGGGAAACCCTAAAATGAGCGCGGCGGCTCTTTGACCTAATGCTAGGGGTAAAAGTTGTAATTTTGCCTGCGGCGAGGCATTTGTGAAAAATTTAGGGTTGAAAAGGTGTAAGGGTTGAAGGTGAGGACAATTGACACGGCGGTCAAAAGCTAGACCTAATTCCTTCGGCAGTGCGTAGTGTGACAGAAATAATGGTAAACGCGTGAGATAATTGAATTGCAAACAGAGAGATAATGTCATAATTTAAACCATGCAAGCAGAAATTTAAAGGCAGAATTTAAAGAGCGATTGTTAAGTTCGCGAGGTTACATGAGAGGAGCAGATACAATATGATAATGAAATTTGAATTGAACAATAATAAAATAAAATAAATAACGGTTCTAGTTATTATAAAAAAAAAGATTTTAGTTATTATTTTAAATTTATCTAAAAAAAAAGTTTTTCTTAAAAATAATAGGTTTTCATATTAATTTAGAAAAGATGTTAATGTTATTTATTTTAAAAAACAGATTTTTATATTATAACAAGTTTTAATAAATTAATGATAACAATAATAATAATAATGGTAATAATAATGATAATAATGATAATAATAATAAATAATGATAATAATAATAATACTAATAATAATAATAATAATAATAATAATAATAATAATAATAATAATAATAATAAAGCAATAATGAATTTTAAATGTGCCAAATCACCCAACAATGTTGCTAACGCAGAAATGCGCTCATCGCAACCAGATCTAAATTGGACGAAACGAAATTTATCACAAAGAAAAAAGAAATTAAGCAAAAAATAGTATTATTGCTCACACAAAAATGCGATCATCGCAACCAGATCGAACTAACACAAATGTCACGCGTCATGCACACAAATGTGCAAACATCGTATCGACATAATTCGATCAAAAATTATTCTTATATATATATATATATATATATATATATATATATATATATATATATATATATATATATATATATATATATATATATATATATATATATATATATATATATATATATATATATATATATATATATATATATATATATATATATATATATATATATATATATATATATATATATAAACTCTAACAATTTAAAAATTATATATATAAACGTAACAGTAATAGATGAAGAAAAAGAAATAACGGTAAAGATGAAGAAAAATAAACAACAGTAATAGATGAAGGAAAAGAAATAACGGTAAACGATGAAGAAAAAAGAAACAATAGTAATGGATGAAGAAGAAAACTAAATAACGGCAAACGGCACTCACTCCTCTTAGGTTTTTTTTCATTCTCTCCCTCTTTTCCAACAAGGCAACACATGTATATATAGGGAACAAATTAGGGTTAACACCAAATTGTCAATAATGTCCCTAAAGCCCATTTTAAAGCCCAAACTAAATAATTAGTTAAGAAAAAATAAAATTTACATAATTTAAAATAATTAAAATAAACTTAAAATAAAAACTAATAATCCTATTGATTCCTAAAATCAAAAATATTATAAAAAGAACAAAATTTTTTTCAATATTTTTTATTTTATGATTTTTTGGATATTTTTATGAATAATTTAGAAAAAAGTGAAAAAAATAATATTTTAAAAAATGATTTAATTAAAATACGAAAATAATAATTAAATAATAATAAAAAACTATTTTTGTTATTTTTTTAATGAAAGATAGAAAAATTTAGAGTAAAAATAATAAAAAACAAAAAAAAAATGACAAAGGTGAGATTCGAACTCTCAACCTCTCACACTCATAACTCCTTACACATGTCCTCCTGCCAATTGTGCCATTTTTACTTTTTAGAAAAAAAATGCATGCCATATGATATTTACCTGCAAAAAGTCAAACGACTACACAAATTTGTTAGTAATTGATTAAATGCAATAAAAATGCAATGAAATGCGACGACAAATCTTAGGGAAAAATTTGGGGTATTACAATTATTATGATAATATTTCTCACCCAACCTCTCTTTGATGTTGGCAAAAAAAATCATGAAGTTTGACTTTGGTTTGACCACAGTTGACCTCAGTTTGACTTTTTAACTGCATTGACTGCTTTTGACTTATCTGATCATCTGACTGAACAAACTTTTGAGAAAAGTCTTGAAACTTGACATGGGGGTTCTTATACACATATAAGACGTTATGAAGCTCACTTGAAGTCTTGGAAGTCCATTTAGCCTGATTAAAGTCAAAACCCTAGTTTTGGATGCACTGATTAGGAGGTGCATTGTCTGAGGGAATTGTCAACTCTTCTGACCAATTGTGAACTTTGTGAACCTTGTGAATCTTCATAAGATATCTTGCGATACTCATGGGACGTATTGTGAAGCTTGTGAACCTTGTGAACATCATGAAGTGGCTTTGTAGGCCCCATGACCCTTAGGAAAGCTTTGTAAACATTGTGAATCTTGTGAACCTTGTGAACCTTCAAGAAGCAACCTATGGACTTCATGAACCTCATGAAAGGTCTTGAAAGCACTGTGGGACTTGTGAACCTTCATAAAGTAGCTTGTGGACTTTATGAACTTCATGAAAGGTTATGCAAGTTGTTGGAGAACTTGTGAACCTTGTGAACCTTCTTAGAACACAAAGTCTTGTATTGTGAGGGCAAATTTTGGGGTGCAACAGGTGGTTCACGCAAAAGTTAGGGATTTGAAAAGCGAATGACTGCGGTCCGAATTTGATATTGCAATAAGCATCAGTGCGGGAGAATACCTGAGGGGTCGATTATCAGATATAACCTCTTCGGAAGTATGGATACCGGGAAAGAATTAGAGTCGGATGAGTCATAGGAGGATCAGTTCGTGGTGTTCGTCTGCATCCCGTTGTCGACATGTGTACAAAATTTAATTTGTCAAAGTATTTATGCTTATTGTGCATACTTGTATATCTGCTTTGCGTAGCTTCCTCTTTTCAGGAGTTACATCCCGTGTATAAAACTCCGCCCATTCAGGGGCCCAATCAATAAAATATGTTATTCAGTACTTGATGCTGGTTCTTTACTGTTTTGTGCATGATAAAGCGCCTAAGTTTACTGAAACTAGCATGTGTATAACATCATTGGCCCTTGCCAACAATTGCTAAAGCTTTGAATTAACTGAAAATAACGTCACTAACCTGAATCGATTTGGTTGTATAGGCTTGTCTTGTCTTGTTTGTGTTGTTGCAGGTTCCATAGCCGTACGAGGAAGATGACCAAAAGATTGCAATAACGAAAGACTTGATCTCCACGCAGGTCATGCATGTTCTCACTGAAGAAGGATCGAATTCCCCAGCTAGCCGTAGCTTATCCAAGAGGGCATTCTCCAGCCAAGTCATGTATCCTCAACAGAATTGACGATTCCAAGATCGAAGGCTGTATTCAGACAATGTATCTCAAGCAGAGTGGGTTTAGCCGCAGAAGATTCATATTTGTGAGCTGTATTCAGGCAGTTTACCTTTCCCCGCAGGGTCATTTCCTCTCTCCCAGTGGAGTCAGTTAATTTTCCCCAAGAGAATCATCCCATCCCCAGCGGAATTCTCTTTGCAAGTGTTTTCATTCCTCCCAGTGGAACTCGAAGATTAAGACTATCCCCGTCAGAGTTGGTGCGGGTCCTGGCATTTATTTTGCCGGAATACCGTGTGATACCCGTTCACTTTCCCGCAGAAGTTCGATCATACCAGGCGCATCTGTTATTCTCCAGTAGAGTTGTATTCCCCAGCAGGGCGTTACTTCAGCGAGGTGTTTGGTTTCAGTTCCCCATTTCCCAGCTGAGGCGACTTCACTCTTCCAGCATTTATTTTGCTGGAATAATTCTGTAGCATCTGGCTATCCCCAGCGGAGTTGGCATTGTCTTCAGCATTTATTTTGCTGGAGCAGTTTCTGTACCCAGCAGTTCGGGTCATATTTGCATTAGCATATAGTGTCATATTGGCATTGGCATATAGTGTCATACTTGCATACACCAAATAAAAGTGTAGCATTTCCATGTCGAATGGAGCATCACGTCATTATCAAACATACGCATTTTTGAAGCATAAACTAGGTTGGCTAACCGTTGGTTTCAAGTATTGTTTCTCTTGCAGGTGGAGAGAGCCCTCGCTCAGGTGAATCAATAAACATTTGAAGTCTCGGCAGGAGACATTCAACGAAGTGTCAGCTTTGGCACTATTCCCCACAGAGTTATCAGGATAAGTTTCTCTTTGTCCCCAAGCAGAGTTACTTATTTCCCCGCCAGGGTTTCTTGTTGAAGTTTCCCTAGTCCGACCAGCGGATTTGTTTCTTTCAAAGTTGTTGTTACGTCAGCATTAAAAGGTTTCATGAACCAGAATTTCAGAGGCTACCGCCGGTTACTAGAACAGGCATCCAGTAGTTGGATTTCCAAATATCCCCAGTAGAGTCAGCTGCAAAGATGTTGTAATGTCAGTGATAAGAAGTTTGCGGACCAATGGAAGGATGAGTCCTAACGTGGACAGTTTTATTGATAGGTTTTCCTCGTGCTAGAGAAGTGGGGGTCCTAACATGGACAGTTTTATTTCCTGGGCTGATAGGAGGTGCTAGTCCTAACGTGGACGGGTTCGACTTCTCAGAATTGATTGAGTGTGGAGTCTTGACGTGGACATTTCCTCAGGTTGACGATATATGTTAGTCCTAACGTGGACAGATTCGAGTTCTCAGTATTGATTGAGTGTGGAGTCCTGACGTGGACAAAGTTGGTTACTCTTCGTGCTGGTGTCCTGACGTGGACCATTTATTTTCAGCAAATAGCTTTATTCGTGATGGTGAAATGTGCGTCCTGACGTGGACAAGTTTGTAGTTCTTTGTGATGACAAGATGCGAGAGTCCTGACGTGGACGAATTTATCCTTCTTTATGTTGTTGGCAGAGTATGAGTCCTGACGTGGACAAGTCCTATTTCCCCAGCGGGTCGAAGGTGCATGAGTCCTGACGTGGACAATTCTTCAGCAAGTCGACATGTGAGTCCTGACGTGGACAAATCGAAAGAAGAGATTCATTCCTTACGTGGAAAGATTGTTTCCTTACGTGGAAAGATTGGAGTCCTTACGTGGACATATCAAAAGGTATTCCTTACGTGGAAAAGAAGATTGTATTCCTTACGTGGAAAGAGATGATTCCTTACGTGGAAAAAGATAGATTCCTTACGTGGAAAGATGTATTCCTTACGTGGAAAGTTTAGTCCTGACGTGGACGGATTCAGAAGAAATTTTATTCCTGACGCGGAAAGAAAGAGATTATTCCTGACGTGGAAAGATTGGAGTCCTTACGTGGACAAATCAAGAGAAGTTGTTTCCTTACGTGGAAAAGTTTAGTCCTGACGCGGACAGATCAAAGAAGTTATTCCTTACGTGGAAAAGAAGTTGTATTCCTAACGTGGAAAGAAGTTGATTCCTTACGTGGAAAGAGAAGTCGTTTCCTTACGTGGAAAAGTTTAGTCCTGACGTGGACAGATCAAAGTTTGATTCCTAACGTGGAAAGATTAGAGTCCTTACGTGGACATATCAAGAGCATTCCTTACGTGGAAGAAAAATGGTTTCCTTACGTGGAAAGACGAGTTTATTCCTAACGTGGAAAGATGTTGATTCCTTACGTGGAAAGAAGATGGTTTCCTTACGTGGAAAGAGATTGATTCCTTACGTGGAAAGATTGAGTCCTTACGTGGACATATCAAGATGGGAGTCCTTACGTGGACAAATCAGAAAGAGTGGTTTCCTTACGTGGAAAGATGTGATTCCTTACGTGGAAAGATTGAGTCCTTACGTGGACATATCAAGTTGGAGTCCTGACGTGGACAGATCGAGGTTGTGTTTCCTTACGCGGAAAGATTGGAGTCCTGACATGGACAAACTAAGATAAGATTGTGTTTCCTTACATGGAAAGAATAGAAGTTCGTTTCTTTACGTGGAAGAAGATGGCATTCCTTACGTGGAAAATTGTGTTCCTTATGTGGACAGAGATGCATTCCTTACGTGGAAAAGTGGAGTCCTCACGTGGATAAACCAAGACAATAGATGGTTTCCTTACGTGGAAAAGCGATATATTCCTTACGTGGAAAGGTGGGTCCCGACGTGGACATGTATTCCTAACGTGGAAGAGTGAGTCCTAACGTGGACGAAGTATTCATAACCCAGAGCGTTTAGTCCTGACGTGGACAGATCCAGACGAAGGCTTAGTCCTAGCGTGAACGGTGTTATTCCTTACGTGGACGGTGTTATTCCTAACGTGGAAGAGTTTATTCCTAACGTGGACGATTTATTTCTGACGAGAAGGCAGACGAGCCATCCCCAGCGAAGTTGCCGAGATTTTTCCGGGTTGACAGCAGACGGAGTCCTAACGTGGACGAATTTTGGTTGAGATTTCTTTGTGTTGACGAAACGGGCGTCCTGACGTGGATAAAGTTCTATCCCTGCGATGATAGAATCTTTTTCAGAACGATGAAAATAATCCCCAATACGAGATCAGTGGGTTGTTGTAACAGTCAAATTCAGCTGATGAATGTCGTTCCCCAAGCAGTGACGCAGTTTATTTCTGCGGTTGGCAAATTTCTGGGTTCCTAGTATTCAACCGCCTCGTACCGCGAATGTCTGAAGGCTCCGGGCTCTTCACCCAATCGGGTCCAAGTCGCTTGAATAGGGGCAGCTGTTGCACCCTAAAATTTTCTCAACCTTATTCACTTGGTTTATGTTTCAATATCCTTAGCATTTGCATATAGGGTCATGTACATAGTCTAGCCACCTGCATAGCATAAGCATAGCAAGTCATCCAACAGGGGACCAATCATTATTCTCATCTCTATGAGCCTATCAAGAGGTTATTATCCTGATTCAATCTCATTCAAGTCATCAGAAAGAATTTGAAGTCCATAGATCAAGCAAGTGCATCCATCTCCTATCTGAGGGTATCTGGGGATCAATAAGGAAAGTGTGAGCTGTGGGCTGAGCATGGGGAGTATCTAGACATCTTGGGAGACTTAGAAAGTCATGTGGAGAAGGAGACAAGTCATTGAGGTAGTCACAAGTATTGCAGTTGAAGACAGTCAACTAGGGTTTCATCTGGGTCAACCCTGGGTCAACCCTAGGTCAAAGGATTGTTTGAAAGGCATTGAGGGCCATTGAGGAGATGTGGGGTTCATCATTTGACATGGAGAATAAGTATATGTTGTTATGCTAAGAAGAAATCAAGAGAAATCAAGGAGAAGATGAGGTTCTAAATTAGGGTTTCTATGTAAAATCCCCTAGTTTAGGTCAAATTTCCAAGCAAGATAAGTCAAAATGCAAGCTTCAAATGGATCCTTGGCCAACATGGAACTTGTAGAGGATCTCAATACCTTTAATTTGAGTGGTGGAAGACATCAAGGAGATTTATAGAACTCAAGTTATGGTCCTTACAAGTTACAGGTCATCTGAGGTATCTGAAATTTTGTCTGTAAAAGTGACTTGACTTCCAAGCAATTTTTACCCCTCAAGGCGATTTCAAATGAATTTCTGGTCAACATAAGAGTTGTTCCTCATTGTCTTAGCTTTCTAGAATGGTATAGTATGCCTTCATATGATTTGTGGAACTCTACTTATGGTCTTGGCAAGCAAAGGGTATTTTGGTCATTTGAGAATTACAGGTCATTTCAACCTATGCCCAAAACTCATACAAGGAAGCTTCAAATGGAAAACTTTACAACATCAAACTTGTTCCAAATGACATTTTGAGTCTATAAAAGTGACCATGAGAGATTGGAAAGATTCATAGCACAAGGTTTCAAAATTGTTGGATTTAATGCATAAAAATGGACTTAAAAATGAGATTTTTCATATTTTGGCCAAATGAAGCAAAATTATAGGTCATTTTGAATGGAAAGATCATTTTAAAGACATTGGCTAAAGTAGAATTTTGAGCATAGTTCACATTTTGGGAGTTATCCATGGTTGCTTGTAATGGAAGATACATAAACCAAATCCAAGGGAAAGAATGCAAGGGAAACTTCTCCAAGTTTCTAGGAGGTTCTAACATCATCTATATATTGATAAGAGATGATTCATGCCATGGTTGGTGATTACATTTTCTCAAAACCCCAAGTTATACACACTTTCTCCAATTTGCAAAAGCATCTCAAACCCTCTCAAATCTCCACCAATCTTCACCATTCTTGTTTGGTTCTTCATCATCATCATCCAAGGATCAGAAATCACACATTTATTTGGAAAATTGAACAAGGAATCGTGCCATTCATCATCATCATCATTCAAGGATCACAAATTGTGGAAGTGAGAGATTCAAAGCCTTAGAGTCATACTTGTTGCATACAGAAGCTATCATTGAGTTCTTGGATCATTTTCCATTCATCACAAGCATCAGATTCAGGGATTGTAGCACCTGTTTTCAAGAAATTGCACCAGGTATGTTTTCCTTCGAATTAGCTAGCATAGTGATCATGGCATAGGATTGTTAGTATATTAGAAACCTAGGTGGTTAGGGGATGATTTTCACAGAGTTTGGAGAGGTTTAATGGAGGTTGCTCATAGTGCACCAAATCTGGTTGGATTGATATCCCATGGTTCAGTGCATGAAATTCTTGGTTTATTGGCTTGTGGTAATCAGCATAAGTTGTAGATAAGTTTAGGACAAGATTTAGGGAGTTTTGGTAAGGTTGATGACAGGCGTTCATGGTGGATTCCATCTGTTACCTCTATCGGGTTGGCTTTTTGAGTGAGTTTCAGAAGGAGATAATGGTATGGTTGTGTAGAGGAGAGTTGATAGAGCATCTTTGCTCTTTGAATTGTGTGATTTCATGGAGGGACGAAGGAGAACAGAGGTGTGCAAGATCGTGCATGGTTAGGGTTTTCTGAAACCTTAGGTTTGCCCAAGGTTGAAGATGAAGGAGGACCCTACGATGGAGGGTTTGACTTGACTCAGATTGCAATCCAATGGCTGTGGTTTAAAGTTGAAATACGGAGGGAAATTCAAAAGGTGAAACACACCGTTTCACTAAAACCCTCAGAGTGGGCTCAGATTTCCCTTGCTAATACCACCCCCAATTGCCAGGCCCAATGAATTATAACTGGTTTCTTTACTATCTACACCGTTTACGTTTTTTAATTTTTTGTTTAAAATTCTGAAGCGCGCTGGGCCTATTGCTTTGTTCTATTCGCACCCCCTGCTATGTGGCCCACCTGGAAAAGCAACTGAGCGCCACTGCTATTCTCACCCCTCCCATTTAATTTCTATATTTTGTCATTTTTATTTCCTTTAATATTTTTGCATCTTTAAAAAATCATAAAAAATAGAAAAATGCATATTTTCAATTGATTCTTTTTGCATTAATTTCTTCAAAGAGTCTAGAAAATTATAAAAAATAAAAATTGCATTTTCTTTTTCATTTGATATTTTTCCCATATTTTCCAAATAAATGCCCATTTTAGGTGTTTCATTTCATGCATGATTTTGTTAATTTTGGTTCTAATAGTTGCTATAATATTTTTTGTCCATTCTTTTTAGGTTGATTAATAGACATTGTTATCTTGTACATGCAATTTAGTTCCCATTTTTAGAAGTTAATTTTAGGTGATTAGCTTAGGTGTGAACAGCATAAACAAAATTAGGGTTTTAAATCAACTTAGGTGAGATAGTTTAATTCTTTTAGGAAATTTTCATTTGATTTTTGGGGTATGGACTATAGGGGTTATGGGTATAGGATATATCCCCTTAGAAATCACTAGGATTCCCCTACTGCTATTAGTATATTACTGTCTATAGTTGATTGATTGGTGTGGTATGCCCTCTGGGGATTATTGCTTGTTTGTGGGGGTATTGGGATTGCTTGGGGATTGGGGAGCTGAAGACTTGTGATGATGAAGCCATTGGAGATCCAGAGCTTGAAGAATAACTTCTATAGTTGAAGAGGAGATTCCTGCTAGCAGCTGTTGAGGAGATTAGGGTTTAGGAGCTAGGCAGAGCTCTAGATTAGAAAAGCTTGTTTCTCAAACATGGAATGCCTTGTCTGCATCCATCCTTTCTCTATGATTCAAAGTCTCTTTCAAATATCCACCTCCTTCCTTTGGAAGGATCAGTGAATATATTTGAAAGATAGAACTTTTGAGAGGAAACTGTCTGTTTAATGTTAACAGTTGATGAACCACCCTTGGTAGGTAATTAATTGTCTAACATTCATTCACTTTATCTTGTTGACTGATGTTTCTCCTGAAGATTGAGACTTGAAGAAAGCCATTATAGACTGAAGATTGATGATAAAGACCTTGCTTGAAGGCTGTGGAGATGGAGATTGATGCTTGCTGAAGCTTGTAGCTGTTTGGAGATGACTTGAAGACTGATGTGGTGCAGAGCTGCTGTGGCTGTTTATTTCTGCTTTATTTCATTTCTGATGTATTGATTGGTTTTCTGGACTGTATTGTTTGCTGTTTACCCTGTTGGGTTGAAAGTGAAGTCTGTTCACTTTTGCCTATTGTTTTCTAGGTTCGAGGTTGAGTGGGACTCCCTTGCCTCGCTTGTATTGCTGCATTCATGCATTTTATTGCTTTACTGTATATATCTGACATTGTTTCTGTTTCCGTCTGTTCCCTTAGGATCTCTGTTTCTCTCTGTGCAAGAGAGGAGCATGATAGACACTAGGTCTTATCCCATGCATGATAACATTAGGATAGTTTGATTCCCTTCGTAACCGTAGGTTAGAGTTCTGTCTCTTCTTTCTCAAAACAAACAGAAAAACACAATAAACATTTCAAACACAATAAAAGACACTTCTTCCGTAAAAGAATGTGAACTCATCAAGACGTCATTTTTGTCCGCCGGGACTGTTAATCAGAAAAACCTTTTTCAGAAGGAATAAAATCAACCAAGACAGACCTGTGTCGTACGTGGCCCGAACTACGTTTGCTCTGATCTTCCATGCAGTGTGGAAGTACGTAGGCATAGGATGCGATATCCTAGCGAGCAACCTTCCCCTCCTTTCCCGTAGGTAGGCGAACTACGTTGACTCTGATTTCTCGTTCCAGACGGGAATACGTAGGCATAAAGTGCGATACTTTGCCGAGTCATTTCATTTTATTTCCTTTTAACCCCAGACCTATAGAGTAGATAGAAATAACAATCCATACCCGAAAACAAGCGTGGATCCCGTCGAGTACGACGGACGTGAGGGGTGCTAATACCTTCCCCTTGCGTAACCGACTCCCGAATCCAGGTTTTGGTTGCGATGACCATACCTTTCCCGTGTTGTGCGAGGTTTACTCTGAGCGTTTCCTTTCCCTCCCGTGGGATAAATAACGCACGGTGGCGACTCTTCTGTTCAGCCGGCGCCGATTTTCGCAGTAGCGACAGGGTGGACTGGATTATCTTGATAGTTTTCAAGTGAAGCAGGATATATCGTGTGTCTTTCTCTCTTGTTAGTTTATTTGTGATCTTTGTTTGAGTTTCACAAAAAGCTTTCCTTTTGAAAACCCAATTCAAACCCCCTTGTGTTTTCTCACACCTTCAATTGGCATCAGAGCTCCAGTTCTGATTGTGATAAGAGTTTTATCAACACTTCACCGTGTTTAGTACCGATCCAGTATTTTTGTGAGATATCATGGTTGCAGCTAATGTTAATCCTATTCAAGAAGAGAAATATCATTATAGTGCCAAACCACCAGTCTTTGATGGTGAAAAGTTTGACTACTGGAAAGATAGAATTGAAAGTTTCTTTCCTGGTTACAATGTAGATCTTTGGGATCTTGTAGTTGATGGCTACACTCATCCAGTTGATGCTACAGGAGTAAAAGTGTCTAGAAGTGCTATGACTGACCAACAAAAGAAAGATTACAAGAATTATCACAAGGCAAGAAATATACTGCTAAATGTTATCTCTTATATTGAGTATGAGAAGATAGCAAACAAAGATACTGCCAAGTCCATTTTTGATTCTTTAAGAATGACTCATGAAGGAAATGCTCAAGTTAAGGAGACAAAGGCGCTTGCCTTAATCCAGAAATATGAGGCATTCATAATGGAGGATGATAAAATAGTTGAGAATATGCTTTCAAGGTTTCAAATGCTATCAGAATCAGAATCAGACTCTAACTCTGACTCAAAGGTATTATCTAAACTCTCTCATAATGAATTAGAGTCGTGTCTTTCAGAAATGTTGGAAAGATATCAAACTCTTCAAAGTAAATACAAGGATCTTAAAAAATCCCATGTAATTATTTATGAAGCTATAGATAAGCTTAAGCAAAATAATTCTTCTCTAAATGAAAATATTTTTTTCTTTAAAAAATAGTAATTGTGCTTTGAAAAGCAAAATTTCTAAAATAGAAGAAGAATTAGTCTCCAATGTCCCTGATACTTGTTATGTCAACAAGTATGATAGAGCATTCCAATAATTTCTAGCTAAAAGCATAGATAGAAGCAAAATAGCTTCTATGATCTATGAAGTTAGCAAAAATGGCAAGAAAGGTTTGGGGTGTACAGAAATATTTGATATTGATGAAAGTCAGCCTGTAAAACCAAAACCTCTCTATGACCATTTTGTGCCTTTTGGCACTGAGCTTGATTGTTTTGAGCTTGCACAGAAACCCCCACCGACACAGAAATCTATTTTTAAACCTAAATATCATGCACAAATTCCACTTGATTATCCAGTTGCACATAAACCTTAGGTTATTAAATACTCTGGGAAAACTAACAAAAGAGGACCTAGAAAGTGGGTACCTAAGGATAAGATAATTTATGTTGCAGATATCCTTAGCAGCTCAGTTGAAACACCAATCATGGTACCTGGACAGTGGTTGCTCGTGACATATGACATGAAGAAGGCATATGTTCCAAATTTTGGAACTTAAGCCTGGAGGCTTCGTCGATTTCGGAGGAAACCAGAAGGGTAAAATCATTGGCTCTGGAACTGTTGGTAATGGTAAACTTCCTTCTATTACTGATGTTCTTTTGGTTAATGGTTTGGTGCATAACTTATTGTCAATTAGTTAACTTAGTGACAATGGTTATGATATCATTTTTAATCAAAAGTCCTGTAAGGCTGTCAGTCAGAAAGATGGCTTAATCCTTTTTATCGGAAAGAGGAAAAAAAACTTACAAGATTAAACTTTTTGATCTCTATGAATAGAATGTCAAATGCTTAATGTCTGTTAATGAGGAGCAATGGATATGGCATAAACGTTTGGGCCATGTTAGCATGAGGAAGATTTCTCAACTAAATAAGCTTGAACATGTCAGAGGCTTACGAAATCTGAAGTATTCTTCAGATGCTCTTTGTTAAGCATGGCAGAAAGGAAATTTCTCCAGAACTTCCTTCAAAGCAAAAAATGTTGTGTCCACCTCTAAACCGTTAGAACTTCTACACATTGATTTGTTTGGACCAGTAAAAATTGCCTCAATCAGTGGAAAGAAGTATGGATTAGTTATTTTTGATGACTATAGTCGTTGGACATGGGTAAAATTCTTGAGAAACAAGGATGAGTTACATTCAGTGTTCTCTACCTTTTGCTCATATGTGCAAACAAAGAAGGATTGTAAAATAGTCAGAGTTAGAAGTGATCATGGTGGAGAATTTGAGAACAAATACTTTGAGAATCTTTTTTATTCCCATGGCATTTCCCATGATTTCTCCTGTCCCAGAATTCCACAACAACATGAAGTAGTGGAAAGGAAGAATAAGACTTTGCAAGAAATGACTCGTACCATGATCCAAGAAACTGACATGGCTAAGCACTTCTAGGAAGAGGCAGTAAATACAACATTTTATATTCATAACAAGATTTCTATCAGACTTATTCTGGGTAAGACTCCCTATGAATTATGGAAGAATAGAGAACCCAACATCTCATATTTTCATCCTTTTGCCTGTATTTATTTTATGTTGAGCACTAAAGAGAATCTTACAAAGTTTGAATCTAAATCTCAAAAGTGTTTATTGTTAGGATACTCTGAATGCTCTAAAGGCTACAGAATCTATAACACAGAAACACGAATTGTTGAGGAATCAATTCATGTCAGATTCGATGATAAGCTTGACCCTGAAAAGTTAAAGCTAGTTGAAAAGTTTGTAGATTTGAAGATTACCTTATCAGAATCCAAGAAGGAAGATTCTAAAGAAGGAGACAAAGATGCATAAACTATAGAATCAGATACAATCTTACCAGAAACAACGAATAGTCTATCACATCAGAAGAAGAATAAACTAAAGACTTCTTATTCTGAAGAATTGATTCTGGGAGACAAAGTTGATCCAATTATAACTCGTTCATCATTTAAACCTTTTGAAGAAACTCTTATGGGTTTGGTGTCTCTGATAGAGCCAACATCAGTTGATGAAGCTCTTATGGAGAACGAATGGATTATGGCCATGCAAGAAGAGCTGAATCAATTCACCAGAAACAATGTTTAGGATCTTGTTCAGAAACAAAAAGGTGTCGACGTCATTGGAACAAAATAGGTATTTAGAAACAAGCTTGATGAGAAAGGTGAGATCGTAAGAAACAAAGCATGATTGGTAGCATAAGGTCATAGTCAGCAAGAAGGGATAGACTATACAGAAAACTTTGCATCAGTTACCAGGTTAGAATCTATTTGTCTCTTAATTTCCTTTGTTGTTAATCACGACATCACTTTATATCAAATGGATGTAAAAAATGCATTTTTAGACGTGTATATTTTAGAAGAAGTGTATGTGCACCAACCTCCTGGTTTTGAAAGTTCTGAAAACCCAGATTTTGTTTTCAAACTTAAAAAATTGTTATATGGTCTGAAACAGGCTCCCAGAGCTTGGTATAAAAGTCAAAGTAACTTTCTTTTGGAAAATGACTTTACCAAAGGAAAAGTGGATACAACACTCTTTTGTAAAACCTTTAAAAATGACATTTTGGTTGTGCAAATTTACGTTGATGATATTATATTTGGTTCTGCTAATATTTCCTTGTGCAAGGAATTCTCTAAGTTAATGCAGACATAATTTGAAATGAGTCTGATGGAAGAACTCAGATTCTTTCTGGGAATTCAAATTGATCAACACCAGAAGGAATGTACATTCATCAGAGCAAGTATGCAAGAGAACTTCTGAAGAAGTTTAATATGTCAGATAGTAAACCTGCAAAGACTCATATGCATCCTACATGCATATGGAGAAAGAAGAAGTAAGTAAAAAGGTTTGCCAGAAGCTCTATCGTGGTATGATAGGTTCTCTTATGTATCTAACTATTTCTCGTTCAGATATTCTGTTAAGTGTATGTCTTTGTGCTCGTTTCCAATCAGATGCAAGGGAAACTCTCTTAACAACTATTAAGAGAATCCTAAGGTATCTAAAAGGAACAACTAACTTTGGCTTGATGCATAAGAAAACATCAGAGTATAAGCTTTCTGGTTATTGTGATGCAGTTTATGTTGGAGACAGATTAGAAAGGAAAAGTACTTCTGGAAACTGTCAGCTTCTGGGTAACAACCTCGTCTCTTAGGCTAGTAAAAGACAATAAACTATTACACTTTCAACTACAGAAACAGAATATATCTTAGCATCACTATGCAACACTCAGATACTTTGGATGAAGAATTAACTAGAAGATTTTCAGATACATGAGAGAAACATTCTTATCTTCTGTGATAATACTTCTGCTACTTGTTTATCCAAAAAACCTATCTTGCATTATAGGGCTAACCATATTGAAATAAAACATCACTTTTTACGTGACTATGTTCAGAAGGGTATTTTTCAATTAAAATTTGTGGATACAGATCACCAGTGGGCTGATATTTTCATAAAATCTCTTGATGAGGATAGATTCGTATTCATTCTGGAAATTTTATTTATAAAATCGTGTCCAGAATGAGTAGATGAAATTTTTGATAGGTCAAGTCACCAGAATTTCTGAGATAAGATCCTGACGTTAAGCAGACTGTTCCTCTTTTAATTAATGTCCTTCTGATTGACAATACTTCTACATGTTAGAAGATGTATTAATCAGAAACTTGTATAGTCAGATACCTCTTGGCACTCTTGACTTTGGGAACATCAAACGTATTCTCTTGAGCAGATGACTATGATTTTTCTGTGACACTTGTCCAAAATCAAATCATATCTTACTGTTGAAGAGACGCCTCGAACGTTGTGATTTCGTGAAACTAGGTTTCAAATAATTATTTCATATCTCCTTATTATTTCCGTAATCATGATTTAACACATTGGGTTTGGTAAATTTCTTGAGAATATATTAAATCTTTACGCCTTCCCTTATTACTGTGCATTCATTAAGATGTTTCCTCCTCAACCTTAGACACTCCTTAGGTCACCCCTTAGTTTCCTTTGTCTTTTTGTGTTTATCTTTTTTTTTTATTTATTTACCTTTTTGATTATGACAAAAAGGGGGAGTATATTAATGAAAAATTATTTTGATAGAAATACCTTCTCTCTGAATCATAGCTTTGATATTCTAACTTTTTAATTGCACATATTTTTTCTTAGAATGTTTTTCAGGAACAAAATTGATATTTTGGCAATCAGGCTCTGATTTAGCTAATCCTTACCACTATAATCAAGCTCTGTTATTCTGGATCTAACAAGATCTTTATAATCAGGCTCTGGTATCCTAAATATGATAATATTTTTTTAAGTCTTAAATACATGGGGAGCTTGATAAAGGGAAGTTATTCTATAACTTATCTCTATTATTTTCTATTGATTATCTTCGTACAAAATTGTGTCATAAAAATACATTGTGTTGTCATTATCAAAAAGGGGAAAATTGTTAGAACAAGATTTGGTTCTGCCAATATCTCTAAGTTTTGACAATAACAAAACAATATTTGTGTGAGAATAATTTTGGTACTCTAACGTTTGTTTTTCTAAAAAACTAACAAATAGGTTCTAACTCTGCTAGAGAAAGCTCTGACTCTGATAGAGACTATGTGCAACGTCACTCTGATCTGACCAAAGTCGCTTCTGCGATATAAAAGCAAGTCTGCTTCTGATCTACTCACATTTAGAAAGATTCTAAGAAGACAATATGTTGCTGCTGTAATGCTCTTAGATTTTGGTTTTGAGCGTGACTCTGATGTCTTACTTCTGAAGACTGTCTAGCTTCTGAAGTCATTATCTTCTGAAGACTAAATGCTGAAGACTTTAAAGACAAGGTTCTGCTGAACAAAGTTTTGAAGACTTGAGTTTCTGAAGATTAAGTGCTAAAGACTCTGAAGACAAAGTTCTGCTGAACAAACCTCTGAAGACTCTGAAGATTTAAGTTACTAAAGACCAAGGGTTCTAAAGACTGAGTGCTTAGGACTCTGAAGACAAGGTTCTGGTGAACAGGTTTTGAAGACTCTGAATACTCAGTAATCAACTCTTCTACTCATGCTTCAATCATCTCTATTCAGAAGCCTCTGATGTACAAAAGATAAGATCAAACGTTTACAAGGAAAATAGTACATAGTACATATCAAACACGTTCTATTCCACTACCCTGATTTGATGGTACAAAGGACAACTTTTGTGTACGATTTTCATCCCGACGTAACGACATTATTTCAAGTCACCAGCTATCTACCGGATATTCCTGATCTATCCTCCAACAGATCTTTTTCTGGCTATATAAGGACTTGATTACTTGAAGAAAACATGGAGAATGAATGACAAAAAGTAGACGAATTATGAAGAACTGAAGCAACAATATTGAAGCACCACAATACAAAGAAAGAACATTGTTCACACTGTATATGTTTTCTTTAAGTCATTTGAGATATTAATAGTGTTTATATCTGTTTGTGTAGAAGCAATTCATTATAAACATTTTTGTTCAAACATTTGTTTGTGATTTCTTAAGGGACTAGTTAGGTTAGAATCCTTAAGAAGAGACATTTCGTCTTTTGGTTGTTAGTTACCAGCGGTTGCTAGTGCAGTGTAATCAAGTTGATTATAGTGGATTAAATCATTGTATATAAGGAGAAATCACCTTGGCGGGTGGACTGGATTAACTTGATAGTTTTCAAGTGAATTAGGATATATCGTGTGTCTTTCTCGCTTGTTAGTTTATTTGTGATCTTTGTTTGAGTTTCACAAAAAGATTTCATTTTGAAAATCCAATTCAAAACCCCCATTTCTTGTGTTTTCTCACACCTTCAATTGCTTGCTATTAAAAAAACTTGGTATCCTGAATCTGTTTAAAAGAAAATTGTAATAAATTCATCTTTCATTAATTGTCTTGCTCTGGTTAGGAATCATGATTTGTTATATATTTATGCTTTTAAAACTTCGTAACTTAACAAATGCACACTAACATTGGCAATAATAAGGTCAATTAGACGATAATCAAAAATCTCAATTTTAAAACTGAAATGCAAAAGCTTAATCCATGGCACAAAAAATAAATTGATGATTATAATCATGACTATCATCACCAAAACAAAACTTTACACAAATTGAAAGGTAAAAATAAATAAATAAAACCCAATTTTAAAACCCTAATATATAAAAAATCTCAAACTCAAATTGAATTAGATATAGGTGTCTCTGATACTACTTGATAGATCTGTTCATAACCTTATTATTTATGTCGATATAGAAATCAAGAACGTAACTCTAAAATAATCACTATGAGTCGATATACCATTAAATTGTATCTCTTCATCTTATATCAGAATTCAATAAGAGAATAAAAGCAGAAGCATACATGATTTTTCCATTGCAAATCACTGAAGGTTTGCAGGTATTTGATCTTCCAATTTATAGCGTTTCCTTATGCCTCCTTGAATCTCCTCTGATGGGGATGAAAAGAGAATTTTTCTAATGAACCGTTTTCTCGTTCTCTACAAATGGGGACCATAACCTCTATAAATAACCTTAAGGTTATTCCTTAGTTTTCAATATTCTAATTTGGTCACTCATCAAATTAGATATTGACTTATGGTATCTACACAATAATCTCATATTTCATGACATTTATGCTTTTAGCCGCGTACTTAATATTAATTAGACCACTGAAGTTTTGGCTAATTAAATAATGACCCTACCAGATGCAATATTACTTTTGTGACCCAAAAATTATAACACCTTATTGTAATAGTACAATCTCCAAAATGGTACTCTTCATCTTCTTAAATATTTCATCTTCTTTATACTTATTATCTTATTTCACTTTTTTCTGTTAAAATTCATCTATTTAAAATAAAAAATCTTCATTTTATGTAAGATGTAAACAAACGCACCAATAAACTCAAACATCACACAGTGGACATGTCAAACAAAAACAAAACAAAAAAATTTATGTTTTAGTACAATTGCAGAATAGTAATCTCATAATATTATAGAAGATGTCACAAATGTCTAAATTAAATAATAATTTATATATAATATTTATATATTATAAGATGATATGATTACCTAATAAAAAAGACAATTTCATTATGGTGGGAGTAAATAAATTTGCCCAGACTAAATGCCACAAAATAGTGGATATGTGAATTAATTGTGGAGATATCATATATAGGGCCAAACCCTTATTTATAGTGGTTAAACACATATACATTTAATGTTTTTACTATTTTCAATCTAGTAATACGTCTTGTTTGGCATAGCTATTGGCTTGGTCAGACCCCTTTAAGAACTCAGTTTCAGGAACTGTATCATTTTGCTGCAAGAAAATGTGCCTCAGTTAAGGAAATGGGGGAAGGGGAGGGTGATGAGTGGGTATGGAAGCTGGGATTTATTGTTAAGGAATTGGTAGGGTTTTGCAGGAAGAAGCTAGGGACTTATTGATGTTGTTATCAGAAGTCAGATCTTGCGTTGGAGTTGTGGACAATTTTGATTGGAAAGGATGTTCTCATAAGTACTTCATTGTCAAATCGTGTTACAAGTCTTTATTGCTACTTGAAGGCATGTCTCAGTTGGAGATTAGGCTCAAGGATGTATTGGAAGTTTTGTTGCAGTCAAAGGTTCCTCTCAAAGTAAGAATCTTTGGCTGAAAGTTGATGTTAGATAGACTACCAACTATATTGAACCTTGCGGCTAGGGTGAAATCTTTAGTCCTCATGACACTGTCTACGTGTTTTGTTTCAATTATGTTGAAAAAGTTAATCATCTCTTTTGTTCATGCCCATGTATATGTCTTATTTGGAGGAAAATTGTGGGGTGGGTAGGGATTTATTGGATAGTGGGAGAAAATGTGTGTGATCACATGATGGAATGGTTTCTGAAAATGGTGAGTAAAAGTTTCAAGACAGCTGCGTGTATTATATTGCTTACAACATGTTGGTCTATTTGTAACCAGGTGATCTTTAACGATTTGGTTAGAAACCAGGCTGATATTGCTCTAAGGTTAATACATTGTTCATGGTAGTGGATATACTATTAGTCTCATTCAAAAGTGAAATGTTCGTATCATGAATAGTTTAAGTCTCCTATGAATTTTTTATGTTAGAAGTTCTTTGTAGTTTATAGTAGTAGGAGTGTTGTGTCTTTGTAATATGAGTTGGTGTACTCTTAGTATATTTTTTTTGGAATATATCATTGCTTATAAAAAAGTATGTTCCTAGATAAGCATGACTTTGTTATTATAATTGAATCTGAGATAGTGTAAGACACTTATCTGATTATATTTCATGTAGTTCAAAATAGTGGAAACCCATCGATACTCATAAATCCCTTATATGTAGAGATGTTAATTTTCTAGGATGACCTCAGAGTGGTAGCTTTCCGCATTGCGTCATCTTCTTATCCTCTTATGTTGTAGTGAACACCTTGGTTCTACAATGCAATTAAATCTAAAAAATGATATGAATCTTCTTGCCACCTCCTAAATTCTACTTGGCATCCCTTGTGCTTTTACTATAATACCTTTTGTAATTTTTTATGTTTTTGCAAAATTTGTGTGTTTTTCAGATTTTTGAAATTTTGAGTTTTTTCGAAATTTTTGTAGAACTTGACGAGTTTTTACCGAATTTTTGGGGGATTTATGAGTTCTTACTGAACTTTTAAAAAATTACCAGATTTGAACTACTAAAATTTTCAAAATCCTATGAGTTTTTACCGGATTTTTCAAATACACTATCAAAATTTTCAAAAAAGTATGAGTTCTTATGAGAGTTTTCAAAAAAGTAAAATTTTCAAAAAATCTATAAGTTTTTATCGGGTTTTTTAAAAAAAAGTATGAGTTTTATACCGGATTTTTCAAAAAGTCTATGACTTTTTACCGGATTTTTCAAAAAGTCTATGAGTTTTTACCAGATTTTTCAAAAAGTCTAAGTTTTTATCGAATTTTTCAAAAAATCTATGAGTTTTTATCGGATTTTTTAAAATACACTATCAGATTTTTAAAAACTATGAGTTTTAACCGAATTTTTCAAAATACACTACCAGATTTTTTTTAAAAACTATAATTTTTTAAAACTATGATATACTATATGATAGAGAATGGCTGCATGGAATGGGATGCATACCCTCGTCGACGCAATAGAGAATCACTATCTGGAAACCTGATGAGGTTGTCGAAACCATCAAAGCAGATCAAAGTTTTTTCAGAGCAGATGTCAATCACATTAACGTGATTAACTTTAATTGGAAATTGGCTAACATTTCGCCATCTAAACCTGCTGAAGAAGGTTATAAGTTTGAAGTACGCGAGGTATGCTACACAATGAACCTACACCCTCAGTACGAGTTTACCTGGTAGTACAAAATTGTCGGAGGATATAACCGATGATTTGAATTAAATGAATATCATGATTGAGTCAGACACATTGACTCGAATTTCGACCTATGTGGCTAAAAATAAAATATTGGTGGCCTTGGAGGCCGAGTCTCAACAAACACTTGTTGTTAAAGCCATTAAGCCTGAAAAGTCTTGGGCAAATCAATATGGCTTTAACAGCAAAACAACAACTTCAGAAAGCCGGAGGCTAGATTTTATCTATGATGATGAGCCTTTGGGGTTCGAGAAAGACCCACTAAGAAAATGCAGGCATAAGATCCTTTGGAAGAGATAGACTTGGGAGATAGGACGGTGAAGAGGCCGACATACATTAATGCCAAAATTGACCTACACTTAAAAGTAGAAGTAATCAAGGTGCTAAAAGAATTAAGAGATTGCTTTGCGTGGGACTATGATAAAATGCATGGACTCAGCCGCGACCTAGTCGAGCTAAAACTGCTGATCAGACTTGACAAGAAGCCAGTGAAGCAGACCATATGAAGGTTCGCGCCTAAAATCATGTCCAAGATCAAAGATGAGATTGAAAAATTGCTTCAGAATAAATTTATTAGGCCTTCCAGGTATGTCGAATGGCTTTCTAATATTGTTCTAGTTATTAAGAAAAATGGTACCCTTAGAGTCTGCATAAACTTTAGAGATCTTAATGTTGCAACTCCTAAAGACGAATCTCAAATTTCAGTGGCTGAGATGTTGTTTGATTCGATATCTGGATTAAAATATCTATGTCGCCTCGATGGATACTTTGGTTACAACCCAATTTTCATTGTAGAGGAAGACATAGCAAAAATGTTGTTTCGATGCCCAGGGGCCTTGGGCATATACGAATGGGTAATGATGCCTTTTGGCCTAAAGAATGTTGATGCTACTTACCAGAGAGTAATGAATTCTATGTTTCATGACTTTATTGGAACATTCATGCAAATGTACATTGATGACATTGTCATTAAATTTTCATCTAAGGATGGTCACCTCGACCACCTTCGACAATTGTTCGGAAGGACGAGGAAATATGGGCTTAAAATAAACTTGTTAAAATGTGCTTTTTGTGTTAATGCTTGAGATTTTCTTGGCTTTGTCGTCCATAAGAAGAGCATAAAGATAAATTCAAACAAGACAAAAGCCATACAAAATACTAAGTCTTCGACCAACAAAAAATAACTTCAGTCCTTGTTAGAAAAAATCAACTTTCTAAGAAGATTCATTTCGAATCTAAGTGGCAAGACAAAGGTATTTTTACCACTATTACGATTAAAGAAAGAAAAAGGTTTCAAGCGGGGACCAGAACATCAGCAAGCCTTTGATGAGTGAAAGTTACCTGTTGAACCCTCCAATGTTATTACCTTCAATGAGGAACAAAACCATGAAGTTGTACATTTATGCATCTGAGTTGATAATTGGGAGTATGTTAGCCCAAGAAGATGATTATGGCGTCAAAAGAGCCATATATTATTTAAGTCGAATCATGAATAATGCTGATACTAGATACACTATGGTAGAAAATTTTCTCATATGGATTGTTATTAGTTTGTTAGAGTTGTTCCTATTTTCAAGCTTTGAAAGATAGATCAACAACCTACATGTAGAGGTATGTCTTGTGTCATAAAAACAATAAGAATACAACATATTTTTCAAGTTAACTTTCTATTAAGTATGATGTTGAAACAACTACTAAAGACTTAGAGAAGTCGCTTAAAGATGATAAAAAGAAGTCGAGGATTGATCCTAAGAAATTGAAAAATATTAAGGAAATTGTTGAAAGTGTCGATATCAAAGTTATGGACTTAATGTTGAGGATTGAGGGGTTTGAAATCGGGGTGAAGAAATTGAAGACTCGCACAACCAGTCTTTGTTAGAAAAAGTTGGATATTAAAAGATCAAGAGCTTATATTTGCTAGAAAATGTTGACGAGCGACTAATTATGAGTTAGAAACTGTTGTAACAAACAATACCAATTAACAAATTCTTGATTGAGAAAACAAAGTTTTTTGATGAACAATGAAATAATTAGGTTAACAAAGAGAGAAAGAAAAAAGAAGAAGAATAAGATTCGACAAACTGTTTTTCTATTCACTTACTCAATTAGGATACAAATGATTATGAGTGAATAACAACAATTGACATCTCTCAACAACCTGAGAGATCTAGCCTATTTATAGGCTACTAAGTTAACTTAAACAACAAGTTAACCTAAACAATTAGATCCATAACATAAGATCAATCGACATTACATTTCGACATTACATACTAGAACTAACTTCGACTACAACATGTAACACTTTGACATCAGCATGTGAACCAACTTCATCTTCATGCTTGTCTTCTGTCAAAACATGAAAGTTATCTCTGCTAACAACATATCTGTTAACAACACTAGAGTTCGATCAAATATCTCATAGAAATTAAGTTTTACGATTTGCTGTAGGTTTTATTAGTCATTATTCAATTAAAATTGGTGGCTCTGACTTTGATGTGTTTGAGGTAAGCTTTGTCGAGTAAATTAAGAACAACGTGTTGATTGAGGTCATTGATAGCAAAGAAAATAAATAGAATATTGACATCGAAGATAATGATGATATTGTGGATGAAGAAAATGACCAACTTAAGCTTAATGAGAAGATCAAAGTCATTAACGACAAAAATAATCAACCTATGATCATTGAAGTCAAAAAGCTTAATGAAGTCCTGGCTAAACAAGTCAATGGTAAATCTAAGGTAAAAACAATGGTAAAATAGATGCTAGTATTAAGGGTATTGGTAATACCTTAATTTTCGGGATGCATTGAATTTTTTGTAACTTATTTTTTAGCTCACATGTTTGACGAATGACAAATACAATTGTACTTCGTAACTTATGCAAACTTTAATTTATTTAAGAATTTATTTGTTATTTTCGAGGGGAAATTACCCTCACATTTTCAAAGGTATGTTAAAATGGCTTCAACATTCATTATAGTTTTAAAATATGCATTTTTTAAAAATTTACATAAGTCAATATAATTTTTTAGTAATAGAAAAAAAATCATACATAAATATTATTTATACTCACAATTTTTAGTTATTATTATAAATTAGTGAAAACTGTTAAAGCCATTTTTATAGACTTCAGAAAAGAAAGGAAAAGAGAAGAAAACAATGCGCGCGATTCCAGTCTCCACAGAAACTTTCCTATTCCCTCAACCATCACACACTCCCATTCCCATTACCCATTCCTCCACTCTTCTATACCCTCATCCTTTTCGTCTCAACAAAACCCTTTCCACCACACCACGCTCCTTCAACTCTAAAACCACTCTCTTCTTCTACCCAGCTTCCAAATCCAACAACCCACTCACTCTGGACGACGATAACGACGACGATGATCCTGGAAATTTGTTGCTCACACATGATACCCAACTTCAAGACCCGGATTCGCTGGTTGAGGATGGGGTTTTCATACAAGTCACCAAGCTTGACAACAATTCACGCAGAATCGAGTCCAGGATTTCAATTCACGCTTCACTTGATTCCATTTGGAATATCTTGACTGATTATGAGAGGTTGGCGGATTTTATTCCTGGACTTGCTCTTAGTAAATTGATCCAAAAAGCTCCCAATTTTGCTAGACTTTTGCAGGTCATTTTTTTTTCTTTTTTCTTGTTCATGAATTTGGTTTGAAATACATTTTTTTGCTGACCCATTATCATCTCAACAGATTGGAGAGCAGAACTTGGCATTTGGGCTAAAATTTGATGCCAAAGGAGTTATAGATTGTTACGAGAAAGACTTGGAGACTCTTCCATCTGGTACAAAGCGTGACATAGACTTCAAGATGATTGAAGGGGATTTTCAACTCTTTGAAGGAAAATGGTCTATTTCACAGGTAGGGTTTTTGTTTATAACTTTCTTGTTAGAATTCTTCTGGATCCAGCAAAAAAAAATGGATACTTGCGCGAATTAGTTACTTTCCTACTTCACTGTATTTTTCAAATGTTGAAGATTTAGGACTGAATTGGTTTGAGAAAACTTGTTTTTGTTTTTCTTTAAAATTGATACATTCATTTGATTTGTTTTCTATTTTCAAAATTTTGTATAAAATCATAAAACCAGTTTTCCATTATTTTCACTACTTGCTATGCTGGTCTTGGAAAAGATGAAAAATTGTGTAACTTTTATAATTAAAAGCAAAAATAGGGAAAAATAAATCTGAATATAGTAGAAAACTAGGAAAACTGTTTCTTAAATCAAACTTGATCTAAGTTTCAAAAATTGACATAATCTTTTGAATGGATAGTGGCGTGTGTCTTTGTGACCAACCTGGAATGATGTCCATCATATCTTGGAAACTCAAATTTTGTACTAGTAATTTAAACTATTGACCAATATTGACAAAAAGGAATCTTGCTTGCTTTTGGCTTGACTCTCATGAGTCTCGTCATCACATAGGCAACCTTCCTCAATTTTCAATACATGTTCATCGACTTTGTTTTGAAGATCATAAGTTTGTGATATTTTGAAATCATATATTCAAAGAAATTGACACAGACAGTGCTAACTTCTTAGAGCGATGGTTTTGCAGCTTTTTAGCAGTGGAAGTAATGATGAGTCTCCAATACCAGAGATTAGCACGACACTTACATACATTGTTGACGTTAAGCCGAAGATGTGGTTGCCCGTTGGGCTCATAGAGGGTAGACTTTGTAAAGAGATAAAAAAGAACCTTATATCCATAAGGGGCGAAGCTCAGAAAGCTACTGATAGAACTGTGGATGTAAATCAATTCGGATGAGTTATGTAAATATTATCATAGTAAAAATGAATACAAGTCAAATTCATTGTGTCAATTCTCACTTTGTAAAGTTGCAAGGTTGGCCATATTCTGTTCCTAAATTATGTTCAAGTTCTGGACTGGTCCAAACTTTGATATTTACTTTGAACCCTTTATACTCACTTAGAAAGTGCCAGTTGCTATTTTCTGCTACTGGCAACAGTTCCAAATACTGCTGAATGTAGAATTTAAGCTATGTTAGTGCAAAGGTCTGTAACACAGGTATCCATGAAGTTGGAAATGTTTGGCTGACCAACAATGATAACCACACCCAATGAAAAGATTGACTTAAGAATGCAGTACTCATAGATGAATGATGGTTGTTGTTACTTTGATTAGGGTGGATTTATATAGTAAATAAGAATACTAAAATATTTTAGTTATAACATAGTATTGGTATTTTACATTGAGAATTTAGTGCAATTAATATTTTTTGAGACGTTTGCATATATTACTCATATCAAACACATACTTGAGTCTCTCATTGAATTTCTGAATGATATCAATGATACCTATAATAATGAGAACATGTCAACATAGAGACAACTAACAAAATCTGTGAATTCGATACCTTTTATGTATACACAATTTAATTGACTTATGAGGAAGAAGCTCAACAAGTGGCTGTGTTATTTCTCTCTAGCATTTCATCTTGCTCATTTGATCTATGTTGTGGATATGCAAAGGCTTTCTACCAACTGATTGGCCCAGCCCGGTGTCTGCCATGAAAGCCAGATGTACCAACTCTCCATCGTTGATTGCATTATCTGAAAGGACCTCAAGATCATTGATTCTTTATTAGAGAAAATCCTTTTCTTACTGATTTTTGATTAATATGTGATTCATCTTTAGGAGGTGGTTCATCATTTACACATTATCTGATTGAAATGTAACCATGTTATATGGCATTCCTTCTTGATTTTAGCATGCTTTTCCATCTATAGTGACATCTTTATTGATGACAACCTTTTGTTGGTGAGGATCAAACAACTTGCATGCTCCTCTAGAATCATAGCCAATCAAGATCAATGTGCCACTTTTATCAACCAATATCCTATTCTTTCATTTGGAACATTTGTGTAACATAAAGATCTAAAAAAATCCTTTAAGTGTGTGACACTTGGGTAGTTACTCGACAACAATTCTTCCTATGTGATGTCTCATAATCTCCTTGTTAGGCGCCTATTAAACACATAAGCAACAATAAACATTGCCGCTCCCTAATATGACTTTAGAAGATGTTTTCCCTTCAATATACACCTTGTCATATCAAGTAATGCTATGTTTCTTTATTTTTGTTAATCCATTATAATGATAAGTATATGGTGTTGTATCTCTTAGATTGTCTCATTCTTGACACTAAAGTATTGACAACAATTCTTCCTATGTGATATATCATAATCTCCTTGTTAGGCGCCTATTAAACACATAAGCAACAATAAACATTGTCGCTCCCTAATATGACTTCAGAAGATGTTTTCCCTTCAATATACACCTTGCCATATCAAGTAATGATATGTTTCTTTATTTTTGTTAATCCATTATGATGATAAGTATATGGTGTTGTATCTCTTAGATTGTCTCATTCTTGACACTAAAGTATTAACACTCCTTAAAATTGTACTCTCCTCAACCATTAATCCTAAGAACCTATAGTCAATTTGTCTTTCAACAAGGGCTAAAACTTGGTAAAAGACAAAAGTACTTCAGTTATTTCTTTCAACAGTCATATCTTTCTTTCTTGCAAGCTCATTAACACATGTTTTCTATATAAATGAAACTTAAATAGGGCCGCAAACATCCCAGTGAACTACATCCAATCATTTTTATTGATATAGAAAATATTGAAAATTTGAAAGAGTTCTTTGGTTGCTTGTTGTCTAAACAATCTTGCCTTAATTGCTTTTGTCTTATTAACCCCCACATTCCATTTTTTAGAACCTTTTCCTTTATATCCTTTTAGTTTCATCTTAGGATTATTTTTCAGTGAATTTTGAATCCTCTTGCTAAGTCATTTAGTACTCATCATCTTCACATTGTATTCTCTAGAGCAATTGTGAATATCAATTATTTTCCTAAGTTGTCGTGTCTCCTCATTAGGCAACTTTCCACAATATGCAGACCACTGACAACCTTCCTTACACACCACCCTCACTTTTTGTTTGTCATTTTATAAAAACTTTAGAGCTCTCCCAGATTGGACATCATAAGTTTGAATTGCTTCCTTAAAGTCACTTTTTGTACTAAAATAAGTTCTTAACTCCCATTTATAATTAGACATATCTTTCATTAACTTGAACATGCAATACTTCTTCTTTCTTGGTGCATCACTCCCCTTACTATCACAACCACTTTCTAACTCCTCACTATCATATGCACTTCTATTCTCCTCTCCATTGTCTCCTTCCAATTTCTTTTTCTTCTTTTTACTTGTTCCTTCATGGTTTCCATCATATTCAACTAGGTTGTCTAAAAATTCTTTAGAATAATCCAAACTCATGTCAGAATCACTAAATGCAACTTTCAAAGCACTGTCGTAATTGTATGTTTCATCCCCACTGTCACCAAAGCTTATAAACATTCAAAAAACCAACATTAGTATCTATACCATCATGCACCTCACCGTCATTGTTCAAATACTCAGGACATACATTCACACTCTAAATACCATCGTTGTTCAAATCCTCAGAACCTACATTCACACCCTCAATATCATATTTGTTCAACTCCTCAGGACCTACGTTCACACCATCAGTACCTACATCCACACTCTCTACAACATCATTATTCACACCCTCGCTACCTTTCTTATCATCCTTAGTGACTTCTTCATAAAGATCTTCAAGTATGGCTTCTACGTCCGGTTTAAACACACTTATAGGTTCTTCATGTATGACTTCTTCCTCCATGTTTATAGGTTCTTCTATAGGACTATCAACATATTCTGGTTGGGATAGGGAATCTTCTATGTAAATATCAACTATCAAGTGTACCCTACAGAGGTCAGCAACCTCTAACACACCTTTGTCATCATTAAGAACATTCATCCCAAAAGTGGGGTCATTATAATATATGGTGTCTACCTCAGTATAACATGTACTTTCAGAACACCAACCAATTTAAAGTAACTTCACTGATCCACGTCTACTTCTAAATCATTGCATTTACCCCCACATACACAGTTTTTTTCAGAGTCCACAAACTCACCACTATGATGAATAATAGGTACATAATAGTGTAGTTGTGAATATAAAAAAATATATCAAATTACATTTGTTTAAAAATATTTAAAAATGAGAGAAAGTTAATTAATTTCATTGTAAAATAATAAAAATGTTACAAATATATAAAATATTTATTAATTGTAGTTTTAATTATTATGGTTAAAAGTGATACTTGTCGGCAAAATAATTTAAAGTGGTGATTGACGGTGATTATTGTAATGTTTTAATTAATACCAACATTATTATTCAATTCAAATAAAAAGTAAAAAGAATAAAGAGACATAAAATTTAACTCATTAAAAAGCTAACAAAAATAATAGTTGGATATTCTAAATTTATTTTTCAAAAAACTTTTAAAAGCATTAATAGGAAGTCAATTTCACTCAATGTCATAATAAAAAAAATTATTGGCTAATATATTTGCATATGTGTTTCTCTTTAAAAATGTGAGATATCTTGAATTTAAAAAAATTTATCATGTGTAAAGTATTTTTACATTTAATTAAAAAATGGCAAAAGACAATATTGATATTATAAAATACACATATGACTGACATTGAGTCAATTTCAAGTTTAAAATTTCTCAAATTTCTCCCGTTAACTAATTCGAGATGACTGACATTGAGTCAATTTCAAGTTTAAAATTTCTCAAATTTCTCCCGTTAGCTTGAAAGGTGACTATAATAATGTTTTTATTAATACCGACATTATTATTCAATAAAAAGAAAAAACAAAAAAAATAAAGAGACATAAAACCTAACTCATTAAAAAAGTAGCAAAAATAATAGTTGAATATGTAAGTTTATCTCTCAAAAAAACTTTTTAAAGCATTAATAGGAAGTGAATTTCACCAAATGTCATAATAATAATAAAATGCATTGGCTAATATATTTGTATATGCATTTTCTTTTAAAAATGTGAGATATCTTGAACCTAAAGAAACCTATCGTGTGTAAAGTATTCTTATATTTAATTAAAAGATGGCAAAAGACGATATTGACATTAGAAAATGTACAAATGACTGACGTTGAGTCAATTTTAAGTTAAAGATTTCTCAAATTTCTCCCGTTGGCTTATTCGATAACGAACATGTTTTCAGCAATTCAAATTGAAAGGTGATATAAACTCCATTCTCAATTTAGAAAACCTCCACACACAAAAAAAAATATATATTTCTAAACTATCCTTAAATATGCCACCATAAATTGAAAGTCTAAGATTTTCCTATTAAAGATCTACTTCTGTTGCAATTAATTCAATTATGACTAGAAAACACAAATTAACTTGTATAATTCTAGATGCAGGAGATACTCGACATTTAATATTAAATTATTTAATAATTATAAATATGTGAATTAAAGAGTACATGTTTCCCTTGAAAGAAGATGACATATATACCAATTATTTAACATGAAGATTGTCTTCATCAAAGTCTATTTTACCATCTTTTAAATCTGATATTATTTCTTGTGTGTCAAGTTTTTTAAAGAGTTATTATGATGAAGAGTTATGATCAGATTCTTAATTTGAGAGTTCCAACTTCTACCAACAACTTTGAATAAACTTTTATAACTAGTTCTATTAATTTTCATATCAAATAACGCTCTATCCAATGTTTAAAAAGTAAGATGTACTTGAATCTAAGAAAAAGTGGCCTGTAGTTTCTACATCATGATCGTAGAGAGATCATCTCTAAACCATATGCATTTTCCTTCGAATCAAATTAATGGTTATAAGTGAAGGTTTCCGATGATCAATTTGGCGCTCATAGGTAGATGTATCGGGTAAGGATATTAATAATAATGGTAAAAAGGTGATAGGTGGGAGTAAAGTTTGTTACAATGGTAATCATAATAGTAGTTGTCGGTGGTCAGATTGAAAATCATCTATGGTATTCGTCTTGATGGATAATCATAAGGGGGAACATTCACATTGGGTCAAACACACACCTAAAAGTTAAAGACTCAACCAAGCAAGTGAGAGAGACACCACATACTCATCCAAAATCTTAAGGTGATAGGTGTATGTGTCCTCTTATAAAGTGTTCAACCTCTAATTTTTAAGCAATGTGGGACTTCGAACTCACACTTATTTCTCAACACAACTCACACTTATTTCCCGACAATCTCCCCTTAAGTGTGAGTCCATCCATTATGCTCTCCCTTAAGCGGAAACTCTTTCATCCACATGCTTGTAGCGCCGTTGAAAAATACCCTTATCTCACCATGAATACTTCAACGGAACACGTTGTCTAACCGCCAAGTTAGAAAGATTTTCGATACAAGGAGCTGGTCCCTTTACTCGAATTAGGCTCTGATACCACCAGTAGGTTATCATGAAGAAGAAGTATTTACATTGGGTCAAACACACGCTTAAAGGTCAAAGACTTGCTCAAACAAGTGTAAAAGACACTACATATTCACCAAAAACCTTAAGGTAATAGGTGTATGAAATTTATAAAGTGTTCAACCTCCACTTTTCTAAACAATGTAAGACTTAGAACTCACATTTGTTTCTCAACACAACTTACACTTGTTTCCCAACACGTCGGTGGTAGGAGTGTGCAAAATTATAATTAACTGAACCATATATTCAAACTGAATCATGGTGATAAAAAAAAACTTAAATCATTTAAACAATTAATAAACTGAATCACATGTTATAAACAATTCAATTAGCTAACTTAAATTAAAAATGAGTTTAAGTTCGTTAATTGTTTTGAAAAACATCATTTAAAAATATCTTTTAAAAAAGTATTTGAAAATACGAATTGATTATAATCAATTTATAAATGCAAATTGGTTTTAAATTAGTTTTTTAGTAAAAGATTTAAACTAATTTTAAAATAAATTGAAATTATTCTAACAGATAATTATATTTTTATTAAAATGATTATTACAAACTAAACTAAATCATTAATGTAGTTTTATTTAATATAGTTTATGAATTATGATCAATCACCTATATTCAAATAAGAGGAAGTTAATAGGCATCAAAGAACTATCATATAACAATGGAGTGTTATTTGATGTGATTTAAGCACGTGATGCAAGTCTCCCATTTCTTATTTTACTTCCACCCACTACACAAAAGAGCCCATGAATAATGAATTATCTTATCTACTTTATTTTGTCACCGTAAACCTCTTTCCACAAAGAACAAGACATGCTGTTAATTTATTACTAGCATATGGTTTGGAAGATATATGGATATCGTCATCAAATATACTCCTTAAAGCTGCTCCATTTCGTTACAACTTTTATACTTTATATTATTTTAAAATTATACAATCATATGTCCATAGTGGTCATTCTCAAAGCCTTTGGTGGTGTTTGATATGATTTCACGTGGAGAGTTTTTATTGCATGATTGTCGTCTTGCTCCTTATCCCTGTATAAATTAAGAATTTTCTGAGCGAAGACTTTGATTGAAGATATGTTGGCTTCATAAAATGAATCTTTTGTTATTTTATTATAAGATGTACCATGAAGTCATGGATTTTGTTTGTTTCACTTTATTTCATCCTATATTAGCGTTGAAAATAGACCAAATGGGGACCATGTAGTTAACGCCATAGTTTATTTGCTTTGGTTGGTCAACATTTGTGGGGAGGTTGTCTCGGTGCTTATTGTGGAATTGGTGGTCATGTTTTTACACCACTTTTTATTCTAATTTATTTGTCTATTCTCTTACACTATTAGTCACTACTCTTTCTATTTTTCATTATATATTATTTTAAGAGGAAAAGTTATTAAATAATAAATTATTTTATAATATTAATAAATTATTAATTTTTTATTTCGTACTAGAATCAAAATGGAGTGAGGATCAGAAGTAATGGTAGATCTGAGCTTCTGGCACGGCAGAGAGGACTGATTTATAAAATTAGCACTTCAACGCTCAAATCATTATATGAGATATAAGAGGGAATTTGAATTGAGTTTAAAATTTGTTATCTGATTTTGGTGCATTCTCTATGTATAGTAGAAAGGGGATAACAAACTAGCTATTTGTTAGGAGTAAAGTGCAAAGAGTCATTAGTGTTGGAAATTCACCTCACACCCTATGAAGAATTCTCTTCAATCTTGATCTCAAGATTGATGAACAAACCCACAATATGATAGTAATGGTAATAACAAGTAATTATCAAGAACAACAAAAGAGAAGAAGAATAACAAACAAGAAAGAGAAGAATGAGAGAAGAAATATTTGGAGAGAATGTGTTACCCAGAACTATGAGATTTCTTATTGCTTATAGAACTTTCACTTGCTAAACACTGCAACTGTGAAATTTGTTCTATGTTGTGTTGTATTTGAATACAAAGTAAGGCACCCTATTTATAGTTTTAGATTTACAAAAGCCCAAAACATAAAAGACCTAAAATATTCAAGTCAAATCTAATCATATCAAATCAAATCTGTTTACGCTATGAATTATATTTAACACACCACCTAATTCATTGTGTCTAAACTGTCTACATTCATCATGGCTCTTAGTCTTTTGAAGGCTTCGACCTGCACTCCCTTCGTCATGATATCTGCAATCTGATTCTCAGTTCTGCAGTGTTCCAACTTCATCTTCCCTTCTGCTACCTGCTCTCGAAGATAATGGAACCTCATTTCGATATGCTTGCTTCGACCATGAGCTATTGGATTCTTCGCCAAGTTGATAGCTGACATGTTGTCTATCTTCATGGTAATTGCTCCATGGTTCTTCCCTGTGATTTCTTCGCCTTGTTTCACAAACCCAGCTGGTTGTGCAACATAAACTTCTTCGTCTAAGGGGCCATTAAGGAATGCACATTTCACATTCATCTGACATGTGTGCCAGTTGTTCATATTTGCTAGACCAACAACCAACCTGATTGTTTCGATTCTAGCAACAGGTGTGAATACTTCATCGAAGTCGATTCCTTCCTTTTGAAGAAATCCTTTCGCCACAAGTCTCGCCTTGTGTCGAGTTACTTCTCCTTTAGGATTTACCTTCACCTTGTAAACCCACTTCACATAAATTTCCTTCTTGCCTTGTGGCAATTCGACAAGTGACCAGGTATCATTGACTTCGATAGACTCCAACTCTTCAGTCATTGCTTTCACCCACTTCGAATCTTTCAATGCCTCAGCTGCATTGACTGGTTCGACATCTGCGTAGAAAGCATAATGTACCAACTCACCCTCTTCATCGACTACATCATCTGATGTAATTACACATTCTTGCAACCTTGCAGGCATGTGTCTTGTTCGTCGAGGTCTGCTTGAACTTGCTTCATCTGCAACTGGTTCCTGTCGAACTTCTATTTCGACTTCAGTGGCTGGTTCTTCACAAGAGATTCTCACTGAATCCTTCTTGGCATTCTCATTTCAATCCCATTCTTTAAGCTCATCTATGATCACGTCCCTGCTGATCACTACCTGCTTATTTACTGGGTCGAACAGCTTGTAACCTCCTGTCGAATGATATCTTATCAAGATCATCTAATTCGACTTATCATCAAGCTTCCTTCTCAACTGATCTGGCACATGTCTATGTGCTATAGATCCAAATACCTTCAAGTGAATGAGACTAGGCTTGACACCAGACCAACATTCTTCTGGTGTGATTCCTTCAAGCTTCTTCGTCGGACATCTGTTCAATATATATATTGTTATCGAAACTGCTTCTCCCCATAATTCTTTAGGTAGATGCTTTCCATTCAACATACTTCTCACCATATTCATGATGGTTTTGTTCTTGCGTTCTGCAATCCCATTTTGCTGTGGAGTGTAAGGTGGCACCACCTCATGCACAATCCCTTCTTTTACACATAGTGTATCGAACTCTTTCGACACATACTCTCCACCACCATCAGTCCTCAGAATTTTCAGCTTTCGGCCACTCTGTCTTTCGACCATGGACTTGAATCTGGAAAATACCTCAATCACATCACTTTTCTTCTTGATGAGGTAAGTCCACAACTTTCGACTGTAATCATCTATAAACGTGACAAAGTATCTATTGCCACCAATTGTAACGCCCCAAATTCTGAATTCCCATTTTTATTGAGTCCTTATTTGATTTATTTAAGTGATTATTTTATTTATGTGGAATTTGTGTGATAATATGTTATGTTTACATATTGAGCTATTTTTGCCGACTTTGAGAGTTTTCGGGTAAAAATAGGTTGGAGGATATTTTGGGCATTAGTGATAATATTAAGTGGATATTTTGTGAGAATTAATTGATAAGTTGTGGAAAGAATTTGGGAGGAATGAAATAGAATATGTGATATAGAGAGAAAAGAGAAAGATATAAACATTAAGAAGAAAAACAAGAGAAGGAAAAAAGGAGGAGAGAAAAGAAGAGAAAGTGGAGCAAAACCTAGAATCATCAAGAATCAACCTTAGCTTGCGATTAATCAGGTAAGGGTGAGAAGTTTTATCATCTTCATAATGTGTATGATCATGTATGTGCTAGATTGGATTTGTTGGATTGTTTCTATGTTTCCATTTCTAGGTCGGAAGTTGATTTAATAGGTAGGAACTGAGTTTTATCGGTTAGAATTTAGAATAGACGGTGTAGTATAGTCGGGTGATAGGTGGGTTGTACTGCTGGAACTGATTTGGATTAAATCGATCGGTTTTTGTGAGGTTTGGGCTTTTGGACAGCCATGGGAGTTCTGAGTTCGCAGGTTCGCCAGGAAAACGACAGCGAACCTTCGCCAGGCGAAACCCAGCGAGCAGCAGCGAACCAAGTCAGTAGCAAACACCCTGTCTTCGCTAGCAAGTTCACCAGACGAATGAGTGTGGCGAGGGTTCGCCAGGCGAGTGTGCTAGTGAGTGCTAGCGAGTAATTCCAGAATAACTCCCAGTGGTCTTCGCTGGCAGGTTCGCCAGGCGAACGAAGTAGCGAAGGTTCGCCAGGCGAAGGTTGGCGAATGCGACAACATTTTTCCTATTCTCTGTGTTTTTCCTTTCCATGCGGATTTTCTTTGTTCGGTCATGTTTAATCCTTATCGAATTGAATAGTTTTGTGTATCGTGTGGTACGTTATGCTGTGGGTAGCCGCAAGGCGTGAATCCTAGAATGTGGAATTTTGATTGTGAAAGTATATACCTTATATGGAATGGTATGTGTTGAAATGAAGAGTATATATATATTATGGAGTATATGTATATTGTGAATGTACATAGATTGTATGTACATGTATGAGATGAATATGCATAGTGATATATTTGCGAAATATGTATGCATGTAGAGAAATATTGTGAGTCATTTTGCATAAAAGGCATCATGGTGTACATTTCTAGCGATGTTGATTCCTTGGAGAATCTATTGTAATATGTGATTCCTCAGAGAATCTGCTGAATATTTGATTCCTCGGAGAATCTGCTGAGTATTTGATTCCTCGGAGAATCTGTTGAATATTCGATTCCTTGGAGAATCTGCTGAATACTTGATTCCTTGGAGAATCTGCTGGATTGAGTCGGTACCGCATTTGCATATGCATAGAGTCGTGAGTCGGTCTCTATAAGTTGCATTGGTCATCTTTATATGATGCATTGAGTGAATTGAACATAATGGTAGATGTTTATGTGGAAAATGATGAGTATGTATAGAAGCATGATTTGATGAATATGCTTGATTGTGTGAATATGCATTGTGATGTACATGATGAATTGTGATGAGATGTGGTGAGAATTTGAATTGTGTAAATCCCATGTATGTATATAGATATATAATTATATGCATTGACTGTTATGATATTATTTCTCACCCTTCTGCTATTTTATAATGCTCTATGAGGCATTGCAGAGTAGGATTGCTGGAGGTCCTTTTTGTGAAGTAGGTCTTCATTATTTTTGGTCGATGGCTCTGATATGTAACATCTGGGTAGTTAGGAAGCCTTTGGCTCTTTTAGAGATACATTTGTTTTGATTCTTTTGTGATACATCTGCGTATGTATCTGATGATGAATGTTTTGTACATATGAATTAACTGAATGATGTATATGTGTTTATATGAATGTATTGATTCAATATTTAGATGTTTCCGCTTTTATTCTAAATATTGAGATGTGGGTTTTAGGACTATGTTCCTTAGTTGTGAGTTGCCAATCGTTGCATATCTATTTGAGCAGATGTTTTATGTGTTTAATTTCATGATAATGTGATACACCTCTTTTATATCATGTATTAATTAAACTCTGATAAAAATTTTATCAAGTGCCTAAATGATTTATTTAATTATTTGGGGGTATAGAAAGGGGGTGTTACATTAAGTGGTATCAGAGCCAGCGTTGAGTCAGTTGTGTCTGTCTTATTGTTCTGTTGGTTGAACGGTTGTTTAACCTTGTTATTTTTGGGAACCCTCAGAATATGGCTGGTCGTAATGACAATGCTATAGCTGCGGCGTTGGAGGCTATGGCTAGGGCGGTGCAAGGCGCACCGAATGTGAATGCGAACGATGAGTTTAGAAAGAACCAACCACCGGTATTTAAAGGGAGGTTTGATCCAGACGGTGCTCAGATCTGGCTGAAGGAGATTGAGAGAATCTTTAGAGTGATGGATTGTGCTGAAGGGAACAAGGTGAGAATTGGGACTCACATGCTGAGAGAAGAAGCCGATGACTGGTGGGTCGGTATGAGACAAGTTCTTGAAGTGGACGATGAGGAAATCACTTGGGATTTATTTCGTGCCGAATTTTTGAGAAAGTATTATCCTGAGAGTGTGAAGGGAAAGAAGGAGATGGAGTTCCTAGAATTGAAACAAGGCAATATGTCTGTGATAGACTACACAGCTAAGTTCACAGAGTTAGTGAAGTTTCATCCTCACTATGATGCGGTGACGGTGGAATTTTCCAAATGTGTTAAGTATGAGAACGACTTGCGCCCTGAGATCAAGCAAGTGGTGGGTTATCAGAGGATTAGGAGATTTTCGGACTTGACCGAATGCTGTAGAATCTTTGAAGAAGATAGTAAAGCTCGTTCCACTTACTATAAGAGTTTGAATGAGAAGAGAGGGAAGCAACCGGTAAGGAGTGGACCTTATGTGACGCCTGCTGATAAAGGCAAGCATAGGGAAAGCTTTGTTAAGAGGTCCGGAGGTGGAAGTTCTGGTCCCATTAAGGGCTTTAGGTGCGGTGAAGTGGGGCATAAATCTTTTGAGTGTAAGAAGGATGGAGCAAAGTGTGCTAACTGTGGAGGTATCGGCCATGCTACAACTGATTGTAGAAGGAACGTGGTGAAGTGTTACAACTGTAGGGAAGTTGGTCATATTAGTACAAAGTGTACTAAGCCAAAGCAAGCTCCAACAAGTGGGAAGGTATTTGCATTAGCCGGTGCAGACACTACTAATGCAGATCAGTTGATTAAAGGTACATGCTTTATTAATAATGTGCCTTTAGTTGCTATTATTGATACTGGAGCGACTCATTCTTTCATTTCTCTTGAGTGTGCCAAACGTTTGGATGTGCGCATGGTTTCTTTGAGTGGTGGCATGGTTATTGAGACTCCCGCTTCGGGGTCGATAACTACTTCTTTGGTGTGCGTAAGTTGTCCTTTGACCATGTATGGTAAAGACTTCGTTATGGATTTAATATGTTTGCCGTTGGACGGTTTGGATGTGATTTTGGGTATGAATTGGTTGCAATTTAATAGAGTTCATTTAGATTGCTATCACAAGTTGGTAAGGTTTCCTTATTTGGAAGATGATGGAAGTGAGAGTTTTCTATCCACTAAAGAGTTGAAGAAACTTTTAGCGGACGAAGCTCAGTTGTTTGGTTTGTTTGCATCCTTGTCGGTAGAGAGTAAAGTGGAACTGGTGGTGTTTCCCGTAGTGCGAGAATTTCCAGAAGTGTTTCCGGAAGATATTAAGGATGTGTTGCCGGAGAGAGAGAGATTGAGTTTTCTATTGATCTAGTTCCAGGTATTAGACCAATTTCGATGGCACCATATCGTATGTCGACATCGGAATTGGTAGAGTTAAAGAAGCAGTTGAACAATTTGTTGGATAAGAGATTTGTAAGACCAAGTGTTTCTCCTTGGAGTGCGCCGGTATTGTTAGTAAAGAAGAAAGATGGTAGTATGCGATTGTGTATTGATTATCGACAGTTGAACAAAGTGACGATTAAGAATAAGTATCCGCTTCCGAGAATAGATGATTTGATGGATCAATTGGTTGGTGCCCGTGTTTTTAGTAAGATTGATTTGAAGTCGGGTTATCACCAGATTCGTGTTAAAGATGAGGATATTCAAAAGACGACTTTTAGGACACGATATGGTCATTATGAATTTTCAGTGATGCCATTCGGAGTTTCTAATGCGCCAGGTGTGTTTATGGAATACATGAATCGTATTTTTCATGATCAGTTGGATCGTTTTATGGTTGTGTTCATCGACGACATTTTAATTTACTCTAAGTCCCAAGAAGAGCATGTAGAGCATTTAGGAGTTGTGTTGCAGATCTTGAAAGAGAAGCAATTATATGCTAAGTTGTCAAAGTGTGAGTTTTGGTTATCGGAAGTGAGTTTTCTTGGACATGTTATTTCTGGTAATGGTATTAGTGTTGATCCGTCCAAGATTGATGTGGTAATGCAGTGGGAAGCTCATAAGTCAGTTACGGAGATTCGAAGCTTTTTGGGATTAGCCGGTTATTATCGGAGGTTTATTGAAGGATTTTCGAAGTTAGCATTTCCGTTGACTCAATTGACTTGTAAGGGAAAGGCTTTTGTTTGGGATATTGAGTGTGAGAAGAGTTTTGTTGAGCTTAAGAGAAGGTTGACAACAGCGCCGATTTTGATTTTGCCGAATCCGACGGAGTCGTTTGTGGTTTATTGTGATACTTCTTTAACCGGTTTAGGTGGTGTTTTAATGCAAGAAGGGAAAGTTGTGGCTTATGCTTCGAGACAATTGAGAGTGCATGAGAAGAATTATCCTACGCATGATTTGGAGCTAGCGGTCGTGGTCTTTGTTTTGAAAATTTGGAGGCATTATCTGTATGGTGCGAGATTTGAAGCTTTTAGTGATCACAAGAGTTTGAAATATTTGTTTGATCAGAAGGAATTGAACATGAGGCAGAGGAGATGGTTAGAGTTTTTGAAAGACTACGATTTTGGTTTGAAGTATCATCCGGGTAAGGCAAACATGGTGGCCGATGCCTTAAGTAGGAAGTCGTTGCACGTGTCTACATTGATGGTGAAAGAGTGGGAACTTTTAGAAAGCTTTAGAAATTTGAGTTTGGTTTGCGAAGTGACGCCGGGAAGTGTGAGACTTGGTATGCTTCATATTACATATGATTTTGTTACAACCGTGTGTGAGAAGCAAAAGTTGGATTTGAAGTTTGTTGATTTGATGATGAATGAGAATGAAGATTTCAAAGTTGATGCTTTTGGAGTTTTGAGATTTTGTGGTCGTATTTGCATTCCCGATGATGCGGAAATGAAGAAGATGATATTGGAAGAAGGACATCGGAGTAACTTGAGTATTCATCCAGGAGCGAATAAGATGTACCAAGATTTGAAGAAGATCTTTTGGTGGTCCAGATTAAAGCGAGATGTTGCTCGTTTTGTGTATTCGTGTTTGACGTGTCAAAAGTCGAAGGTGGAACATCATAAGCCTAGTGGACTGATGCAACCGTTGGATATTCCGGAATGGAAATGGGATAGCATATCGATGAATTTTGTTACGGGATTGCCGAATACGCAAAGAGGTCATAATGCTATTTGGGTGATCGTTGATAGACTTACTAGATCTGCTCACTTCATTCCGATTGATATTAGTTATCCTTTGGAGAAATTAGCCGAGATTTATGTTCGTGTGATTGTAAAGTTGCACGGAGTTCCTGAGAGTATTATATCGGATAGAGATCCTAGATTTACTTCAAGATTTTGGGAAAGTTTGCAAAGGGCTTTGGGTTCTAAGTTGAGATTGAGTTCGGCTTATCATTCGCAGACGGATGGTCAAACCGAAAGGACGATTCAATCATTGGAGGATTTGTTGCGTGCTTGTGTGCTCGAGCAAGGTAGTGCTTGGGATGGTTATTTGACATTGATTGAGTTCACCTACAACAATAGTTTTCACTCAAGTATTGGTATGGCACCATTTGAGGCTTTGTATGGTCAGAGATGTCAAACACCTTTGTGTTGGCATGAAACCGGAGAGAAATCAGTAGTTGGACCGGAGATGGTACAACAAACGACGGAGAAGGTGAAGTTCATTCGGGAAAAGATGAGAGTTTCTCAGAGTAGGCAAAAGAGTTATCATGATAAGAGAAGAAAGAATCTTGAGTTTCAAGAAGGCGACCATTTGTTTTTGAGGGTTACACCGGTTACGGGGGTGGGTCGTGCTTTAAAGTCGAAGAAGTTGACTTCTCGTTTCATTGGTCCGTATCAGATTACTGCACGGGTTGGTGATGTGGCTTATCGTGTGGCGTTGCCTCCGAAACTTTCTAATTTGCACGATGTGTTTCATGTTTCGCAACTTCGGAAGTATATTCCAGATCCGTCACATATTATTCCTATGGACGAGGTTGAAGTAAGAGATAACCTTACGGTTGAGGTTTTACCGATTAGGATTTTGGATCGTGAAGTTAAGAAGCTAAGAGGCAAAGATATTGCGCTTGTGACGGTAGCGTGGGGAGGTGCTGCAGAAGGCAATATGACTTGGGAATTGGAGAGCAAGATGCGAGAGTCGCATCCAGAGCTGTTTGAATCAGGTAATATTTTCGACGACGGAAATTTCTAAAGTGGGGGAGAGTTGTAACGCCCCAAATTCTGAATTCCCATTTTTATTGAGTCCTTATTTGATTTATTTAAGTGATTATTTTATTTATGTGGAATTTGTGTGATAATATGTTATGTTTACATATTGAGCTATTTTTGCCGACTTTGAGAGTTTTCGGGTAAAAATAGGTTGGAGGATATTTTGGGCATTAGTGATAATATTAAGTGGATATTTTGTGAGAATTAATTAATAAGTGTGTGGAAAGAATTTGGGAGGAAATAAATAGAATATGTGATATAGAGAGAAAAGAGAAAGATAGAAACATTAAGAAGAAAAACAAGAGAAGGAAAAAAGGAGGAGAGAAAAGAAGAGAAAGTGGAGCAAAACCTAGAATCATCAAGAATCAACCTTAGCTTGCGATTAATCAGGTAAGGGTGAGAAGTTTTATCATCTTCATAATGTGTATGATCATGTATGTGCTAGATTGGATTTGTTGGATTGTTTCTATGTTTCCATTTCTAGGTCAGAAGTTGATTTAATCGATAGGAACTGAGTTTTATCGGTTAAAATTTAGAATAGACGGTGTAGTATAGTCGGGTGATGGGTGGGTTGTACTGCTGGAACTGATTTAGATTAAATCGGTCGGTTTTTGTGAGGTTTGGGATTTTGGACAACCATGGGAGTTTTGAGTTCGCAGGTTCGCCAAGCAAACGGCAGCGAACCTTCGCCAGGCGAAACCCAGCAAGCAGCAACGAACCAAGTCAGTAGCAAACACCCTGTCTTCGCTGGAAAGTTTGCCAGGCGAATGAGTGTGGCGAGGGTTCGCCAGGCGAGTGTGCTAGTGAGTGCTAGCGAGTAATTCTAGAATAACTCCCAGTGGTCTTCGCTGGCAGGTTCGCCAGGCGAACGAAGTAGCGAAGGTTCGCCAGAGGCTTCTCCAGGCGAAGGTTGGCGAATGCGACAACATTTTTCCTATTCTCTGTGTTTTTCCTTTCCATGCGGATTTTCTTTGTTCGGTCATGTTTAATCCTTATTGAATTGAATAGTTTTGTGTGTCGTGTGGTACGTTATGCTGTGGGTAGCCGCAAGGCGTGAATCCTAGAATGTGGAATTTTGATTGTGAAAGTATATACCTTGTATGGAATGGTATGTGTTGAAATGAAGAGTATATATATATATATTATGGAGTATATGTATATTGTGAATGTACATAGATTGTATGTACCTGTATGAGATGAAAATGCATAGTGATATATTTGCAAAATATGTATGCATGTAGAGAAATGTTGTGAGTTATTTTGCATAAAAGGCATCATGGTGTACATTTCTAGCGATGTTGATTCCTTGGAGAATCTGTTGTAATATGTGATTCCTCGGAGAATCTGCTGAATATTTGATTCCTCGGAGAATCTGGTGAGTATTTGATTCCTCAGAGAATCTGCTGAATATTCGATTCCTTGGAGAATCTGCCGAATACTTGATTCCTTGGAGAATCTGCTGGATTGAGTCGGTACCGCATTTGCATCTGCATAGAGTCGTGAGTTGGTCTCTATGAGTTGCATTAGTCATCTTTATATGATGCGTTGATTGAATTGAACATAATGGTAGATGTTTATGTGGAAAATGATGAGTATGTATAGAAGCGTGATTTGATGAGTATGCTTGATTGTGTGAATATGCATTGTGATGTACATGATGAATTGTGATGAGATGTGGTGAGAATTTGAATTATGTAAATCCCATGTATGTATATAGATATATAATTATATGCATTGACTGTTATGATATTGTTTCTCACCCTTCTGCTGTTTTATAATGCTCTATGAGGCATTGCAGAGTAGGATTGCTGGAGGTCCTTTTTGTGAAGCAGGTATTCATTATTTTTGGTCGATGGCTCTGATATGTAACATCTGGGTAGTTAGGAAGCCTTTGGCTCTTTTGGAGATACATTTGTTTTGATTCTTTTGTGATACATCTGCGTATGTATCTGATGATGAATGTTTCGTACATATGAATTAACTGAATGATGTATATGTGTTTATATGAATGTATTGATTCAATGTTTAGATGTTTCCGCTTTTATTCTAAATATTGAGATGTGGGTTTTAGGACTATGTTCCTTAGTTGTGAGTTGCCCATCGTTGCATATTTATTCGAGCAGATGTTGTATGTGTTTAATTTCATGATAATGTGATACACCTCTTTTATATCATGTATTAATTAAACTCTGATGAAATTTTTATCAAGTGCCTAAATGATTTTTTTAATTATTTAGGGGTATAGAAAGGGGGTGTTACACCAATCGAATCCACCTGGATTGGACCACATACATCAGAGTATATGACTTCAAGTATTGCCTTCGACTTCCTTCCTGCATCCTTGCTGAAGTTATTCTTGTGTTGTTTCGACTGAACACACTCCTCACAGACTTCACTTGTAATGTCAATTTCTGGTAATCCTGAAACCATATTTCTTCTCTTCAGTTCTCTGATGTCATTAAAGGTGAGATGACCTAGTCAAAAATGCCATAACCACTCATCTCTGCTGGCTGCAGTTGCTAGACATTTGTGCTCCATCACATTGAGTCCAATCTTGAAGGTCCTATTCTGAGACATTGGAGCGTTCAAGATTAATCTACCACCTGCGTCGAGAACTCTCATCATCTTATCTTCGACAACTACCTTGTAGTTCTTTTCGACAAGCTTCCATATACTGAGCAAATTACTCTTCATGCCTGGTATGTACAACACATTGGAAATTGTTGACCTTTTGCCATCTTTCCTCATAATCAGAACATCACCAACACCTACAGCTGCTAGAGTGTTGTCATTTGCAAACTTCACTGTGTTCTTCGACGAGGACTTCATGTTGACAAACCAATCTTTCCTTCCAGTCATGTGTGATGAGCATCCTGAGTCCAAGTACCACTGATCTTGGAATCTTTCTTCATCTTTTGTTGTGACCATTAGCAACGTTTCTTCTTCTTCATGTTTCGCCAGCTTTGCATCAGTCTCTTGATTTCTCTTCCTTTCTCGATAATCACTAACATAATGACCATAATTCTGGTAGTTGAAACATTGAATGTGGCTTTTGTCTATCTTTCGACCACCACCTCTTCCTTTACCTGTAGCACCACCTCTTTGGTTTCCTTGGTTCCAAGGTTTCTTCTGATTCGACTGATTTCCTCCTTTGTTTCCATTCCAGCTACCTTTGCCTTTTCTTTCCTTTTCTGACTGCGCTTGCAAAGCCATATCTTTCGACTTTCCTGCAGCTCTCTCATCCATCCTCTGTTCATGAGACTCAAGAGTCCCTTGAAACTCTTCCTTCGTCAACACTGACAAATCTTTTGACTCTTCTGTGGCAACTACCACGTGGTCGAATTTTGGAGCCAACGATCTCAAAATCTTTGAGACAACTGCTTTCGTTGTTAGCGCTTCTCCACATACTTTGATTTGATTCACCAACTTTGTAACTCTGGTGAAGAAATCTGTAATGCTTTTGTTGTCTTCCATCTGAAGCAACTCATAGGTTCTCTTGTGAGTTTGTAACCTCACCTCTTTCACCTTCTCTGCGCCTCCAAACGACTTTTCAAGAATCTCCCATGCTTCTTTTGCTGAATCAACATCACTAACCTTTTCAAAGTTATCAGGATCAACACACTGATGAATTATAAAGAGTGCTTTATAATCCTTCTTCTTCAATTCTTTGTGCGCGGCCTTTTCCGCCTCCATTGTGTTCTCCCCAAGCGATGTTACTCTGTCCTTCACAAGATCCCAAAGATCTTGATAACAGAAAATCACCTTAATCTGCTTGCACCAATTCTCATAATTGTCTTTCTTGAGAATTGGCAGGGTCGCCGGAAAGTTGTCGTTCGGATAGTTCATCGCCATCACTATCTTCCTTCCTTGAATCTCTCAATCATAGCTCTAGATACCAGATGTTGGAAATTCACCTCACACCCTATGAAGAATTCCCTTCAATCTTGATCTCAAGATTGATGAACAAACCCACAATATGATAGTAATGGTAATAACAAGTAATTATCAAGAACAACAAAAGAGAAGAAGAATAACAAACAAGAAAGAGAAGAATGAGAGAAGAAATATTTGGAGATAATGTGTTACCCACAACTGTGAGATTTCTTATTTCTTATAGAACTTTCACTTGCTAAACACTGCAACTGTGAAATCTGTTCTATGTTGTGTTGTGTTTGAATATAAAGCAAGGCACCCTATTTATAGTTTTAGATTTACAAAAGCCCAAAACATAAAAGACCCAAAATATTCAAATCAAATCAAATCTGTTTACACTATGAATTATATTTAACAATTAGATATGAATGTAGTTGAGATCCATTGTGATCATCGGGAGGAAAGTTCTCATGTATTGAGAAGATTCTGGAAAGATTCCAAATCTTTCAGGGTCGTTAGCTGGGGTCACTATGGTTATCCCAAAATAGTTGCCACCAAAGCTCGTGTCTATGTATAACAAGCATGAGTTTGGTACTTCAGCCTTATTTGTCGCCACTCTTGCCATTTATGTTTGGAAGAGCAAAAAAGAGGCATTATAGTTCTTTTAGGTTCGTGCATTTAATGTCATGTACTTCAAATGTCTTTACGGAGGTGTCATCATTACGACTATTAGGAACTGAAACACTTTAGTGTTGTGCGCGAGTGATTTAATACGTTGGATATAGTATATTTTCATTGCATGCTAGAGTATATTCCTTGAAGAATCACTGTTGTTTTTCTTTGAGTCACTTTTCCAATATAATGGTTATCTCACTTTTTGACATTTCTCCTTACTACCTCTGAAAAGTTAGTGCATTATAGGTAAAAAGCACAGAAGAGTGCTCACAAATCCCAGAAGAATGCTCAATCTTCTTAGATGTATTATGTTTACTCTTCCAACTATTTTGTCCCGAAATAGTAGTTTTGATGGAGTCTTTCTTGAAGTTGGTCCATCATCGGATTAGGGTGCTTTGACTCCAAATGAGGATGAAAGGATATTCAATAAATATAGAAATTGTGCGATTCCTTTTATGAGTGCACCTTCTCAGTTATAGGTTTTCACATGCCTTTGAGATAGAAGTTCTTAAGCATCTAATGATGGCTCCGTCACAACTACATCCAGCAAGTTCGACGTATGTGAAGGTCTATCAATATTGGTGTGAATACTTGAAAGGAAAACCCTTTGTGACCATTTTATTTCATCTCTTTTTGATGTCGTTGTGGCCCTGCGGCTCCACATTAGCAAAGTGTCTACGAAAACATCCCTGACTTTCGGTGGGAAATTGATTGCTTTAGTCCCACGAGTAAAGCGTCTATGACATCACCCCTGCCTTTTGGTGGGGATTTAATTGTTGTAGTTGCATGAGCAAAGCATATGCGGCAACACCCCTGACTTCTTAGTGTATGCTTTGTGTGGTGGGAAATTGATTACTGTAGTCATGCATGCTATGCGATAACAACCTTGAATTCCTTTGTGCCAGGCTTCGATCTCGTCGGTCATTTCCTAGGCTTGATAACACTATGCACAATCACAAATAAATGAATATTTATGAAGCTGGTACATTTCATTCATAATTGGAAATGCTCATATACGTGAGGAGAATGATTATACAAACATATGATTTTTAGTACAAAACAAGAAAGAAAACATAATCGAGCGGGCTAACCGCTACTTATTTTCCGTGTTTGTATAGCCACTTTTAGGGGACAAATGTATATGATGTTGAGCTGGCCGGTTAGAGAGGTTGCATAAATCTCCATATCTACGTCTCACCTTGGTCTTTTTTTTGAGAAATTGATAGATCCTTTTTGTTCTTTCGAGATCAGCACTAATGATGACCGACTCTCCCTAAAGATTGTGATACTTGAGTTTGAGATGGACTGATGAGGCTACAGTTTCTATCATGGTGACGAATGGTCATCGTAAAATAAAAATTTAGACACCTTCTCGGGTACGAAATGAGCAACTTCAAATAGGTTCATTGCTCCGGCCCAGAATACTATTAATCCGGCATGGGCTACATGGGCCCCCAGTAATATACCAGATAAATTGATAAGTCGGGCATTCCCGTTCTACAAGGGACAACAAGGGATTGTGAAATGAATGTATGTACGTCATTCTCGTCGCCCACTGATACCATCAGCTCAACATATCCCCATGGACGGGTGGTTATTCCATTAAGTGTCTGTAAATTCGATCCTTCATACGCCAAAACGCTTCCTCTTTCAAGGTCCATCTTTTCAAACAACCTTGAGTATATTATATTGTAATATATGCCACGTTTAATTAATATGCGGGAGACGTTAAATTGTTTGTTAGTGATTGTGATCACTAGGGGAAATTTCATTAGAGATGTCATCCACCTTCTTAGAGTCCCGAAATCCTAACATAGGTCGGTCAAGAGTCTTCACCGATATGCTTCCACCTTTTTTATGGACAGCTAGCATCTCAACTATCTTCTGTTTCATGGTCCCTTTAGATGGGAGGTTTTCTCAGAATCCTCCTCCTATGATGAGAAAGACACATAGGTGTTTCCCTTTGCTGGCTTCCTTGCTCTTGCCACTAGTCTTGATATCTGCAATCTTCGAGGGATATTTTCTTGTAAATGGCTTATCGCGTTCTCTTTTCCCCTTTTTACCTACTCAATTAGTCTCCCTTCTTGATTAATACTTTAATGGCATCCTTAAGTTGGATGAAATCATCGATGTTATGGTCGCGACCTTTATGAAAATGGCAGTACTTTAACTTGTTAGTCTCAAATGTCTCTTCAATAGGGAAAGAGGGTTGAATTCCATCTTTCCTGAATTCTGTATTGGCATGGTCTTGGTAAATCTTTTCTCCAGAGACGTTTAGAGACGTGTACTTCTCATATTGACCTTGCATATCTCAGTCAGAATCGTATCACCACTGGTGGGACTCTTTCCCTATCGAGAAAATGGAGTTGATGTCAGCAGAGGAAGAGTTATCAAAGTGTGTGTTCAGCTTTTCCTACAAGATATCTATGGTTGAACCATGTTCGACGTCTTCTGAGTGTTTCACATCTTCTTACTTTCGATATTCATCCTAAAGGGATTATCACGTAAAAGGTCATTCTCAAAGATCCACTACTTCAAGCCTTTTTCAGCTCCCTCCACCTCAAGAACAACTTGCGCAAAATAGTCAATATAAGACCACAAGATTTCTTTCTTGCCTTGATGATCCTACTCAAGGCATATATAGTCACATACTATCTCTTCGAGCAGTAAAATGTGTCAATAACCACTCACAAAAATCATTGAACCACAGTCTGGTCGGGTCGGCCAGAGTTAATACAAACAACTTGCATTTAGAGGCTTCGTCGGTGCTAAAATAGTTTAGCCGATAATTAATGAGTTGTACATGCTCGTATCGATCTTCCTTTCCATCGTACTCCCATAACTTGGGAGACTTCTCTATGGATTTTGGTATTTCTCTTTCCAAAATTCTAGTGCACAATGGATGATTCTACTAAACCTTCATCGATCGGTTTTCCAATTGCCCCACTATTTCACGAATCCATGTGCAAGATGTAGTTCTTCAAGCACATTTGTATATATTGAATAATGTTGATAAAGTTCAAGTGTGCTTATCCCCTCACAAAAGACTTATCAAGGAAAAATTCTCTCTGATGAGTTAAAAATGATTGTTAACAAATCATAAAAAATGTTTTATAAATTGGTTTGATGAAAAGGTTTCTAAAGATAGTAGTGCATCCGAGACAATTAAATGGATGCCATATATGCCTAAGTTTAATGTAATAACTTGAAGTCCATTCGACATTAGTAAAATTTCATTCTATATGAAATCTAAGGATGATCGTAGTACCATGTAAAATAGTGGGGTTATGGTTTAGGTTTAATCCATGTACTTCTCTAGTTCTAAAGATAATAATCATGTATGGCATCTAGAGTATACTTTGGGATCATTGAAGAGATTCGGGAGATTAATTAATTTATATTTAGAGTGTCATTATTTAAGTGCAATTGGATTGACAATAACACTAGTGTACAAAATAATGAATTAGGATTCACACGGGTTGACCTTCACAAGGTAACTTGTATGAATGAACCATTCATCATGGAATCCCAAGAAAAACAAGTGTTTTATGTCACTAACCTTTATAAAATAGATGGTTAATTATTCTAGAAGGAAAACATATTCTTGGTAGTGATAAAAATCGAGATTTAACTCTTGATATTTCAGAGACCCCATTCTTTTGCAATACACGCGTGTATCTCATATGAATAAAACGATTTAGATGATGTGCATGTTTTTCATTATGTTCATCATGAAAGTATATGAAAGAAACTAACAAGTAAGTATTTTATATGAATTAGTAATATATATTTTTGAGAATGAATTATTAATGTTGTTGTTATTGAAGTTTTAATGTTGTTTATATTATGTTATCTTAATTGTTTTCATATGTAGTTCAAATTATAGGTGTTTAACGACTGGATTCCATTCAAAGGTGAGACTTTAGAACATCCATTCGAGATTTTCCACATTGGGTTGTTGACTTAGTTGGTTCATCATTTGTATATGCTTTTTAATTTTGTTGTATTTAGGTTATGCTCATGATGTGTTATGTTTCAAAATGTCTATTATGTTCTATTTCAAAATAATTTAGGTTCGATTTTGTTTCCGAAAATTACAGGTTAAAATGAAAAACTTGTAAAAATTTAAAAAAAATAAAAATAAAAAAGGGATTTACCCTCGATTATAACTAAAAAATCGAGGTAAAAAGTCTCAATTTATTCCCTTAGTTAAGAAATCTAACTGAGGGGAAAAGTATAGTGCACTTAAAAAGAATAAAATGTTGTTTCTAGGGATTGAACACATGACCATTCCTAGATTTCCCATCGGTTAGAAAACAACTGAGGGGAAATGTTACGCGTTTTTTGTGATACACTTCTTTACCTCACATATGAAACCAATGTGAAATCCCTTTACCAACTAAGATAATATCACTTATTCGTACTAGTGATTAAACTATGTGAATTTGTGAAGCTCGAAGTATTGGTAAGAGAAGATCACAAAAGAGTAAGCGAGGCAAGAAACCAATAATGTATATTTTACTAAAGTTTGTATAATAGAAAAAATTGTTTGAAATAGTTGATTAAGGACAAGCAACAAGTTAAGTTATAGGTGGTGATTAATCATCAATTTTAAAATTCTGGCACGTAGTGGACAAATGTCTTATACGATGTCAGGACACCAGAATGTCGAATGCAATGTCAAGACGTCGTGACACCAGAAATAACAATGAACAATTTAAAAAAATTGCAGGAAGTAAATAACACAGATCAATTGTTAACCCAGTTCGGTGCAATGTCACCTATATCTTGGGGCATCTAAGCCAGAAAGGAAATCCACTATAATAGTATTAGTTTGAAGTTCTAAACGACCTCAGATTTTAGAAACTTATCACCTAATCATTGCCCGTTATATTTCTATATAAGAGTCTCTTAGATATGAGACCCCTCTCACTTCCTCTCAGAATAAACAGTTCATGATAAAAAAGATAACAATCAAAGAAGGAGACACACTCCAATAAATATAATCCACTCTTGCTTAAAAGCTCATGACTGATTCACAAATACAACTTAACTAAAATAGTCCAGCCCTAGTATCAAGGTGATACAAGAGTGGCTCACAAACAACAATGAACAAACAAAACCCTAACAATAACAATCAAATGCACATATCTTTCCTTTTTTAGGTTTAGAGCCTTCTTATAAATAGCCTTCGAAAAGCATGGGCTTGATGAGAAAATCGGCTAAATTAAATAGTAGATCAATAGTATTCTGAAAGAGAATATATTATTAAATGCAGATTCATAATATTATGGAAGAGAACATATTTTTTTCTTTAAATGCAGATCCAAATACAGCTACTACACAATGTTTTACATAATCAAATCAAATCTAATCTTTTCTTAAATGTCTTAACAACTATTCTTAGGAAATATTGTACAGTTGGAACCGAAATTTGAGCTTCTAAAAACACACGCTTCTTGGATTGTAATATAATAGAATCATATCTTCAAAGAATCTTATGAGATCTCATGCTTAAAATAAATCTTCCAAGAATGCGAAACAATATCTGCTTCAGTATCGCACCAACATGTCAAGACATCTGGTACAACATCTCGCTAGAATGCTTGTTTTAACAAAATGCTGCCAATCACAAACCAAACAACCTAACAATCCCCTCCTTTGGAAAATTTTGGCTAAAACAACCTTTGTAAAAGATATCTTGTAATAACCAATAAACTCAAGAGAACTTCTTCTAAGAAAAATGCACAATAGCCAAAAATGGAACTTCTCCAAGATACATCAGAGGCATATGCAACAAAACAAGATAAAACCAACCTCATAGAGAATGACAAATCATAGAGAAATAAACTCTCATAACACAAACTTTATGCAGAGAAAAATACATTCTCTCAGACAAGATGTCAAGACATCAGGTATTATATCAAGCACATAATCATCTCCAGTCTAGCATCTCATAGTCATGTCAGCAACAAACATCATGCTCCCCTAAACACCAGATCAGGAGCAAAAACTACTACTCCCCTTTAAGGGTAAATATAAATCCCAAACTACTCCCCATTTTTATCCATAATTTAGACAAAACAACCATACATTCACCAAGAGCAAAAAAATCACTATAGCAGATACAAAAGCAATAATAAAAAACAGGGCATAATATATGTCAGAATTGTTATCTCTTTCCTCATCTTTATCACCATCTTACCATATGTCACAACAATGTCTAGGACATGTGACCCTGTAAATAAGTAGGAGATTCCCTCATACATGCAATATCAGAACTGACCAAAATACCAGGGTGCTGACTGAGAATAATACCATTATCAGTCACTTCCACCTCAACTTACTCCTCCTTGCTCCTGCCCATAAACCTGTTGATAATTTCATGAGAAAACTTCACACATTTACCTCTGACATAAACCTTCATGTACTTCTTGCTCATATCATTGTCACAGTCCTCATAAATGTTTACAATGAATTCCTTCACCAGCATCTCATAACAGTTACAAAAAATAGCAACACTCTTTATTAAACCAACATCCTCAATAAGATTCACCATCGAATAGAGGGAAGAGAAAGTATTCATTGCATCCTTCCACATCTATAATTTCTATAACTCCCCAAACGTGCAAAATCCCAATTCACCCCTTAACTTTTCAAATTGATTTGCATCCAAAGCTTTAGTAAATATAGTAAATATATCATTCAGTTGCTTCTCAGTGGCCACGTGCTCAAGAGTCACAATTTTGTCCTCAACAAGATCCCTAACTAAATGATGACGAAATCAATATGATTTGTCCTGCTATGTAGAATGGGGTTCTTGGATATATTGATTGCACTCAGATTGTCACAATATAATGTTATGACATCCTATTTGACATTATATTCCTTTAGCATTTTTCCATCCAAATCAATTGAGAGCAACTACTTCATGCTGCAATATACTCAACTTTAGTAGTAGACAAGGGAACACAATTTTTATTCTTGTTGAGCCAAGAGATAATATTATTCCCAAAAAAAAAATCCTCCAGAAGTGTTTTTTCTATCATCGGCACTACTTGTCCAATATGCATCACAATATCATACAAGCATTGAATTAGTACTATGATAATACAACATGACATAATCACTAGTACCATTAATGTATTTCAAGATCCTCTTTACTTGAGTAATGTGGCTCATTTTAAGCTTAACCTGATATCTATCACAAACTTCTACAACTCGGGCTGGCAATGAACCGAACCAACTCGAAAACAGTTCGGAATTCGGTTTGACAATTTGATGGTTGAACTAGGTTCATGAACCAAATAAGTTGAATATGAGCGAAAAATTAATTTTGTTAACTAAATGAGCTAAACTTGAACTATACATAGTTTGACTCGTTAGGTTCATGAGTCAACTCGATTATATATGAGAAGGATTACATTGTCTTTAAGAGTAAGTTTAAAAATTCACTACAATTCTTTGGCATATATTTTCTTTTAATCTAACAGTGAAAAATATAAACCGGTATCCCATATGGTAGTAGATGTTCTTGCCATTCTAATATCTAATGTCGCTTCGCAGTCAACCTTTAGCACCAGAGGGAGAGTTATTGATTCATTTTGAAAGTTGTGTAGTTTTTTAATTAGTATATTGTTAAGATAAAGTTAAATTCCAATATGATAATTTTTATTTTATTTTAATATTTTGTTTTTGGAGACTCTAAGATTTGAGCAAATTTTGGTAAAACACGATGTTGCACAAGATGTTTTAACAAGAAGAAATCTGTAAAGAACAACATGTTAGACCAGATGTCCTAGCATTATGGACTCGACATCTTGGTCTGATGTAGCAGGTTTGTTGCAGATCTGTTCCAAAATTTAAGGTGCAACTAGAACTTGGATCAAGGAAAGATTGGACAGAGACTTCGAAGCCCATGGACTGCTGAAGGCTATAAAAGGAAGACCAAGACCTAGGGCAAACGCAGAGAGCATACCTTGTAACAAATGCTTGTAATTTAATTATAAGGGTATAGGGTTTGAGAGTCGTGCACTTTCTTGGGTTGTAAGTCACCTTTTGTATCAGTTGATACATTGTGGTAGACATAGTTTTACATATTCAGAAACCTATAGGTAATGAATTATATATTGTTCTTGGATGAAGCTTTTAAGCAAATCCAAGTATTAATGTTAGTCAAGAGTATTGACTGAATATTGTATTGAAATAGGTGTTTTTCAATTGAACAGTTTGATACAGTTACCAAAGGTTGTAACTAATAGATATTACTGAGGTGATTTAGGAATTGAGATGGGTTTCTCTTATCTAGATGGTGATTTCTAGGTAGAAGTTGCACTGGGTAGGGATTAAGTGAGGGGTTGTAAATTGGAGGTTGTTTAGCTCTGAATTAATACTACTGATAGTGAATTCATTCTTGGCTTGGTAGCCCCCAGATGTAGGTGTTGTTGTTTACTGAACTGGGGCATCATATATTGGTATTGGTTATCTTTCTGTTATGTTAAATTTAGTTTGCTGGTATGTTCTGAAATATATGTCTTGACAGATGTTAAAACATTTGTCATGACATTGTTATGTATTTGCAGTATTTAGATGTTCTTGTTTTTTGTCTTCTTTAGTTATACAGAGATCAATGTCTTGACATCTCTTGGGACATCTGAGATCGGTACACCAAAATTTCAATTGGTATCAGAGCAGACGTCCTGTTTTATTTCTGGATGAGGTATAGGGAAGATACTTTCTAGTCTTTTGAAGAAGGAAGGAGATTGTGTGATCAGACAATCCATTACTATTGTGTTCAAGGGGATTGAAAGCCAGGAGGACAGCTTTCTGAATTTGGCCTGATGTTTTCTGATGATTGACTAATTCTTCTGTGTAGATTTTTCCGTTGTTGTTGATTATGATGTTATTATTGCGCATGGTTCCTTTTAAATGTTCTGACATTTATCCTAGCTTGTTAAAGATGTGGTCAGCCTCTCTAGATGTTCATGCCATTGCTAGCTGGGAGTTATGCAAAGGAGAAAGCATTGGGATATGTTTTCCCTTGAAGGATCTTTCTATGTTGCTTGGGAGACGGTCAAATAGGTACCATGAAGGGTAATTGGAGGAAAAAGGTTGAGTTGAGGTCTTATATATCAAATTCATGAGCTATGAATTTGGTAAACACTCTATGACATGTTTCTGGTAGCCCAAGATACTTGAGTCCTCTCTCAAGTCCACTCATAAAGGCACTGCTGGATGTGCTTAGAAGAGAATATGGTATTCTAAAGAATATTTATGCCTTGAAGATTTCTCTCTAGGTTGCTAATTTAGTAAGGAGGGGTGTCTTATGACATTTTGTGATTGAAGAATACAGAATTAGGATTTAAAATCAATTGTTATTTGTGGCCTTAGCAAGTATTTAATTGATTATCCTTTTTTGATTGGTGATGTCAAAAGTGTCACTTCTGAAGGTGCATCTTCAAACAATGCAAGAACTCAAGATCCAATGACTTGTTCATAGAAAAAGGATCTGATGTTCAACCAGATGTTGAAACATCACTTCTAAAGAGTATGTAGATTCTTGTTGATTCAAGGGGTGAACTTCTCAGATAAAGGAAAGATGTAGCATATGTTATGCGGGATAAACAAATGTGTGTTTATCAATAGTGTTGGAAATCGTCTTCAGATTGGTCCTGAAGAGACGTTTTGTTTGCAGTCTAAGAAGCCTCTATTCAAAAGTTCTATGTTGGTGAAGATGAAGTTCAAGACTCCATCAGCTTTGGTGAGTTTTCTTTAGGCCATTTTATTTCTTATCTGTAGCTAGACTTTTGGTACTCCATTGAAGGAAATTGTGGCGTAATTTATGTTGTAGGGATGTGAAGACATCTCTACCAGTTTTTGTGCACATGGAAGTTAAGGAAACATGTCTGAGACATTCAATCTGACATCTTGGAGACTTGTATGGTCTTTCAAAGCTGAATATGAGTGATCTTATAGATACATGTGACTACCTCTTCTATTGGTTTGAGTTTGGTGTGGACTCTGATCATATATGGATAATTTCCTTAGAGAATTGTGCTTGAAGCAGACTGTCATCAAGGTATTTGTTCATCTTGAAAATAACTAGTTATTTTTCTAGTGATATGTAGAGGATGAAGGTTGTTTACTCAAACTTTATTTCATGATCAAGTCTATGAGAACATGGAACATTTGTTTTGTTATGGTGGAAAATACTTTCAAGGTGGGTTAATGTTTGGAAGTCTAAGGGATGTGTGGTCTCATCAATTGGTTATTCAAGTCATTAATGTAAATCAAATGTTCTGACTTTGTAATAAAATGTCAGAATGGTTGGTGCTAAAGTCTATCTCAAACTTTGCGAATCATACAATGACAAAATCTCAAGGGAGTTGATGATTTCTTGGTGTATTCTGATAACGCGAAATCGTATATATATATATATATATATATATATATATATATATATATATATATATATATATATATATATATATATATATATATATATATATATATATATATATATATATATATATATATATATATATATATATATATATATATATATATATATATATATATATATATATATATATATTAACGTATAATTCAACTAATATTTGACTGGTTTCAATCCGATTTCAGGTTTTTCCATGTTATTTGTCTGATATTTTGCAGGTATTTGAAGATCATGTCCAAACAAAGAAATATGAAGAAAAGAAGCAATTACAGATGAAATATGGACGAAAACCAGATGAAAACAACATGAAAAACAGCAGATGCATATTTTGCTGATGTGACGACCGTCACACATCCATGACGACCGTCACACGGGTGACGACCGTCACACACCATGACGACCGTCATGCAGGCAAAAACGCAGAACTTCAGTAAACGTGCAAAAACCAGTTCCAAGTCCCAAAATAATGGACCACTACTTCCTATTTTCTCTGACTCCAAGTCCACCTTCTGCAAAATATAACCGTTAGTATTTCACCTCTATAAAAGGGGAAGGAGGGGAGCTGAGAAAGAGAGCCGCATTCAAATAACGAAGTGCTGCCCAAATATTTTCCAGAGCAAATTTAGTTTAAGTCTTGTTTTTGTTTTCCTTTCTTTTTCCTGTATTCTGTTACTGCAATTTCCTTTGTACGCTCTATTGGCTTGAAGACACAATCCTGCCGACATCGTTGGGATTTGGCCAAAAGCCAATTGGATGCTTTACAGGTTTTTATTATTTCGTTAATTGTAACTTTAATTCCCAGCAGTATGTATATTCTAAATTTCTGCTTTTATTTACGCTTTACCTGTTCTGAATCCATGTCTAGCTAAACCAGAGTAATCGGTATGTAATAATAATTCAGACGGGATTTGATAATAACCGGTTAAAACCTTTCTTTTTTAAAAGTTATTTATGGCCTGAGTGTTTAAACTTATTTCCTGAATAAACGTTCGTCGCGACAGCGAGAACTTATTTAAAAGTAGTTTTGCCACGACAGTGGGAAATTAATTAAGGTATGAACCAACAAGCGACAGTTGCGGCTAGGACCAGATAGTAAACACTAGGCATTTGTTTTAATAACAGCGAAAGCACTTTAAAATAGATTAGAACTTAGAGATTTCCAAAAAGCGATTTTAACCCCGAACGGGATAGCGACAGCATACGTTCCGCCTTAAAGTTGCGACTAGCGTCAACAACCATCGTGAGACGAAGGTCTTTAGATCACTATTTTCTTCTTAAATAAATTCTGAAAATATTTTATATACCGGTAACTTGTCAAATCCCCGAAGAACATAATTATTGCATACCGATTCACGCAATTATACTTTAAGTAACGTTTTTTATTCCCTTTAGTAATAACAATTATTCCCTTAAGCATTATCTACCTAGCTAAACATAGTAACTCCCGAGAACACTAGTTTGATTATGAGTCCTTGTGGGATCGATATCTTTTATTACTACGCGATAGACTGTGCACTTGCAGTTAAGTTGTATTAGACATAGAAAGTCGCGATCAAGTTTTTGGCGCCGTTGCCGGGGACCCGTTTAGTCAATAGTGTAACCTTCTGTTATGCCGTATAGAGTAGGTTAACTATTTTTATTTTCCCTTTACTGGTTCTGTCGATTGTATGCCAAGTAATCGCCCACAAGGCGATATCTTAAAACCTTCAGTCGCAGAACAAGAGCGCTTCTTACATTTAAGAAGTCGCATCATTGAGTACCAACGAAAACATAACATTCCCGATCCTCTCACTCACATTCCCAAATCTGAAGAAGAACCAGAGATGGCTGAAGGACCTCAGAGCAGACCTCTGAAAGACTACGCTACTCCATCCCAGCTAGAGCCTCATAATAGCATTGCTGCCCCAGCTATTACTCGAAACGATTTTGAGCTAAAACCCCCATTGCTGTCAGCTGTACAACAACACCAATTCTCAGGAAATGCAACTGACGATCCGAACGAACATTTAACGAAGTTTGTGCAATACACAGACACAGTGAAAGCAAATGGTGTAACTCCAGACGCAATAAGACTTCGTCTTTTTCCTTTCTCTCTCAGAGATAGAGCCTGAGCTTGGTTACAATCCCTGCCTTCCAACTCTGTTACAACGTGGGAGCAACTGAAGAGCGTATTTTTAGCGAGATATTTTCCGCCGAGCAAAACCGCCATGCTAAGAGCTCAGATTAACGGATTTCGACAGAAAGATAATGAATCTCTCTACGAAGCATGGGAACGATTCAAAGATATGATGAGAGCATGTCCTCACCACGGTTTAGAAAACTGGGTGACGATCCATACTTTCTACAATGGGCTCCTGTACAACACTAGATTAACAGTAGACGCTGCCGCGGGCGGTGCACTTATGGATAAGACATATGAGGAAGCCTATCAACTTATCGAAAACATGTCTCAAAACCATTGCCAATGGGGAGGCGAAAGAACTCAATCAGAGAAACCCGCAACTAAAGCTGGAATGTACGAAATAAGTAGCCTTGAAAAATTTAACGCTAAGGTAGATGCCTTAACGCAAAAGATCGATAATTTAACCGTAACGCCACCAGCCACTATAGCCGTTGTAGCTCCATATTGCGAGTTATGTGGAATTGCCACTCATAATGCGCCTGAATGCCCATTACTAGCAGGAATTTCACCAGACCAAGTGAACTACGCCCAAGGAAACCCCTATGCGAATACCTACAACCCAGGTTGGCGAAACCATCCAAACTTTTCTTACAAAAGCGATAATGCATTGCAGATGCCTGCTGCTCCGCCAGGATATCAAAAACCAGTCGGAAATGCTCCAAATGTTCCTAGAAAGTCAAATTTGGAATTGATGATGGAAAAATTCGTAGCAACCCAAGCTCAAACCAATAAAGAATTCCTGAATCAAAACGTACACACTAGTGAACAGATTAAGCAGCTAACCAGTAAAGTAGATGCTTTAGCCACCCACAATAAAATGCTAGAAACACAGATATCACAAGTGGCTCAACAACAAGCCTCTGCTGCTGCACCCGCTGGCACATTTCCTGGACAACCCGAACAAAATACAAAAGGGCAAGCAAATGCCATCATATTAATAAGCGGAAAAGAATTGGACGAACCGATCGATCCGAGAACCGAAAACTCAGCCATGCAACAAAAACCAACTGAACAAGCAGAAAAGGAATCCGAGTTAGAGAAGAAGGAAGACAATGAGAAGGAGGACACCGCAAGTGAAAAAACTCAAGCACCTCCAGCGCCATATAAACCACTGATTCCTTATCCTCAAAGACTAATAAACTCCAAAACTACAGGGCAGTTTAAGAAATTCGTAGAGCTCCTTAAACAGTTGAATATCATTATTCCTTTTACAGAAGCTATCACTCAAATGCCCTCGTATGCTAAATTTCTCAAAGAAATCCTATCAAATAAGAGAAAGATCAAGGATAACGAAATAGTTACACTTACTGCAGAGTGTAGCGCTATTATTCAAAACCACATACCTCCTAAATTAAAAGACCCAGGTAGTTTCTCCATACCCTGTGTCATTGGAAAATTCGTAATAGACAAAGCCCTGTGCGATTTAGGAGCCAGTATCAGTGTTATGCCCTTATCCATATGCAAAAAGCTAAATATGGGTGAACTAAGACCAACCAAGATGTCTGTTCAATTAGCTGACCGATCCGTCAAATATCCTGTCGGTATACTGGAAAACGTTCCAGTACGCATAGGACAATTCTATATCCCAACCGATTTCATAATTATGGATATTAAGGAAGATTCAGTTACTCCGATCATTTTAGGAAGACCATTCCTAGCCACAGCCGGAGCTATAATTGACGTAAAGAAAGGTAGGCTAACATTTGAAGTAGGAGAAGAAAAGATAGAGTTCATTCTCACCAAGTTCTTACAAGCACCAGCCATAGACGATACCTGCTATTTAGTAAATGTAATTGACGAATGCATAAGAGAACTTGAAAATGAAGAGACCACGTATTCAGAAATAATAAAGATTCAAATACCCGATATTTCTGAAGACGATGATTGGCGTAAACCGTATAAGGACGACAGTCTAAGCGAAAGCTTAGCACTAACCCCAAACCATATGCCAGGTCCGAAGAACCCATCTTTAGAACTTAAAACACTACCCAAAAACCTTAGATATGAATTCCTAGACGATGAACTAAAAAGACCAGTGATAGTCAACGCCGACTTAGGACAACTAGAAACCGCAAAGCTATTAGAAGTCCTAAAGAAGTACCCCACCGCGTTAGGCTATAACATAAGCGACCTAAAAGGTATAAGCCCTTCGATCTGTATGCATCGAATTACAATAGAGGAAGACTGTAAAACCTCCAGAGAGCATCAGAGGAGACTGAACCCCATCCTAAGCACTGTAGTCAAAGACGAAGTAAAGAAATTTCTAGATGCAGGAATCATCTATCCAATCTCTGATAGTGAATGGGTCAGCCCAGTTCATGTCGTACCTAAGAAAGGAGGAGTCACAGTAGTTAAGAACGAAAAAGGCGAATCAATAACAAAAAGAGTCGTGACTGGAAGCAGAATGTGCATTGATTATAGAAAGCTTAACAAAGCCACACGAAAAGATCACTTCCCCTTGCCCTTCATAGACCAAATGTTGGAAAGATTAGCCAAACATTCATATTTCTGCTATCTAGATGGTTATTCGGGATTTTTCCAAATTCCCATTCATCTTGATGACCAAGAGAAGACTACATTCACATGTCCTTATGGTACTTTTGCTTACCGCCGAATGCCGTTCGGACTTTGTAATGCTCCAGCAACCTTCCAAAGATGCATGATGGCAATCTTCGCAGATTTCATAGACGACATCATGGAAGTATTTATGGACGATTTCTCAGTATGTGGACAAAGTTTCGAAGGATGCCTACAAAACTTAGAAATGGTATTAGAACGTTGCGTAAAAGTGAACCTCGTCCTAAATTGGGAAAAATGCCATTTTATGGTCTGACAAGGAATAGTTCTAGGACATGTCATATCTAATAAAGGGATTGAGGTCGACAAAGCTAAAATAGAAATTATAAAAGACCTCCAACCTCCAAAATCCGTACGCGAAATACGGAGTTTTCTAGGACATGCCGGTTTCTACCGCAGATTTATAAAAGATTTTTCAAAAATCACAAAACCTCTGACCGGCCTGTTGATGAAAGATGTTGAGTTCGTATTTGACTACGACTGTCTAAAAGCATTCGAAACATTAAAATCAGCCCTTATCACCGCACCAATTATGCAACCACCCGATTGGCGACTACCGTTCGAAATCATGTGCGATGCGAGTGATTATGTTGTAGGCGCAGTTCTAGGACAAAGGAAGGACAAGAAGCTTCATGCCATATACTACGCCAGTAGAACCTTAGATCCTGCCCAAATGAACTACGCCGCAACAGAAAAGGAACTTCTAGCAGTTATATTTGCGCTTGAAAAATTCTGTTCTTACTTAGTAGGAGCAAAAATTATCATATACACAGACCACGCTGCCATTAGGTACCTAATAAGCAAAAAGGATGCCAAACCAAGATTATTGAGATGGATCCTATTATTACAAGAGTTTGACTTAGAAATTAAAGATAAGAAAGGAACCGAGAATGTAGTTGCAGATCACTTATCCCGAATAGAAGGCATTAAACATGAACCAGTACCGATAAATGACGATTTTCCATACGAACATCTGATAGCCAAATTAGAAAGTGACGTGCCTAACTTAATCTCGGAAGATCCAGAACTCGAAAAAGCCGTAGAAGGCGTCTATGCCCAAGTCACATTACCTTGGTATGCCGACATCGTTAATTACCTAGCTGCAGGCGTGCTTCCACCGGATCTCACTTATCAGCAAAAGAAGAAATTCTTCCACAATCTGAAACACTATTATTAGGACGAACCTCTACTCTTCAAGAGAGGGGCCTACAACATATACCGTCGCTGTGTCCCAGAGGAAGAAATAGAAAACATCATTTCCCAATGCCATTCAGCACCATATGGTGGTCATGCATCCAAGACGTGCGCTAAGATTCTCCAAGCCGGCCTATTCTGGCCTAACCTCTGGAAAGACGTTCACATCGTTGTGCTAAAATGTGATCGATGCCAATGAACCGGCAACATCTCACGACGCGATGAAATGCCTCAGAAAGGAATCTTAGAGGTAGAAATCTTTGACGTATGGGGAATAGATTTCATGGGACCCTTCCCGTCTTCTTTTGGGAATAACTACATACTCGTCGCTGTAGACTATGTGTCTAAATGGATAGAAGTCATTGCCGCTCCAACAAATGAAGCACGAGTAGTAATCAAACTCTTTAAAAACACAATCTTTCCTAGATTCGGTATACCCAGACTAGTTATTAGTGACGGCAGATCACATTTCATATCGCGAATTTTTGACAAACTTCTTTCTAAATATGGAGTCTGACACCGAGTAGCCACACCATATCATCCGCAAACTAGCGGACAAGTAGAGGTCTCGAACAGGGAAATAAAACAAATATTGGAAAAGACTATCGCTACCTCAAGGAAAGATTGGTCATCAAAGCTGAATGAAGCTTTATGGGCTTATAGGACCGCTTTTAAGACACCAATAGGTACTACACCCTTCAAGTTAGTTTACGGTAAATCATGTCATCTCCCTGTAGAACTAGAGCATAAAGCCTTTTGGGCCATTGAGACACTTAATTTCAACTACACTAAGGCAGGAGAGAAACGGATCTTGAACTTACACGAATTAGAAGAACTTAGATTGGACGCTTACGAAAATGCCCGTATCTACAAGGAACGAACTAAGAAATGGCATGATAAACGTTCAGTCCGGAAACAATTCAGTGTGGGAGACATCGTACTTCTATTTAATTCAAGATTGAAACTTTTCCCAGGTAAACTAAAATCTAGGTGGTCTGGACCTTTTGAAGTGACTAAAGTACTTCAAAGTGGAGCTGTTGAAATTTCCGATAAGACAAATGCACCGTTTATCGTAAACGGGCAACGTTTAAAACATTATAATAAGAACGAAAACATCCCTCAAGTCAGCAGTATAACATTGCTCGAGCTTCCTGCTCAAACCCCCGAATAGCTTGTCACCAAGCTATTGTCAGGCTTTTGACGTTAAAAACAGCGCTTAATGGGAGGCAACCCAATTTTCCCGTATTTCCCTCTTTACTGTATTTCATTCTCATTTTTATTTGAAATCTTACTTTGAAATTTTATCAAAATTTTAAACTTAAATTACTACTATTTTTTATTTTTTTATTTATTTGTTTTGTTTCATTATTTTCTCTTTTATTTAAACTTTGTTTTTATTTCTACCACCTTTTGTTTCTAAAAATTCTGACTTAAAATTTCTGTTTTAAACTTTTCAGGATTTTAAAAGCCTTCATACCTTCCTCCTATTTTTCTCCGACTAACCTGCGAGTATGGCCGAGTACGACTTCACAAAAGTTCATTTTCGAGGATTAGCTCAAAAGGCAAGATTTGCAGCATTAATTGAGAGAGACATAGCCTTAACACTGTATTATGATAAGTCTACCATGGAGAAGCTAGGAATTACTGATAGCATTCAATTCCTGTTTAATCAATTAGGCTGGGAGAACACCTCCTTGAAAACCCGTTTTGCTACCTATAAGGACCTCACCTACGAATTCCTTAGTTCCTTCAGGTACTTACCCAACTATGGTTTTGGATCAAACACAGAGCTGATAACCTTTAGAATGTTTGGAATGGACCAAACCCATAGCCGTATGTCATTAGCTAACCTCCTAGGATTTCCTAGCGGACCACATGTGTTCATCAGTGCCGAAGATGACGATCTTGATTTTAAACTAAACCAGTTCTGGGGTAAAATCACAGGAGACTATCACCCCGACCCAAATGGCATGTATAACGATGAGATTCATAACCCCGCTTTCAGATACTTTCATAAGATCCTAGCTCACACCCTTTTAGGAAAGGAAGAAAACATCACTACAGTATCTAAAGAAGAGTTGTTTATCTTGTTCTGTGCTTCTCTGGGCCGTCCGGTGAATGCCGTGCCTTTTATGATGAGATCCTTCCTACGCCTCACTCAGGAATCACAATCACCCATTCTAATAGGAGGCCTCGTGACAATGATTGCCCACGAGCTTGGCCTTAGATTCCACCTAAATGCAAGCACTAGTTTTGGCACCATCCGACCCATGAATATCCAGTTTTGCTTTAACAGGCGCATTTTAAGAACCATGGGACCTGGACCTTACGAGTATGTTATCAATAACAAACCTGTCCAGCTATTCACATTGCCAAATCGTCGGATGACAAGTATCCATAACAAGGACAATTGGGTTTATGAATTGGATGAGCCTATGGGACCTCCTTCACCTCAATCCACACCACAGAATTACATGTACGACAGTGATCACATCTCTGAAGCACATGATTATATGTATTATGAGGATGCTGTATCCGAAGCTGAGGTAGACCCTGAGACCCCTCCACATTACAACACCTATCCTGAGCCCATTCCTGAAGAAAACACTGACAAAATGGATACCGTTCTGCACCGATTAGACACCTTCGACGCAACTCTGACCACTGCAAGAAATGAAATAACAAGCATCCACACCGAATTATCAGTTTTCATGGACTTAGTTTGTGACCAGCTTGATTACTACGCCCGGAAGTTTGACGAATTGAAGACACAAAAGGACTGAGATTTTAGCTTTAGTTTAGTTTATTTTTCCTGTTTTTCTGTACGCTTTCAATTACTTTGATTTTCGCATTGTTTCATTTCACTTATGTATTACATTAAAAACAATCCTTTTAATTAAATGTTATTTCAATTTCATTCATTATTCCCTTATTCTGTTTTTATGTTATCATATGCCTCTTGGCTGATTTAGTACATTGCGGTATCAATTACAAGCCTTGAAAACATGTCAAAAGCACCTCTGTAGCAAAATTCTGCGTTCTGCAGAATTTGCTGGTGTGACGACCGTCACAGAACCATGACGCCCGTCACACGGGTGACGACCGTCACAGATGTGTGACGACCATCACGAGTCCAAAATCTGTTATCTGCTATAACAGAGGTTACGTTTCTTCCCCCACTCCCATCTTATCAACTTCCCATCACCACACACCCAAACCCCATTTCAAAATTTCGTTTTCCCTCCTTACTACACTTAATCCCAACTCCCATTTCATCTTCATTAACCAATTTTGTGCAATTTCTCATTCCGCAGAAACCGCATTCTTCCCCCATTTCAACAGCATCCTCCAGCAAATGGCAAGAAACAATGAAACCCCTGACCTTAGCAATATCATTTTCAGCGACGGCGACTCCGGCGAGAAATAGAGAGCAACAAACACAGATACTCGCCATGATGCAGCAACAAAATTAGCGAGCAGAGCAATTCGAAGCTTGGCAGAGAACCACGATGCAACAGCTCCAAACTGGCCAGGAAGCCATCACTGAGAACCTGGCAAATCTCACCTTGCAATTCGAAGGACTCCGAGATTATGTCTATCACACTGGCGCTCTGAACTTTGAGGCCCGAGTCGAACATGCCAGAGGTAGAGGTCGCGACAGAGGACGTGACCGAGGCAGAGGCCGTGACTAGTTCTTTCTTTCTTTATTTGTTTCCTGTATTTTTCCCTTTCCTGTATTTTCATTTTCTCTGTATTTCCGTCTCGCATCCTTTCAAATCAGTGGGGACACTGATTGAGATAGTGTGAGAGCGGAGCGTTTATTTCCCGTTTCCTTGTACTTTCAATTCAGTAATTTCAATTCAAGCATTTTCCCATTTTAGCAAATAAAAGCTCATTTATATGTCTTTTTTCCGTTACGCAAATTTCCCCACTTTATTCGACATAAACAAAATTTTTTCAGTTGTTCCTCAAAAGCATCACAAGAATGCGCCAAAGTTCAAACCAAGTTTTGAAACTCCGATACAAAAATTCTAACAAAACCAGTACCGTCCTGACACCTTAGACCTCCGGTTTATGCGAGTCGGTTTCACTACCTACTTGTACCAAAGTTTCAAGTTTCTACGCAAACTCAGCCCCAAGTAGTTTATACAAGCAGTCAGCACCATCATAAACACTTCTAAGCGAGTAACCAATACAAATAAGTGTATGATCTCTAAAATAATGAAAAATCATGAAAAGAAAGCTATATAGCCCGAGTATAGAGACATGTTCCCTCTAAGTTAGGTGCTCCTCACCCGAGCATTTAGCCCAACGATACAAAAACTCACTGAAAATCAATGGTATAAGCTCATGAGCAATGAAAAGATCAAAATAGTCGTGAGATCATAATCACTAACAGGTTGACTTGCCATGAAAGTGTATGGACAACGGGCTTAATGTGATTGCGCTAGAACAAACAGGGTAAACGTGACGCGAGAACCTTGATACCAAGCTGCAGTAGCATGATTGGGACCGACTTGCATAAAAAGGAGACCTCCGAAGACTTATAGTCCAGTGTCGTCACCGTACTCGTTTTGTTCCTATTTAGAATCCCAGTTTTTCCTAACTTTCTGAACGAGGAAGCTGCTGCGTGCTTACCGACTTTCATTCTTCCTACTTTTTACTTGAGGACAAGCAAAGATTCAAGCTTAGGGGAGTTTGATAACGCGAAATCGTATATATATATTGACGTATAATTCAACTAATATTTGACTGGTTTCAATCCGATTTCGGGTTTTTCCATGTTATTTGTCTGATATTTTGCAGGTATTTGAAGATCATGTCCAAACAAAGCAATATGAAGAAAAGAAGCAATTACAGATGAAATATGGACGAAAACCAGATGAAAACAACATGAAAAACAACAGATGCGTATTTTGCTGATGTGACGACCGCCACACATCCATGACGATCGTCACACACCATGACGACCGTCATGCAGGCAAAAACACAGAACTTCAGTAAACATGCAAAAACCAGTTCCAAGTCCCAAAATAATGGACCACTACTTCCTATTTTCTCTGACTCCAAGTCCACCTTCTGCAAAATATAACCGTTAGTATTTCACCTCTATAAAAGGGGGAGGAGGGGAGCTGAGAAAGAGATCCGCATTCAAATAACAAAGTGCTGCCCAAATATTTTCCAGAGCAAATTTAGTTTAAGTCTTGTTTTTGTTTTCCTTTCTTTTTCCTGTATTCTGTTACTGCAATTTCCTTTGTACGCTCTATTGGCTTGAAGACACAATCCTGCCGACATCGTTGGGATTTGGCCAAAAGCCAATTGGATACTTTACAGGTTTTTATTATTTCATTAATTGTAACTTTAATTCCCAGCAGTATGTATGTTCTAAATTTCTGCTTTTATTTACGCTTTACCTGTTCCGAATCCATGTTTGGCTAAACCAGAGTAATCGGTATGTAATAATAATTCATACGGGATTTGATAATAACCGGTTAAAACCTTTCTTTTTTAAAAGTTATTTATGGCTTGAGTGTTTAAACTTATTTCCTGAATAAACGTTCGTCGCGACAGCGAGAACTTATTTAAAAGTAGTTTTGCCACGACAGTGGGAAATTAATTAAGGTATGAACCAACAAGCGACAGCTGCGGCTAGGACCAGATAGTAAACACTAGGCATTTGTTTTAATAACAGCGAAAGCACTTTAAAATAGATTAGAACTTAGAGATTTCCAAAAAGCGATTTTAACCCCGAACGGGATAGCGACAGCATACGTTCCGCCTTAAAGTTGCGACTAGCGTCAACAACCATCGTGAGACGAAGGTCTTTAGATCACTATTTTATTCTTAAATAAATTCTGAAAATATTTTATATACCGGTAACTTGTCAAATCCCCGAAGAACATAATTATTGCATACCGATTCACGCAATTATACTTTAAGTAACGTTTTTTATTCCCTTTAGTAATAGCAATTATTCCCTTAAACATTATCTACCTAGCTAAACATAGTAACTCCCGAGAACACTAGTTTGATTACGAGTCCTTGTGGGATCAATATCTTTTATTACTACGCGATAGACTGTGCACTTGCAGTTAAGTTGTATTAGACATAGAAAGTCGCGATCATATTTAAATCTTCTTTTTGAATTCTCATCTAAGATGTTTGATATGAGTGTTCCAGAGTTCTGTCCGGGGTAAGAGGGTGTTAGTACTGGAAGCTCCAGTTCTGTTATTCCCACATGATCAAGGACCTTGTGAAAGGTATTCTGATTGGTTACATTGAAGGGAAGTGTCTGTTGAGTGTGCTCTAAGGAACTACCTGCTCAAGCCTGTTGCTTGGTAGTGTTTATGTACTTTGGCTTGTGGTGTACTGTGCAAAGTGGAAGATAGAAGATTGAAGGGCATAGGAGAAACAGACGTCACAGAAAATTTTGTTTTTGGTATGATGCTCAATCTATACCTTTATGCTTATTGTTAGTCATATTGGTATCTGTCAGAGGGAATCTCCTCTTTGGATGCTTAAGGATGGGTGCTGACTTTGTAATGTCTGACAGGATGTTTGAACATTGTACTTCTGAGATGAAGCTTCCTGAGGATTAAGAGAGTTTATTTCTCTCTATGGTATTATGCCTCTTATGATGATCTATGAGTTTCTGCAATTGTGATGTTTTAGGATCCTCATGTGTTCATTGCAAAAGGAAGTGTATGGATTACCATGCAAAAAGTTATTCATATGTATGTTGACTCCAAAACCAAAGAAGATGATTACTTTGTTTGATGATGATGTTTTAACTAATGTCTGAAACATCATTTCAGCTGACTATCTCTTTAGAAAGGAAAGTTTCTGGTTCTCACCAGTTGGATTTAAAGTGAACTATTTATTCATTGTGAAGTATGGTCAAGACTTTGTGGATTTTTATTATCTATGTGTAGATGGTTGGTTCTACTGAAAGTATCTCTAAAAGAGAGTGTATTAGACAGAATCTTGAGAAGGAGGCAGGCTGAGGTGGTTTTCTTCTTCTTTTGGTGACGGGGTTTGATGAATTCTAAGTGTAGATGACATCTTGGTTAACCAAGGAGTTAAGAGAATGTGTATGTCTCTTTCAGGAATATGAACATTCTAGGCTTGATTGAATTTACTCTCATGAACAAGGTTGTCTATGAATGTAAAGTTCAAGATTGATTTGTACAATGTGTAGATATGTTCAGGGGGTAATAATGATCAATGGTGTTTTTTATCTCAATCCAAGAGTCTATTGGTTATGGTATAAGATTTGTGCCCTGTTTTATTTCTTTCTCTTATGAGCGTGAAGGTGTTCATATGATTCATGAGAAATTGTGATGTCAAACTAAATGTCTTAACATCTTGGGGTGTTGATACTTTAGCTTAGTAAGTTTTGATTGTGAGCTTGACTTGTTAAGGTTTGAATTATTTCAACTATGTTCATGTTTCTTAGAAGAGACCTGAGAAACGAGATTGGATATAGTCTGGGAGAATTTATTTTTCTCTGTAGTTTGGAGTAAGGTCCATGGAAGCTTTTGTTGATAAATGGGAGATGTCGCGCATACTGTCTTGACAATATGATTAGGATTTTCTAGTTCTGGCTGAATGGAGTATGCACGGAGTTCATTGGAAGGCATTATGACTATGCCTCGAAAGTTTCAAGTGAGAGTAAACAAGGACTGACTGGATGCCAGGACATTGTTTAGGACTTGTGGTTGTTTCCAAGTAGCTTTATATGGATGGTGTTCCTTGGACAGTGGAAAGCGTGCCTTAAAGAAGGCGTGCAAAACATGCTTTCTTGGTACAGGCATAGTCTTTGGACAGTTCACATTAAAGAAGAAACAATCAATTTGAGTAGCCCGATGCATACTCATTTATGTTAAAGTTTTCTTCTTAATTTACTCTTCCATTAAATTCTCCTTTGGTTATATCAATGGATCATTAATTCCTAAGGAAAGTGCTCGAGTGTTTAAAGGGGGTCTTAGCTTCTTTCATTTTAGGCTGTGTTTCTTTTTGATGTGTCGGGTCTTCGTGGCTTTTGTCCGGGTTTGGGTAAGTACCATGTGGGTATGGACCTGTGTTGGGGATCTTTGTTAATATTTGGCTAAGAAGGGGGAGATAAGTTGTGTGTTTCTCCTTGCAACATATAACTGATCTCTTGGTTGGGTATGATTCTATCCTTACAATTGTTTTGTAAGGATGTTGGATAGGATACTCCAATGTCTTATCTGTGACTCAGTTCCTTTTGCTCTGAGTCTTCTTTTGTGTCTTATGATATGAGTTATGAACACAATTGTGTCTTGTGTTCTGAGTTATCTGGAGTTGAGGTTAGGTCCTGTGAGCCCTGATCTGGATAATGAATGGTGGTATATTGGGACTGGTTTTGAGGGGGAGTGGCTTGCATCTTTTTCCTCATGTACACCAGGGTTCAGAATACACATCATACAACAGGTGGTGTATGTTGTACAAGAAGAATGAAAGCTTTCTAGAGGCTCATTATTTTCTGCTGGACTCGTCACAGGCTGGCTGAAATGACTTCAGGACTTTCTACTCTTCTTCTCCTTACTTCCTGGATTTATTGTGTAAAAGGAGTTTTAGCCAAAATTTGTCAAAAGGGATAGATTGAAGACTCTAATATTTGAGAAAATTTTGGTAAAACATGATGTTGCACAAGATGTTCCAACAAGAAGAAATCTGTAAAGAACTACATGTCAAATAAGATGTCCTAGCATTATGAAGTCGACATCTTGATTTGATGCAACAGGTTTATTGTAGATCTATTCCAAGATTTAAGGTGCAATCAGAACCTGGATCAAGGAAAGATTGGACAGAGACTTCAAAGCCCATGGACTGCTGAAGGCTATAAAAGGAAGACTATGACCTAGGGAAAACTCAGAGAGTAGACCTTGTAACGAATGCTTGTAATTTAATTATAAGGGTTTAGGGTTTGAGATTTGTGTACTTTCTTGTGTTGTAAGTCACCCTTTGTATCAGTTGATACATCGTGGTAGACATAGTTTTACATATTCAGAAACCTGTAGGTAATGAATTATATATTGTTCTTAGATGAAGCTTTTAAGCAAACCCAAATATTAATGTTTGCCAAGAGTCTTGACTGGATATTGTATTGAAAGGGGTGCCTTTCAATTGAATAGTTTGATATAATTACCAGAGGTTGTAACAGTTAGATATCACTGAGGTGATTTTGGAATTTAGATGGATTTCTCTTATCTAGATGGTGATTTCTAGGTAGAAGTTGCACTAGGTAGGGATTAAGTGAAGAGTTGTAAACCGGAGGTTGTTTAGCTCTAAACTAATCCTACTGATAGTGAATTCATTCTTGGCTTGGTAGCCCCCAGATGTAGGTGTTGTTGTTCATCAAACTTAGTCATCATATCTTGGTGTTCTTTATCTTTCTGTTATGTTAAATTAAATATGCTCTTATGTTCTGAAATATATGTTTTGGCAGATGTTGAAACATTTTTCATGATATTGTTATGTATTTGTAGTATTTTGATGTTCTTGTTTTGGCCTTGTTTAGTTATGCAGAGATGAATGCCTTGACATATCTTGGGACATCTGAGATCTGTACACCAGAATTTCACTTTTTTTTTATAAATTAATTTGAAATGTCAAATATAATATACACACACACATATATACACACACTTTAAAAAATTGCTTTTAAGTTCGTGAAGTAAGTGAGCTGAACCTAACAAGATGAACCTAACGAGCTGAACTAAGTTATTCGTGAACTTATAACGAGTCGAGCTTGAGCTCAAAAAAAAGTTCGTGTCGAACTCGAACTGAGATTTAAGTTGAACCAATTCTTAATGAGTCGAGTCGTGCTGAGGCGAGTTTGACTCAAATCGACTTATTTCCAGCCCTACTTACAAAAAAAGTGATTCAGGTCTGCTAGCTGTAAGATACAGTAAAATACCAATCATACTCCTGTATTAACTTTGATCCACATCAGCAGCTTTTTCATCCTTAGTTAATTTCAAGTGTGTTGCAGTAGGTGTCTTTTTGAGACTAGCATTTTCTAAGCCAAACTTCTTTACTATATTCTTAGCATACTTGCTTTGAGAAATGAATATAGTATCATCCATTTATTTAACTTAAAGACCAAGAAAATAAGTTAGTTCAACAACAAGACTCATCTCAAATTGAGATTGCATTTGCTTGACAAAATGTTAGACCATCCGGTTGACATCCCTCCAAATACAATGTCATCAACATATATATGAGCTATCATATATTTACCATGCTCTTCTTTAACAAACATGGTCTTGTTTGTTCCTCCTTTCTTGTAGCCATTGTTGACAAGAAACTCAGTAAACCTTTCATACCAAGCCCTAGGGGTTTGCTTCAATCCATAGAAAGATTTCATTAGTTTGTAAACATGATTTTAGAAAACTAGGATATATGAACCCCTTGGGTTGTTCAACATACAATTTGTAATACCCCGTATTTAATAAAATGCTTTAAAAATATTAGTTAGGATCAACTGGGTTTCGATGTACTCTGAGAGTTATCTGTTGAGATAATTGGAGTAACTGATAAGCTCAGAGTTGATTTAATTAATATCATCTGACACTGAGGTTTTATTAATTGGTGCATTAAAGACATTTTGGATACTTTCAATTTTGGACATTTGACCAAGTTAGTATTACTAACTTTAATTATATTTTCCTTATATCATTTTTCTTCTCTTTTCCTTTCATTTGGTAACATAGAGAGAAAGAAACTATAGAGTTAGAGAGAAGGAGGAGAAAGAAGAGAAAGAGGAAGAACGAAACCCTAGAGGAAGAAAATCTTAAAACTTCATATTTTCTTCATCAAATAATCGAATATTCATCATCAACAACTTCTTCATCTTGTGTTAGAGGTGGATTCTAGGTAGAAACTCAAGGTTAGAATATTTGAGTAGAATAAGAAAAGTTAGGTTATGATGTTCTTGTATCATTTCCATGAGAAATATATGATTCATGTTATATTCATGATATTTATGTGAGTTTATGGTTTAAAATGTTGTTTCATGTGTGTATATGTGAACATTGATGATGGATTGAGTATGGGTAAGAATGGGGTTGAAAACCCCTTTGAAACTGTCCTTTTCTGCTGGACAGATTGTAGAACTTGCAAGGTTCGCACTACGAGCTCTAGGGAAGTGCAAGCAAACATGACAGTCTGTCATGCTCACACTGCAAAGTGAAAATGAACTGAAAGCAAGTATTCGCTTAGAGCTCACACAGTGAGAAGCAAAGGATTTCGCTACTTCCATTTTTATTTTCAGGCTCGCACAATGAACTCAAGGCAAAGGAACTCGCTTGGCCTTCACACTGTGAACTTGGCAGTATTCTTCTCATTTTGTATTGATGCTTACTTGGTTGTTTCACATGATTATGTATGGTTATAATATCTTGCTTACACTGATTATTGTGAGTATTATGCATGTGGATTTATGAATGGTGGATCGATTAAAATGTTGACCAAATGATTAAAAAGAATTAGGAAAAGTGAGGAAAACTTATCGCAATCCAATGGAATAACCTAGGGATGTAACTAGGAGTGAATATATAACTAGATTGAAATGCTTATGCATTTTATGCCTAGGTGTGCATCCTTGACAAGCAGTTGTCTACTGGAGATTTGAGACATTATATGGAACATGTGTAAATTTGTGTTACTTTGAGAATAAGGCAGATGTGTCCTTGGGATTGTCGAATACAATCTCGTTCGTGCGTGAGATCGCGTAATCAAAAGTAATCCCTTGAGATGTGTCATTCCAAGAGTTGATGCTTATATAGAGAGTTTCTTTAGAATGTGTGAATTATTCATTAATAAGTATTTGTGACCCATCTCGAGAACTCTTGTGTGGGTTGGTCGGGGAAATTTACTTATTAGATAGGCATTTGTGACCCGTGTCGAGAACTCTTGTGTGGGTTGGCCGGGGAAACCTACCTATGAGCTAGATATATGTGGCCCGTGTCAAGAACTCTTGTGTGGGTTGGTCGGGGAAATACATCTATAATACAAGGATATGTGACTTGTTTCTATAACTCTAGACATAGGGTTGGCCGGGGAAAGATACCTTGATGTGGTTTCCAATTAGTGATAGTTTGAGTTGTTGAACTCAAGCAACATGTTTCCATATAGTGTGTGAGTTGGGAACTCAAGTCTTGTCCCTTCCCTTTTCACTTGAGTTAGGATTGGTTAAAACCTTGTAAAGCTGAGAGAATCTATAAGATAGGGAACCCACTGGGATTATTATCTTACCCCATGCTGTTGATTATATTTTAGGCGGTTCAGGTTTCGTGAAGGGTAAGGACAAAGTTGTTTGATGTCCTTACTTATCTTGGATTTTTGAGATGGCATTGTTTCTACTGTGAAGAATCAGTTCATGCAACAGATGTTGCAACAGATGCATGAACTGATTCTTCAATTAATACAATAGATGGTAGTATGAATGTTCAATGGCCTCAATTAATACAACTGATGTAGCAGTAGCAGAATCAGTTCATGCAACAGATGAATGGAGGTCCTCATGCTGCAGTGGTTCCACCAGAAGCTACAGGTGGGAGCTTTTGGGATTTCTTTCACATGAATCCTCCATAATTTCATGGCGGACTAGATCCTGTGAAGGCTCATGAAAGGGTGTCTGGTATGGATAGAATATTTCATACTGTGCAATGTAGTGAGGTGGATAAGGTGGTGTTTGCTTCCCACATGTTGAAGGATCCTTCAATGAGGTGGTGGGAAAGTACTTCAGCTCTAATGACTATCCAAGGTGTGCCTAAGGTGTGGGAACTATTCAAGACTACCTTTATGGATAAGTATTTTCCTAGTTCTTTGAGGACCCGAAAGGAGCTTGAATTCCAACAGTTGAGACAAGGTAAAATGAACGTGGCTGCTTATGCTAAGATGTTTAAGGACATGGCTGCTTACTCTAGGCATGCCGTGTATACTCCTGATGAGAAATGGAAGATTGATCAGTTTTTGTTTGGTCTAAGAGCGAACATCTCTCATAGTGTGTCTCGAAGAGAGTTTGCTACCTATGTTGAGTTACTAAGACATCATTACATGGATGAAAATGGTTTGAAAATGGTTTAAGAAGAGAGAGATATGGCTAGAATTGGTCAAAGATACCAACAAAGACCAAGCCAACAATTTAGACCTAGACAACAATAACTCTTAAAAGGGAAACAAGTGCAGAGTGATAGACCTGATGCTCCTCCCATGTGTAATGCTTGTGGTAATAATCATTATGAGAAATGTGCCAATGGAGGACTTAGATGTTATTAGTGCCAAGGAATGAGTCATATGGCTAGAGAGTGTCCTCAGAATAAGAACCAAGTGCAAGGGAAGAATACCGGTCGAGTTTATACATTGGATGCAAGGAAGACTGAGGGTGACAACTCTTTGATTGTGGGTACATGTTTCATGAATGGACATCCTTGTTTTGTATTGTTTGATTGTGGAGCAACACGCTCTTTTGTGTCGATGCAATATATGAAGAGACTTGGGTTGTAAGCTATTTCTTTGTCTCCTCCCATGGTGGTTACTATCGCCATGGATGAGATGGTTGAGACACCGTTGATTTGTGAAAAATGTGTGTTATCGGTGGATGGTAGAGTTTTTTAGATTGACCTTATTTGTTTACTACTAACGAAGGTTGATGTAGTCTTGGGAATGGGTTGGCTTTCTGCTAATTCAGTGTTTATTGGTTGTAAGCAGAAGTTAATCATTATTCTGTCCAAAGAAGCCACTCTAAAGGATGTTTTGACCACTATTTTGGAAGGTACGGTTGGCATGGTTAATTTCTTGTTTGAGAAGGAAAATTTTATTCTTTTGGTTCTCACTAAGGAGGCAAGTAACGACCTAAAGGTTTTTCAAATCCATATAGTCTGTGAGTTTCTAGAAGTTTTCCCCGAGGATGTCACTTTTCTCCCTCTGGAGAAGGAAGTAAAATTCTCTATTGACCTGGTACCGAGAATGTATCTTATATATGTGTCTCTGTATCATATGGAACCACTTGAGCTAAGATAATTAAAGGAACAATTGGAAGAGTTATTGGATAATAATTTTGTTTGACCTAGTGTTTCACCCTGGGAAGCTCCAGTATTGCTCGTAAAGAAGAAGGATGGTGGAATGCGTTTGTTTATTGATTACTACCAATTGAATAAAGTCATCATCAAGAACAAGCACCACTTACCCTGAATAGACGACATGTTAGATCAATTGAAAGGAGCATGTGTGTTCTCGAAGATTGATTTATGATCGAGTTATCATCAAATATGTGTCAAGAGTTCAGATGTACCAAATAATGCATTTAGAATCCATTATGGCCATTATGAGTTCCTTGTGATGCCTTTCGGTATGACAAATGCTCCAGCTATTTTCATGGACTACATAAACCAGATATTCCAACCTTACTTGGACCAATTCGTGGTGATCTTTATTGATGACATTCTCCTTTATTCTCGTACTCCGTAATAGCACAGAGAAAATTTAAGAATTATCTTATTGATATTGCAAGAGAGGCAACTTTTTGCCAAGTTGAGCAAGTGTGGTTATGGATGACAGAAGTAAGTTTTCTTGGTCATGTTATATCTCAAGGAGGAGTCGTGATAGATCCATCAAAGGTGGGAGCAGTGATTAATTGGGAAAGGCCAAAGAATGCTTCAGAAGTACGAATTTTCATAGGATTGGTAGGTTACTATAGAAGGTTCATCAAAGGATTTTCTCAATTGGCTCTACCAATGACTAGACTTACCCGAAAAGAGTTTCCTTATAGTTAGGATTCGGGTTGTGAGCAAAGTTTTATGAGTTTGAAGGGAAGGTCGATGATTGCTCCTATTTTGATTATTTCTGATCCTAGTAAGTCGTATGAAGTATTTTGTGATGCTTCCAATAGGGGATTAGGAGGTGTGTTAATGCAGGATGGTCAAGTGGTAGCTTACGCTTCTTGTCAGTCAAAAGTGCACAAAGAGAATTATCCAACTCATGATTTGGAGTTAGCGGCTGTGGTTTTTACACTGGAGGTGTGGCGTCATTATTTGTATGGAGTGCATTTTGAGATGTTCAATGATCATAAGAGTTTAAAGTATTTATTTGATTAAAAAGAATTAAATATGTGTCAAATGAGGTGGATGGAGTATTTGAAGGATTTTTACTTTGAATTAAAGTATCATCTAGGTAAAGCAAATAAGGTGGCAGATGTATTAAGTTAGAAGGAAGTACATAAAGCCGAGTTGATGATATATGAGTATGCATTGTTGGAAAAGTTTTGAGATCTGAATCTTCAATTTGTTTGGACTCTAGATGGTGTGATAATGGGAAACTTGAATATTAATTCTACCTTAAGAGATGAAATTCAACAAGGACAAGTCTTAGATACAAAGTTACAAGAGATGTTGGTTCAACCGAGTTTCACACGAGCCAAAGATGGAGTTTTTTTTATTTAATCAAAGAATTTGTGTTTCGGGTGATACGGTATTAAAAAGGAAGATTTTAGAGGAAGCTCATAAAGGTATTTTTACTGTACATCATGGTTCTTTGAAGATGTACCAAGATATAAAAAGGGACTATTGGTGGTCTAGGATAAAGAGAGATATTGTGGTGTATGTTTCGAAATGTGCGGTGTGCCAACAAGTGAAGATCAAACACCAAAGGTCGAGTGGTTTGTTACAACCGTTAGAGATTCCGGTGTGGAAATGGGATAATATTTCAATGGAATTTGTTGTTGGGTTACCCTGTACGAAAGATGGTTATGATTCTATTTGGGTGATTGTAGATCGGTAGACAAAGTCGACGCATTTCTTGGTCGTGAAGACTACTTACAAGGCAAGTTATATTGCAAGGTTATTTATTGTAGAAATTGTGAGACTTCATGATGTTCCCTCCAGTATTGTATATGATAGAGATCTAAAGTTTACTTCAAAGTTTTGGAGAGCTTTTCAACAAGCTATAAGATCTAAGTTGTGTTTGAGTACGTCAAATCATCCTCAAACGGATGGTCAGACGGAACGGACGATACAAACTTTGGAAGACATGTTAAGAGCTTTTGTGCTTAAAAGTGGAGGAAATTGGAAGATGCTTTTACCATTGATTGAGTTTGCATTCAACAATACATACCACGCGAGTATTGGTATGGATCCTTACAAAGCATTATGGGAAGGAAATGTAAAACTCCCGTGTGTTGGACGGAAGTGGGTGAAGAAAGGATTTTAGTATCGAAGATTGTTCAAGAGACTATGGAAAATATTATAATGATTCGCGACAAGGTTAAGAAAGCGCAAGACCGTCAGAAGAGTGTAACACCTTAAAATTTTCCTTTTCGTTTTTAACCATAATTGGCTAATGTTTCATTCATTTGGTATTATCATTATGCATATCATGGCATTGGCTCTAGAAACATGGGATCAAATTGTTTCTATGGCTCAATACTTTCTTTCATTGCAAGTTTTTAAACAGCAAGCATCAAAGACTTCGACATTTATTTTTCTCAGTAATCAGGCGCCAGATTATATTTTTCAGCAGGTTATTTTGAGCGTAGAAGAGAGTCCATAATTTATTTTAGGCATTATACAGGTGCAGTATCAAATGGCAAGTTTGAAGGGCCAAATTATGCTCAGAACAGGCGACAACAGGCGATTCTCCATGTTTCCCTCTTTGTGGCGTCAAAATTCAAGTTTTGAGGGCATTAACAGGTTAACCATTTGCTAGGAAAAACTGGTTAACCGGTTAACCAAAGTAAATTTACCCATATTGCTTCATTTTCAGAATTCTCTCCAATTTGATTTATTTTCCAATTAATTCAAATTTCCTCCAATTATCAACATTTTTCATTCCTAATTCTACTCATAATCTCCATTCCTCACACTAACTCATACTAAAAACCATATTTAATTCCAAACCTAAACCATACTTAAACCAATTCACTCAAAACCTTACATAACTCTCACTCATTTTCTGAATTTTCTACACATCTCACTTCAATTCTCTCAACTTTTCTATCATTCCAAAACCCTCACAAAAGCTCCATAGCCAAAAGCTTCACAAATTGTACATTACAATTTGTAAATTCTTGAGCTAAACCTCCATTGCATCATTGTTCTTGGTTCAATTCTGGTTTTACAACTCATTTGGATCTTGAATTAAGTTGTTGGAAGAGCTTTTGCTTATTTGTGGATTATTGCTTGGATCTTCAAGTTTTCTTACTAGAGCTTCATAGATCCTTAGGTTTCTTGCTTGGATCTGTTAATTACAGCTTAACAACACTCACCAAAGAAAATCTCAGCTTTGTAGGTTGGTAAATTCTAGATCTAGCTTTAATTTTGCTTAATCTTACATTTCATAATGTAGATCCTTGGTTTATTGGTGATATTTGATCCTTTGCTTGCTTTGATTATTGATTTTGGTGTTTGTTGAATCCAATGGATGTTTGAATACTATAATTTGACATGAATTTCCTGCACAATTGATTGTTTATTCATTTGGATGATTGGATAATTGAATTACTGCTAAAAAGTGCTTTTGGATGCTGCATTTTTGATTTTGTCCCAGTGTTAATCGGTTAACCTCCTGGTGTTAACCGATTAACTTAGTTTTGCTGCATGTTTTTTTGGCTTATTTTCATAGTGTTAACCGGTTAATGCCAGGAGGTTAACCGATTAACACTATTGCAGAATGACATTTTCTTGCATTTTCAAGCTTGTTTGATTCCCTTTCCATCCTTAAACCTCATGGATTGATATGATGCATATTTGTAGACTATTTTTGAGTTGTTTCATCATTTTTTATAGCATGCTTGTATTTCTTTGACACGCGATTTGTGGTTTTCAACGATGAATATTTATGATTATTGTGTTGCATTTTTGGTGTGATGATCATGTTGCATAACCATTTGTACCATTTTAATTGCTGGTTATTGATGCTTATCCTACTGGAGTTATGTCACATGCTCATGTTTATTTCCGTTTCCACAAATGCATGATTGTTTAATTGATTAATTGGTGTTAGATATGTATGATATTCTTGATGAATGACTCGTTGTGTGTCGAACTTGCTTGTGCTTAAGTGTTAATACATGTTCATGATTGAATCTTCACCGTGTCATATGCATTTGTCGCAATGTTGATGGATGTAAGCTGCCTGAGCTTTTACACCTGTTGATCGGGATTTTAGCATGCTGTTAATTGTGCATATATTCTACCTGCTACTTTTTACACCTGTTATGTGCTGAGACATGAGCTATTAAATGTTGTTGTGCTTATTTGTTGGGTTTTTATTGCTGTTCTGAAGTTGGAGCGCTATTTTTGGCTCGTTTTCCTTGTTTCGATTTAATCTTACATGCTCCATTAGGACCTCCTAGTCCAAGTTAATTTTTTATTAAGATTGGAGTAGGATAGACATTAGGAGTTAATCCGTACATGATAACATTAGGTTACTCCCTTTTAACCTCAACCTTAGGTCCATTTTTGTATGCTAACATTAGGATATAATTTCCTCTCGCATCTTGATCTTAGGGTCATTTTGCATGACAATGTTAGGACCGATTTTCCCCTTCAGACCTTCTGTGTGTCTTTCTCTTCTTCTCTCTCAAAACAAAACCAAAACACTTAATAAATATAATGTGCATCGTATGCCATAAACCTTAAGTACATGGGAAAAGATGAGCGGATGAATTTCTAATCTCATGTTAGGATACTTTGTGCGTGAGACGCTTGGATCATTAGCGCGAAGTATTCGATCCTATGTCATAGACTTTAGTGTGATGCATATTCCAAATAAAGTCAATTCATTTCTCTAAAACTCACAAACAAATTTAAATCATTTTCATCTTTCGGGATCGTTGTCAAACCATTTTCAGAAAGAGTACGTTATTTTTCCGTTCTATCGCAAAAAGGCATCGACCCTAACTGCTGGAATGGGAACTTAACATCGCTCATAAAAAAACTAAGCAACTTGTGGTGAGCCAAACTATGGCTGCTCTGATTTCTCATACCATATGAGGATACCTAGGCACAATATGGCGATGTCTTGGCAAACAACCTTCCTTACACCCGTAGTTTTCTGAACTACGTTGACTCTGACTTTCCCATTGCACGAGAGAATATGTAGGCATAGGAAGACGAAGTCCTATCAAGTCTCTTTTTTTTCCCTTTCCATCCTCATTTTCATTTAGTAGTAGGCTTTAGATAACACACCCTTTGATTAGACAACAAGCGTGAATCCCGTTGAGTACAAAGGACGCGAGGGGGTGTTAATACCTTCCGCTCGCGTAATCGACTCCTGAACCCAGGATTTGGTTGTGATGACCATGTCTTCTCTCTTTCTATGAGATTTTCTTCGATTGTTTCCTTTACCTTCGTCGGGATAAATAACGTTCGGTGACGACTCTTTTATTTTTTCGTCGGGTGTTTTTCGTAGTTGCGACAGCTGGCGACTCTGTTAGGGACACTGGTTCCCTATGCGAGTCAATCCTAGAACTTGTGTATTTGTTTCATTGGGTGTTTATTTTATGCTTTTATGTACATTATCTTTTGTATATTATCGCATTTGAATTATATTGTTGCATTTGATTATTGTTATCATATTGCTCTGCTTTTGTTGTGCTGTTGGGTGGGATTGTTTCATGAGAGATCAGCCAGTACCCAGGCTTGAGTATACACATATGATTAGAGTGGGCTTATGTTTGTATGCGTAGCGCTTGATACATACTGTTGACATGAGATTCGCGTACATACGAGGTTTTCTTGGGATATGCTCTGACTTGTATGTCCATACAGTAACCAAGGTGTTCCTTTGAGAGCTTAAGACTCTGGAGAGCGTTCATGGGAAGTCAATTGAGGCCTCCTTGACTGATGATGATTCCAAACCAGAAATGGTAAATGTATAATAGTTTGTCGACCCAAGAGTCTGTGATACTGGTGACCTGCATAGGATACCTATGTCCAATACTAGAACCCACATGTGAGAGGGATGAATTTTGCAGGAAACTTTGACTTTCAACCTATCCTATTTTCTAGTTTTCTTAGCACTGTGGACTTTTGGTTCTGGTATTATAGTTACTCTAGTATTCTGGTTTTCTCGGTGAAGCAGAATTTTGATCCTATTTAGTCAGTAGTACATCAGTTATTCAGAGTTTATGGAAACTTTGATCCCATGTTTGCATTTGCATAATCATTTTGCATCCTAACATTCATTTTTTTTTGTATTTCCAGGGTTTGCATCTTCATTTTTGATTCTTGTTGTTGAAGATTCGAAGAGATGGACACTGGTAGGAAAGGTACTGTCAGTTAAAAGTTTCAATCGCCAAAGTTTGGTTTGATCCGTAATCTACTTGCCAAGACCACTCAAAGAAATTTGAAGACGTTCAGAGATGATTATGGGAAGATTTTTGGTATGCTGCATACAATCACAAAGTGCAAGAGGATGGATATTCACACGTTGTTATAGTTCTATGATGCTTCGTTAAGGTGTTTCACATTCAGAGATTATCAGTTGTCTCCCACTTTGGAAGAGTTTTCTCTCATATTGGATATTCCGGTCAAGATCAGGTGCCCTTTCATGAATCTATGGAAGTTCTTGCTCCCAAAGATATTGTTGAGGCTCTTTATTTGAGCACGTATGTGGTGAAAGATAATTTGAAATCCAAGGGTGGTTTGTCTGGATTTCTGTTAAATTCCTTGATGAGTGAAGTTATGACATGTTCTGACACTTGTAGTTGGACTACTTTCAACGCCATCCTTGCTTTGTGCATCTGAGACTGCTTTCTTCCTTAATATAGCAGGTTTTGTGGATATGAATGCCATCAGGGTCTTCATGACGAGAAATCCCATGCCGACTCTTCTTGGTGATTTTTATCATTCAGTACACTCCCGGAGCTACAAGTAGAAAGGTGGATTATTATACAATTGTACTCCTCTTCTCTATAAATGGTTCATGAGCCATCTGCCACGTGAGGGTGTGTTTATGGACACTAAAGACTGTTTGAAGTGGTCAGAGAGAGTGATGGGCCTTATTGCTAAGGACATCCACTAGTTTGACAAGAGGTTGTTGGTAGCTAAGATGATATACTGTTGTGGTGAGTTTCCTAACATGCCTCTCAGAGGAATAAAGGGTGGAATCAACTACAATACCTCCCTTACTAGGAGAAAATTGGGACACGTATTGAGTGACCCTCAAATAGACGAAGAAATGGAAGAATCGTTATACTACAACGAAACAAAGGATCTTGAAACAATAAAAAGGGTCGTGAGAGCTTGAGGTACTATTCAGAGGAGGGGGAGATCATCCACGACAAGAGTAATTCTAGAGCCTACCCTCCTTATATGGAATAGGTATAGAGCTGAGCTGAGATTGCCAGGTTTCCCTTTCATATAGAAGCACTTATGTATCCTCTAGAGGTCGAGTAGCCCACGACAGTGGAGATTAAAAGGTATAACAAGCTTTGGGTTGAAAAATAAGAACTCCACAAAGAGAATGAAGAATTGAAGATGGAGGTCTCTCATTTAGCTTATGCTTAGAACGAATCAGTCTATGTGTCTAAAGTGAAGACAAAACTTCCAGCCAAGAGAGAGAAAGAGTTAGAAGAATAAATCAAGAGCAGAGAGAGGATAGTCTAAGATCTGAAGAGCACCAACAGTATCCTACAGCAGAGAAAGAAAGATCTAGACAAAGCTCGCCTTGAGATCTTAAAGTTCAACAGTCAATGGAACGCCACAGTGACGGCTCACAAGATGAAAGAGGATGAACTCCACGACCAAATTGAAAAGTTGAAGCTGCAACTCGAAGTTAGAGAGAGAGAGAGAGAGGGGGTGAGAGGTCAGAAGAGAGTCATCTTACATATGCAGAAGAGAAAAGCAACTTAAGGAGAGTTTATCAACCTTAGAAGAGCTCAAAGTCCAAGTGAAAGTGAAGAAGCCTAAGCTTGAAGACGCCTTTGGGGAAGATACTTGGGAAGAACATTGTCGCTATTTTGAGGGGATCATGCATAGGAGGGATGTTCTCATTCAGGAGCTGATTTAGAGACTGAAGCATCCTGACACCAAGAAGTTATTCAATGAGGTTCAAGCCTGGTTCAAGAAGCATAGTGGATGGGGAGGTTCGTCCTTGGTGGATATTAATGATATGTTGTAGTCGTCTTTATTCTGTTTATATTGATCATCGTCAAGCTTGTTGACTGGGGTCATTGACTGTGTATTTGATTTTATCTTTGTTGCATTGACTCTGTATTGAGTTGGTTTTCCTATTCAATATATGAGTAGTTTTTGTAAGAGCACAGATTGTGTCTCAGTAATATCTCTATGTTTTGATGATAACATTAATGATAATTTGTATACAAGAATTATACTCTCTAAATTTGTTCTAAACTGTTTTCTACAGGCACAAAAGATTTTAATCTTAAAGAGCAAATTTGATGTGAACAATGAATTCTGAATGGGTCAAGAGCATCTGAAGATTAGAAGAATCTGAAGTATAAGAGCTTAGTTATCAAGATTCTGAAGATACAACACGCTGCATGTATTATCAAGAATCTGAATAAGAGAAGACTCTGAGTGAAGAGACTCTGAATGAGAGAAGACTCTGATCTGAGTGAAGACTCTGATCTAAGAGCATGTTACGCTTCAAGCACACAGCTGCACCAGACTCTGATTCATCAACATCTGAAGAACATATTAGGCTCTGAAGTTTCCAGAAGGTTCTGAAGACTGAAGACTCTGATATTGATTGTTGATCTGAATTATTTGAAGAAGAATATTTTAATATATCCGTTGGAATATGCCAGCAAATCTTTCCTTAATTGGGATAGACAAAATTCTCTGCAAAGAAGATTATTCCTCTGGTACATTCCTGATATAGTTAAATCACAGCTCAGCAGACAATTGCTACACCCACATTTTGTGCGCCGTCTCTCTGCTGTAATAGTACAAAGGACAGTACTATTTTGATATTGGAAATATTTTCTCTAACGGTAAAATATTCTCTCCAATATTCAAGTGGCTATATAAAGGACATCATAGCTCATTCTTCAAGTGCCAAAAATTACAACAATATTGACAAGAACTCTCTCACGCTAAAAGCTTTCATATTCTTCACTGTTCATACATTGTTCTAAACTTAGAGAAATAACACAGTTGTGTTTATAGCTTTCATAGAAGCAATTCTTACTCTTTCATTGTATTACATTAATTTGTAAAGAAAGTTTTCCTTAAGAGGATCTAGGTTAGATCAGTAGCTCTTAAGAAGACTAAGAACAGTTGTTCTTAGGTGTGCTATTTGTAATCAGTTGATTTGAATAGTGGATTAAGTCCTTGTTGAGAAAGGCAAATCACTCTTGAAAAGGGTGGACTGGAGTAGTTGAGTTCAACGAACCAGGATAAAAATACTTGTGTTTTTATCTTTGATTATTTTCTGTCATACTTATTCAACCCCCCCCTTCTAAGTATTTTCTCACCTTCAGTTGGTATCAGAGCCAGGTTCTGAGTGTGCATTCGCTTAACCGTGACAGATAAAGATCCAGTGAGAAAAATACTCTGTTATTTATTTGGTTGCTAATATGGGTGATATTCCTACATCAAGCAACAAATATGAAGGAGACAGAATCAGCACCAAACCTCCAATGTTTGATGGAGAAAAATTTGATTATTGGAAGGATAGACTTGAAAGTTTTTTCTTGGGGTATGATGCTGATCTCTGGGACTTAGTCATTGATGGGTATGAACATCCTACTAAGGATGGCAAAAAGATTGATAGAAAATCAATGACTGAGGAGCAGAAGAAAGAATTCAAGAATCATCACAAAGCCAGAACCATACTTCTGAATGCAATCTCTCATACAGAATATGAAAAGATTACCAACAGAGAAACTGCTCATGATATGTTTGAGTCTCTCAAAATGACTCATGAGGGAAATTCTCAGGTGAAAGAAACAAAGGCTCTGGCGCTGATACAGAAGTATGAAGCGTTCAAAATGGAAGAATCTGAGAACATTGAGACTATGTTTTCCAGATTTCAGATTCTAACAGCTGGGTTGAAAGTTCTGGACAAGGGCTACTCAACATCTGATCATGTCAAGAAAATCATCAGAAGTCTTCCTACCAGATGGAGACCTATGGTGACTGCATTGAAGCTGGCCAAGGATCTGAACAAAATCTCACTAGAAGAACTCATCAGTTCTTTGAGAAGTCATGAGATTGAGCTGGAGGAAGATGAACCCCAGAAGAAAGATAAAGGTAAATCCTTAGCTTTTAAATCTAACAAATCTGTTAAAGCCTTGCAGGTTAATGAAGAAAGCTCTGAGGAATCTTCTTCTGAAGAGGAAGATGAACTTTCTATGCTGTCCAGAAGGATCAACAAACTCTGGAAGCACAAAGGGAAGAAGTTCAACAACTTCAGAAGATCTGATCAAAAGAAAGAATCTTCTGGACACAGAAGATCTGGCAAGAAAGAGATCACTTGTTTTGAATGTAAAGAACCTGGACACTACAAGAGTGAATGTCCCAAACTTCAAAAGGAAAAACCCAAAAGGAAGTTTGACAAAAAGAAAAAGGTTCTGATGGCTACATGGGATGACTCAGATGAATCTGAATCATCTTCTGAATCTGAGGAAGAATGTGCAAATGTTGCGCTGATGGCCAACACAGATGATCAAGATGAAGGAACGTCATCATCTGAATCTGAGTCAGAATCAGACTCTGACTCTGAAGAGGTATTTTCTGAACTCTCCAGAGCTGAACTTGTTGAAAGTTTATCTGACATGATGGAAAGCTACAGCAAGATTAAACTCAAATACAAGAAGCTGAAAAGCAATCTTGAATCTGAGATTAATCTTCTGAGAACAGAACTTGTTGAGCAGAAAGAGATAAATTTAAAACTCAAAAATGATTTAGAAACAACTCAACAAGAATCTGATACTGAAACAGAGTCCAGTGAAAATATTTTAGAAAAATATGACTCCAGTTTTAGAAGATTTCTCACTAAAAGCATAGACAGAAGCAAAATGGCTTCTATGATCTATGGTGTTAGTGGGAACAACAGAAGAGGCATTGGATGTGAATCCTCCTCTGGAAGCAATCCAAAGTCTGTTGATAAACTCTTCATCAAGAAGACTCCTCTGTATTCTCATTTCAAGTTTGGTCATCTGAATGATATTAAACATACAAGCTCTGAAAAGAGTACTTATGTGTTTAAGCCAAGGGTTAGCCAGAATAAACACTATGTTGAAAAACAGAAGTTTAGGCAAAACCGCAGAACATCTAACCCCAAAGGACCCAAAAAGATCTGGGTACCTAAAAGCAAAATAATACCTGTTGCAGATATCCTTAGCAGCAAAATCCAGACACCAATCATGGTACCTGGACTCTGGATGCTCGCGACATATGACGGGCGAAAGGTCTATGTTCCAAAGCCTGGAACTTAGATCTGGAGGGGACGTGAAATTTGGAGGGAACCAGAGGGGCAAGATCATTGGCTCTGGTACGATAGGTAATGGTAACCTACCCTCTATTTCTAATGTTCTGTTAGTAGAAGGATTGAAACATAATCTATTGTCCATAAGTCAATTAAGTGACAATGGTTATGATATCATCTTTAATCAAAAATGTTGCAAAGCTGTTTGTCAAAAGAATGGCTCAACCTTATTCAGTGGAAAGAGGAAAAACAACATTTACAAAATTAACCTTTCAGAACTTAAAGTTCAAAATGTAAAATGCCTTTTATCTGTGAATGATGAGCAATGGGTCTGGCATAGAAGATTGGGACATATTAATATGAGACGTATATCTCAGATTAATAAACTCAATCTGGTCAGAGGACTCCCTAATCTGAAGTTCAATTCAGATGCTCTGTGTGGCGCATGTCAAAAGGGTAAATTTTCAAAATCCCATTTTAAACCAAAAAATGTTGTTTCCACCTCTAGACCATTGGAATTACTTCACATTGATCTGTTTGGACCAGTGAAAACTGCATCCATCAGAGGCAAGAAGTATGGGTTAGTCATTGTAGATGACTACAGCAGATGGACATGGGTAAAGTTTCTAAAACACAAGGATGAGTCTCATTCTGTGTTCATTGACTTCTGCAATCAAGTCCAGACTGAAAAAGAATGCAAAATTATTAAAGTCAGAAGTGATCATGGTGGCGAATTTGAAAACAAATATTTTGAAAAATATTTTTCTGAAAAGGGAATTGCACATGATTTCTCCTGTCCTAGAACTCCACAACAAAATGGAGTTGTAGAGAGGAAAAATAGAACATTGCAAGAAATGGCCAGAACCATGATCAACGAGACAAATCTGGCAAAACATTTTTGGGCAGAAGCAATAAATACAGCATGTTATATTCAGAACAGAGTGTCTGTAAGACCTCTTCTGGAAAAGACTCCCTATGAATTGTGGAGAAACAGAAAGCCCAACATTGCTTATTTTCATCCATTTGGATGTATTTGTTATATGCTTAACACTAAAGATCATCTAAACAAGTTTGATTCCAAAGCACAGAAGTGTTTCATGCTTGGTTATTCTGAACGCTCTAAAGGCTACAGAGTATTCAATACTGAAACACAGATTGTGGAAGAATCTATTCATGTTAGATTTGATGATAAGCTTGGCTCTGAAAAGCCAAAGCAAGTTGAAAGTTTTGCAGATAGAGAAGTTATTCTCACAGACTCTGAAGGCTCAGAGGCAAACAAGACTAAAGACAAAGACTCTGAAGAAAATCCAGATGCTACACCTTTAACTTCCCAACTTGACAATCTGCATATTTCTGAAAGACCAACAGTCAGAGGATCTTCTTCCAGAATGAAAGCTTCTCATCCAGAGGATGTGATAATTGGAAAGAAAGATGATCCAATAAGGACAAGAGCATTTCTCAGAACTTCTGAATCTTCCTTCTGTGGCTTAGTGTCAATTATAGAACCTTCATCTGTTGATGAGGCTCTGGAAGATAATGAATGGATTTTAGCTATGCAAGAGGAGCTGAATCAATTCACAAGGAATGAAGTCTGGGATCTGGTTCCAAGACCTAAAGGTTTCAATGTTATTGGAACAAAATGGGTTTTCAGAAATAAACTGAATGAAAAAGGAGAAGTTGAAAGGAACAAAGCAAGACTGGTTGCTCAAGGCTACAGTCAACAAGAAGGCATAGACTACACAGAAACATATGCTCCTGTTGCAAGGTTAGAGTCTATACGCTTGCTTATTTCATTTGCTGCACAACATAACATCACTCTTTATCAGATGGATGTTAAAAGTGCTTTTCTTAATGGAATTATAGAAGAGGAAGTGTATGTCCACCAACCTCCTGGTTTTGAAAATGAAAATTTTCCAGATCATGTTTACAAACTAAAAAAATCTCTTTATGGACTAAAACAAGCTCCCAGAGCTTGGTATGAGAGGTTGAGTAATTTTCTTCTGAAGAAGGATTTCATCAGAGGAAAAGTGGATACCACACTATTTTGTAAAACCATTAAGAAAGATTTGTTGATTTGTCAAATTTATGTAGATGATATTATTTTTGGATCAACAAATATTATGCTTGGAAAGGAGTTTGCTAAATGTATGCAGGAAGAATTTGAGATGAGCATGATGGGAGAACTGAAATTCTTTCTGGGAATCCAAGTAAATCAGACTCCAGAGTGCACCTACATACATCAGACGAAGTATGTTAAAGAGCTTCTGAAGAAGTTTAACATGCTGGATAGCAAAATGGCAAAGACTCCAATGCATCCTACAAGCACTCTAGGTAAGGAAGAGGTAAGTAAGAAGGTAGATCAGAAACTCTACAGAGGTATGATAGGATCTCTTCTTTATTTGACTGCTTCTAGACCAGACATTCTGTTTAGTGTTTGTTTATGTGCTAGATTCCAATCAGATCCTAGAGAATCACACTTAACTGCTGTTAAGAGGATTCTAAGGTATCTGAAAGGTACTGCTAATGTTGGTTTGTGTTACAGAAGATCTAACAAATATTCACTAGTTGGATTCTGTGATGCTGACTATGCTGGAGATAGAGTTGAGCGCAAAAGTACTTCTGGAAGCTGTCAGTTTCTTGGAAGTCATCTGATCTCATGGTACAGCAAGAAGCAACCAACAATTGCACTATCAACCACAGAGGCAGAATACATTGCTGCTGCTGGGTGTTCCACTCAGATGCTCTGGATGAAGAGTCAACTAGAAGATTATCAAATCTATGAGAGTAATCTTTCTATCTTCTGTGACAATACTTCAGCTATATGTTTATCCAAAAATCCAATTTTACACTCTAAGGCTAAACATATAGAGATTAAACATCACTTCATCAGAGACTATGTTCAGAAGGGTGTAATAAATTTAGCCTTTGTTGATACAGATCATCAATGGGCAGATATTTTCACAAAACCCCTTGCTGAAGATAGGTTTAAGTTTATTCTGAAAAATATTTGTATGGATTTTTGTCCAGAGTAATATTTCTCAGAGTCTACTTCTCAGATGCTAAGTGTTTAACACTCTGAAGTATTTCATCTGTTTTGCTTATTTAATTGTTCTGTGATTTATTTTTGTGTGAAACTCTGTACTGACCATCTCAGAGGATCTGAAAGTTGAAAACGTTTCATTTCTTAAGAGTTACAGAATCACATGCAAAGCAAACACGTGTCACTCAGAATCTGAAAAGATGGAGTACACCTACTGACTATGACGTTTAAGGTATTGCTTTGAAAATCTCAATCTGTCTTGATTTTCCCCCAAATGTCATATCATAATTAAAAATGATTACTTTTCATTAAATGCAAACGTGCGTATGTGTCCTATGTATGTCTGTTGTGTTTCCCATGCGTGTTTTATTTTTCTATATAAACCACTCTCACAACACATTCACACTTTTCACATTCTCAACACATATGCGCTTTTGTCTGTTGTTCTCTCTCTTCTCAAACCCTAAACGAACCCAGAAACCGTCATCTCCTTCTTCTTCATCAACAATGGCATCCACATCAAAAGCAGTTACTACCAAAGATTCTACCACTATCATTGAACCAGTACGCACTCTTCTGACTCCTGTTGATTCTCTAGAAGTGTTATGTGAAAGTTTCGTGGATTTGGAAGACCTTGCTGATAATGGGTTTGATCTGATTCCTTCGATCAAAGAACAAGGTTGGGACGGTTACTTTGATAGACTGATGGGTCCTGTGTATCCAAAGTTAGTGAAGGAGTTTTGGATCCATGCATTCGCTACTCCAAAGTTCGTTCATTCTTCTGTGCTGGGTAAGAAGATTGTTATCACTGAAAATCTGATCAGGAAACTTATAGGTTTCAAGGCAACTGATGGAGTAACCTCTCTGTCTTCTGCGCGTGAAGACCTGAAGGATGTTTGTCAAGAAATCTGCACTACTGGTGAACCTTGTAAGAAGGTTAAGTTTTTGAAACCCACTTACAAGATTTGGGCTAAGATTTTCTTGAACACCATTTTTCACAGACCCTCCTCAAACTCATCTGACTATGTTAATGCTGAACAACTTTACTTCATGTACTGTTTGCATCAAAACATTCAGATTGATCTTCCTTATCTGTTGTTCAATCATCTGGTATCTCATGTCAAGGAAACAAGGGAAACAGCAAGAGATAAAACTGGAAAAGTCAGATCATGGATTCCTATGGGAAGACTGATTTCAGATATTCTGGTAGAAAACCAACTTGTGGCGCATCTGCAAGAGGCTGGGCTGACAGAAGATCTGAACTTTATCATTGGCTCTGAGATAAATGGCTTAACTCTGAGAAGGATGAAATTGGTTGAAGATTTATCTGAGAAACCAAGGAAAACTAACTCTGAAGAAGTTAGGGGGAGAAGGATTCCTGTTGAGGACTTTCCTCTATTTACCTCAGATGAACCCAGAGAGCTAATAGCTGAGTATGTTGCTTGCTGCATCAGAGATGGTGTTGAGATCCCTGCAAATCTTGTGCAGAAGGAAGGCCAAGTTCTTCCTGATCAGACAAGGGAAAGAAGACGCAAGAGAAAAGCTGATAAAGAAGGTCATCAGAAGAAAAGAAAGCATTCAGATGCTGAGAAGAAGAAGAAAAGAAAGAAGCTGAAGAAGGTTCAACAAAATCCTCCTGCAGCAACTTTTGAAGAGATAAGAGATACTCTGAAACAGGTATTTAACACTGATTCTAATCCTGTTCATCATTCTGCTACCACACCATCTGACTCACCCCTCATATTTAAAAGATCTAGACCATCTGAGACTCATACACCACAACCAACAATCATTCAAACACCACAATCCAAACAAACTCAACAAACAACACCACAACCTCAAAACCCCATCCCAGAATCTACAATTCCAGAGGATGTTCACCCTGAACACTCTGACCAACCTGAAAATCCCATTGATCCTAATGAGATTTTAGATATCACACCCTTAAACCGTTCTATCATTTTATCTTCAACTTCTGAAAAATCTAACCAATCTGATACATCATCTGATGATGAATCATCTGGTTTCATTAATGAATGTTTGAATGATCTCAAACAACCTCGTACTGAGAGTGTTTGGAAACAACTTTTTAAATCTCCCACCTCTGATCATCCACCTTCTCCACAAAATTCCCCCACTCAAACTCTCAATCCACAACATCTTGAAATCCAATCCACTCCACAACCAACATCTGAACCACAACCAACATCTGAACCACAACCATCATCTGAACCAACCAACCAACAAACTTCTGAACCACAAATTAACCAACAAACATCTGAACCTCAAACATCTGAACATCCATCTCCACAACCACAACCTCAACCTTCTAAACAAACACCACAAACACAACCAACCCAACCCAGAATTCCTGATGAAGCAGAATTGGGATCAAGTGTTTATACTATGTTAAGAAATTTTGACAAGGATAATGTCTCAGACTTTGCTGACATTATGGATGTGTGCATGACCACTATGGATAAAGAGGCTGCTAATGCTGTCTGGAAGAAATATCTTTACAGACTGAATAGGGAGGCTTTGAAAATCAGGACTCAATGTCTTAGATTATCAAAAGTAAGGTTTGCTGCTTATCAGAAAAGGATTAAGAAAAACCCTCCTCCTATTCTTCTTCTAGAAGCTCCTCCACCTCCAGAAATTCCTGCACCCAATGTCACTCAGATTGTTTCAGAATCCACTGTTCCAGAATCTTCTATCTCAGTATCTACAGATCTTCAGAAGGATGTCAAGGAACTAAAGGACTTCATGGTTGATCAAAAGAAGACAAATGAAGAAATGAAAACTTGGATGGCTAAGCAAGATGAGAATTCAGAGAGGATTACAGCACTGCTGCAACTCATCGCTTCTCAACAAGCCTCTTCTGCCAAACCTTCTTAATGCTTTTGCACAAGTTTTTCATGCTTTGTTTTGTTTTTGATTGTCTTCTGATATGTTTTGTTTGCTTCTATCTGAATCTGGATGTTATCTTAATGAAAATGATCTTTTGCTTATCTGGATATGTGTTTCTTCTGCATCTTTACTGTCTTTTAAAAATCTTTTTGATTATGACAAAAAGGGGGAGAAACAAAATAGAATCCGATTGTTCAAATCTATAAGCAATTATCTGAACTAAGTCAGACATGTTACTAACATTCTTTGAATCTAATCAGAATCTGACAAATTTATCTAACCAGACTCTGACAAATTTCATTGAAGTTTTTCCTGAGATCTATCTTTTCAGAACCTGATCAAAAATAGCTAAATCTGAGTAAACCAGACTCTGATATCTAAAGACCAGACTCTGATATCTATCCTTGAGTACTATGATCTGAAAGATAACTCAAGACAGGAAATGGCAAGATAAACAACCAAGTGTTCTGAAGTTGTTCATCTGGCATCAAGCTTTAATATGGCATCAAGCTTTGGCATCAAGCTTTGACTCTAGAAGTCAAACATATATCAACCAGGATTTGTCAACCAGGCTTCAATCAGGATGTTAATCAGGCTCTTAACCCAAAATGCAATCAGGCTCTGAATCTGAAATGAAATCAGGCTCTGAATCTGAAAAATACTCAACCAGAAAGGGAAGTATCTAATTCCATTAGAGTATTCATTTCAGGGGGAGATTGTTAATCTCAGGGGGAGTAATTCTAATTCATTTTTATTGAACAAATTGCTCATGTTTTGTCATCATCAAAAAGGGGGAGATTGTAAGAGCACAGATTGTGTCTCAGTAATATCTCTATGTTTTGATGATAACATTAATGATAATTTGTATACAAGAATTATACTCTCTAAATTTGTTCTAAACTGTTTTCTACAGGCACAAAAGATTTTAATCTTAAAGAGCAAATTTGATGTGAACAATGAATTCTGAATGGGTCAAGAGCATCTGAAGATTAGAAGAATCTGAAGTATAAGAGCTTAGTTATCAAGATTCTGAAGATACAACACGCTGCATGTATTATCAAGAATCTGAATAAGAGAAGACTCTGAGTGAAGAGACTCTGAATGAGAGAAGACTCTGATCTGAGTGAAGACTCTGATCTAAGAGCATGTTACGCTTCAAGCACACAGCTGCACCAGACTCTGATTCATCAACATCTGAAGAACATATTAGGCTCTGAAGTTTCCAGAAGGTTCTGAAGACTGAAGACTCTGATATTGATTGTTGATCTGAATTATTTGAAGAAGAATATTTTAATATATCCGTTGGAATATGCCAGCAAATCTTTCCTTAATTGGGATAGACAAAATTCTCTGCAAAGAAGATTATTCCTCTGGTACATTCCTGATATAGTTAAATCACAGCTCAGCAGACAATTGCTACACCCACATTTTGTGCGCCGTCTCTCTGCTGTAATAGTACAAAGGACAGTACTATTTTGATATTGGAAATATTTTCTCTAACGGTAAAATATTCTCTCCAATATTCAAGTGGCTATATAAAGGACATCATAGCTCATTCTTCAAGTGCCAAAAATTACAACAATATTGACAAGAACTCTCTCACGCTAAAAGCTTTCATATTCTTCACTGTTCATACATTGTTCTAAACTTAGAGAAATAACACAGTTGTGTTTATAGCTTTCATAGAAGCAATTCTTACTCTTTCATTGTATTACATTAATTTGTAAAGAAAGTTTTCCTTAAGAGGATCTAGGTTAGATCAGTAGCTCTTAAGAAGACTAAGAACAGTTGTTCTTAGGTGTGCTATTTGTAATCAGTTGATTTGAATAGTGGATTAAGTCCTTGTTGAGAAAGGCAAATCACTCTTGAAAAGGGTGGACTGGAGTAGTTGAGTTCAACGAACCAGGATAAAAATACTTGTGTTTTTATCTTTGATTATTTTCTGTCATACTTATTCAACCCCCCCCCTTCTAAGTATTTTCTCACCTTCAGTTTTACCACTGTTATATCCATCTCTCTTGTTTATTGCTATTTAAGCTCGAATCAAGGTATATAATACCCTGGAAATATTCAAACATGACATTTTCATTTGCATTCTCATACTCATATGCATAACATGTGTTCTGGGATGGCTTTTTCTTATCTATATCTGGTTTTTTTTCACCAGGATAGCATATCCTCATATTCACAAGTATCATACACGAGGAAATCAAAAGCAGATTATGGATCAGATTCAAGCAAAGTTGTTGGAAGTACGGACCCACATGACTCAGTTCACAGAACTGATGTAGAATGTAGCTCAAGGGTAAGAACAACTAAGAACTTTGGTTCATCCTCTTATTGATGCTCCCAGAGTCGATGATAGTGGGGTGGTTCATCCAGGTGGTAATGTTGTTATCCCTCTTAGGGAAGGAGGTTTTGGTGTTGTCATTCCTCCGGGAAGAGGTGTCGCAGGTGTTATTGTTACTCTCAGCGGAGGTGTTACTGATGGAATTCCTGGTGGTATTGGTGGGGGAAGTATTTGTGCTGTCCATGGATCTGGTGGAGCTCACAACCATAAGTCGAAGGAAGACAGACAAAAAGATGTGTTTTCTATTCGTGACCTGGATGTTGGTCTCCCATTTGAAGCGGATAAGAAGTTTAAGATGATTAAGGAAACAATGAGGGCTTATGAGAACCATAATGATTTTGGTCTCGACATGACTGATCTTGGGTTGGTCACAGGTGTGAGAATCCAACCTAAATTTAAAGTTCCAGACCTTGACAAGTATAGGGGAACAACTTGCCCCAAAACTCAAATCTGGGCCTACTATCAGAAGATGTCTGCCTACCCCAAGGATGAGAAGTTGATCATGCACTGCTTCTAAGATAGCCTAGCTTGGGCATCTTTGAAGTGGTATATGGGGTTAGAGAGGAATTACATCAGAACTTAGAATGATCTTGCTGAAGATTTTGTTAAGCATTATTAGTATAACAGTGATATGGCGCCCAATAGAACTCAGTTGCAGAATATGGTTCAAAAGGGGGGTGGGAGTTTAAAGGAATATGTCCAAAGATGGCGCGAGTTAGCGAACAGAGTTCAACCTCCAATGATGGAGAGAGAGCTCATCGATATGTTTATGGGTACCCTTCAGGGGCCTTATTTCGATAAGTTGGTTGGGTGTGCATCAGCAGCGTTTTCAGACCTAGTAATGGCTGGGGAAAGAGTGGAAAGTGGAATCAGGGCTGGAAAGATTCAGAATGGAAATTGTTCCACATCTGGAGGAAGTAAGAAGTTGTATGCTGAAGGTTCCAAGAAGAGGGAATGGGACACCAATTCTATTTCTTCTTATTGGTGAAAAGGGATAGCCGATCAGAATTATACACAGCAGGTTGCTACTGTAGCCATTTCGGTTGCACCTCAACAACAACATAATGCTCCTCGCCAATATCCAGATCGACCAAAGATGGAAAATAGGCATTTCGAGGCTCCACCAATGCCATACTTTCAATTTCTATAATATTTACTTCAGTTGTAGTTGGTTCAGAAAAGAATAGTGGCACTGCTTACTGGCACTCCTCCACCAGTATGACGCTAATGCTGAATGTGAATTTTTTTATGGGGCACCAGGGCACAATATTGACAACTGCAAGGCATTCAAGCATAAAATGCAAGATTTTATTGATTCCAAGGCCATTAATTTCAGCAATGACAGACCTAATATGATTCAAAACTCTATGCCAAATCATGGTGTGGCAAGGGCCAATGCTATTGGAGATAGGGAGATGTTAAATTTGGTGGCCAATGTTGATGAGTTAAAGACTCCATTATCAATTGTCAAAGAGCGTTTATTGAAGGGGGATGTTTTCCTAGGTTGTGCTTTCGATTGTCAAGGATGTATACTGCAGCTAGAGGGTTATAACCTATTGAGGGTTTGTATACATAAATTTATGGATGACTGGCAGTTATAGTTTGACAGAACCAGTGTTGTGGATGACGTTAATGATGCTAACGATGAGGTTAATGATGATGGTAGGGACATTGCAACGATATAAATTTCGTACAAGACCATCTATATTTCGGCGCCCGTGCGACAAGAACCTATCATTATCACTACTCCAGGGCCGATACCATATGAGAGTACTAAAGCAATTTCGTGGAACTACGGGGATGAGGTATTTTGTAATGGGCAGAAACAAGAGTTGTTGGGTTCTTTAGATGTTGGGTCTACCGTGGATAATATTGTTGGTGCCAGGGGTATCACACGTAGTGGTAGGGTATTCTCTCTTCCAAATGTCAATGTTGATAGATCTGATAAGGGTAAAGGAAAGTTAGTTGTGGATGATTATGTGCAACAACAGTCTGGTGATGCTTCTTTCTCAAAAGATGTTGAGGAATTTATGAAGTTATTCGCAAGAGTGATTACAAGATTGTCCACCAGTTGAATCAAACACCGTCCAAGATTTCTATTATATCTTTGTTAATGTGTTTCAAGGCACACAAAAATGCATTCCTGAAGGTGTTGAATGCTACCTATGTTCCTCAGGAGATATCGGTAAATAAACTTGAAGGGGTAGTTGCCCATGTTAATGCAGGGAATGCATTATCTGGGATTTTCCAATTTGGATTTCACGTCAGTAGGAAGGAATCATAATAAGGCTTTGCATATCTCCATCAAATGTTAGGGCTCTATGTTGTCCCATGTGTTGGTAGATACGGGTCTTCATTAAAAGTGTTACCAAAAAAATCTTTTATGAAGTTGGATACGCAACGTGTGATTTGGTAGTGTGGGCCTTCATTGGATCCACAAGGTCTGTGCTCGGCGAGGTGGTGTTGCCTATTTAAGTCGGGCCAAAAGTTTTCCAAATAATTTTCTACATCATGGACATCCAGCTAGCCTACAACTGTTTTTTGGGTCGTCCCTGGATTCATTCTGTTGGGGAAGTTACTTCAACTCTATATCAGAAGCTTAAGTATATGGTTGAAGGAAGGGTTGTCATGGTCAGCAGAGAGGAAAATATTATAGTTAGCCATTTGTCATCATTTAAGTATGTTATGGTCGATGGGGAAATACATGAGACCCTTTGTCAGGCTTTCAAAGCGGTTCATATTTAGAAGGAGCCTCCTGTGAAGGATAGAAAGCCTGAGGTTTCAATGTCTTCTTTGAAAGAAGTGCGTGCTATAGTTGAGGCTGGTAGTTCCCAAGGATGGGGCCAGGTTTTCGAGGTGTCGATGAAGAATGATAAATTTGGACAGAGTTACAAGCCATTGCAAGCTCCGCCTAGGTTCATGGGCCCTGTCAAGTTTACAAGTATTGGGGTCATTTTTTATCATATTCATGCAATAGGGAAAGACGAGGTCGATAACGACTATGACATGGATAGCTAGATCCACCCCTGTATCCCAGGATAAGATTTTTGCAACTGGTCTTCCGAGGAAGTCATCCTGGTCACTCGCGAAGAGTAATTTTTCTTGTTTTTACATCTGTCAAGTCATGCACTCGGCCCAAGGCATAATGACTCATTTGTAGGGCCACATGCTTTACTTTCAATGTTATCATGAATAAAGGACGTTTTACATTCAAATGTTTCGCTCCCTGTTTTTCATTTTTGCTTTTGAACCTTTTAAAGATGGCAATGTGTTTTTGTTTTATTTTGTTCATCTTTGCATTCTTAATAAAACATAAAACATCACTCATACAGATTCGTTCCCTCATATTCCATCGATAATGATTAAGCTATGACTCGATATGACTTTGACCATCCTATTTACCATGTTGAAGAGGAGACTGATGAAGACAGTGAACTTCCTCATGAATTATCCAGCCTTTTGAAACACAAGGAGAGGATCATTCATCCTCATCAGGAGGATATTAGGATCATTAATCTGGGTACCGAAGATGCAAAGAAGGAAGTCATAATTGGGGCCGTATTGGAAGACAGTGTCAAGAGAAGATTGGTTAAAATGCTCCGAGAGTATGTGGATATCTTCATTTGGTCTTACCAAGACATGCCTGGGCTTGATACGGTTGTACACCATTTGCCTCTCAAAGAGGAGTGTCCTTCGGTCAGGCAGAAATTGAGAAGAGGATTACCAAATATGGCTATCAAAATCAAAGAAGAGGTTCAAAAATAGTTGGACGTTAGATTTCTCGCTGTAACTAATTATCCTCTGTGGGTTGCTAATATTGTGCATATACCTAAGAAATATGAAAAGGTCAATATGTGTGTTGACTACATGGATTTGAATATAGCAAGCCCGACAGATGATTTCTCGCTCCCTCGCATCGACGTGTTAGTGGATAATACTGCTCAATTTTATGTGTTTCCCTTCATGGATGGCTTCTCTGGGTACAACCAAATCAAGATGGCCCCAAAGGAAATGGTGAAAACAACGTTCATAACACCATGGGGGACATTATGTTATAAAGTGGTGTCCTTTAGATTGAATAATGTTGGGACAACTTACCAGCGGGCAATGGTGACTCTCTTTCATGATATGATTCATAAAGAGATTGATGTCTATGTTAATGACATGATCGCAAAGTCACAGACGGAGGAAGAACATCTGGTTAATCTGTTGAAGTTGTTTGAAAAGTTAAGGAAATTCAAGCTGAGGTTGAATCCAAACAAGTGCACCTTCGAGGTGAGGTCTGGAAACTACTGGGTTTCATTGTTAGTGAAAGAGGTATCAAGGTTGAGCCTGCCAAGATAAGAGCTATACAAGAGATGCCTAAGTCGAGAATAGAAAAAGAGGTTCATGGTTTCTTGGGGAGGTTGAACTACATTGATATGTTCATCTCTCATCTTACAACCACGTGGGAACCAATATTCAAACTGTTGAGAAAAGATCTAGCGATCAGGTGGAATGAAAACGGCTAAAAAGCATTTGATAAGATAAAAAAATATTTGTAGGAACCTTCGATCCTTATGCCTCTAGTAGCAGGAAGACCTTTTATTATGTATCTGACGGTTCTTGAGAGTTCAATAGGATGTGTGCTCGGTCAGCAAGACGAGACATGTAGGAAAGAGCATGCTATCTTCTACCTGAGTAAGAAATTTACTTATTATGAGTCGAGGTACTCAATGCTGGAGAAAATATGTTATGCACTCGCTTGGGCAACTAAGTGTTTGAGGCAGTATATGTTAAACCACATAACCCTGTTGATATAGAAGATGGATCCGATTAAGTATGTGTTTGAGAAGCAAGCACTCATTGGAAGGATTTCTCGTTGGTATATGATTTTGACAAAATATGATATTCGGTATATTTCCCAGAAAGCCATCAAGGGAAGTGTTCTGTTGGAATATCTTGCTCAACAACCTATTGAGGACTATCAACCGATGAAGTTTGAGTTTTCGGATGAAGACATCATTTTTTTGAAAATGAAAGATTGCGATGAGCCTTTTCCTGATGAGGGCCCTGAAATTGGATCTCAGTGGAGTTTGATTTTTAATGATGATGTCAACTTATATGGTAACATAATCGGGGCAATCATTATTACCCCTCACGGTTCTCACATACCGTTCACTGCCCAATTGACATTCACTTGCACCAATAATGAAGCGAAATATGAAGTGTGCACCATGGGTTTAGAGGAAGCCATTGATCTGAGGATCAAAAATCTTGATTTGTATGGAGATTCAGCACTGGTGGTTAATCAGATTAAGGGAGAATGGAGACTCGTCAGGAAAATTTGGTACCTTATAAGAATTATGCCAGAAGGTTGTTAACTTTCTTTGACAGGGTTGAGTTCCATCATGTGCCTCGAGCTTAGAATCAGATAGAAGATGCGTTGGCAATATTAGCATCGATGTACAAGGTGAATTATTGGAATGAGGTTCTAGCAATTAGCATTATGCATCTTGATAGACCCACTTTTGTGTTTGCTTCCGAAGATGTGTCAGATGGTAAACTGTGGTTTCATGATATAAAGAGCTTTCTTAAAAGTCAAGAATACTCGCCTGGGGCTTCCAGCAAAGACAAGAATACTCTAAGGAGACTAGCTGGTAATTTCTTTCTAAATAAAGACGATATGTTGTACAAAAGGAACTTTACTATGGTATTGCTTAATTGTGTTGATGAACATGTGGCCGACCTGTTGATGGAAGAAGATCATGAGGTTTCTTTTGGTACTCATGCTAGTGGGCATGCAATGGCCAGAAAATTGTTGAGAGCAGGGTATTACTGGACGACTATGGAGTCTGATTATTTTAAATATGCCAGAAAATGCCATAAATTCCATATTTATGCTGATAAGGTGCATGTGCCACTGACCCCTTTGAATATGCTGACATCTCCTTAGCCTTTTTCTATGTGGGGCATCGATATAATCAGAAAGATTGAGCCAACTGCTTCGAATGGGAATCGCTTTATTCTGGTTGGCATTGATTACTTCACCAAGTGGGTAGAGGCGACTTCGTTTGGCAATGTTACAAAGCAGGTGGTTGCCTGGTTTATAAAGAAGGACATCCTCTGTCATTATGGTATCCTTGAGAGAATCATTACTGATAATGTTTCGAATTTGAGTAACAAGATGATGAAGAAGTTGTGCGAGAGCTTCAAAATTTAACACCACAATTCTTCTCCATATCATTCGAAGATGAATGGTGTAACACCCCATTCTAACCCAACAGATAACCAGAAAAATACAATCAGAGTGCACGAAAACGGGCCACATGACGGTCGTAATGGAACTGTCACAGCCGTGGTGGTCATGACGATCGTGATGATCATGACAACCGTGAGGGTCGTGACGATCGTGATGGAGTGGTGACGGTCGTCACACTCACAAAAACTGGGCGTCACATTTCAACTTACACAGACCATACACACCTACAACACAATCATTTAGGAACATACATAGCACAAAATTGGATGAACAGACAACAATAGCTTGCTTAGCATCTCAATTACAAGGCAACCTGTTATTTCGCAGCGAAATTTAATACACTTCCAACATTTATAATAAAACCAAAACAAGACCAGCAAAGTCTGCAACTAAATTCCATTATAATTCAGCAAGTAATAATCTTGCACAAATTCACTAAAACAACTAGTTTCAACCATAACAATCAGCATTACCGCTTCATCGGTCTAGTGCGTACAACCAACATTTGGCGCTATCAAAAGCAACCAATTCGTAAAGAAAGTACTTAATAAAATTCAGCAACGAAGAAAATCAACTAAAACAATAAAATTAATCGTTCATCCCCCCAAGAGTGCTACGTATCAGAGCGACCAACGACACCTTAAACGGAAAGCTACACTCTACTCCGAGTTACCACCAACGGAGGCAACATACAACGTAAAGGGTGAGATATCAAAATTATAACATAAGGCATGATAAAATTCATGTCAGTATCATATCACAGCATTAATAATTCTCGCAGTTCTCCAAATATTATCACAACGAACTACCAGGAAATTAATCATTCATACATGCAACAGTTAGCAGGAAAAATTTAGCAACTCATCATTACTTGCAAACACATAATTACGCTACACTATGCGACTCAACTATGCATATGCATGTGGTACCAATTTGGAGCAGCAATCCACGACCAATTTAATTGCCATTATAGGCCGCCAATACAGGCACAACCAACGCCAATACAGGCCAACCAGGATGATATGCTATGAGATGCATCTATTATGGACTACAACACAACCACAACAACTACGCAACAAGGCCTTAAGCCTACAACCAAATTGTCCATAATCGAAACATCGCAATTTCATACTCATCATATAACCACAATTTCCAATATGATATAATCAAGTAAAAGCATAATGACAACATTCTCTCAACAAATGGGAAATTCACGTGTGTCGGTGCCGTTCCCAATATTATTACCTAGAACTAATGACATCAGACACTAATTCAGGCACAGACAAACATTAACCCTTAATATTTCTCAACCTACGGGAACATTACTCGGCCTACGGGAACATTAACCCTTAATATTTCTCAACCTACGGGAACTAACCCCATGATTCAATTCCCTTCATGAAATCGATCATACCCATAGTTATAGAATTGAACCCCACCCTTACATTTGGATTAAGGACAACTCTAAACTCCTGGTTCCGGTTTGCTCTTCGGTGACTCTTCTGCCAATACCTTGAATTCTCTCCGGCGGTTAATTCCTCTGTTCTTACTTTCTCCACAACCACGTCCTTTTTCCTCTTTCCTAAACATTTCTCCTCAATTTTGGTTTCTGAGCAGTTTATCGTGTTATTCTTCTTTTCTCCCACAACTTCTCTAATAATTCCCCTATTTCACTTATTCCATCCACTAATAATAATAATAATAATAATAATAATAATAATAATAATAATAATAATAATAATAATAATATTACTACTAATTATTAAATTATCATCATTATTAATTATATTATATTATTATCAAACTCTATATTTCATTAAATGATTTCCTATACTTTAAGGGCATCCACCAACGCTCTCAGACACACTCCCACATAAAGGCACACCAACAATTCATAAATAATACTTTAAAAAAATGAACGGCCGTTACAACTCCCTCAAACTTAAAAGAATTTCGTCCTCGAAATTACCTCGATCAAACAGCTCGAGGTAAGACTCTCGCATCTTGCTTTCCAGTTCCCACGTCAAGCTTTCGCCAGCAGCTCCTAACCAGACCAATTTCACCAAGGCAATCTCTTTTCCTCTTAACGTCTTCACCTCTCAATCATCAATTCTTACAGGCATTGTCTCCATCGTAAGATTGTCACGCACTTGCACATCATCCATAGTAATGACATGCGACAGATCTGAGATATACTTTCGGAGCTGTGACACATGAAATACATCGTGCAGATTCGACAAATTAGGCGGCAACACCACCCGGTACGCAACCTTTCCAACTCTGTATGATATCTGGTACGGACCAATGAAACCAGGGGTAAGCTTCTTAGATTTCAGCTCCCTACCAACTCCAGTCACAGGCGTGACTCTCAAAAACACATGATCTCTATCTTTAAATTCCAAATCTTTTCTGCACTTATCATGATAACTTTTCTGCCTACTCTGTGAAGCTTTCATCTTTTCTCGAATTAACTTCACCTTCTCCGTCGTCTCCCGAACAATTTCCGGTCCAAGTACCACACTCTCCCCTGATTCATACCAATACAACAGAGTCCTACACCTCCGATCATACAAAGCTTCGAACGGTGCCATTCCGATACTAGAGTGGTAACTGTTATTATAAGTAAACTCTATCAACAAAAGATGGGTATCCCACGAACCGCCTTCCTCGAGGACACATGCCCTCAACAAATCTTCTAAGGATTGAATAGTTCGTTTAGTCTGACCATCTATTTGAGGGTGGTGTGCTGAACTCAACCTCAACTTGGAACCCAAAGCCTCTTGTAGACTTTTCCAAAATTCAGAAGTGAACCTCGGATCTCTATCCGACACAATACACCACGGAATGCCATGCAACTTAACAACCACTCTAACATAAATCTCTGCCAACTTCGATACTGGAAAAGTGATGTTAATAGGAATAAAGTGAGCTGAATTTGTAAGCCTATCAACAATCACTCAAATGGAATCACATCCCCTCAAGGTGTTCGGAAAACCCGTTACAAAATCCATTGAAATGCTGTCCCATTTCCATTCTGGAATCTCTAACGGTTGCATCAACCCAACAGGTTTCTGGTGCTCAACTTTCGACTTCTGACAAGTCAAACATGCGTAAACAAATCTGGCTACATCACACTTCATACCCGACCACCAAAACAGATTCTTCAAATCGCTATACATTTTCGTCACTCCAGGATGAATACTCAACTTACTTCTGTGGCTCTCTTCCAGGATCGCTGTCTTCATATCTGCACTATCAGGAATACAAATATGACCATGAAACCTCAACACGCCTTGCGCATCCAACTGATAATCATTATTTTCTGAATGATCTACTCCAGGCGTTAAATCTACCAACTTCACATCTAGTTTCTGAGCTTCTTTGATGCTGTCCAGGAAGTCATTATTAATCTTTAACATGCCCAACTTTACACTTTTCGGTGTCACTTTGCAAACTAAACTCATATCTCTGAATTTCTCAATCAATTCTAACTCTTTAGCCATCCTTGCGAACATATGTAAAGTCTTGCGGCTTAAGGCATCAGCTACCACATTGGCTTTTCCCAGATGGTAATTTACACCAAAGTCATAATCTTTTAACAGCTCTAACCATCTTCGTTGTCTCATGTTCAGTTCCTTTTGATCAAAAAGGTAATTTAAACTCTTATGGTCACTGAACACTTCGAATCTCGAACCATACAGATAATGTCTCCAAATCTTCAGCACAAAAACAACAGCAGCAAGTTCTAAATCATGTGTAGGATAATTCTTCTCATGGACTCTCAACTGTCTTGAAGCATAAGCAACTACTTTGTTACTCTGCATGAGTACACCCCCCAAACCAAACTTAGAAGCGTCACAGTATACTACAAACAGTTCTTTTGGGTTAGGCAAGGTCAACACCGGAGCCGACGTCAGCCTCTTCTTTAACTCTATAAAACCCGCTTCGCATTGAGCATCCCACACAAAAGTTTTCCCTTTACCAGCCAACTTAGTTAACGAAAGGGCCAACTTAGAAAAACCTTCAATAACCTTCTGTAATAACCAGCAAGTCCCAAAAAGCTTCTAATCTCAATTGCCGACTTCGTAGTTTCCCATTGCAACACCGCATCGACCTTAGATGGGTCTATAGCAATTCCACTACCTGATATAACATGACCTAGAAAGCTAACCTCTTTCAACCAGAAGTCACACTTCGACAATTTCGCATACAACTCCCTTTCTTTCAAAACTTGCAGTACTAGTCTCAGGTGCTCCACATGCTCCTCCTTCGACTTAGAATAGATTAAGATATCATCGATAAATACTACCACAAACCGATCCAAATACTAGTGAAAGATACGGTTCATGTTTTCCATAAAAACTCCCGGCGCATTAGTAACACCAAAAGGCATTACCGTATACTCATAGTGTCCATATCTGGTTCTGAATGCCGTCTTCTGAACATCATCATCCTTTACCTTAATCTGGTGATACCCCAACCTCAAGTCAATTTTACTAAACACCCGCGCACCAACCAACTGGTCCATTAAGTCATCAATTCTTGGGAGCGGGTATTTATTATTAATTTTTACTTTATTCAGTTGTCGGTAATCAATACACAACCTCATACTGCCATCCTTCTTCTTTACTAATAATACCGGAGCTCCCCACAGCAACACACCCGGTCTAACGAAATTCTTCTCAAGTAAGTCTTCCAACTGTTTCTTCAACTCCGCCAATTCAGCTGCAGATATCTTGTACGGTGCCATGGACATAGGTATGGTACCAGGTACAAGGTCAATAGAAAATTCAACTTCTTGTTCTGGAGGGACGTCAGGAATTTCATCTGGAAACACTTCAGGAAAGTCGCGAACAACTTCTAACTCATCAATTATCGCTTGATTCTCAACGGATAATGATGCCACCAACGCAAACATCTGAGCATCTTCTAGCAGTATCTACCTCATCTGCTTTGTAGTTACTAAACGGGCTCCCTCCTCCTCAGGAGTAGAAAACCTCACCGACTTATCAAAGCAATTAATATGAACACATTTATATTCTAACCAGTTCATACCTAAAATTACGTCCATCCTACTTAGTGGCAAACAGACTAAGTCAACCAGGAAATCTCTATCAAACATTGACAGAGGACATCTCAAACATGCTAGAGATGTAGTCACTGATCCCTTAGCTGGAGTCTCAACTAACATCTGCCCATTCATGTGAGATAACACAAGACCCAAACGTTCAACACAGTCAGCAGCAATAAAACAATGAGAAACACCAGTGTCAATAATAGCAAGTAAAGGAGTATTATTAATGAAACAAGTACCTTCAATGAGTCTGTCATCGCTGGATGTCTGAGTCCCAAATAAAGCGAACACCCTTCCACCAGTCCTTTCTTTCTTAGGCTTCTGACACTTGTCATGCAGGTGTCCCTCTTCACCACAGTTGAAACAAACCATCCCCTTGCGCTTGCACTCAGCAATAGCGTGTCCCAGCTCACCACAACGGTAACATCTCACTGGTCCAGAGTTACACGCATTACTCTTATGGCCATGTTTCCCGCACTTATAGCAAACAATACCAGCAGGAGCATCTCCCCTACTAGTTTTCTTGTCATCAGTTGCTCTCTATTTCCCTTTGCCAACTGGAGGGTCGTAAGGCTTACCGCGATTCTGCTGCGACTTGCCTCTCCTCTCACTCAACAACTTGTAATGAGCATTGCTATCTTCTTAGTAAATTCTACAGCTTTCAACCAACGCATCAAAAACACGGATCTTCTGATACCTAATTGCCTTCTTGATTTCAGACTTCAATCCATTTTCAAACTTGATACACTTAGAAAACTCAGCGGTTTCTATGTTGTAGTGCGGATAAAACTTAGCCAATTCTTTGAATTTCGCCGCATACTCGGTAATAGATTTGTCTCCTTACTTCAATTCAAGAAACTCAATCTCTTTCTTACCACGGACATCTTCCGGATAATACTTCTTTAGAAATTCCATACGGAATACAGTCCAAGTGACCTCCTCACCCGCAACTTCCAACACCGAACGAGTCTCTAGCCACCAGTCATCAGCTTCAACTGCTAGCATATGAGTCCCATAACAAACCTTCTGTGCTGGAGTACAATCCATCACACGAAAGATTCGCTCTATTTCCTTCAACCAATCCAGTGCACCATCAGGATCGTGCCTACCCTTGAAGGTAGGTGGGTTCTCCCACTGAAACATTGCCAAACTGCGAGACCCAGCATCTCCAGCAGGATTCGGCTGATTTTCCATAGCATTAGCTAAAGCTTGCAGAGCAGCAGAAATTGCAGCATCATTCCTTCCAGCCATTTCAACTTAAACTGCAATAACCAGCAGTCAGATTTCACAAACAACAATACTCGATTGTTAGACATGACGACTGACTCGATAACTTGGTCAGATGGACCGACCTGCTCTGATACCACTAATGTAACACCCCATTCTAACCCAACAGATAACCAGAAAAATACAATCGGAGTGCACAAAAAAGGGCCACATGACGGTCGTAATGGAACTGTCACGACCGTGGTGGTCATGACGATCGTGATGATCATGACGACCGTGAGGGCCGTGACGATCGTGATGGAGTGGTGACGGTCGTCACACTCACAAAAACTGGGTGTCACATTTCAACTTACACAGACCATACACACCTGCAACACAATCATTTAGGAACATACATAGCACAAAATTGGATGAACAGACAACAATAGCTTGCTTAGCCTCTCAATTACAAGGCAACCTGTTATTTCGCAGCGAAATTTAATACACTTCCAACATTTATAATAAAACCAAAACAAGACCAGCAAAGTCTGCAACTAAATTCCATTATAATTCAGCAAGTAATAATCTTGCACAAATTTACTAAAACAACTAGTTTCAACCATAACAATCAGCATTACCGCTTCATCGGTCTAGTGCGTACAACCAACATTTGGCGCTATCAGAAGCAACTAATTCATAAAGAAAGTACTTAATAAAATTCAGCAACGAAGAAAATCAACTAAAACAATAAAACTAATCGTTCATCCTCCCAAGAGTGCTACGTATCAGAGCGACCGACGACACCTTAAACGGAAAGCTACACTCTACTCCGAGTTACCACCAACGGAGGTAACATACAACGTAAAGGGTGAGATATCAAAATTATAACATAAGGCATGATAAAATTCATGTTAGTATCATATCACAACATTAATAATTCTCGCAGTTCTCCAAATATTATCACAACGAACTACCAGGAAATTCATCATTCATACATGCAACAATTAGCAGGAAAAATTCAGCAACTCATCATTACTTACAAACACATAATGACGCTACACTATTCGACTCAACTATGCATATGCATGTGGTACTAATTTGGAGCAGCACTCCACAACCAATTTAATTGCCATTATAGGCCGCCAATACAGGCACAACCAACGCCAATACAGGCCAACCAGGATGATATGCTATGAGATGCATCTATTATGGACTACAACACAACCATAACAACTACGCAACAAGGACTTAAGCCTACAACCAAATTGTCCATAATCGAAACATCGCAATTTCATACTCATCATATAACCACAATTTCCAATATGATATAATCAAGTAAAAGCATAATGACAACATTCTCTCAACAAATGGGAAATTAGCGCGTGCCGGCGCCGTTCCCAATATTATTACCTAGAACTAATGACATCAGACACTAATTCAGGCACAGACAAACATTAACCCTTAATATTTCTCAACCTACAGGAACATTACTCGGCCTACGGGAACATTAACCCTTAATATTTCTCAACCTACGAGAACATTAACCCTTAATATTTCTCAACCTACGGAACTAACCCCATGATTCAATTCCCTTCATGAAATGAAAGTTTTCGTTCTATTATATCTCTTCTGACTAATTGCAATGGAAAATGTTTATATTCTCAACAATACTAACAAGGTTACTAAGAGCTTTGCGCATAACATATTCATACATCATATTGCATTCCATAAAACAAAACCAAAACTTACAAAGACTTAACCTCCATTCGCAGTAAACAAGTTGACTTCCCGACATCCCTACTACACTCGTGGCAATCAATGATTACTAATGGATCAGATTGAGCAGAATCAAGCTGCTTTTAGGGAAGAGATGACCCATATGAAGACTCAGATGGGTCAGCTAATAGAATTCATCCAGGTTATGGCTAGAGGACAAGAAGAAATGAGACATGTTGTGGAGAGAAATGCTACCAACACTTTAATTCCTACTACTGCAGGCTCAGTCCCCACTCCTAATGGTGCCATTCCTACTCCTACAAGTGCAATCCCCGCTCCAGGTGGTACAATCCCAACTCCTGCCGACGCAATCCCTACTCCTGGTGGTGGTGTAGTTCCCCCTTCAATCTACTTTGATGATCACGAAGGTTTCTACAACCCTCAAGACGACTTGGCTGTAGACGCTTTCGGAGCACCGACTACTAATTTGGAAAAGAAAGTACTTGCCTTACAAGAGACAATCAAAGGACTACAAGGCCCAAGCACTTTTGGGTTAGATGTCACAGATATGTGTTTAGTGCCCGGTGTTAAGATTCCACTCATGTTCAAAGTCCCCGACTTTGAAAAATATAAAGGGACTAGCAGTCCCCAAACCCACATCCGATCATATTGTAGGAAGATGGCTGCCTATTTCGACGATAAAAAAACTACTAATGCATTTCTTTCAAGACAACCTCAGTGGGGCATCCCTTGAATGGTACATACAGTTGGAAGGTACGTATATCAAGACATGGAAAGAGTTAGCTCAGGAATTTCTGAAGCACTACCAATACAATTCTGACACGGCGCCTAATCACACACAACTCTAAGGCCTGACCCAGAAATCTGGTGAAGCATTCAAAGACTATGCACAAAGATGGAGGGACTTAGCTCCTAGAGTCCAACCTCCTCTTCTTGAAGGAGAGTTGACAAATATGTTCATGGGGACTCTTAAAGGTCCTTTCCTAGAATGCTTGGTTGGATGCACATCCTCTGTATTCTCAGATTTAGTTATGGCTGGTGAGAGGATCGAGAACATGGTAAAGATTGGGAAGATTCAGAATGTTGATGGAGTTTCTGGTGGATCCAAGAAGACTTACCAAGGTTTCGTAAGGAAAAGAAAAGGGGAAACGAACGTTGCCTTGATGGATAAGGGGAAAGCCAAAGTGTATCAAGGTTCTTATCATCATGTGACCGTTGTTACTCCAAATCAACCTCTTTCCACACCTGCAAGCCAACCGGATGTTCAAGTCCCCTACCAACAACAAACACCTCAACATCAAAGCTATTATCAGGGACAACCAAGGCAAAGGAGACCTGAGAAAAAGTTTGATCCTATTCCAACAACTTATGCTAGGTTGCTTCTATTTTTACTTAAAGGATCTTTAGTACAGTTGAGAGAAATGAAGGCTCCCCCAACTGTCCTACCTCCTGGATATGATGAAAATGCCCGTTGTGAATTTCATTCTGGAGCTCCCGTACATAATATTGAAAACTGCAAAGATTTCAAGTACGTGGTACAGGATCTTATCGACTCGAAAGCTATCAATTTCACCAAAAACACTCCCAATGTGACTAATAATCCAATGACAAACCATGCTACAAACATGATTGAAGAGTCAAGAGGGAAGAAATTGGTGTCAGAAGTTGACAAGGTGAAGACCCCCTTTACATCTGTTAAAGAACAATTGCTAATGAAGAATGTTTTCCCAGGATGCACCGCAAAATGTCAATACTGCTTGAAAGATCCCCAAAGTTGTCATAAACTGAAGATATGCATCCAGAGGTTGTTGGACCAAAGTATCATATTGGTAGAACAGATATCAAATGTTGAAGAAGTGGCGACTCTGGACATTCCATATGATCCGATTGATATTCCTTATGATCCGGTGGAATTTACTTATGATGAAGAACTGTTGAATAATCCATATGGTCAAATTCGTGTACTACTGACGATTTTGTATGAGCAACCTCATGTTCCTCTGACAATTCCATGTGATGAAGATTGGTATCCTGTCCAAATTCCATTGCAAATCCCGTATGATGTTGTACCACTAGCAATTCCATGTGATCAGCCTTGTGTGCCTTTGGAAATCCCTTGTGATTATGATTGGCATCCTCTTCAGACCCCATATAATCAAGCTCTTGAACCACTGCAGATAACGTACGATCAAGTAGAGATTCCACTATCTCCGCCTTCACTCGCTCCGTTAGTGATATCTACGCCTGCTCCTTTCCCTTTTGAGAGCACCAAGGTTGTCCCTTGGAAGTATGAGCCAACTGTTTACATTAATGGGCAGAAGGTGGATGAGGGTGTTGTGAAAGCTAACAGCTCTGTAGAGAATATTGTTGGAACAGGTGGAATAACTAGAAACAGGAGGATTTTTGCACCCATACCACCACCAAACAATACAAATGAGAAGAAGACAATGATTAAGCAGGGGAAGACCTCTACTCAAAAAGGAAATTTCGGTGAAGATGTTGAAGAATTTCTACGAATCATTCGAAAAAGTGACTACAAGGTGGTTGATCAGCTCAACCAGACACCTTCCAAGATTTCCATGTTGTCGCTACTAATGTGCTCCCTTGTCCATCAGGAGTCATTGATAAAGTTTTTAAAGACTGCTCATGTTCCCCAGGAAATATCTGTTGTGCAGTTCGAATGAGTTGTGTCAAATATTGCCTCCGCGTATATTCTAAGCTTCAATGATGGAGAGTTGCCCCCCAAGGGGAAGAATCATAATAAAGATTTGCACATTTCCATCGAATGTGTTGATGTTGTTTTGTCAAGGGTGTTGGTAGATACTGGATCATCATTGAACGTCTTGCCAAAGAATTCTTTGGCCAAGCTGACCATTGAAGGATTAATGATGAAACCCAGTTCATTGATAGTGAAAGCTTTTGATGGAGCAAAGACTATGATAGGGGACGTTGACCTCCCTATTAAAATAAGACCTCATACTTTCATTATCACATTTTATGTGATGGATATCTATCCAGCTTACAGTTGTTTGCTAGGCTGTCCCTGGATCCCATACAGCCGGTGCCGTAACATTCATTCTTCATCAAAGACTAAAGTTCATGGTTAATAATCAGCTTATTGTCATTAAGGGAGAAGAGGATATACTAGTAAGTCATTTGTCCTCATTTATCTATGTTGAAGTGGGAGGTGAAATTCATGAGACCCCTTTTCAAGCATTTGACGTGATAAATATGGAAATGATCCCTGCTAAGAAGGAGGAGAAGAAGTCAGAAAGGTTTGGATCCCCATGGTTACTTGGAAGGACGCAAAGACTGTAATTGAGGCCGGTCACCCTGAAGGTTGGGGAAGAGTGTTGGAGTTACCTATCAACAAGAATAGAGCTCGTTTGGGTTACCCAGGCAATCACACAGTTTAACACAAGACGACTTCTGACAAGGACAAAGGGCTCATTTCTCCACTTGCCTTCATTAGTGGAGGATGTTTGGTAGATGGTCAGGTAACCTTTGTGGAGGTTGAAGATGATACACTGAATGAAGTATGCATGGTGTACCCAAGAGCACCGAATAAACAAATAAACAATTGGACTGTCATGGAGATACTAGAAGTCACCTTTGTCGAAGAGTAATTTTCCTTGTTTTGCTTTCAAATCCTATGCTCTGCCTAAGGCATAAGGAGTATTTTGTAGGGACCCCCATGTTTCCAATTAATATTTATCATGAATGAAATGAACCTTTTGCATTAATTGTGTTCCATGCCTTTCTTTTTACTTTTGCATAAATAAATGGCAATGTTTTCTTGCATTTTCCTTTTTTCATCTTCTCAAAGCATAAATTCACCAATCATGTAGATCTAACCCGAATTCCATCAATAACGATACTACTACGGTTCTATATGACTTTGATAACCCAATCTACCATGCTGATGAGGATTGTGAGGAAGATTGTGAGCTCCCCGAGGAGTTAGCCAAATTATTAAAGCAAGAATCGAAGATCATTTAACCGCATCAAGAATCAATGGAAGTTGTCAATCTCGGAACCGAAGAGGATAAGAAAGAGGTCAAGATAGGCACTACCCTAGAAGAGAGTGTGAAGAGAAGATTGATCAAGCTCCTACACGCGTATGCAGATGTGTTTGCTTGGTCATACCAAGACATGCCTGGATTGGATTTTGACATCATAGTACATAAATTGCCACTCAAGGAAGATTGTCCGCCTGTAAAATAGAAGATGAGACGAACTCGACCCGACTTGGTCATTAAGATTAAGGAGGAAGTGCAAAAGCAGCTTGATGCCAGATTCTTAGCAGTATCGAAATACCCTCAATGGGTCGCTAACATTGTACCTGTACCTAAAAAAGATGGTAAGGTGCAGATGTGTGTTGACTACAGAGACCTAAATAGAGCTAGCCCAAAAGACGACTTTCCACTACCGCATATTGATGTGTTAGTGGATAATACGACTCAATTCTCTGTGTTCTCTTTCATGGATGGTTTCTCAGGATACAACCAGATTAAAATGGCTCTAGAGGATATGAAAAAGACTACCTTCATTACCCCTTGGGGAACCTTCTGCTATAAGCTTATGCCATTTGGTTTAAAGAATGCTGGTGCGATATATCAATGAGCAATGGTGACTCTCTTTCATGATATGATTCATAAGGAGATTAAAGTCTACGTTGACGATATGATTGCAAAATCCCAAACTGAAGAGGAACATCTCACCCACTTGGAAAAGTTGTTTACAAGGCTAAGAAAGTTTGGGCTAAGGCTCAATCTGAATAAGTGTACCTTTGGGGTAAGATTCGGTAAATTGCTAGGTTTTATCGTGAGCCAAAAAGGAACTGAAGTCAATCCTGACAAAGTAAAAGCTATCCAAAATATGCCAGTTCCAAGAATAGAGAAGGAGGTTCATGGTTTCTTAGGGAGATTAAACTACATTTCCAAATTCATATCTCACCTAACAGCCACATGTGAGCCAATATTCAAGTTGCTTCGCAAAGATCAAGCAATCGTGTGGAATGACAATTGTCAAAAAGCATTTGAGAAAATAAAAGAATATCTGCAAGAGCTACCGATCTTGATGCCTCCTGTTCCAGGGAGACCTCTCATCATGTACTTAACCGTCCTGGAAGGATCTATGAGATGCGTGTTGGGGCAGTATGACGAAATGGGTAGAAAGGAGCACACTATCTACTACTTAAGCAAAAAGTTCACTGACTGTGAAACGAGATACTCAATGTTGGAAAAGACATGTTGTGCGCTCGCATGGGCTGCCAAACGCTTAAGGAAATATATGTTGACCCATACCACATTGTTGATATCAAAGATGGATCTAGTCAAGTACATATTCGAAAAGTCTGCTCTTACATGACTAGTAGCCCGTTGGCAAATGGTACTCACAAAAAGCTATCAAAGGGAGTGTGCTATCTGAATATCTTGCCCACCAACCCATGGAAGATTACCATCCCATGCGTTTTGACTTCCCTGATGAAGCCATCATGTTTGTCAGAGACTATGAAACATTAGGCCCAGATGACGAACCCAAACCAGGATCACGATGGACGCTCGTGTTCGATGGTGCTGCAAATGCTCAAGGCAATGGAATAGGGGCAACCATTACATCTCCTACTAGTTTTCACATCCCATTCACCGCAAGATTATGTTTCGAATGCACCAACAATATGGCTGAATATGAAGTATGTATCTTCATAATCGAAGCCGCTATTGATCACAGAATCAAGATTTTGGAAGTGTACGGGGATTCCGCATTAGTCATCAGTCAAGTCAGAGGCGACTGGGAAGCACGTGACAATAAACTATTTCCATATCGGGATCACGTATTGAAGTTAATCCCATACTTTGATGAGATTATTTTCAATCACATTCCTAGAGAAAGCAATCAATTGGCAGACGCTCTTACCACGTTGTCATCCATGTTCAAAGTTAAGTGGAAAAATGAGGCACCCGCTATCTGCATTGAACATCTTGATGAGCCTGCCCACTGTCTGGAAGCAGAGTTAACAATTGATGATTAACCTTGGTTTTATGATATCAAAAGGTATCTAGAAAAGCAAGAGTATCCTGGAAATGTTTCCATCATAGATAAGAAGTATTTAAGAAGGCTCTCGAAATGCTGCCATTTGCTTTGCATGGCTACCGCACTTTAGTGTGCACTTCTACTGGGACAACTCCATTTTCTCTTGTATATGGCATGGATGCGGTACTCCTCATTGAGGTAGAAATTCTTTCTCTAAGAATTCTGACCGATGTCAAGCTCGATGAAGCAGAATGGGCACAGGCGAGATTTGATCAACTTAATCTCATTAATGAGAAGCGCATGGCATCCATCTGCCATGGTCAACTATACCAAAAGCGGTTGAAAAGGGCGTTTGACAAGAAAGTTTGCCCTCAAGATTTAAAAGTGGGAGACTTAGTATTGAGAAAGATTCTTCCAATCCACACAGACCCAATGGGCAAATGGACACCTAACTATGAGGGTCCATATGTTGTGAAAAAGGTTTTCTCCGAAGGAGCCTTGATATTATCCAATATGGATGGTGAAGATTTGTCATCCCCTATAAACGCAGACGCAGTCAAAAAATACTACACTTGAAAGAAAACCCAGTGGACAACAAAAAGAAAAAAGTCCAGGCAAAAGTTAGGGTTAAAATGAAAAAAACCAATAATACCCGATAAGTTGAAAACCCTTAGGGGCAACTTAGGCAAAAAAAAAAAGGGTATCCCGGTAGACTGAAAACCCAAAAGGGCGGTCTAGGCAAAAGTTAGGGACCTTAAAAAGAAAAGATTACAGTCTGCAAAGAGTCTGTGAGCTCATTATCAGAATAAAGAGAGCTACACACGGGAAAGATCAATCCAACTACCTTCCTCAGAAGCAATGTACGAGAAGCTTCAAGTACATAGGGATCATAGCAGAATTGGAACTTGTTGCACCCTAAAATTTGCTCAACCTTATTCACTTGGTTTATGTTTCAATATCATTAGCATTTGCATATAGAGTCATGTGCATAGTCTAATCATTTGCATAACATGGGCATAGCAAGTCATCCAACAGGGGACCAATCATTATTCTCATCTACATGAGCCTATCAAGAGGTTATTATCCAAATTCAATCTCATTTAAGTCATCAGAAAGAATTTGAAAGCTGGGAAGTCAATAGATCAAGCAAGTGCATCCATCTCCCATCTGAGGGTATCTGGGGATCATCAAGGAAAGTGTGAGCTGTGGGCTGAGCATGGGGAGTATCTAGACATCTTGGAGGACTTATAAAGTCATTTGGAGAAGGAGACAAGTCATTGGTATGGTCACAAGTATTGCAGTTGAAGACAGTCAACTAGGGTTTCATCTGGGTCAACCCTGGGTCAACTCTAGGTCAATTGACTGATTGAAAGGCATTAAGGGCTATTGGAGAGATGTGGGGTTCATCATTTGACATAAAGAATAAGGATATGGTGATATGTCAAGAAGAAATCAAGAGAAATCAAGGAGAAGAGGAGTTTCTAAATTAGGGTTTCTATGTAAAATTCCCTAGTTTATGTCAAATTTCCAAGCAGGATAAGTCAAAATGCAAGCTTCAAATGGATCCTTGGCCAACATGAAACTTGTAGAGGATCTCAAGACCTTTAATTTGATTGGTGGAAGACATATAGGATATTTATAGAACTCAAGTTATGGTCCTTGCAAGTTACAGGTCATCTGAGGTATCTGAAATTTTGTCTGTGAAAGTGACTTGACTTCTAAGCAATTTTTACCCCTCAAGGAGATTTCAAATGAATTTATGGTCAACATAAGAATTGTTCCTCATTGTCTTAGCTTTCTAGAATGGTATAGTATGCCTTCATATGATTTGTGGAACTCTACTTATGGTCTTGGCAAACAAAGGGTATTTTGGTCATTTGAGAATTACAGGTCATTTCAAGCCTATGCCCAAAACTCATACAAGGAAGCTTCAAATGGAAAACTTTACAACATAAAACTTGTTCCAAATGACATTTTGAGTCTATAAAAGTGACCATGAGAGATTGGAAAGATTCATAGCACAAGGTTTCAAAATTGTTGGATTTAATGAATAAAAATGACTTAAAAAATGAGATTTTTCATATCTTGGCCAAATGGGGCAAAATTATAGGTCATTTTGAATGGAAAGATCATTTTGATAACATTGGCTAAAGTAGAATTTTGAGCTTGGTTCAAATTTTAAGAGTTATTCATGGTTACTTGTAATGGAAGATACATAAACCAAATCCAAGGGAAATCATACATGGGAAGCTTCTCCAAGCTTCTAGGAGTTTCTAACCTCACCTATATATTGATATGAGCAACTCCATGCCATGGTTGGTGATTACATTTTCTCAAAACCACAAGTTTCACACATTTTTCTCAATTTGCAAAAGCATCTCAAACTCTCTCAAATCTCCATCAATTCCCACATTTCTTGATTTGATCATCATCAAGATCATTCATAGATCAGAATTCCATCAAAGATTTGGTTGAATTAAGCAAGAATCGTGCTATCCATCTTCATCATCCAAGTTGCAAGAAGGTTTCAAGTACAAGATTCAAGGAGTTTGCACAAGATCCATTGCATACAGAACTCTTAATCAAGGTCACTGATCAATTTCCAATCACTGCAAGCATCAGATCCAAGGGTTTCCATAGTTGTTTTCACCATTTTGCACCAGGTTTGTTTCCTCTTCGAATTGCATGATTTAGTTAGAATCATAGAGAATTGTTAGTATAGAACTGTTAGGATAGGTTGGAGGATTGATTTTGGTGAGTTTGAAGAAGTTTCATGAAGGTTGATTATAGTGCACCAAATCTGTTAGGATTGATAACTCATAGTTCATGGCAAGATAATCCTAGATGGATAGCTCAGGTTGATTAGCATGGCTTGTAGATCATTTTAGGGTAAAGATTAGCAAGGTTTGGCAGGATTGATCACAGGTGATAATGGTGGAGTCAGCATCTTCCACCTATCGGGTTTATTTGTTAGTTGAGTTTTAGGAGAAATGGATGGTATGGTTGTGTAGAGGGGAAGGAATAGAGCAACTTTGCTCTTTGCAGATGTCGTTTTCATGGAGAATTGAGGTTGCATGATGAGGTGGAATTCTGGTTGAGGCAAGCTTCGCGCAGGGCTCTAATGGCTGAAACCCTAATGTCATTGGGGACGATGACCAATAGTCGTTGGATTGCCTTTTATTTTTGACCTTTTAAGCTCATCGTATGGCCCAGATTTGAAGTTGAAAACGGAGGGAGAGACTCAATGTGAAACGATGCGTTTCACTTAAAACGCAGCCATGGGCCTTGGACTCAGATTTATATTCCCACCCCCCAGCGAAGCCCAGTTGAAAAATGAACTGTAAACCCTTGCTATTTGCACCGTGTATCCAATTATTTTCCTTTGATTTTAATTCTTTTTTTCTGATGCGCATTGGGCCTAATGCAATTATTATTCGCGCCCCCCACTTCTCAAGCCCATCAGGATTATAATTGGGCGCCCTTGCTGATGGCACCCCCCTCCCCTTTTATTCATATTTTGTCATTTTAATTTCTTTAATATTTTCTTATCCTTTAAAAAATCATAATAAATCATAAGATGCATATTTTCAATTGGTTCTTTTTGCATTATTTTCATAATTTTGTCAAGAAAATTCTCATACAAAAAAATTAATAATTCATTTCATTTTCTTATTTTTGGCATATTTTTCTTTTTAATTAGGTGTAAATAATATTTTGTTTAGTACATGAATTTGTTAATTTTTGTTCTAATATTTGCTTTAATATTTTTCACCCTTTCTTTTTAGGTTGATTAGTAGATAAGATTAGCTTGTATATACAATTTAGTTCACATTTTTAGAAATTAATTTTAGGTGATTAGTTTAGGTGTGAATAACATGAACAAAATTAGGGTTTAAGTGACAACTTAGGAGAATTAGTTCATTTCCCTTAGGACTTAGAGATTGAATATTTTAGATATGGGACTATAGGGACTATGGGTAGTTATTAGATCCCTTAGAAATCACTAGGATTCCCCTACTGCTATTAGTATATTACTGTCTGTATTTGATTGATTGGTGTGGTGTGCCCTCTGGGGATTATTGCTTGTCTGTGTGGGTATTGGGATTGCTTGGGGATTGGGAGAGCTGAAGACTTGTGATGATGAAGCCATTGGAGATCCAGAGCTTGAAGACCAACTTCCAGAGTTGATGAGGAGATTCCTGCTAGCAGCTGTTGAGGAGACTAGGGTTTATGAGCTAGGCAGAGCTCTAGATTAGAAAGCTTGTTTCTCAAACATGGAATGCCTTGTCTGCATCCCTCCTTTCTCTATGATTCAAAGTCTCTTTCAAATATCCACCTCCTTCCTTTGGAAGGATCAGTGAATGTATTTGAAAGATAGAACTTTTGAGGGAAAATTGTCTGTATAATGTTAACAGTTGATGAACCACCCTTGGTAGGTAATTGACTGTCTAACATTCACCCAATTCACTCTTGTGATTGATCCCTCAGCTTGGAGGTTAGGACTTGAAGAAAAGCCATTGTAGACTGAAGGTTGATGATCAAAGCCCTTGCTGGAATGCTGTGGAGATGGAGATTGATGCTTGCTGAAGCTTGAAGATAGGTGTTGATGCAGAGCTGCTGTAGCTGTTTATTTTTTTGCTGTATTTCATTTCTGATGTATTGATTGGTTTTCTGGACTGTATTGTTTGCTGTTTAACCTGTTGGGTTGAGAGTGAAGTCTGTTCACTTTTGCCTATTGTTTTCTAGGTTCGAAGTTGAGTGGGACTCCCTTGCCTCGCTTGTATTGTTGCATCCATGCATTTTACTGCTTTCCTGTATATATCTGTTATTGTTTCTGTTTCCGCCTATCCCTTAGAATCTCTGTTTCTCTCTGCGCAAGAGAGGAGCATGATAGACTCTAGGTCTTAACCCATGCATGATAACATTAGGTTAGTTTGATTCCCTTTGCAACCGTAGGTTAGAATTCTGTCTCTTCTTCCTCAAAACAAACAGAAAAATACAATAAAATTTCAAACACAATAAAAGACACTTCTTCCGTAAAAGAGTGTGAACTCATCGAAACGTCATTTTTGTCCGCTTGGACTGCTAATCAGAAAAACCTTTTTCAGAAGGAATAAAATCAATCAAGACAGACTTGTGTCGTACGTGGCCCGAACTACGTTTGCTCTGATCTTCCATGCAGTGTGGAAGTACGTAGGCATATGATGCGATATCCTAGCGAGCAACCTTCCCCTCCTTTCCCGTAGGTAGACGAACTACGTTGACTCTGATTTCTCGTTCCAGACGGGAATACGTAGGCATAAAGTGCGATACTTTGCCGAGTCATTTTATTTTCCTTTAACCCTTGACCTTTAGTTTAGATAGAATAACAATCCATACCCGAAAACAAGCGTGGATCCCGTCGAGTACGACGGACGTGAGGGGTGCTAATACATTCCCCTTGCGTAACCGACTCCCGAATCCAGGTTTTGGTTGCAACAACCATACTTTTCCCGTGTTGTGCGAGGTTTACTCTGAGTGTTTCCTTTCCCTCCCGTGGGATAAATAACACACGGTGGCGACTCTTCTGTTCAGCCGGCGCCGATTTTCGCAGTAGCGACAGCTGGCGACTCTGCTGGGGATCCAACGTCCCCTGGCTGCTAAGGACTGCGATAGTTCTTATGCATTTGGGATCCAACGTCCCTTAAGAGAGTCAATCCTAACGCTTGTTTTCCCGTCGAGGATTTTGTATGGATTTGTATTTCTGACCTTTATTTTCAGCATTATATATATTGATTATTACTGCTGTATTGGGGTGTGATGGGTGGTTCTATGATTGAGAGATAAGTCGGACCTGGGCTTGAGTGCACCTAGAATTAGAGTAGAAAGTAGTGGGCGCGTGCCGGCTTTGCTTGCATTAGTGTCTCATGAAATCTACACTCGGACGAGGTTCTTCTGGTTGGCTTCTTTTTCTACCCTTTGGGTCGAAGGGGTTGTTGGTCAGCTGAATTGTCGACTCCGGGAACCGATCATTTGGAAGTTGGCTAAGTGAGGCCTCTTCAGGATTTGATGATGCCACTCCTTCTGGGAATCGTATCATCAACCCTGAAAGTCTGTGACGCCGACGACCGCATAGGATGCCATACCTTTGTCAGTTACTAGGACATCCACCTGTGAGAGGGTTTGGGGTTATGCAGGTAACTAGACCTTCAGACTACCAGTTTGTTCCTTGATCAGAGATCCCGGGGTATCTATGGAGAGTTCTGAGGTCTGTCAGAGACCAGTTGGAGAGTTCTGAGGTCTGTCAGAGACCAGTTGGGAGTTCTGAGGTCCGTCAGAGACCAGTTGGAGAGTTCCGAGGTCTGTCAGAGACCAGTTGGAGATTTGATATGAGGTCTATCAGAGACCAGTCAGAGTTATGCTGTGGGTCTGTCAGAGACCGTTGTTGGAGCTTTGTTTTAGGTCTATCTGAGACCAGGGTTTGAGGATTTCTATAGAGTCTATCTGAGACTTCTTGATATGGTTCAGGCTATTCAGCTACGGCATTTGGTCCCTGTTGCATGTTACTTGCATTGCATTGTTTGCATACTCATTATCATTGCATCCCATTAACGTGTGTCTGTGCTGCAGGTGCATTTGCATATCCTCCGATTCTAGTGCCCAGACTTCTGAGTATTGATTATGGCTGGTTTGAGGAAAACAGTTGCGTATAAGCTGCCTGCACCTGATATTACTTCTTTGCTTGGTCTGATATCTCTTGCTGATGAGGAGGTTAGGAGAAGCTTCAGAATGAGTCATGGGAGGTTACTGAGATTAGTCTGCAAGCCCACTGCTGATGAGATGAACGGGCTGTACACCTTGATGCAGTTCTATGACCCCGCATTGAGATGTTTTACTTTTACTGACTTCATTCTAGGGCCTACCATTGAGGAGTATGTGGAGTTTACTGAGCTACCCGTGCAGAACAAGGTTCCCTTTATTCACTCTGCTACTGAGCCCAGGTTGGAGGACTTAGCCAAAGCCTTGCATATGGACGCCGCAGAACTGTTAGTGACTTCTTGGCTTGGGGTTTCAGGTTTCTCTCTTGATTTCCTGGTTGGCAAAGCTCAGAAGTATGCCAAGAGCGGATGTTGGGTGGTTTTCAACGCTATTTTGGCTCTATGCATTTATGGGATTGTGTTGTTCCCTAACTTGCCCAATTTCGTAGACTTGGACGCTTTCCATCTATTTGTTGCCGGCAATCCAGTGCCAACGTTGATCGGAGACTTCTACCACTCATTGCACTACAAGAACGAAAACAGAAGGGGAAAGGTTGTTTACTGCTGTGCTCCTTTGTTGAATATGTGGTTCAAGAGTCATCTTCCCATGAAGGGATCTTTTGTGGAGAGTGCAACCACCGCTAGCTGGTCAGAGCGCCTGATGAGGCTATCTTCCGAAGACGTTGAGTGGTTTGATCGAGACCTGCTAGGGGCTGAGCTTATATTCAGTTGTTCGGGGTACCCTAATGTGCCGATGATAGGAAGAAAGGGGTGTATCAACTACAACCCATCGCTGTTGGTCCGTCAGTTCGGATATGCGCTGAAAAACCCGCCCGCAGAGGAGGAAGTACAAGAATCTCTGTACTTCACCGGAGATTTGAAGGGGGAGTTATTAGCCAAGCTGCAGCATGCCTGGACGCGTATTAACCGAAGAGGGAAGCCGTTGTTAGGGAAGAACGACTGTCAGGCCTATGCACCATACAGAGTTTGGATCCAGGAGAGAGCAAGTCAGTTGCTGATGCCATTTCCAGCAGCGCCAGCCCTTATTCCTATTCCGGTAGCAGAGCCAACTACTGTTTCTAGGGAGGCCTACGAGCAAGTGGTGAAAGAAAAAGAAGCCTTGATGAAGATCAACGAAGGGTTAGAGCAAGAGCTAGCCCAGATACGCAGTGAGAAAAACAAGGCCGTGTATGCTTTCCAACAGCAGATTGAGCTAATGAACAGACTAGGGGTTGAGTTGACTGAGGAGAGGAAGAAGCGCGAATGTCTGGGGCAAGAGTTCAGAAGCTCCCATGACATGCTCGAATCCAAAAAGAAAGCGCTCGACGCAGCTCACCGAGAGATCTCTTCTTGCAATCAGACTTGGAATGCTACGCTCACCAACAATAAGAAGAGGGAAGATAAGTTGAAGCAGCAAATTTCCGACCTCGAAGAGCAGTTGAAGTCCAGCATCAAGAAGTGTGAAGAAGAAGTGATGACCCGGTATAGTCTCTAGAATGCACTAAACAAGGCCATCAAAGGCAGAGATGAAGCTGTATCTCAGAAGCGTAAACTAGAGGATCGCTTCGGAGAAGGGGATGGGAAGAAACTGCCGAAGACGTGCGACGTGTTCTTAAGAAAAGAAACCAACTTGTTGAAGGGCTGCTTGCTCGACCAAGTCATCCGGAGACCAAGAAGCTGCTAGAAGAGTACCAGACTTATGGGAGTGTTTGATCATTTCATGTAGTAACTTGTATGCTTTATTTGCATAGTGCTGACCATCACCAGGATTGTTGGTTGAGGTCATGCCTTCTCGTATTGTACTCTCAGTGACATTGTATTCTTGGCTTATTGGTTTCTCTGCAATATATGAGGCTTTCTGTGATTCAACTCCGATCTTTGTATTGCTTGCACCGGCACCTTCACACTAGAATCGGGGAACGAATTCCCTAACACACAGACACACATTGCATTGCATTCATATTCATATTGCATTACAGGTAATCTTTGGATGGTGTCTTATTTCATGCTCTGTACCAGGTACTTTCCAGGATTGCAGATCAGCACCCGCACCGCTATTCCACTTGCACCAACTGTCGAAGAATCATAGATCAAATGCAGAACGAGATGCAAGATGTGCGCGAGAAGCTAGCTCTCTTTATGCAGACCATGGAAGCTATTGCAAAAGGTCAGGAGAATTTGCAAGCCATGGTGCAGCCTCTGTTGGTCAGAAACGCCGGTCACGGTAACGAGGATCATCAGTCTGTACGAGTCGATACTGTTCATGGAGATGGCACTCCCACGCCAGTGGCTCCACCTGTAGTCAATATACCTGCTGTTAATGTCAACAACGCTACCGCTGCTGTGAACGGTAACGTCGGAGCTGGGAACGAGACTGCTGTCCATAATGTTGGGCTTGGTGATATCAACTTGGGTGATAATATAGGAGGCAACGGCTTTGGCAATGCTGGATTCGGGTTCAACGATCAGGGATTCGATAACGCTGGGAAATATGGTTTCAATGCTCAAGGCTTTGGGCAAGATGGTTATGGTGTGGCCAATCAGGGTTACGGGGGTTTCGGAAATGGAAACGGCGCTGGGTTAATGGCTTTTGGGCCTGCTGGAGGTGTTCAGGGATACGGCAACAGAGGCCGAGGCCCGAGGATGAATCAGATTAGAGCTGGCCGCAATAATGAATATGATGGGTATGGAGCTGGGAATGGTATGTGGCAAGAAGATCAGCAGGAGGACGCTTTCTCCGGCGGAGGCTTTGAAGGGCCGATGGATAACTCCCAGAAGATCAGAATGCTAGAAGAGCAGATGAGGGGGGTCCTGAACCAAAGTGTTGTGGGCTTGGACATGGCAACAATGGGTCTGGTACCTGGCTTGAGGGTGCCAATCAAATTCAAAGCTCCTACGTTTGATAAGTATAAAGGGGACACCTGTCCGAAAGTGCATGTGCGGGCCTATTACAGAAAGATGTCTGCATACCCAACTGATGAGAGAATGCTAATGCATTTCTTTCAAGATAGTCTGTCGGGCCCTTCCCTAGAGTGGTACATGGGGTTGGAGCCGACCAATATAAAGACATGGAAGCAATTGGCAGAGGCATTTGTAGCTCACTACAAGTATAACAGTGACTTGGCGCCCAATCGGGTCCAATTGACAGGGCTGTCTCAGAAGAAGGGGGAGAGCTTTAAAGAGTACGCGCAAAGGTGGCGCGATATGGCTGCCAGGGTCCGTCCTCCTTTAGAAGACAAGGAAATGAATGACATGTTCGTCGGCACATTCACAGGCTTGTTTCATGACATGTTGTTTCATACATCTCTGGCCAGTTTCTCAGACTTAATTCTGATGGGAGAAAAGATTGAACGTAACATTAAGCAAGGAAAATTCCAGGTCGAGGAATCGACTGCATCTGGCAGTAATAGGAAGGCTTTCGGTGGGCGCCGTCAGGGCGAGGCAAGCGCAGTATTTAGAGGCCGAGGTCGAGGCCGAGGCAGGGGTCGAAACCAATATCATCAGCCGCAGCAGGTGGCGAGTGTTACTATTCCATATCAACAACAACCATTTCAGCAGCAGCCAATGCAACAACAGCAACAGCAGCAGCAGCAGCAGCCACAGCAGGGGGCACAGCAGGCTCAGCGAAGATTCCAGGGTGGTAAACCAAGAAGAGTGTTTGAGAAGCCTCCCTCAACGTATGCTGATTTGTTGCAGACATTGTTGGGTTTGAACCTGGTAGAGAAGAGAACTCTGGCACCGATAACGGGAACTCCCCCGTATGGTTATGATGCAAGCAGGCACTGCGAGTTTCATTCTGGGGCTCCGGGTCACGATATAGAGGGTTGCCATGCTTTTAAGCACGTCGTGCAGGATCTTTTGGACAATAAGGCTATCAATTTCGGAACGGCAGGTCCGAATATAGTGCAAAAACCCATGCCTAATCATGGGGCCAATGCCATTCTGACTGAGGAAGGGTTGAATCTGATTATGAATGTCGACGATTTAAAGACGCCGCTGAGCGAAATAAAAAGTAGATTGTTGCAGGGGGTGTTTATCCAGGATGTGACGAGTATTGCTTAGGATGCTGGACCCTAGCTGGGGGGTGTGATGATTTAAAGAAAGGCGTTCAGGCTTTAATTGATGGAGGCACATTGCAGTTTGACCGAGCAGCAACTGAAGAGCCTGCAGGGGCGGTAGCAGATGATCAGAGTGATGTGGCCACTGTAACGATTCCTCGAAAGACAATCACCATCACGGCACCGGCTCAGCGACCGTTGATCACCATTACTAAGGTCGGACCGATCCCGTACGAGAACACAAAAGCAGTCCCATGGTCATATGGGTTGGAGGTGTATTGTGACGGGATAAAGATTGATGTTAATAAGCAGCCGGCCGAGACTGTAGATAATGTTGTTGGTTCAGGAGGTATGACAAGGAGTGGTAGGATCTTTATATCACCTGAAGTGGAGGCCGAAAGACTAGAAAAAGGGAAAGGGAAGATGGTCGAGAACGTCCCTGTGCAGGCAAATGAAAAAGGAACGGCATCGAAGGACGTGGAAGAGTTCATGCGCTTGATTCGAAAAAGTGATTATAAGATTGTGGAGCACCTGCAACAGACGCCGTCCAAAATATCCATCTTGTCGTTACTCTTGTGTTCGGAAGCCCACAAAAATGCTTTGTTGAAAGTCCTGGATACTTCCTTCGTACCCCAAGACGTCTCTGTAAATCAGCTGGAAGGAGTATTGGCACATGTGAATGCAGGCCACAGCTTGGGCTTTACCGACTTTGATTTGACCCCAAAAGGGAGAGGTCATAATATGGCGCTGCACATATCTGTCGAGTGTAGAGGATCAGTAATGTCGCATGTATTGGTAGACACCGGATCGTCTTTGAATGTGCTGCCCAAGAAGGCGATGATGAAGCTAGATGTCAGAGGAATCCTGTGCACGCCCAGTGACTTGGTAGTCAGAGCGTTTGATGGCACGCGAAGAACAGTCTTTGGATCGATAACATTGCCTCTACAGGTAGGGCCGGAGGTGTTTGCAACGGAATTTTATATCATGGATATACATCCCGCATATAGCTGCCTGCTCGGAAGACCCTGGATTCATGGGGCTGGGGCAGTCACGTCCACCCTGCATCAAAAATTGAAATATATGGTCGGAGACAGTGTAGTCACAGTATGCGGAGAAGAAGACATCCTGGTCAGCCATCTGTCGTCATTTAAATATGTGGAGGTCGACGGAGAGATCCACGAAACACCCTGCCAGGCATTTGAAGGTTTGAGTATCAAGGACAAAGGTCCCGGGCCGAGCAAAGTGTCGGAGATAGCCGTCTCGTCGTATAAAGAAGCCCAAGCTCTGGTGGAGGCAGGAGAAGCAAAAGGCTGGGGCAAAGTGCTAGATATTCCTGTAAAGATGGACCGGTTCGGGCTGGGATACCGACCGTCGTCAACACCCGCTGTGGGGCCACCCCGTTTCAGAGGGCCAATAACCATCTCTGCCAGTGGAGTATGTCATGAAACCATCAATGCTGCGTCGGAGTCTGACGAAGGAGACAGCGACTGTGATATGGATGCCTGGATTCAGCCAAGCACGCCAGGACAAGGATTGTGCAACTGGTCTATTCAGGAGCTTGTTCTTGTGACTCTTAAACAGTAATGCTTGCTTTATTAATTGTTGAATAATCTGATGTCTTGCCCGGGGCATCGTGATTTGCTTAGGGCTGTGTTGTTATGAACATTGCGTGTTAATCATTAAATAAATGGCGTTTTTTCATGTGCAAATACTGTAATCTCTGTCTTTCCTGTTTTGTATTTTTCAATAAAATGGCAACGTGGTTATTCGCTTTATACGCATTTTGAAGCACTTAACCATTCCTTTTGCAGGATAACATTTTCAGATGACATCCTTGAACCACCTATGACTCGTCCCGACTTTGAGCACCCGGTATTTCAGGCCGGAGAAGAGGTTGTCGAAGATAGCGACGTTCCTGAAGAACTGTCTTGGTTGGTGAAACAAGAGGAAAGAATCATTTTGCCTCACGAAGAGGTCATCGAAATTATCAACTTGGGGTCGGAAGGGGTTGAGAAGAATATTCGTATCGGAGCCGCACTGCAGGGTGATATCAAGCGAATACTGGTTGAAATGCTCCGCGAGTATAGTGATGTATTCGCTTGGTCGTATGAAGATATGCCAGGGCTCGATACAGATATGGGTGTGCACCGTCTGCCACTGAAAGAAGAATGCCCGCCAGTCAAGCAAAAGCTTCGCAGAACTCGACCAGATATGGCAGTGAAGATCAAAGAGGAAGTTCAAAAACAGTGGGACGCTGGTTTCCTGGCTGTGACAAAATATCCCTCATGGGTTGCTAACATCGTACCGGTGCCAAAGAAAGACGGCAAGGTTCGAATGTGCGTGGATTATAGGGATTTGAACAAAGCAAGCCCAAAAGACGATTTTCCACTTCCTCATATTGACGTGCTAGTCGATAATACTGCTCAATACTCCGTATTCTCCTTCATGGATGGCTTTTCAGGCTATAATCAGATTAAAATGGCGCCAGAGGATATGGAGAAGACCACTTTCATAACACCTTGGGGAACATTTTGCTACAAAGTGATGCCCTTTGGTTTGAAAAATGCTGGGGCAACATATCAGCGTGCGATGACGACTCTTTTCCATGATATGATGCATAAAGAGATCGAAGTTTATGTTGACGATATGATTGCCAAATCCCAGACGGAGGAAGAGCATCTGGTGAATCTGCTGAAGCTATTTAAAAGGCTTAGGAAGTTCAGGTTGAGATTGAACCCTAACAAATGCACCTTCGGGGTGAGATCGGGTAAACTGCTGGGGTTTATCGTAAGCGAAAGAGGAATAGAGGTTGATCCTGCTAAAATAAAAGCGATTCAAGAAATGCCGACGCCTAAAACAGAGAAGGAGGTGCGCGGGTTTTTAGGGAGGTTGAACTACATCTCTCGGTTCATATCTCACCTAACTGCTACGTGTGAACCATTGTTCAAGCTGTTGAAGAAAGATCAAACTGTAACGTGGAATGAAAATTGTCAAAAGGCGTTCGATAAAATAAAGCAGTATTTGCAGGAGCCTCCTATTTTGATACCTCCAGTGGCAGGGAGACCCTTGATCATGTATTTGACAGTTCTTGAGGGAAGCATGGGTTGTATTCTCGGTCAACACGATGAGACAGGAAGAAAAGAGCATGCGATCTACTACTTGAGTAAGAAATTTACAGATTGTGAATCTCGATACTCAATGCTTGAGAAAACTTGTTGCGCGCTAGCCTGGGCCGCCAAGCGTTTGAGGCAATACATGCTGAATCATACAACCATGCTCATCTCGAAGATGGATCCTATCAAATATGTATTCGAAAAGCAGGCGTTGTCAGGGAGAATTGCCCGTTGGCAGATGGTCTTGACTGAATATGACATCCAATATGTCTCGCAAAAGGCTATAAAGGGGAGTGTGTTGTCTGAGTATCTGGCGGAGCAGCCTATTGAAGATTACCAATCGATGAGGTTTGATTTTCCTGACGAGGATATCATGTACCTAAAGATGAAAGACTGTGAAGAGCCGTTGCCAGACGAAGGGCCAGAGTTGGGTTCCAAATGGAAGATGATATTTGACGGAGCTGTGAACGCTTACGGTAGCGGAATAGGGGCAATCATCACTACGCCACACGGGTCGCACATCCCGTTTACTGCCCGATTGACCTTTGCCGTTACCAATAATGAAGCCGAATACGAAGCTTGTATAATGGGGCTTGAGGAAGCCATTGATTTGCGAATCAAACATCTGGACGTATACGGAGACTCAGCTCTGGTGGTGAATCAGATAAAAGGGGAATGGGAGACACGTCAGCCCAATTTGATACATTACATGAATTATGCAAGGAGATTGTTGCCTTTCTTCGACAAGGTTGAATTGCATCACGTACCACGGGCAGAGAATCAAATGGCTGACGCTCTCGCCACTTTGTCTTCCATGTACAAAGTCAACTTCTGGAACGAGGCTCCCAGGATCATTATTTCTCGGTTTGACAAGCCTGCCTTTGTGTTTGCTATTGACGAGGCATCCAATGACAAACCGTGGTATTTCGATATCCTTAATTTTCTGAAGAATAAAGAGTATCCGGCTGGGGCATCCAGTCAAGATCAGAAGACTCTCAGGAGATTAGCGGGTAATTTCTATTTGAATTCGGATGGCGTCTTATACAGAAGAAACCACGACTTGGTGCTATTGCGGTGTGTAGACGAAAGAGAGGAAAAGTTGCTCATGGAGGAAATACACGAAGGTACCTTTGGTACGCATGCTGGCGGGCATGCTATGACGAGAAAGCTGCTGCGGGCAGGTTATTTTTGGCTGACTATGGAGACTGATTGCTTCAAGTTTGCGAGGAAGTGCCACAAGTGCCAAATCTATGCTGATAAGATCCATGTGCCTCCGAGTCCTCTAAATGTGATGTCATCGCCATGGCCATTCTCGATGTGGGGAATCGATATGATTGGAAAGATCAAGCCGACAGCTTCTAACGGGCATCGGTTCATCCTAGTAGCAATCGATTATTTCACCAAGTGGGTGGAAGCGGCGTCTTACGCAAATGTAACGAAGCAAGTGGTGGCTAGATTCATCAAAAGAGATATCATTTGCCGATATGGGATCCCCGAGCAGATAATCACGGACAACGGTTCAAACTTGAATAACAAAATGATGAAGGAGCTCTGTCAGAATTTCAAGATCGAACATCACAACTCCTCTCCTTACCGACCCAAGATGAATGACGCTGTTGAAGCGGCCAATAAGAATATCAAGAAGATCGTTCAGAAGATGGTGGTGACCTATAAGGATTGGCACAAGATGCTACCTTTCGCTTTGCACGGTTATCGTACGACGGTACGCACATCAACCGGGGCAACCCCGTTCTCGTTAGTATACGGGATGGAAGCGGTATTACCATTGGAAGTTGAGATCCCTTCTCTGAGGGTATTGCGAGACGTTCAGCTAGACGAGGCAGAATGGGTGAAAGACAGGTTGAATCAACTGAGTTTGATGGATGAGAAGAGGCTAGCTTCTCTAGCATACGGTCGTGTGTACCAGAGCCGAATGAAGAAAGCATATGATAAGAAGATACATCCGCGAAGCTTTCAGACGGGCGACCTTGTGCTGAAAAGGATTCTCCTGCCGCAGGCAGATCACAGGGGCAAGTGGACCCCCAATTACGAAGGGCCATACGTTGTCAGGAAAGTCTTTCAGGAGGAGCGTTGTTGTTGTCCACCATGGACGGTGAAGACTTTACGTCGCCTGTGAATTCGGACGCAGTTAAAAAATACTTTGCTTAAAATAGACCCGCTGGACAGAAAAAAGAGAGTCCAGGCAAAAATGGGGCATCCTGGCGAACCAAAAACAGAATGAAAGGTTCGGGCAAAAGTTAGGGATAAAATTGAAAAAATGTACACCCGCGAAGTTGAAAACCTACACTGGGCGGCTTCGGCAAAAAAGGGTATCCCAGTGAACTGAAAACCCGTAAAGGGCGGTTCACGCAAAAGTTAGGGATTTGAAAAGCAAATGACTGCGGTCCGAATTTGATATTGCAGTGAGCATCAATGCGGGAGAATACCTGAGTGGTCGATTATCAGATACAACCTCTTCGGAAGAGTGAATACTGGGAAAGCATTAGAGTCGGGCGAGTCATGGGAGGATCAGTTCGTGGTGTTCGTCTGCATCCCGTTGCCGACATGTGTACAAAATTTAATTTGTCAAAATATTTATGCTTCTTGTGCATACTTGTATATCTGCTTTGCGTAGCTTCCTCTTTTCAGGAGTTACATCCCGTGTACAAAAACTCTGCCCATTCAGGGGCCCAATCAATAAAAATGTTATTCAGTACTTGATGCTGGTTCTTTACTGTTTTGTGCATGATGAAACGCCTAAGTTTACTGGAACTAGCATGTGTATAACATCACTGGCCCTTGCCAACAATTGCTAAAGTTTTGAATTAACTGAAAATAACGTCACTAACCTGAGTCGATTTGGTTGTATAGGCTTGTCTTGTCTTGTTTGTGTTGTTGCAGGTTTCATAGCCGTACGAGGAAAATGACCAAAAGATTGCAATAACGAAAGACTTGATCCCCACGCAGGTAGCGCTTCTGGGATAGCAGTATTCCTCAATGAAGAAGGATCGAATTCCCCAGTTAGTCGTGGCTTATTCAAAGGACATGCTCGCAAAGTCGTTCATCCTCAACAGAATTGACGATTCTGAGATTATAGGGCTGTATTCGGGCAGTGTATCAAGCAGAGTGGGTTTAGCCTCAGAAGATTAATATTTGTGAGTTGTATTCAGGCAGTTTACCTTTCCTCGCAGGGTCATTTACCTCTCCCCCGGCGGAGTCAGTTGATTTTCCCCAAGAGAATCATCCCATCCCCAGCGGAATTCACTTTGCAAGTGTCTTCATTCCTCCCAGTGGAACTCGAAGATTGAGACTCTCCCCGGAAGAGTTGGTGTGGGTCCTGGCATTTATTTTGTCAAAATACTGTGTGATATCTGTTCACTTTCCAGCAGAAGGCCAATTATACCAAGCGCATCTGCTATTCTCCAGCAGAGACATATTCCCCAGCAGGGTGTTACTTCAACAAGGTGTTCCCAATTTCCCAGCTGAGTCGACTTCACTCTCTCAGCATTTATTTTGCTGGAATAATTCTGTAGCATCTGGCTATCCCCAACGGAGTCGGCATTGTCTTCAGCATTTATTTTGCTGAAGCAGTTTCTGTACCCAGCAGTTCAAGTCCGCATTTGCATTGGCATACAGTGTCATACTTGCATACACCAAATAAACACGCGTAGCATTTCCATGTCAATTGGAGCATTGCGTCATTATCGAGCATGCATTTTGAAACATAAACCAGGTTGGCTAACATTTTGTTTCAAGTACTGTTTCTCTTGCAGGTAGAGAGAGCACTCGCTCAGGTAAATCAATAAACATTCAAAGTCTCGGCATGAGACATTCAACGAAGTGTCAGCTTTGGCACTACTCCCCACAGAGTCAGCAGGATAGGTTTCTCTTTGTCCCCAAGCAGAGTTACTTATTTCCCCGCCAGGGTTTCTTGTTGAAGTTTCTCTAGTCCGACCAGCGGATTGTTTTCTTCAAAGTTGTTGTTACGTCAGCATTAAAAGGTTTCATGAACCAGAATTTCAGAGGCTACCGCCGGTTACTAGGGCAGGCATCCAGTAGTTTGATTTCCAAATATCCCCAGTAGAGTCAGCTGCAAAGATGCTGTAATGTCAGTGATAAGAAGCTTGCGGACCAATGGAAGGATGAGTCCTGACGTGGACGGGTTTATTGACAGGTTTTCTTCGTGCTAGAAAAGTGGGGGTCCTAACGTGGACAGATTGATTTCCTCAAGTGACGACATGTGCTAGTCCTAACGTGGACAGGTTCGATTTCTCAGAATTGTTGGAGTGTGGAGTCCTGACGTGGACAAAAGTGGGTTACTCTTCGTGTTGGTGTCCTGACGTGGACAATTTATTTCCAGCAGATAGCTCTATGCGTGATGGTGAAATATGCGTCCTGACGTGGACAAGTTTGTAGTTCTTTGAGATGACAAGATGCGAGAGTCCTGACGTAGACAAAGTTATCCTTCTTCGTGTTGTTGGCAGAGTGTGTGTCCGGACGTGGATGAGTTTTATTTCCCCAGCAAGTCGAAGACGCGCGAGTCCTGACGTGGACAGGTTCTATTACTCCAGCAGGTTGAGATGTGAGTCCTGACGTGGACAAGTCTCACTTCCCAAGTGGGTCAAAGGTGCATGAGTCCTGACGTGGACAAAGGTTTTATTTCCTCAGCAAGTCAGGAGGTGAGTCCTGACGTGGACAAATCAAGACGAAACGTGAGTCCTGACGTGGACAGGTTTATTCCTTACGTGGAAAGAGAAGTTTTAGTACTTTACGTGGAAAAAATTGAATTCCTTACGTGGAAAGATGGAGTCCTTACGGGGACAAATCAAGAAGAGAGTTATTCCTAACGTGGAAAAGTGGGTCCTGACGTGGACGATGTGGTCCTAACGTGGACAAGTTGATTCCTTACGTGGAAAAAGTTTGATTCCTTACGTGGAAAAGTTGGAGTCCTTATGTGGACAGATCGAGGTTTGTGTTTCCTTACGTGGAAAGATATGGTTTCCTAACGTGGAAAAATGGTGATTCCTTACGTGGAAAGAGTTTGATTCCTTACATGGAGAGATTGGTTCCTTACGTGGAAAGATTGGAGTCCTTACGCGGATAGATAAAGAAAGATTGTATTCCTAATGTGGAAAAATGGTGATTCCTTACGTGGAAAGATTGAGTCCTTACGCGGACATATCAAGATTGATTCCTAACGTGGATAGAAGTTGATTCCTAACGTGGAAAAGAAGAGTTGATTCCTAACGTAGAAAGAAAGTGTATTCCTAACATGGAAAGTGTAGTCCTGAAGCGGACAAATCCAGATGAAATTTTATTCCTAACGTGGAAAGGTGAGTCCTGACGTGGACGATGTTATTCCTAACGTGGACAAGGTTATTCCTAACGTGGAACGGTTATTTCCTTACGTGGAAGGGTGAGTCCTAACGTGGACAATGTTATTTCTAACGTGGTCAAGAGTTTACTCCTAACATGGACGATTTATTCCTGATGAAATGCAGACAAATAATCCCCAGCACGGTCGCTACGAGATCAGTGGGTTGCCGTAACAGTCAGATTCAGTGGATGAATGTCGTTACCCAAGCAGGGGCGCAGTTTATTTCTGCGGTTGGCAAATTTCGGGGTTCTTAGTATTCAACCGTCTCGTACCACGAATGTTTGAAGGTCGTTCGCTCTTCACCCAATCGGGTCCAAGTCGCTTGAATATGGGCAGCTGTTGCACCCTAAAATTTGCTCAACCTTATTCACTTGGTTTATGTTTCAATATCATTAGCATTTGCATATAGAGTCATGTGCATAGTCTAATCATCTGCATAGCATGGGCATAGCAAGTCATCCAACAGGGGACCAATCATTATTCTCATCTACATGAGCCTATCAAGAGGTTATTATCCAAATTCAATCTCATTTAAGTCATCAGAAAGAATTTGAAAGCTGGGAAGTCAATAGATCAAGCAAGTGCATCCATCTCCCATCTGAGGGTATCTGGGGATCATCAAGGAAAGTGTGAGTTGTGGGCTGAGCATGGGGAGTATCTAGACATCTTGGAGGACTTAGAAAGTCATTTGGAGAAGGAGACAAGTCATTGGTATGGTCACAAGTATTGCAGTTGAAGACAGTCAACTAGGGTTTCATCTGGGTCAACCCTGGGTCAACTCTAGGTCAATTGACTGATTGAAAGGCATTAAGGGCTATTGGAGAGATGTGGGGTTCATCATTTGACATAAAGAATAAGGATATGGTTATATGTCAAGAAGAAATCAAGAGAAATCAAGGAGAAGAGGAGTTTCTAAATTAGGGTTTCTATGTAAAATTCCCTAGTTTAGGTCAAATTTCCAAGCAGGATAAGTCAAAATGCAAGCTTCAAATGTATCCTTGGACAACATGAAACTTGTAGAGGATCTAAAGACATTTAATTTGAGTGGTGGAAGACATCTATGAGATTTATAGAACTCAAGTTATGGTCCTTGCAAGTTACAGGTCATCTGAGGTATCTGAAATTTTGTCTGTGAAAGTGACTTGACTTCTAAGCAATTTTTACCCCTCAAGGAGATTTCAAATGAATTTCTGGTCAACATAAGAATTGTTCCTCATTGTCTTAGCTTTCTAGAATGGTATAGTATGCCTTCATATGATTTGTGGAACTCTACTTATGGTCTTGGCAAGAAAAGGGTATTTTGGTCATTTGAGAATTACAGGTCATTTCAAGCCTATGCCCAAAACTCATACAAGGAAGCTTCAAATGGAAAACTTTACAACATCAAACTTGTTCCAAATGACATTTTGAGTCTATAAAAGTGACCATGAGAGATTGGAAAGATTCATAGCACAAGGTTTCAAAATTGTTGGATTTAATGAATAAAAATGACTTAAAAAATGAGATTTTTCATATCTTGGCCAAATGGGGCAAAATTATAGGTCATTTTGAATGGAAAGATCATTTTGAGAACATTGGCTAAAGTAGAATTTTGAGCTTGGTTCAAATTTTAAGAGTTATTCATGGTTACTTGTAATGGAAGATACATAAACCAAATCCAAGGGAAATCATACATGGGAAGCTTCTCCAAGCTTCTAGGAGTTTCTAACCTCACCTATATATTGATATGAGCAACTCCATGCCATGGTTGGTGATTACATTTTCTCAAAACCACAAGTTTCACACATTTTTCTCAATTTGCAAAAGCATCTCAAACTCTCTCAAATCTCCATCAATTCCCACATTTCTTGATTTGATCATCATCAAGATCATTCATAGATCAGAATTCCATCAAAGACTTGGTTGAATTAAGCAAGAATCGTGCTATCCATCTTCATCATCCAAGTTGCAAGAAGGTTTCAAGTACAAGATTCAAGGAGTTTGCACAAGATCCATTGCATACAGAACTCTTAATCAAGGTCACTGATCAATTTCCAATCACTGCAAGCATCAGATCCAAGGGTTTCCATAGTTGTTTTCACCATTTTGCACCAGGTTTGTTTCCTCTTCGAATTGCATGATTTAGTTAGAATCATAGAGAATTGTTAGTATAGAACTGTTAGGATAGGTTGGAGGATTGATTTTGGTGAGTTTGAAGAAGTTTCATGAAGGTTGATTATAGTGCACCAAATCTGTTAGGATTGATAACTCATAGTTCATGGCAAGATAATCCTAGATGGATAGCTCAGGTTGATTAGCATGGCTTGTAGATCATTTTAGGGTAAAGATTAGCAAGGTTTGGCAGGATTGATCACAGGTGATAATGGTGGAGTCAGCATCTTCCACCTATCGGGTTTGTTTGTTAGTTGAGTTTTAGGAGAAATGGATGGTATGGTTGTGTAGAGGGGAAGGAATAGAGCAACTTTGCTCTTTGCAGATGTCGTTTTCATGGAGAATTGAGGTTGCATGATGAGGTGGAATTCTGGTTGAGGCAAGCTTCGCGCAGGGCTCTAATGGCTGAAACCCTAATGTCATTGGGGACGATGACCAATAGCCGTTGGATTGCCTTTTATTTTTGACCTTTTAAGCTCATCGTATGGCCCAGATTTGAAGTTGAAAACGGAGGGAGAGACTCAATGTGAAACGATGCGTTTCACTTAAAATGCAGCCATGGGCCTTGGACTCAGATTTATATTCCCACCCCCCAGCGAAGCCCAGTTGAAAAATGAACTGTAAACCCTTGCTATTTGCACCGTGTATCCAATTATTTTCCTTTGATTTTAATTCTTTTTTTCTGATGCGCATTGGGCCTAATGCAATTATTATTCGCGCCCCCCACTTCTCAAGCCCATCAGGATTATAATTGGGCGCCCTTGCTGATGGCACCCCCCTCCCCTTTTATTCATATTTTGTCATTTTAATTTCTTTAATATTTTCTTATCCTTTAAAAAATCATAATAAATCATAAGATGCATATTTTCAATTGGTTCTTTTTGCATTATTTTCATAATTTTGTCAAGAAAATTCTCATACAAAAAAATTAATAATTCATTTCATTTTCTTATTTTTGGCATATTTTTCTTTTTAATTAGGTGTAAATAATATTTTGTTTAGTACATGAATTTGTTAATTTTTGTTCTAATATTTGCTTTAATATTTTTCACCCTTTCTTTTTAGGTTGATTAGTAGATAAGATTAGCTTGTATATACAATTTAGTTCACATTTTTAGAAATTAATTTTAGGTGATTAGTTTAGGTGTGAATAACATGAACAAAATTAGGGTTTAAGTGACAACTTAGGAGAATTAGTTCATTTCCCTTAGGACTTAGAGATTGAATATTTTAGATATGGGACTATAGGGACTATGGGTAGTTATTAGATCCCTTAGAAATCACTAGGATTCCCCTACTGCTATTAGTATATTACTGTCTGTATTTGATTGATTGGTGTGGTGTGCCCTCTGGGGATTATTGCTTGTCTGTGTGGGTATTGGGATTGCTTGGGGATTGGGAGAGCTGAAGACTTGTGATGATGAAGCCATTGGAGATCCAGAGCTTGAAGACCAACTTCCAGAGTTGATGAGGAGATTCCTGCTAGCAGCTGTTGAGGAGACTAGGGTTTATGAGCTAGGCAGAGCTCTAGATTAGAAAGCTTGTTTCTCAAACATGGAATGCCTTGTCTGCATCCCTCCTTTCTCTATGATTCAAAGTCTCTTTCAAATATCCACCTCCTTCCTTTGGAAGGATCAGTGAATGTATTTGAAAGATAAAACTTTTGAGGGAAAATTGTCTGTATAATGTTAACAGTTGATGAACCACCCTTGGTAGGTAATTGACTGTCTAACATTCACCCAATTCACTCTTGTGATTGATCCCTCAGCTTGGAGGTTAGGACTTGAAGAAAAGCCATTGTAGACTGAAGGTTGATGATCAAAGCCCTTGCTGGAATGCTGTGGAGATGGAGATTGATGCTTGCTGAAGCTTGAAGATAGGTGTTGATGCAGAGCTGCTGTAGCTGTTTATTTTTTTGCTGTATTTCATTTCTGATGTATTGATTGGTTTTCTGGACTGTATTGTTTGCTGTTTAACCTGTTGGGTTGAGAGTGAAGTCTGTTCACTTTTGCCTATTGTTTTCTAGGTTCGAGGTTGAGTGGGACTCCCTTGCCTCGCTTGTATTGTTGCATCCATGCATTTTACTGCTTTCCTGTATATATCTGTTATTGTTTCTGTTTCCGCCTATCCCTTAGGATCTCTGTTTCTCTCTGCGCAAGAGAGGAGCATGATAGACTCTAGGTCTTAACCCATGCATGATAACATTAGGTTAGTTTGATTCCCTTCGCAACCGTAGGTTAGAATTCTGTCTCTTCTTCCTCAAAACAAACAGAAAAATACAATAAAATTTCAAACACAATAAAAGACACTTCTTTCGTAAAAGAGTGTGAACTCATCGAAACGTCATTTTTGTCCGCTTGGACTGCTAATCAGAAAAACCTTTTTCAGAAGGAATAAAATCAATCAAGACAGACTTGTGTCGTACGTGGCCCGAACTACGTTTGCTCTGATCTTCCATGCAGTGTGGAAGTACGTAGGCATAGGATGCGATATCCTAGCGAGCAACCTTCCCCTCCTTTCCCGTAGGTAGGCGAACTACGTTGACTCTGATTTCTCGTTCCAGACGGGAATACGTAGGCATAAAGTGCGATACTTTGCCGAGTCATTTTATTTTCCTTTAACCCTTGACCTTTAGTTTAGATAGAATAACAATCCATACCCGAAAACAAGCGTGGATCCCGTCGAGTACGACGGACGTGAGGGGTGCTAATACCTTCCCCTTGCGTAACCGACTCCCGAATCCAGGTTTTGGTTGCGACGACCATAATTTTCCCGTGTTGTGCGAGGTTTACTCTGAGCGTTTCCTTTCCCTCCCGTGGGATAAATAACGCACGGTGGCGACTCTTCTGTTCAGCCGACGCCGATTTTCGCAGTAGCGACAGAACTCAGTGGAAATCTGATTTTTTTCTCATTACCACTGTACTTTTAGTCATATTTTTGCAATTAACTCTTTTAGGAATTGTGTCCTTATGTAAAATTACCCATTTACGGGTCACTTTATCATTAATAAAATCTCTTTCATCAATTTGTGCTTCGCATTTTTACTTTAAATGTTTGTCTGTAAAAAGTGAAATTTTCATTCTTAATAAATATTGCATTGAGAGTTATGGGGTGACAATAATAATAACAAAAGAAAGCATAAGGTTGCTCTCCGATCAAGGTGTATGAAAGATAAACGCGATCTCTAATAGGAGCACCTGTACACGGAGCATCGTCAAATCACAAAGTTCACCTAGATTCGACCAAGTCAGAGGCAATTTAACCAATCAACACAGCTTGTCTGTTAAGACCATCAGGAGATGATCCAAATTTTGTCACAAGGATGTTGGGAAGTCAAACTTGACACCCCAAACCAAAACCCAATCACTTGACATAACTCATCACCATTAACCTCCATATCCTTACGTCCCCGACATTTTTTGCATACATGCTGCATCATTAATTGCGCTTAGCCAGTCATCCTCGAAGATGTGAGTTCTTATGGAAATCTTGTCCGAATTCTGGAATGATACTTAATCCCTTATTCACTTACCTTTTGTAAGTCTTTTCGAGCCTTTTGCATGAGACATTATCTCACCTTACTTTTCGTAAGGGGTTTAATTGCCTTTCCCGTGAAAATTTTCCCTTTTGCTTTCCTTTTGTAAGCGCGTCTTCACTATCTTTTACACGCGACAAAACTTTATTTTGGGTATTTTCTGAAGGTGTGAGAAATACACAAGAAAGGGGGGGTTTGAATTGGGTATTTACTCTATTAAAACTTTTTCTCGGTTTCTTCACTTGTTGCTTTCTATAGAGTTCCTTAAGATGCATTGCGGAAGCATATATAATAAAGCATAACACAAGTAAAGAACACAAGATATATCCTGGTTCACTTGAGCAACCCTCAAGCTAATCCATCCCACCCTTCCAAGGTGATTTTGCCTTACTCAAGCAAGGACTTAATCCACTATAACCAAACTGATTACAGTTGCACAAGCTAACTGCGGGTGACTAACAAATAGACAATGACACGTTCAGGGATCCCTTAGGATATAACATTCATTGACATCTAATAGAATCCAATCAATTAAGATCTCCTATTAGATACCACAAATGCAACTGTCACTTGTCATCTCAAGTGTTCTGATCTTCACAAGATCACTTGAGGAACCACTAATTCTAAGTTGAATTTGTGTTGCCGTAGATTACATGAGTGCTTCTTTTCAAGCAGATTACTCCTAATTAAGTACATAGCAAGTATTGAGCAACAACTCCTTGCTTCCTAATACAGAAACTAACCTAAAGATAAATCTCTATGAGATTATTAAAACAATAGTTTCCATATTGCTTAAAAGCTTTCTGATGTGAGCACTGCGGCTTCTTAGCATAAAGCTTTTCTTGTTAATCAACTATGTTGCTAACTTCACTCATCAGCATCATTGCTTCTCAACAAGCTGGCTTGCTTTGTAATGAGCTCACTCACTAGTTTTTTTTTTAATGAATCAAATGTTCTTCTTTTATAGTGCATCCAAGAGAGACGTTGTGAGGATAAGGATGTCCATTCAAAAATTCCAACGGTCATTTCCCAGTGGATAGAATACTCACGTGTTGTATAGTACTGACATCACTTTCTTTTCCTTTTCTTGCAACGTTAATATATCAAAGTGGGAAACAGATCTTATCCTCAAATGATGTGATCTTCATTTATTAGCTTCTGGGTTTGGTTCTTCTGATGATGTATCAGATGAGTAGTTCAGAAACTACTTTGGTATGATAGCGTAATAACATCAGAGTCTGACTTCGGCACCTTGTTTGTCAGAGTTGATAGCAACAGCTTATCTGATTAACACGTCTTTATCTGGGTGAAGCTACATAATCTTCAACTTCAGAGTCTAGTCTTCAGAGTCTTTTTGCACTTGGTCTTCAGAGCCTTCAGCCTTCAGAGCTTCAAGTCATCAGAGTCTTCAACACGTAGATCTTCAGAGGATTATATCTTCAGAGTCTTGATCTTTAGAACCCTTAAGTCTTCAGAGTCTTTCTGCACTTGGTCTTCAGAGCCTTCAGCCTTTAGAACTTCAAGTCATCAGACTCTTCAGAGCTTGGTTCTTCAGAGGACTACATCTCAGATGCGTTGATAGCTTCCAGATCAGATACACTTCTCAGAGTAGAATCCTCAAGAGTATTGCAACTGCAATATACAACATCTTTGGATCTTTCTGATCGTGAACAGATACAGAGGCAAACTTGCTTCTTTAATAAGCGCTTTATGTCACGTCATGCAAAGTAACTCCATATTAAATTAAATGCACTTCTTGATATTGTTTGTTGATTTGATATCTTTATTTAACGATCTGCACACAACAAACATTAGAACATAAAATGGTTCTTCCACAAATACTTAATTGTTATCATCAAAACATAGAGATAATCCTGTAGAGACAAGTCTTGCTCTTACAATCTCCCCCTTTTTGATGATGACAAAAACATGTATTTTGATAGAACATTTTATACAGGATAATCACCAAGCATAACATATTCAGAGTTTCGAGCAACAACTCCCCCTAAATGTGTTAACCTCAAAATTTCATTTTTTGCTTGTTTAGAGACTTACTCTGATCCCAAGACTCACATAATAGAAATTTTGATATAATAAAAATATAATAGACTAGAAGGAATACTTCCCTATGGTTTATCAGAGTGTAAGTCTTTAGCATCTAGACTTGTTCAGCAGAACTCCATCTTCAGATCTTTTAGAGCTCATCTTCTTTAGACATCGTATTAGAGCCATATAACTTCAGAGTCTTCTGAAGCATTTGCTACTGTTCATCAGAACCTCTGTAGCACAGAGTTTTAATAATTCTTTTCTGAAAACTTAGCCACACTATTCTTTCAGATGAGAAACTCCCCCTGAGTTTCATACTGGGTGAAAATCAAATATCCTGACTTGTGAACCTTTCTGGGTGAACTCCCCCTGGCTACAATAGGTCAGATATTTGGATATTCTGAGCTTGATACATTCTTGATTCTTGGTCTCTTGAAGCTAATTGATTCTGAGTCTGATACCAATTAGTTTAATATTGAATCTGATACTAATTCTTAATTCTGACTCTGAAACCAATTCTTGCTTCTATGAAGATTTCTGATTCTTATGTTATGATTATCATAATCGTAGACAGTCTACATCTTCTGAACATTAGGTTTCCATATGACTTTAACTTTCATCCTCTGAACAGTATTGGGTCCATCTAATTATGAATCTATGTTCACGAAGTGTATAACTTCTATTAAATGAACAACCAATTCATTTGAACTCAGAGTTCATTCATTTGACCTGTCTTTAGAATGCCTAGTGAACTTGTTCAGAGTTCCTTGGTAAAACATCAAACATACAGTTAGTAATAAATGCAATTTATATCCGAGTTGATGTTTTGCATTCTCTTTAGGTTATATCAAACATATTTTATTTCTCCAGGTTATATTAAAATCATTTTCTATTTCTCCCCCTTTTTGACATCATCAAAAAGGTGAATTTTCATTAAAAAAAACAAGATTTAAAATATATTCTATTTCTCCCTCTTTTATATCAAAATTAAAAAAAATAATAGAGTCAAGAAATAAAACCTGAGTGCCAAATTCTTATAGATTGACATCTTTTCCAGAATTTGTTGAAGCATGCACAGAAGAGAGTTGTTGACAAGTTTCTGTTTAGCAAAGCTTTCTCTGAAAACTTGTTGTACTTTCTTCATAACTTGTTGATCTTCTTGAATCTCACTATTGTCACGCTCTCAACATATAAGAGTAGTTTCCGAAGAAGAACCAACTACATCAACTTGCTTAGCCTTCTCAGCACCTACAGCTTCTTATGTCAATCTGACAGTTTCTTTTCTTGATTCTTCCTCTGCTAGAATTCTTGCTTCTTCAGCAGCTCTTTCTTTAGCTTCTTTTTGCTTCTCAAAAAGAAATTTGAAGTTTCTTATCCTTTCTAGCTTGTCTTCCCTTTCCTTAACCAGTTGAACTTCAGCTTCTAGTGACTTTGAAAACATATTCTCTTGGAACAGATGCAGATGATGAGAGGAACTCTCAGAGTCAAAACTTTCATTTTTCAGAGAGCTCATATTCCTTTGAGATTCTGAGATCTTCAGAGTTATTCTTTTTCTGAGAGCTTTCCATTCTGACTTTTATCTTTCTTCATCTTGTTTCTTCAACATCATAACACTATACTCAAGAAATATCAGAGTTTGATTTGACAGAACTTCTTCTTATTGAATCTTTTATCCAGATCTTCCAGATAATCCAAATCTTCAGATGATTTACGAATTCAGATTTGCTCAGATCTTTAGAAGAGCATCTTTGACACCAATAGAACGTAATGTGCGAAAAATGCGTTCTGATTCTTCAGTCTTATGCATATAATAGTTCTTCAGCTGACTCTTCATCTAGAGCATCTGAATCTATAACTAGCAGCAGCAGCATATTTTTCTTCTGTAGTAGAAAATGCTATCTAGAGATACTTTTGCAATTAACTCTGTCTTTAGCACAATCAGCATCACATAACCTACTAAATAATATTTATCTGATTTTCTGAAACACAGACTCACATTAGTAGTATCTTTCAGATACCTCAGAATTCTCTTAACAACTGTTAAGTGAGATTCTCTAGGATCTGATTGGAATCATGCAAATAAATATTCTCTGAAAAGAATGTTAGGCATAAACACAGTAAAATACAGAAGAGAGAAAATCATACCTTTGTACTGCTTCTGATCTACCTTTTTACTAACCTTTTCTTTTTCCTAGAATGTATGTTGAATGCATGAGGGACTTATCTGACATACTCCCTGATAGATTAGTCTTTTTTCTGCTACTGTCTTTATCTGAATTATAATGACTTCTTCAGCTTCCTTTCTTATGAATAGAAACATGTCTCCTTGATTTTTGTATCATCTTGAACAATAGTTATGAATTCCAGATTCTTCCTTTGGTTTTCATCTTCTGATCATCTATCTTCTTCCAAACAATTCTTGCATCATAAGAACTTATCCTTTGAATAGACGTAGTTGATCGTCACAAGCTGTCATCAAACCAAGATGTATTTCTAGCATCTATTTGACTGACAATCTTGCTCTTTATCAATCAGTATCAGTTCATCTGAGGGTGACTTCTTCTGCTAGAATTCTCTTACCAATTGAAGGTGTGAGAACTTCTGCTAATCCACCTTTGGTTTCTTTGCCTTTGGTTTTTTGATTCCAAGCTTGTTATCAAATCAATCATGACTTGAATCTTAGTAACATAGCTTTAATTTTGAGTCCTTGATACCAAATTTGGTCTTCTAGAAACAATATGCATCATGATAGATACTAATTGCATTCGGTTCTGAGTAATCATTCTGACTATTGTATAGAATGCTTTCATTCTTCATGATTATATTCATTTCTTTTTGAAGTTTGTTCTATCTTCAATATTTGTACTAGATTTTGAAGAACTAGAACATTAGATACTTCTTTCCACCAGATAATTTCTTTTCTGATTTTCCTTCAGAAAGCTTCAAAGCTTCTGCTTTATCTTCTGAAGAGATTCTCTACTTTGATGTTCAGTCTTTGCCCAAAAGCACTTCATCAACAGATGTAAGCTCAATTAATGACATCAATTCCAGAAGTGTTTCTTCAGAGGGTTTGGGACTGAATTGGTTTAGATACTAGATTTCATTGATTTCCATAATAGATTCTTATGACAATGAAGTTGCAACACAACTTATCTTGATCAACATCTATTGAGTGGACAAATATGAAAATGTTTCCTTGCATCAGACATTCTGATGAAGTTCCATTACTCCCCTTATCAGAGTAATATTCAGATCTTCTGAAGTATGAGTTAACCAAAAGTATCACTTTGACTCTAATGTTTCATAGCCATGCGTAATCTGATCCTCAGAGCCTCCGCAGTTGCAGCATTTGAGATAAGTGCGCTCAGAGTATTCTGTAGAGTTGTATCTCATCAAACGTTCAGAATCTTCTGCAGCTTCGCTTCCTCAGAATCTTCTGTAGCTTTGCTTCTGAGGCTTCACTTCTGTAGCTTTGCTTCTGAGTCTTCTGAAGTTTTTGAATCTTTACACTTTTTACTCAGAGTCATCAACTTAAAATTAAGTTCAGCAGAGGGGGTTTCTTTGACAAGGTTTTCTTTTCTGTTCCCAGAGTGCTTATTTCAGCTTTTGCCTGCATACACTTAGCAAACTCCTTTCCAAGTGAAGTATTTGGTTCCAAAGAAAAATATCATCAACATAACTCTAACAGATTAAAATATCTTTCTTAATTGATTTATGAAAAAAAGTAGTATCAACCTTTCCTCTGACAAATTTATTTTCCAGAAGAAAATTACTCAGCCTTTCATACCAAGCTCTGGGAGCTTGTTTTAGGCTATAGAATGATTTCTTTAAATTATTAAGCGTGTTCTGGAAACCTTTCATTTTCAAAAACAGAAGATTGATTGACACATACTTCTTTTTCATTTAAACCATTTAAAAAGTATTTTTAATATTCATCTGATTTAGATTGATGTTATTCTGAGCAACAAAGGAAACAAGAGTATGGATTCTAACCTTGTCACATAAGCATATGTCTTATGTGTAGTCAAAACCTTCTTGCTAACAAGCCTTGAGAATTGAGAAAGAATCTTGTTCTTATGGGATCATCCTTCTTTCCAATAAACATCTCTTCTTGAAGAGAAGATTTGATTTTGGAGGATCCTTTCAGAGTTGATTCTTCAGAAGCAGCTAATGGAGGTGCATATGGGGTAGCTTCTGAATCTATAGCTGGAATAGTGTTTGCCTCTGATTCTTTAGAATTTGTGAGACGAACCAGTAACAACATCTAAAGTAAGATTTTCTAAATAACTCTTATGAACTGATCTCATATCCTTTGGTAGCATTCTGCAACATCTTCATCAACACATCATCCGTATAATTTCTGAAGGACATCTTCAGAGCACAGATATTCTGATCTTCATGAGAAGAGAACATCTAGCTTCCATCAGGCTTCATCTTCTGAATTTGTTTGCTTGAAACAGATACAGATCCAGTCTAGATACAATTATCATCAAACTCAGATGCATCAAAAGACACAGTCTAAATGACAATTTTGTTCTTACAGTGCTAAGCTAACTCGTACAGGGTTATATCAACCAGAGTTGACAGTACATTTGCTTCTGAAAAGAATGTCAACTGATTTATTCATTATGAACAACACCAGTAACTTAAATCCCTTTTAAAAACAGATTGAATGACTTCTGTCATTGTATCTTTCTGAACAGCTTGACTTCATGATCCAATCATTATGAACTTCTGAGAAAGAATGTCTGATTACATCTGACCAATTACAGTTTGTTCAACTGAGATAAAATCTCAAGTTAACAGAACTTAATTGTCCATGCTACTTCTAATAAGATCTCAAAGTTCATCTAACATCATATCCATGATGAGTTAGTGAACTTCTTTACACGAAGCATCTACAAATTTCTTTGAAGTTTCTCAAGGACAACAGTTTTCAGATGCCTTGAATCAAATGGATCATTTCTTCAAGATTTGAGCTTGCTCTGATCTAGCCCTTTTTCTGCTGACTTCATTCTGAAATTCCTATGAGTCAAATTCATTAGCCAACAATATTTCTTTACTTACTAAAGATAATTCCCAATGAGCTTTTCATGAGAAAGTCAAGAGTGGACTAATCCGTTTCTTGAAAACATCTCATATTGACATAGAAATAATCTTCAACAAACAAGATTTCTTGCTTTCGGATGATTTGATCTTTTTGAGCGAATACATTGTATATCCAAACGTATTACAAGATAAGCATTCAACAAAAAACTTCTTATTTGATGAATCTCTTCTGTCAGTTGATTCTTCAATCTTCTTCCAAGCTCTAGTGGAGAAGATTTAGTTGTAGATAACTTCAAAACTTCAAACTTCAAAGAATCACTAACTTGCTCAAGATAACCCATTTGATTACAATTTCAGTACTCATCTTTAACAAAAACTGATTTTTGACTGAAATTGTAAGAGAAGTGAAAAACCACCAAGAGTATTTCTTCACACAGCTTTAGGATATTTTTCTGACACTGTTAGGTGTTTGATATCCATTAATAACAGAACCAGAGCTCTGATACCAACTGAAGATGTGAGAAATAAACAAGAAAGGGGGGGGGGGGTTGAATTGGGTATTTACTCTATTAAAACTTTTTCTCGGTTTCTTCACTTGTTGCTTTCTATAGAGTTCTTTAAGATGCATTGCGGAAGCATATATAATAAAGCATAACACAAGTAAAGAACACAAGATATATCCTGGTTCACTTGAGCAACCCTCAAGCTAATCCAGTCCACCCTTCCAAGGTGATTTTGCCTTACTCAAGCAAGGACTTAATCCACTATAACCAAACTGATTACAGTTGCACAAGCTAACTGCAAGTGACTAACAAATAGACAATGACACGTTCAAGGATCCCTTAGGATATAACGTTCATTAACATCTAATAGAATCCGATAAATTAAGATCTCCTATTAGATACCACAAATGACAACTGTCACTTGTCATCTCAAGTGTTCTGATCTTCACAAGTTCACTTGAGGGACCACTAATTCTAAGTTGAATTTGTGTTGCTGGAGATTACATGAGTGCTTCTTTTCAAGCAAATTACTCCTAATTAAGTACATAACAAGTATTGAGCAACAACTCCTTGCTTCCTAATACAGAAACTAACCTAAAGATAAATCTCTATGAGATTATTAGAACAGTAGTTTCCATATTTCTTAAAAGCTTTCTGATGTGAGCACTGCGGCTTCTTAGCATAAAGCGTTTCTTGTTAATCAACTATGTTGCTAACTTCACTCGTCAGCATCATTGCTTCTCAACAAGCTGGCTTGCTTTGTAATGAGCTCACTCGCTAGTTTTTTTTTAATGAATCAAATGTTCTTCTTTTATAGTGCATCCAAGAGAGACATTGTGAGGATAAGGATGTCCATTCAAAAATTTCAACGGTCATTTCCCAGTGGATAGAATACTCACGTGTTGTATAGTACTGACATCACTTTCTTTTCCTTTTCTTGCAACATTAATATATCATAGTGGGAAACAACTCTTATCCATAAATGATGTGATCTTCATTTATCAGCTTGGACATATCAGCTTTTGGCTTTGGTTTTTCTGATGATGTATCAAATGAGTAGTTCAGAAACTACTTTGGCATGATAGCGTAATAACATCAGAGTCTGACTTCAACACCTTGTTTATCAGAGTTGATAGCAACAACTTATCTGATTAACACGTCTTTATCTGGGTGAAGCTACATAATCTTCAAATTCAGAGTCTAGTCTTTAGAGTCTTTCTGCACTTGGTCTTCAAAGCCTTCAGCCTTCAGAGCTTCAAGTCATCAGAGTCTTCAGCATGTAGATCTTCAGAGGATTATATCTTCAGAGCCTTGATCTTCAGAACCCTTAAGTCTTCAGAGTCTTTCTGCACTTGGTCTTCAGAGCCTTCAGCCTTCAGAACTTCAAGTCACCAGACTCTTCAGAGATTGGTTCTTCAGAGGACTACATCCCAGATGCGTTGATAGCGATCAGATACACTTCTCAGAGTAGAATCCTCAAGAGCATTGTAACTACGATATACAACATCTTTGGATCTTTCTGATCATGAACAGATACAAAGGCAAACTTGCTTCTTTAATAAGCTTTTTATGTCACGTCACACAAAGTAACTCCATATTGAATTAAATGCACTTCTTGATATTATTTGTTGATTTGATATCTTTATTTAACGATATGCACACTACAAACATTAGAACATAAAATGGTTCTTTCACAAATACTTAATTGTTATCATCAAAACATAGAGATGATCCTGTAGAGACAAATCTTGCTCTTACGTTTTCGATCAATTTGGACGCTTGATGCCTATATGGCCAAGAGATGAATGGTCGTCATACTTAAAGAATATCATCTCCGCTGTTGTGCCTGTGAGATCAAATGATGTTCTAGTACCCTATAAAAGTTTCCTCTACCTTTTGCAAGAGGATGGTTATTGCACTCAACTTACCTTTTGTGAGTCTTTTTGTGTCTCTTTCACGAAGTATCTCCACCTTACCTTTCGCAACAGATTCAACTTACCTTTAGTAAGACCTCCCGTGCCTTTTGTACAGGTTCTTGTCAGCTTACCTTTTGTAAGTATCCTCTCTACCTCTTGTAGAAGGAATTTTTCTCCTAACCTTTTGTTCAGGAGTCCTTTCTGCTTTTCACAGAAGAAAGTACGATCGTGCTCTCCCGAGGGAGTCTCATATCTACCTTTTGTAGAAGGAATTATCTCCAAACCTTTTGTTCTGGAGTCTTCTCTACCTTTTGTAGAAGGAGCTTCTTCTCCTAACCTTTTGTTATGGAGTCCTTTCTGCCTTTATAGAAGGAAATGCGATCGTATTCTCCCAAGGGAGTCTCCTCTACTTGATGTAGAAGGAGTTACCATGTCTTCAAACCTTTTGTTTTAGAGTCCTCTCTACCTTTTGCAAAAGGAATATTGTCTTCAAACCTTTTGTTTTGGAGTCCTCTCTACCTTTTGTAGAAGGAAACATTTTCTCCAAACCTTTTGTTCGGGAGTCCTCCTTGCCTTTTGCAAGAGGAAAACCAATTTCTTGAGTCCTCTCTACCTTTCGTAGAAGGAATATCTCACAGTCGTTTATTTTAGAGTCATCTCTACCTTTCGTAGAAGGAATATCTCACATTTCTATATCTCTTGAGTCCTCTCTACCTTTCGTAGAAGGAATATCTCATAATCCTTTATTTTTAGAGTCCTCTCTACCTTTCGTAGAAGGAGTATCTCACATTTCTACATTTCTTGGCCAATTATGATTCCCTATTACGAGGTGTCTCTTCTTTCGGCGGCAAAGCACTTATGTTCATTCCGCATTGCATCTCAAGCATATCATCATATCCCCCATACCCCTTTTTCATTAACAGATACCTTTTTCAAGCCATCTCGCACACTGTTTACTTTCATTCTATGCCTCTCCAATTAAAAATCCCGGGTATTCTAGTATTTAATTCTCTTCTACCATGAATGTTCGAACACCTTTATCCTCCAGACATTCAGGTCCAAGAGTATTATATAGGGGCAGTTGTCACACCCTCATTTTCACCTTTAGCCTTTCATATCCTACATTCATCATATCATACATCGTTCTAGTGCATATTGAGCATGTGAGTTTACAAGGTAAGGATCAGGTCCGTTCATTATTTTCCATTTCAAATAAGAGAAATTGCCTATCATAGGCTACATTGAAGAAATGTTCATCATCTAAGGTTTGATTCAAGTTGGAAAGTCTACTCATGTAGATTTCTTCAAGGAGAAGTTAGTTGAAAAATATTGAGGTATTCAAGGTCAATGTTCCTAACGAACATGATTGGCAAGACCTAATTCAAGATTTCTTCATCCAACTTTGTTTCAAATTCTATGTTCAAGTGGATTTCAAAAGATCACAAGTTCATAATTTAAGACTTCATCCCTTTCAAATTCAATAGTATAAGGGAGATCCATCATTCCAAATTCAAGATTCATGAATTCAAGATTAGATTCAAAATTATTACAAAAAAGGGAAATTTCATGACATTACAAGAATGTCACATCTGTTACAAAGTTTCCAACTCTAAGCAATGCTTAGAAAATTTAGCTATTTTTAATTTTAATTCAAGTTTCTAATCAACTTCATGCTATGGTACCCTTCATGCCTCATTAAATCTACATGTTCCACATTATGCCTTCACATGATTCATAACCAAATAAGCCTACAAACATCCAAGAAAAACAATTAAGGTTTAATTCGATATTAGAGCATTTCAAAATCAAGACCATTTATGCTTATCCATGGGCAATTTCAAGACATTTTCAAGTTAGTCCAAAACAGCCTCATACATGTCCCATCTAAGAAGTGACAAATTGCCTCATAAGCAAACAATTCATGTCACAAAACCAAAGGAATGAACCCATAATGATGCATCTAAATATCAGAATTTTGAAATATTGTCAAAGGTATAAACTTGGACCACAAGGGCAGTCCAAGCACAAGCAAACAAATGGGTTCAGGTTTGGGAACAAGACAAAATGCAACAGAAAAAAAAAACAGGCAAGACAAATGTAGTAACAAAAATACAACAAAACATAATTCATGGAAATGGAAAGAATTGGGCTTGACATCAAGAAAGTGATGAGAAGCATATCCCAATGAAAAGATTCTGCAACAAACAAACCCTATTGTTTGACTATAGGGAGAGAGAAACATTGAGAGCATTCATTAAGAAAAAAAGGAGATTGAGAAAAAAAAACTATTGAGAGAACAAGAGAGAAATAGAAAACCATAAGAAAGAAGTGAATCATAAAGCACATCCAACAAAAGCCATTGGTGATTAGAAGGAGAATAGTAGCTCTTGGGTATCTTTTCTTTCAAACTCTTATCTCTTTACATATTTACATATTTTTATTTTCTCTCTTAAGTAATATTTGTGTTGTACATATTGTAGTAAGGTTGCAAGAGTGACCAAGAACTATTGTAAAAAAGTAAGAAAAAAAGCAAAGAACATAGTTTAGTTTTTGTAGTGACATGAGTTGAAAAATACTCATGTGTGTTGTCATGTTCGCACTGTGAATATCCCCTTCGCCTAGCGAACATCATGTTGTGGCACTCAGAGTGCCACTGAACAGCCAGTTTTCTCTTATTTTTAGCTAGCGAGTTGTTCGCTGGCACCTTCGCACAACGAACTTTGCCCCCTTTCGCCTCTGTTTGTGAATAGGGCGTGTTTTATGGTTTTCCCTAGAAAGTTTGCACAGCGAACTTAGGGATGTTTTTCTAGGTAGCTTCGCTGCAAGGTTCACACAGCGAACTTCAGTACCTTTCACCCCTGTTTGTGAATAGTGCACTGATCTAGAAAAACCCTAAGAAGTTCGCACAACGAACTTTTCATAGTTTTCAATTTTTTTTCATGTCTTGTTTTTATTCGTATTTTCAAGCCGATTAACCCGATGTGGTTGTAGGGCCATTATATGTGGATGTTATTACGGTCATTTTGGACTTTTGGTTCCAAAAACTATTTTCAAAAATAAACTCTCGATTTTATCGAGCCATTTTCAACCTTGTAAGTCGATTGCCTTGCGCATTGCCATCGACCTTGTTTGCATCACTTCAAACATTTTAACAAGTAATAAAACCATTGATCCAACATCAAGTGGTATTTTTCTCATAAAAAATCCAAAAAAACAATAAAGATACAATTATGGTTATACGCCATGAGCCTTATAGTGGTGGAGAAGGAATGAGAATGGAACCCCTCATACACTCGTTCCGAATGTTTTGAATACAAGGCGCTCGACTTAGTTATTCGAAACATTCATCTCTATCCAAAGTCTTTAGTGTGATCCTAATCAAGAACAATTTCTTCTCAAAAAAATCTAAAAATAACATCAACTCATCAAACTTCTTTTTGCCTTAGGGCATCAATTCGAAAACCCTTTTTCAAGGTATAAAATCAACCGACAAACAACCATTTCACAAGCCTCCGAACTATGGAGCTCTGATTCTTCACTTCTTTTAAGTGAGGATACGTAGGCACAAGGGCCACAATCCTTGGCGAACACTCTAATAAAAACCCAACCCCTTTTTTCCTTTAAGCAAGCAAACTTTTAGATAAAAACACTCATTCAAGCTAAACAACTTAGAAGGTTCCCATCGAGTACGATGGATGCAAGGGGGTGCTAATACCTTCCCCTCACATAACCGACTGCCGAACCCTAAAACTTGGTTGCGATGACCATGTTCTTTTCCTAAAGATTTTATCGTTATTTCCCTTTCCCTCTTTGGGATAAATAAAATCCGGTGGCGACTCTGTGTCATTTTTCGCGTAGCGAAAATTATGTACTCATATTTATTATTTTTCTTCTGTATAAAAAATGCCCAAAATCGCCCTAGACGATAGGAAGGAGCACCTGGCCAAGTTAAAAGTTGAGTGCTTTAGCTTAAACAATCCCCAATGTTGTCTAGATGACTTGGAAATCAAGAGGATCAAGTAAAAAATTAAGGGCGAGGCGCCTCCTGAATCTCAAGGCCAGAAAGCCCATAGGCGGGGGGTTGACTCCTCCCATGGCCCTAAGGGTAAGGTAATTCAGATCAGTGCTGCAGAAGGGGCGACACCCATATATTTTCCCCTTAAAAAGACTTTCTAATTGAGTCATATATGTAGAACTCACTTAACTTTAACACCATCAAGTTTACTGGTGTTTGCCTTCCCTTTCATAACATCTTCTCTAGTGATTATAAGGTTGTTTATAATAAACCCTTCCTCAAGCTATACGAACTTAAAGAGAACCCTATGATGAGGTTTCTTTTGAAGAAGCATGCTAATAGAGAAAAGCATGGCTGAACTAAAAACAAGTTAAGGACGAGGCTCACACGCTATCAAAGTGACCTGGTTAAAGGGCATGCAATAATAGAGACCTTGTAGAAGGAGATTGAGACTTTACCAAACACGCTATGGGAAGAAGTGACTAATTCCAATGAGTTTGTTGCCACAAAGCAAAGACTACAAATGTATCTATATCAAACACTTAAATCTTAGAGGAAGCTGGAGGCCGAGGTGTTTGTACTCAAAGATGATATGGTAGATCTCAATTTTGCGCCACTACAGCTATGAGGCATTGCCCATTTTGGGTGTGAGAACCTTCACAAATTTGTCTTTTACAAAAGGCGCCACATTCGGTTGAGTTGTATGGGTGTTGTATATAAATTATCCTAACCCTCAATTTCCCAAGCAATGTGGGACTATTTTGCCAATCTGAAATAATTGCCCCCAAAAATAGGCTAATGGGCACAATGTGAACATCAAGTTCCCACAGACGCTGCCAATTGTACTTGCTAAAAGTACAATACATGACAATCCCTATCGATCAATGGTTATTATAGGTTTTAAGTTATGTTGTAATGTTGAGAGTTAGATCACGTAGAGGATGAAAAGATATATATATATATATATATATATATATATATATATATATATATATATATATATATATATGTGTGTGTGTGTGTGTGTGTGTGTGTGTGTGTGTGTGTGTGTGTGTGTGTGTGTGTGTGTGTGTGTGTGTGTGTGTGTGTGTGTGTGTGTGTGTGTGTGTGTGTGTGTGTGTGTGTGTGTGTGTGTGTGTGTGTGTGTGTGTGTGTGTGTGTGTGTGTGTGTGTGTGTATGCGCGCGTGCGCGCGCGCACGTGTTTGTGTGATTTTCTATGTGAGAATCAAATTATCCTCTCTCAATTTTAGGGTTGAGATATTTATAGTTGCATTGAGTCTGAATCATAAACCCCTTGGAAATAGAAACCAACTCTAAGAGAAAGTGGGAGGGGATAGTTATTACTCTATTGTTTATGAGAGTGTGGATAACTTCCATATGACTCCTTTCACGTCGTAGCAGATTATGTACACGTCACTCTCCCCTTCTCTTTTAGGCAGATTATTTTAGAGACAAACAAAATAATTAATAAAGGGGTGACATATCTAATAAACAGACGGTCATACTTGTAAATGGGTGATCACATAGACTCAAAGGAGAAACGACACCTTACTCGCCTCCTTCTTCGTCTCTCAAAGGTCCATTACAAATACACCACTACAAATTTCAAACTATTCTTACCAGTTCTTCTTGGTCTCTTAAGACAAGTCATCAATTAACTTTTAGTCAAATCCTTTGTTTGGCACCCCTCTCGTGGATCTTTGAATATCCCTATAAGTATTCATATACATATGAAAACTCATGTAAAAGTTTTCATTAGCAATAAAAGATTTCATTAACAATAAGCATCAGAGTATCCTTATTGGTATTTCAAATGCTTGTCCCACTCTAAAGAAAAAAAATCTGATTGTAATTCCAATTGATCACCTCAAGGATAAACTAGTTTGGAATCATTCCACCATAAGTGATCTAACTTTGAAGGATGTTATTTTGTTTCACAACATCATTGCTCAACATTGCACATGAGGAAAACTAATATGAAATCATCATATCCTACCCTCAAAATCTTTATTATCTTGGAAATTGACATGTAACAAACTCTCAATAAATGATACTCGAGTCTTAAAGGTTGTCGCATTCCATCCATATGCAACTTATGTGAATTCAACATAAAAACTTCCACTCATATATTTTGCTAATGTATCATGGTATCTAGATATAGACTTGGTTAAACTCTCTTATCAACATCAACTTTAAACATGATACAACCTTTGATTTTTGAGAAATTTGCAACAAAGCTTGGCCTCTTTAATGTAAATTGGTCACCCTCTCTGCAACTCTTAATTGCATTGCTGCTAATTTGGTTATGTAGAAATTAACTAAGGTTTAACAACATGAAGTCAGTTGGAACTCGTTAGTGAGCATGATTCTCTCCAATGTTTCTCTTTCTTCTAATACATATAAGGTGTATTCATCAAGATCCATCTCTAATTTTCTAATAATTTTGAAAGCTTTTGATGCTTAAATCATTCTCATAAGACCTCCATAATTAAACATGTCACATGAGATCCTCATATTCCCTATTGAATCAAGTTCAGCATTGATGGATCAACTTTTGGCAGCCCAGGTCTTGCCGTATTTCCAAAAACTCTGAGTCAATGTTTTTAGGTTGTTTTGTAGTCAATTATGATCAATCTTATGCTTTCCATGTTGAGCTCAAAAGAGCAATGTATGCCATATAACTTGCATTCAAAAGAGTTTGGCATAATATTTAGTTAGAAATTGATTATAGACTAGTTACTTTAACTTTCAAATCTACTTTAATTTTTTTTTTGAAATTAGGAATAAATGATTGAAACGTCTTTATTTAACTCATTGTTTCTCCTGTGTGATTTTACGTATTTTTAATGTAATAACTATGCGAACAAATTAGTCATAATAGATCTACATCTACATCTCCCATCTTATTTTTGGTAGGATAATGTTTCTGTTATTTTTAGACAATTATATGCGTAATAAGCCCGATAATGTTTCATTTTTGAGGATATTAGTTTATGTCCCTCATTTTTTTCTTTTAATATATTGTTATGACTATTTCATATTTATAAAAAAAAAAGGAAACACATTAAATATTTGCAGAATCATTTTATTGCATATAAATTTTTTGGATTTTTTATAAATAACCACATTTTTTTTTAAAATTAAATACCAAATAAACAAATGTTTCAATTTATTACAAAAATAACCATGTTTCAGAACGAAGGAATGAGGAGTCGTCATTGTGATTGACGAATGCATTCTCTTTAACACATAGACGTCATTTCAAATAATTCATGCTTGTATGTGTCACTATTGGAGATGACGCATACATTCATGCATTAAGTGCATGCACCATTTCAAATGGCGCATCATTTATATTTTATTATTTTTTGTATTTTAATAATTTTAATTATTTATAATGCATGCACCAATCCAAATGGTGCATATGTATCATTCTTCAATGCATGCACAATCTAAATGATGCATATGTATCATTTTTCAATGCATGCGCCAATTCAAATGACGTATGTTTTTTTAGGATGAATATAAGACAATGCAAATGACGCCTATAAGTGTAGTATGCATGCGCTATTTTGATTGGTGTCTTCTCTTCTTCTCCACGTCAAACATGATTAATTTGATAATTAATTTGAGGTGATGGTTTTTTCGTATATTATTTAAAAATAGTGGTTATTTAATAAATAAATATTTTTTTTTATAAAAGCAATTTCTAACGAAAAAAAGAAAAACATGTTACAAAAATTTCAATTACATAATATTTGCTCAAAAAATAATTTTACTTTATCTCCTTAGATCAAATTTATCTCCTTAAACTATATCTATAATTTTTTATTTATTTATAAAAAACACAATAATTTATATTTTCTCGTGTCCTATTTATAATTTTTTAGATATATTGAATACTTAACATAGCTAAACAATATATAAGTCATATATAAAGTAAATATATCTTTTATTCAATAAATTTAAAAATTAATTTTTTTTATAAACAAGACCAGAAGTAATATACAAACTTTTAGGGTCTGTTTGGTTCAAACGAGGGGGAGGGGAGAAGAGAGATTTTAATGAAGGGGAGGGGAGGGGAGGTGAGTGATTTTTAAATCAGATAAGTGTTTGATTCAAAAGAGAGGAGGAGAGAGATTTTAATTAAAAATGTGTTTGGTTCAGAAGGGAAGGGGATAAGTTTTATTAATAATTTACATTTTTATCCTTATGATCTTATATAAGTCATATGATATTAAAATGTAAAAAATTCATGATTATTTTTGTTGGTAATAAAATTTCTAATATTGAGTGATTAAAAAAGTATTTATTTGTCACATAAAATTAAAAAATTGAGTACAATTGATTCGACTTATAATTTTCTAACATAAATTAAACTATATGTCAATAACATCGTTTAAATTGTTATGAATCATATAACAAAACAAATATATAAAATAACTTATTATTAAATATTAATTGGTTCAAAATATTTAATAAAATGAATAAATAAAAATAAATAAAATAAATAATTTACAATTTAATATAAAAGAAAATATGATATAATACATAACAAAATTAAAAGAAAAAAACGAATATAACTAAACATAATTTTTTTTTATAAAAAATAGATAATGATAATGATTTATATTAAGTATATAAATTATAAAATAATTTGAAAGTGGAGAATAATTATAATAAGTTGATGGAAACAATCGAAAAAAAGTAATAACACGAAAGAAAACGAATAGTTTTGAAATACTAAAATTAAACTGAAGATATTTTAGTAAATATAATAATTTTTAAATATCAAAACTCATATTCTCTCCCCTCCCCTCCAAATTCCCCCAATTCGGAGAGAACAAAAAGATGTGTTTTTGAGGGATTTTGCTCCCTTCCCCTTCCCTCCTAAGATTTGAGCCAAATATATTTAATTAAAAATTTTCCCTCCCCTCCATCTATCCCGAACCAAACACACCCTTAAGATTGAATTTGTGGTGATATTCAATATAATTATATAATTATTTTAAAGTCAAATAAAATTTGTGGCTCACAAAGTCACATATTTAAAACTATTCTCTTAAAAATATGTATATTTTGAAAGTTAAAAATTTATCTTTTCAACACAAAAGTCTTTTACATTCAACACACCTTTTTATTTTACATGCTTTTACCCTCGCAAACAAACAATTTGAAAACCCCAAGAAAGAAATAGACCGTCCTTGATGAACTCAACCCTTTGATTCTTCATTATCAAACCAAATCTCCAATTATTATTTAAATAGTTTTTTTTTGGGTTTTTCATTTTAAATATCGCACCCAAAAACCCCACAAATTTTTCTCCCCCTTTCTCAATCTTTGGTCTCCCCTTTTTTCCCAACCGAAACACAACACAACACAACACACTCTTTGGTCAACCTAGTCCTCACTTTCTCGAATCAACTTCGTCACGGTTCTTTCCTGCGTTCATTTCTCAGATTCCACAAAAAAAATAAACAATTAAATTTTAATATTTATGTTTTATAAATGAACCGTGAATGGGTTTTTCTGTTTCTTTATGTTGCTCTTAGATCTGTTCGTGTCTGTTCTCGATCTATTTGTGTTTATTCATGAGGTTAGATCAAAAGGTTTTTATGAAATTGATTATTTTTGTGGTTTGATCTGCACCCTTTGAGCTAAAGAGTGTTTTTTTTGGTTCGTTTTATGTTACTGTTATTGGAAAAATCTTATGGGTTGTGTCATTTTGTGGTTAGGAATTTGATGATGATGCATGGTCAAGTGAGTGATAATGGGGTGGTTGTGGGGTTTGATGGGTTTTTAGGTACTTGGGTTTCTCGTTTGTATTTGTATTTGTTGAGGGTATTGAGGTTTAGGTATCTGGCGGGGTTGTGTTGTTTTGCTCAATAATAATGGGTAACGGCACTTCTCGTGTTGTTGGTTGTTTGGTGCCATTCAATGGTAAAAATGGTGTTGATTTGGAGTTTTTAGAGCCATTAGATGAAGGTTTAGGCCATTCTTTTTGTTATGTAAGACCAACGTTGTTTGAATCTCCTGCTATTAGTCCGTCGAACTCCGAGAGGTTTACGGTTGATTCAAGTACACTTGATTCGGAAACGTTGAGTGGTTCGTTTAGGCATGATAGCATGGAGGATTCTAATTCTTCTGGTTTGCATAAGCAGGCTAAGAATTTTCCTGAAACTACGTTTAAAACGATTTCGGGGGCTTCTGTTAGTGCTAATGTTTCCACAGCAAGGACTGGTGGTAACCAGAGTGCATTGTTTGCTGGTGATTTCTTGGAACCTGCTGCGTCGTTTGAGGGAACTGCTTCGTTTGCTGCGATTCCTTTGCAGCCGGTTCCTCGTGGTTCTGGACCTTTGAATGGTTTTATGTCTGGTCCTTTGGAGAGAGGCTTTGCTTCTGGTCCGTTAGATAGAAGTGGCGGGTTCATGTCCGGGCCGATAGAGAAAGGAGTTATGTCAGGTCCTCTTGATGACACTGATAAATCGAACTTTTCGGCACCTCTTGCGCGTGGTCGCAGGAGGCCACGATTACAGCATCTCATGAGAAGTGTTAGTGGACCGATGAAGAACACGTTTTCTCGAACTTTCTCTAAGCATTCCATGGGTGGAAGTTGGATGCAAAGGCTATTCTTTCAACCGGTTACTCAATTGGCATGGCATTCTAGAGAGTCGAAGTGTAAGCCAGAAGTGTCTAGGAACTGTGGTATTGATGTTGGTTCATATGAAGCTGAGTATAAACATACACATAATTTGCAGTGGGCTCAAGGAAAGGCTGGTGAAGATAGGGTTCATGTAGTTCTTTCGGAAGAACAAGGGTGGTTGTTTATTGGGATATATGATGGTTTTAGCGGACCTGATGCACCTGATTTTTTGATGAGCCATCTTTATAGATTTCTAGACAAAGAACTCGAAGGCTTACTTTGGGATTATGAAGATAATCCTGTTGACGTACTTAAACCTGAAGTCCCCGAAACTGTAAAACCTACCGTTGCTCCAGAATGCAGTACGAAAGAAATGTCTGAGACTCATACTAAATCTAATCATGAATGTTTTGAAGCTTCTTCTTGTCCTGAATTAACCAAGGATCAATCATTTAACAGTGAGATAGTTGAAGAAAATGCTGAAGTTAATGTAAATGTTGAACACCAGTTATCTAATTGTGGAAGTAACTCTACTGATTCTAATTCTGTTCAACATGGAAAGTTGACCGGGAAAGGTAGAAAAAGTTTGAGGCTTTATGAACTACTTCAAATGGAATCTTGGGATGATCAATGTAATGATTCTTCAGTTCTGGAGGAACCAAAACTAGACGGGCATATGAGATCTTGCTCGTCTAATGCAAGAGAAGATGGCTTTAGACATCAAGACGAAGGTCCGTCTACATCAGGAGATAATGGAGGCACTAGGTTTGATTCAACCAATGAGGAGCACCAAGCTGTTTTTTCTGTATCGAGGCAGAATTCAAAGAAGTCATTCAGCGCAAAAATTAAAAAAATGTACAAAAAGCCAAGGTCCTTGTGTAAGAAACTTTTTCCTTGGAGTTATGATTGGCACAGGGAGGAAAGCAGTGTTGATGAAAAAATAATAGAAGCCTCGGGACCTATTAGAAAATGCAGGTCTGGAGTAGATCATAATGCAGTTTTAAGAGCAATGGCTCGAGCCCTTGAAAGGACAGAAGATGCATACATGGAAATGGCGGAGCATAATCTGGAGAAAAATCCTGAACTTGCTATTATGGGATCGTGCGTTCTAGTGATGTTGATGAAGGATCAAGATGTATATGTCATGAATCTGGGAGATAGTCGTGTGATTTTGGCTCAAGAAAGATCAAACGATCGTCATCCTAATTCTATTTCTGTCAAGGATGACCTTAGGCATAGAAATCGATCTAGAGAGGCATTAGTACGCATGGAGCTGGATAGGATTTCAGAGGAGTCTCCAATTCACAACCAAAACAATCATGTCATCAAGATGAACAAAAACCGTGAGATATCCTTTTGCAAATTAAAAATGAGGGCTCTGCAGCTTTCTACAGATCACAGCACCAGTATTGAAGAGGTCTGTCCCCCATCCTAGCTAGAAAGAAAATTTCCGTAGTATCTGAGAAATGTCTAATTAAATATTTTTCAATTTCTGTTTCCTGCAGGAAGTATGCAGGATAAGAGCAGAACACCCTGATGATAATCAAGCCATATTAAATGATCGAGTGAAAGGACATTTAAAAGTTACTAGAGCATTTGGCGCCGGTTTCTTGAAGAGGGTCAGTTGATCATCTGACTTTGACTCATCTGAATTCAGTTTGATCTCTTTGTCTATGTATATACGTTTATATTGTGAGATATATGTCCTCAAGCTACTTATTAAACTGGCACTGTTTTTTTTTGTGTGCCTAATGTGGAATCATTTAGGCCTTTTCTAACCTCTATGCTGTTTTGGTATAGCCGTCTTTTAACGAAGCTCTACTGGAGGTGTTTCAAGTTAATTATGTCGGCTCTGCTCCTTACCTAAGTTGTACCCCTTCTGTTCTTCACCACCGACTTTCCTCAAGTGATCGATTCTTGGTACTATCCTCTGATGGGCTTTACCAATATTTCAGCAATGAAGAGGTAGTTGCCCATGTCACTTGGTTCATGGAAAATGTCCCGGAAGGCGATCCTGCACAATACCTTATTGCAGAGCTTCTCTTCTGTGCTGCTAAAAAGAATGGTCAGTTTCATCACTTTCTACTCCTCGCGGATTTTATGTTTAAGAGCTAATATCTGAGTAAATTTTCACCTTCAACTTGGTCTCTATTTCAACTTTTCATAATTTTATGTGTGGACGAGCATTTGGTAAACTGAGGTTTGGAACCAAAATAGTGTATATTTGGTTTCAGTTTAGGTGAGGCAAAAGTGATTACAAAAACATAGAAATAAATTGTTAGAAAACGGTCACTTTTTTAGATACTTTCGATTTAGAGTCTACACACATACACACTGTCTTTCTTGTCCAAACATCTTGATTATAGTTCCATTTTCTGGGGGTGGCCCTACTCTCATCCTTTTTATTTAAGAGTAAGTTGTCATATAGGGTGACCCCTTAATTAGTCACATCCTTTGTATCGTTGAGCTGTAAAATCAACAATGTTGTATCGAAGTGGATGTCAGGAGGTAAAGAACCAAGATGAGAATAAAATAAGCGTAACAAAAAAGATGATGTTGCATTGGTTAAACTGGACATAATAGAACTAGAGATTCTGTCGAGTTTAACCAATGTTTGTTTTGGGCTTGGTGATGGTTTAGTAGACAATACCTGAATCTTAGTAAATGATTTCTGATTTTTTCCCTTTCAAATTACAGGCATGGACTTTCATGAATTGCTTGATATTCCTCATGGAGATCGGCGTAAATATCACGATGATGTATCTGTCATGGTCGTTTCTTTGGAGGGAAGGATTTGGAGATCATCGGGATAGCCCTTGTTTTAAGTGGTCGCTCTGTTTAATTTTTGGCTAGGTGCCCCCATATTTGTTGCATATTATCTTGATATTGAAACAATTTTGGGCCAGTAAAATGATTTTAGAAATCAAAGTTAATTAGTCTTTTGATATATACTTTTTCTTCTAATCCACCGTTGTCCTATTTTAGAATTTACCCTTATGTTGACCCTGTGTTTTGTCATAGACTGCTCCTTGACTCCATGTAACTAACCATTACAACTGCCTCTCGGATTGGGCAATGAAAGAAAAGAGGAGGGAGTGAGAAGAATTGAGCTGCGTCTGAAATTTGGATCTCTTTATATGCTAATTATAAATGTGTAAGAACACGATAAAGAATTCTACATACAATTTTTAAACTCCAAAATTATACACTAACCATAATGAACTCAATTAGTCAAAACTGCAACTCATTTTGTGCATGAGAACTAGTCTTTTTCTTCTAACTAGATTTGTTTGACAATTCTAGTTAGACTTGACATCCCCTGAGGCGCGTATGAAAAGAAAACAGTCTCTTGTTTATTCATTTCCTAAAATTTTGAAATTTATACGGAGGAGGTAAAATATTGAAAATTTTGAAGCGATATCGAAAATTTGGATCATCTACCAACAATTTTAAAATAGTGAATTTTTATACTGCTTTTTTTCAAAATTTTTGGTATTTCGTACCAAAATTTTTAAAATTTGTAGTGTTTACATTGAAATATATAACTGGGAGCTCGAAGTGTATCTGACAACACCCCTAAATTATGAAGGTGCATGAGGCATTATGGAGAACTGATTGATGTAACCAAATGCTCGAAGCGTATTTGACAACACCTCTAAATTGCGAAGTGTGCAAAGTGTTTGGGGGGGGGGGGGGGGTGTTATTACTGTAGTTGGACGAGCAAAATGTCTCTGATAGCACCCCTGAATCTTATGGTGGGCATCAACTGCGTTGGTTGTTTCATGAATTTTTGCTTTACTATCAATAATCACAAAGGAACAAACAATTTTGATCTTACCTGATCAGAAGGGAATCAGTGACCTGCCACGCGTCGTCGAACTGAAGGCTGTTCTCCGGAAGTAGGGAGGAGGAATGAGGAAGGGGTGTACCTGCAAAACACTCTGATGCCAAAGTAAGTAATGGACCAGAGTGAGAGCAAATACAAAAGAGAGATAGAGAATTGAATACCTGACCCTCTAGTGAAAGAGGGTATATATAGAGAGACCCCAGCGCAGGGCCAACAGTCACTTGTGTTGGCCTGGATCGTCAGGCCCAACCCAGGTGACTGCTAGGGCTTATGTGGCATAGTGAAGACCAGCACGTGGTCTTCGCCCTAGTTCAACCGTCCCGTGATCTCCGGAAGTTGGGCTGACCAGCTTTTTCGGAGGTGGGTAGTTGGCTGATGACTTGTCCCCGCGGAAGGGGCACGTGGAGAACGTGTGGAAGACGTGTTATTCTGCCCGACGGGGGAGAGGAAGCCTGTCCAGTGTGCCTAGAACCGTGCCCGACACTGGGGATTTGGGCATTCCCCAAATAGCATTAGGTTGGGCCTGCTCGGCAGATGGGCAGGCCTGGGCCCAGTCCAGAACAGGAGCCCCCCAAGTCGTAGCTCCAAAGCAAAGGAGCGAGGACTTGTCGATAACTGTGTCGGGGAGGAAGAAGGTGCGAGGAAGAACCTTTGTCGGTCTGCCGAATCGAAGACGCGGGCGCGGGGATCCCGGTCTTGTCGGTCCGTCAGCTCGAGGAGGGGGAAGGTTGGCGCGTTCTCGCCTGTCTGTGCTCGCGGGGAAGAACGAAGGGACGTGACTGTTTGTAGTGGCCACGTGTCTAATAGTCAATGGGCCACGTAGGGTGGCTACCCTAGGGTACTCGAGTGCCTATGGGCGTTTCGAGTCCCGTGCTGGGCTTATAAATAGGCAGGAGGCCTCCCCTTTACCACTTTTCGCATTCTCTTGCTTTCGCACGTGACATTTGATCTCCGCACACGCTGTTTGCAGTTCATCGCCACCGTCACGTCTGCCGCGTACTCTGCCATTTCTACCAATCCAGTAAGTTCTCTGCCTCTATTCCTTTATTTTCTTTAGATTCGACGCTGTCGTCGGGGGCATGATGAATGCCCCGAGGAGGGCGTAGGTTTTCCGTCGACTACGGCGGAATATCCTTTAACTTAGGATGAAGGCGCCGAGGACATTTGGGGCGACAGGATGAGTGTCTCGGGGACGATCGACATGATGAGAATGGGTACCTCAGGGATAAAGCACAGTTTTGGATGAACACCCCGGGGACGTAGGATAAGGACAGATGAACACCCCGAGGATGTTGAATAAGACTGGATAAATGTCTCGGGGAGGGACGCCCAGGCGGAGATGGACGCCGCGAGCTCTCGCCGAGTTGTGGTCGTCGTCCCTATCGCCCTTTCACTTGATTTGTGGTGGAAGGGTGAATTTGATCTTGAACGTCGAATTCACCATTTCCTTCTGCTTTTCAGGGAAATATGACCTCGTAGGTGCCGGGGACCATGGAAGTCGATGTGGAGCCGGAGGTTCCCGTTGTTGAGGTTTGTGCTCGTACTGTCGAGGACTGGGTTGCCGAGGAACCATTAAATACGCCGTCTTACTTTATCGACGACGATACCGGCGCCTACGCGACTGTCGAAGACCGCTGCGAGGGCTCTCCTATTTGTTGGCGGGTGTACCGACCACGAGACTATCATCGGATATGCTCGACGTACGGGAAGATGAGGTTCCCGATGTACGAGTTTTACTTCCGCGAGGCCGGTCTTAGGCTGCCTTTTACTGATTTCCAGCTGGGCGTCTTCGACTGGCTGAGGTTGGCCCCCTCAGTACTGCACCCCAATGCCATGGCCTTCATCCGGGCGTACGAGCTCGTTTTCTGGCATTTGGAGATCGGGGCCACTCTTACGTTGTTTTTTCGCCTTTTCCATCTGCAGAGGCAGACAGTGGATGACCGACAAGGGTGGGTTTCACTGAAGCAGCTGAGGAGACTCTTCCGGGCATATATGGACTCTGTTCGGGACTTCAAGGCGCGCTTCTTCGTGGTTCGGCCCGTTTCTCTCGAGGCGTGCGCCTCTCTGTATCGACGAGAGGCCTGGGAAGTGGACGGGCAGCGGGAGGAAGTTATGGTGCCGATGGTGCCCTTGGAGTGGACGGAGGAGCACTTCAAAAAGGGGACAAATCACTACATCGTGCGGGCAGGGACTATGGATGAGGAGGACCTGGTGGGCTACCAGAAAATAGTGTCCTTTGTGGCCAGCTTCTCCCCGACCAAGCTGGTGACGCCCGACGGGAACTTCATCCTCGACAGCCGAGGGAACGTTCGCCAGCAGAAGAGGCTGATAAATACGAAGGCTCTGCTCGAGTGTTCGTCCGACGAGGAGGCTCTCCGTTTCCTAGGTGGTGGGCGGTAACCTGCTCGACATTTTGACCCCGTTTATCTCTCTTTGCTAATCCTTTTTTTGTTTTGTTTTGCAGGAAGCATGTCGACCATCGAGGAGCGAGTGAGGAAATTGGCATCTTCCAGAGCCGCGACCAAAAGCGGGAAGGGCAGGGTCGCCCAAGTGATGCAGCAGGTTGTTGTTGTCCAAGGAGGAAGGGGGTCCTCGCCGTCGCCTCAAGGCAACCACTCCCCGACGTTGCAAGGGACCACGAAGCGGGCAAGAGTTCAGTCGTCCGACGCCGTTGTCGACCTCACGAAGGGAATTTCCGAGGAGGTATTTCTCATCCCCCTTGCCATCAGAATCCTGGGTTCTTCCATGGCGCCAGGTCGCCAGCTGTGTCGTCCTCTGAAGCGAAAGTGGTCCTCGGGGCGAGTCGCGACGTTCGTCGACAGGTGCTTACCGAAGATCTGACTGCAATGATGTGGGTTTTCTCGACCGCTCTGAACTTAAGTGATGAGGGCTGCTCTTCTGCCGAGCTGGCTAAGTTGCAGGGAGACCTCGCTTTTGCTCAGTCGAGGTTGACCAAGCTGACCGTAGAGTTGGATCTGAGCAAGGAAGAGGTGGCCGCGCAGTGCAAGAGGGGCATCGAGGTTGAGGACAAGGTGAAAGCTGCCGAGGAAGAGTTGTCGAGGCCTCGGGCTCGTGTGGAGGAGCTGGAGAACTCACTCTGTCCTGCGGAGGATGAGACAGAACAGGATAAGCTTTTGTTTTCTCGTGCTGATCTGCTGGGTAAGATCCGCGAGCTTGAGCACGACTGTCTGGGAGCGGTTGAGGTTGGATTCTCCAATGCCGTGGAGCAGATCAGGATCGTGAATCCCGAGGTCGCTTTGGTCACCAAGGGGATTGGGCCCTACCACCAGGTCGTCGAGGGACGGGTGGTCGCGATTGATCCCGAGGTTGATGAGAACGCCACCCCGGTCGATGAGCCTGAGGGAGATCGTCTCGAGGACTAGTGTCATACCCCAAATTTTGACCACCTTAGATCCTCATTACCATTTTTAGAAGCATGATCATGCATTATCTAACCCTAAATCAGTGCAAGTTTATTATTGTCAAGTTACAGATGAATCAGGGTTCTCGCACCGACAAATTCAAAACAATCAAGGAATGATCAACCAATGATTTGGGCCAATTCAATCATGGAATGAAATCAAAGACAATATCAAAGTCAAATGGGAAGTCAATTTGAAGAAATCGTTTCAGAATCAAGAACAGTGCAGTCAGGAGGCCCCGATTAGGGTTTTTAACCAGTGGAAAGTCAACTGTGGTTTGACTTTGATGTTGGGAAATGTTTTAATGGTGGGAGTGAGGTCCATGAAGTTAATATAGGCTATTAAAGACTATTCAAGAAGTGTCAAAGTCCCAGGATGTCCAGAATATCAACAGGCGACTCGATCGGCACCGATCGATCGTACGGTTGACCGAAAAGTCAACTCCTCGAATTTTGAGAATTGGAATCCAAGTTGTGAATCAAAGTTGTTCCTTATGTCATAATGGACTTGCATATCAATTTTCATGGTCATTGGATCAAAAATGAGAGAGTAATCGAGAAATCGGGAAATTAGGGTTTTGAAAAGGGCTAAACCGTATCTCCTTAACCACACATCCAATTGAGTTGGTTCTAGTCTCATTTGAAAGCTCTTGACAAGTCCTACAAAAGTCCCATACTAGTCCACAACCAGAAAATGCATACTTTTTGAGATATAAGCAAAAACATTCCTAGAAGGGAAAATAACTTAGAAAATTTCTAAGTTATTTTCACCTTAAAAGCTAAAATCAGCCAACTTCAAGGGGGTTTTTCACCTAGTTTCAAATAGAATCAAGATTTCTGGCCAACATGAAAGTTTTAGTACTATGTGAGGGCTTTCTAAAAAGTACAAGTACATCTCAAGGGGATTTATGAGCTGAGAGATACATGTGTTCAAAGTTGGCAATTTGTCACTTTTGTCCCACATTGATGAATTTTGCAAAAACACCTCTAGCACTCAAGTGGATCAATTTCAATGCTACAAACTCCTTCTATATGATATATTAATCATTCTTAGCAGGTTAGAACAAAGAAATAACAAGGAGATAGCATGGAAATAAGAATGGTGAGTTCATTGCCAAAGTTGAAATATTTGACTTTTCCAAGCATGAGGTGGAAAGTCATTTCTGTTCCAGCCACTCTACCAGGCCTCTAGGCATTGATTCCTCTGTAAAAACATCATACAAACTTGCCAATTAAGTCAAGAAAACAGCTAGCAATCAGAAAAGCCAAGCAAGTGGTCATTTGGAAGAGAAAATATCAATGTTTCTTCATGGTGAAGCAAAATGACCAAGCAAGCTCCTCACTCATTTTTTCTATAAATAGGGACTTCAAACTCCTCATTTAGGACATGAACATCATTCTAAAAACCTGCTAGAAGCAAGCTCCTCATTACATTTCTCTCTCACACCAAATTTGCAAAATCTCCAAAGTTGTCAAAAATGCCCAAAAATCAGCATTTGCAACTTTGATGCTACTTTGAGTTCTATACATTCCAGACCTCAAACAACCATCCACACACTCTCTAAATCATATATATGAGGTGTACCAACCATTAAATCACCCAAAAAATCAAAAAATCAAAAAGTCAACATTCCATGGAACTTTCTTTGACTTAAGTCCTCAAAAACCACCAAAACTTGATCCAAGCACCTTGTTGATGTTTTGAACCCTTGTACACCTCAAATACAACATATATAAGCTGTCTAAACTCTCACCATCCATCAAAAGCTAGCAGATTTCATTTTGGCCTCCAAAGTGCTTTGTTTCTTAAAGTTCAAGAAAGCACACATACACCAAGTTCTTGATTCAGCATTTCTGGTTCTTTATTCTCAACATATTTAGGTTGCTTATCAACTCTCCAACAGGTGCGAACTGTCGTCACGGTTCTCGTACCAGAACAATTGCTTTGATTGCCATCATTGCTTTTCATCCTTAATCTTTTCCTTTGGTTGTCACCATAATTGCTTTGTATAATGTTTGTATTTTATTTTTATCCCCAAGCGACGAAGCTCGTTAGCTTTCGTCCAGTTGCCGACAATACTGTTCCTCCAAAGGAAGGTCTGTCCACTTGACTGTCAATGTCTTGGACCAAAATCTCTGCTATCCCTTGACTTTGTTAAGTCACCTTAACCCTAGACTAGAAGCCTTTAGACTTTGCTCGAAGTCTAAGAAACCCACCCATACTAGGAGTGTTCTTCAACTAGAACCCTAGGAAAGAGTTCGTCAACTCTGTGTAAGAATCATCGTCATGATTTCTTACTTCCCCCTTTTACAATTTAGTTTAGGGAGTTTTGTCAAACTCCACACAAACATCGTCATGTTTGTTCCCCTTTGAACCTTGATCATCATCAAGTGTTCTTTTCCCTTGTGAGGTGAACTACGATTGCTCTGATTCTATCCTAGTCAGGATACGTAGGCAAAAGGTGCGACGCCTTTGCGAGCAAACTTAGAAAACCACTTAGGCCTTTATTTTATTTTTATCCCAATTCCCAATTAAACCAATGCATGTTTCACAGCCTAGCAAGTAATAAACAAAAGGTTCCTGTAGAGTACTACAGATATTTAGGGTGCTAATACCTTCCCTAGATATAACCAACCCCCGAATCCCCGAATCTCTAAAGCGTTGTTGTTACATCGCACAAAAGGTTCTTTCTCTCTTTAGACCTATCCTTTGGATAAATTAAAGACCGGTTGTAAAAGAAATATGATTCAAGTTAATCAATAGCTTGATATCCAATTTTCACCGCAACAGAAATGGCGACTTCACTGGGGAAGAAGATTATTTTGAGGGTTTAACCTATTTTGTTTATATACTTGCTATTTGTGAATATTTGTGAATATGTGCAGATTTGTTCTTTTGGCTTTTGGGAAATACAATTGGTGAGACAGCACTATACCCGTGCTTTAGTGTACTTATGATAGGAAGGTGGTATATTCAAGGAGGTTTATAGGGAGTTGATTCCCGACTAAGCCAACTTGAAAACCGCCGCTCAATGGAGGTCCTTTTGAGGGTAGTGTTGTTGATCGAGTATTCGTGAAAACAATGCTGCTTTCTATAAGGGGCCCATGCCATTGAGGACCTTTAGAACACACATTACCCCACTTGGCCTTATTAGGATGTAGTGCGATGACTATGAGGGAGTATTTCCGAATAGTTGATACGCGATACTACACTCGGACGAGACTCTCTTGAGAATATTATCGACCCCCGAGTTATTTGGGCAGTTGATAATATCCGAAAGATGGGTTGAGAACTCTGGAAACTTTTTAGAACCTTGTTCTACAGGTGAAAAAGCTCTAGTACACTCCCTATTGGGAAGGGTAGACCTTGGCCCCATGCTTGAATTTCCCTAAACCCGAACCTGTTATCTATGTGTATATGTGAATACCTGTGTTTGCTGCATTTATGCATTCATGAACATCATGTCATAAAAAGTTTTATGGAACTCAGTCTCTTATTTTAAAACTTTAGGAAACATCATGGATCAAGAAAAAAAGAAAACAATCAAGTACACATACAAGAGTCCTAAGCTGGATGACATTGAAAGGTTGAGCACTCTTATCACAGATGTAGAAGGGTTCAAGAGCAGGTACGGTAATTTGTTGTCACTACTGAGGATGAAGAAGAGAATGGATCTAGGACTCCTTTCTACTTTGCTACAGTTCTACGACCCACTCTATCACTGCTTCACATTTCCAGATTATCAGCTTGTACCTACACTTGAAGAATATTCCTGTCTGATCGGTTTGCCTATCCTTGAAGATTCTCCTTTTCCATTCACGGAGAAGGACCCTAAGAAAGAAGAGATCGCCAGAGCAATACAATTGGGAGTAAAAGATATACAAGAGAATATGACCACCAAAGGAGGAATTTCTGGTTTACCTGCTGGGTTCTTGATTAAGAAAGCGCAGTATTATGCCGATCACCTGAGTATGGATACTTTTGAGGCAATCCTAGCCTTGCTCATCTATGGCATCTTCCTGTTTCCCAACATTGATAATTTTGTGGACCTCAATGCTATCAAGATTTTCTTGAAGAAAAATCTGGTACCAACCCTGCTGGGTAATACTCATCATTCCATTCATCTCAGAAATCTTCACAAGGGAGGAATGATCGTCTGTTGTGTCCCGTTGTTGTACAAGTGGTTCCATTCTCATATGCCCAAAGCTCAAGTCTTCTGGAGGAAAGGATGGTGGTCTGAAAAGATTATGGCCTTATCTCACTCTGATATCGAATGGTACAGTCGAGTTTATGATGGGATAAAGATTATAGACAGTTGTGGAAACTTCGGCAACGTACCTCTCCTTGCTATAGATGGGGGAATCAGCTACAGTCCGGTTCTCGCCTGACGACAGCTCGGGTATCCGTTAAAAGACAGACCCAACAGTGCTTGTGTAGAAAGTATGTTCTTTGTGGGAGAATCTGAGTTGAAGGAGGAGTTCTTGGAAGCTTGGAAACATGTCCACAAGAGAGGAAAAGAAAGTCTGGGAAAGCCTAACTGTGTCTCTTTTGATCCTTATCTCCAATGGGTTCGGAAGAGAGCTATCCAACTGAAGATGCCTTATGCCTTGCAAGAACCTATGGTCCTGAAAGAAGAACGCCCATTGATCTTCTTTTCTGAGGAGGAAAAGTTGAGGATTGCCTTGAGAAAGTCACAACAGACTGAGGTGTCCTGGAGGTATAAGTATCAGGTGGTAATGGAAGAGAACGAAACGCTCCGCAAGCAGCTCCAAGAGAGAGATGAAGAGATAAGGGCATCCAAGAAGAGGAAGACCCAAGAGAACCTGTTCTATTTCAGTAACCAGTCTACTCCATGGAAGACAATGATAGAAAAGCTCATGAAAGAGAAAATTGAGGTAGAAGAAAAGCTGAAGAAAGCAGAAGCAACAGTAGAGTTTCTGTCAGAAGACCTTATCTAGCACTGTTTCCTTTTTCTTGTAATGTGTACTATTTTGTAATGCAACGTCGAAAAATTAAATGAAATCCTTGATGTTTTGAATCTCGAGGTCTGAGTTCCATAAAACTTTGCGCATTTTTGCATTTACATCCGCATTTTATTTTAAACATTCAAGGGGTTTAAACTCATTTCACAGATATTAAAAAAATGGATCCAAGGAGAAGATCAACTGCAGAGTTCAAATTCCGACAACCAGATCTGGAGAATCTAAAGATGTTGGGAAGAATGGTAGAAGATCCTGAGGCATTCAAAGCCAAACATGGAAACGTGTTATCCTTACTTGAGATTCAGGTAGATGAGGGAATATTATCCACGCTCGTAAAGTTCTACGATTCAACATATCACTGTTTCACTTTCCCAAATTTCCAGTTGTTACCAACCTTGGAGGAATATTCAGTATTAATGGGATTAAATGTTGCTCCCAGACCATTTTCTGGAAGGGAAGGGTTTCCCAACGAAGGAACAATCGCCGAAGCTATTCATCTTGAAGTAACTGAAGTACGAACCATGATGATCGCTCAAGGACACCCATACGGGCTACCTACCAGATTCTTGTTTGAAAAAAGCGCAGTTTCACGCCGAAGCTAAGAACTTGGAAGTTTTTGAAGCCTTGTTAGTGTTGCTGATCTACGGACTCTTCCTGTTCCCATCCTACGACAACTTCATCAACAAAGACGCAATCAACTTGTTCCTTCTCAGAAACCCTGTGCCTACTCTCCTAGCCGACACCTACTATGCAACTCATCGCCGACCTCTGTATGAAGCTGGGCCTATTGAGTGTTGCTCCACTCTCCTTTACAAGTGGTTCCTTTCACGCTTACCAAGATTACCAGCACTTTGGGATGTCCAAAACAACAATCCATGGACTGATAGGCTACTGCTGCTCAAGCAGACTAATATTCAATGGTACGACCCTGTTTACGGAGGGGTCCCCATGATTCAAAGTTGTGGAGATTTTCCAAACGTGCCGCTCATCGGTACCAAAGGGTGCATCAGCTATAACCCTGTCCTTACTCGCAGACAATTGGGGCATCCAATGAGGGGTGAACCAGATTTCAACTTGATGAGGAGTTTCTGCATCGAAGACGGAAGAGACCGAGAATTCAAAGCTAGAATCATCTACGCTTGGCGCCGTATCAACGTCAGGGGCATGGCTGCTTTAGATTACCCTGACACGGCAGTTTCAGACTCCTACCTAGCATGGATAAAAGAAGCTGCTTTGAAGATGTTCTATACCAGTTTCGAACCTGATTCAACAGAGTCCACACTTGAGAAAGAATTGCAGACTGCTTTGGTAAAAGCAGAGAAGGAGGGAAAAGCTTGGAGGAACAAGTACTTCTTGGCCATGCAAGAGAAAGAAGCTCTCCAGGGTTTGGGTCGTCAAGGTAGAAGAAGGAATCAACCAGAAGAAGGGGGATCTTCGAGTTAAATAGTTCAGGATCTTTTGAGCTATTTTGTAATCTTTATTTTAAAAGTTGTATTTCAATTTCCAACTGTTGTAAAACTCCCCGGTAGAGGGATGCAAGAAGTGTCTGTAATGTTTTCCCGTTCTTAAAATCTATGAATGACGTTCTAAGACCCCTTGAATGTTCGAAATATTGCATCCGCATATCATAAGCATATCATAAACATAGCATAAGTATCGTCTCCTGTGTCGTGTCTCATCCCGTTGTCTGATCCTTCAACAGAGGGGAGCACACTGAATCCAACGCACAAATACAACACAAGAGCTCGAGCCCGCCAGGTCATGGAGGCCCAGAACCTAGAAATTGAAAGGATTGATGATGAACTTGGAGATCTCCGGGGAGGAATTAAGCAAATCATGGAGGCTTTGCAGGTTATCAGAGCAAAAATGGATACTCAGGCTACCGTGGTTTCTGAAGTTACTGATGCAACTATAGATCCGTTTCCAACAGCTGTCACTGTCACCAATGCTCCACCATATGGCCTACATCCTGATTTTCTACACCCGCCACCGGCAAATCAACAAACTGCTCCTCTAAGAATGGAAATACCGCAAGCTATTCCAACTTACACCCAAGCTACTGTACAAGCGCAGGTGCGCCCAATGTTCCACAATCATCATCCAGTATTTGAGGACCAGGAAGAGTACGAAGGGGAAAACGAAGAGCATGAGAAATTGAAGGAAAGTGTGGAGACAATCGGAAGAAAAATAAGGGCTATGGAAGGTAATGATATCTTCGGGGCTGATACCCGAGGCATGTGCTTGGTTTCTGGCTTAGTGATTCCACCGAAGTTCAAAATTCCAAACTTTGACCAGTATTCAGGGGCTTCTTGCCCGCGAACACATCTCCTTATGTATTTCCGAAGAATGGCGGCTTATGTTGAAGACGACAAATTAATGATCCATTGCTTCCAAGATAGTTTGAAGGGTGCTCCGGCAAAATGGTACCTGGGTCTAGACCAGTCCAGAATTCTCAGTTTTCAAGACTTAGCCAATACCTTCATCAAACATTACAAATACAACATGGATCTGGCCCCAGATCGAAGGCAGTTACTGAGTATGTCTCAAAAGAGTTCTGAATCTTTTAAGGAGTATGCCCAACGATGGAGGGAAATGGCTTCACAGGTGGAACCTCCTCTAAGTGAAAAGGAATTAACCGACTGGTTTGTTGATACCGTTCGACCAGAATTCTACGAAAAGATGATCAGCAGCGTGTCTGCTAGTTTTTCGGACATTGTAGCCGTTGGAGTCCGAGTGGAACTAGGGCTGAAGAATGGAAGGGTAGCAAGTAGCTCCGGTAGTTCAAGCAGCCAAGTCAAAAAAGTTGGCAATCCCTTTCACAAGAAGAAGGAAGGGGAAACTAATGCCATAACAAACGAAAGAGGGGGACGTGTACGAAGACAACCATATCAGCAGTTCCAGCAACCACACCCAGGCTATAACCAACAGCCACAACACAGTTACAATCAGCAAAGTTATCCCAGACAGATGTACCCGCCGCAGTATGCCGCACAACACTACGTGGCAGCGGTGACCCCAACATTTATTCGCCCAAATTACCAGACCATACAGCCTGTACCCGGTTATCAACCATTTCAACAAGGACAGCAACGAGCGCCCAACGCTCCATCCTTTCCACAGAATCAACAACCCCGATCTCCGGTACCTCGCCAGAGTTTCCTAAACAGAAGACAAACAAATAAACCGACAATCCCTCAAATTCCCATGACTTACACAGAACTGTACCCCTCGTTGGTTCAAGAAGGTTTAGTGACCACAAGGCCTCTGAATCCTGATACGACATCTCCTCATTACGATCCGAGCGCTCACTGCGCATTTCATGAAGGTGCCGCTGGCCACGACCTGGAGAATTGTTTTGCCTTAAAGCATTTGGTAAGAGAACTGATTGAGAAAAAGATCCTGTCATTCGATGACATTCCACCAAATGTCAAAAGCAACCCGCTGCCTAACCATGGAGGAGTTAATGCTGTAGACGATTCTTCAGCCGAGAAATTAATTACTAAAGTATCAGAAATCAAGGCGCCACTGAAAATGTTACATGAGAAACTCGTGAAAGCAGGTTGTATTCCGAATGATCATAACAACTCTGGAGGATGTTCCACCAATGCTGCAAGTGGCAGTATGATACAAAAAGATATCCAAGGTTTAATTGATGAAGGATTATTACAAGTCTGTGGTAAAACCCGAAGTGAGAATGTTGCAGTAATAAAACCAGCTTTTGATCAACCTAATAAAAACAAGTGGACTCAGGCGTCCAGAAATACAAAACCCATGTTTGACAGGTCGACAATCAATCAACACCGATCAGTCGTAATCCAAAGGCCAAGACCGTTTCCCTACAATGATACAAAGGCAGTCCCCTGGAAATATGGCATGACAGTAGTGTCCGGAAAAACCGTTCAGAAAGAAGAAAAGAAGAATCAGGATAATATTACAAATATCGTGGGTACCAGCAAAATGACCCGCAGCGGTCGAATCTACCAGCCGAAAATCACAATAGTTGCTCCAAAAGGCACCACCCCGGCAGAAACTCAGAACAAAGAAGCGCCCAGACCTGAAGGCGAAGATGAAGAGTTCTTAAGAATTATTCGGAAGAGTGATTACAAGGTGGTAGACCAGCTCCACCAAACGCCAGCTAAAATCTCCGTCCTATCTTTATTGATGAATTCTCCCGCCCATCGGGAGGCTCTGCAGAAAGTACTTCAACAGGCCCATGTAACCAAGGACATAACGCTGGGGCAGTTTGACTCAGTGGTGGCCAATATCACAGCGTGCAATACTCTGAGTTTTAGTGACGCCGAGTTACCGAAAGAGGGTCGTAATCATAACCGAGCCTTACATATATCCATCAAATGCCAGGAAGACACATTGGCACGAGTCCTAGTTGATAATGGATCCTCCTTGAATGTATCGCCATCCAGGTCACTCGCAAGATTGGCCTATACAGGGGCAAAGATGAGACCCACCTCTTTGATCGTAAAAGCTTTCGACGGATCTAGAAGGGCCGTTATCGGGGAAGTAGGGTTACCTATCAGGGTGGGACCGCATGTATTTGAAATAACATTCCAGGTAATGGACATCAATCCGACGTTCAGCTGTTTGTTGGGACGACCCTGGATACACGAAGCAGGGGCTGTAGCATCAACTTTGCATCAGAGACTGAAATATGTGGTAAATAACCAGTTGATAATTGTGCATGGGGAGGAAGACTTTATGGTAAGCAATCTGTCATCCTTCAGATACATCGAAGCAGAAGAAGGTGCGCTGGAAACCTCATTTCAAGCTCTGGAAATAGCCCATGCAGTAACAGTAGAAGAAACGGTAGCCAAAGGTAGTCCATCGTTCGCTTCCGCTCAAAGTATCAGAGCAGCGCTCGCAGAAGGCACTCCCGCAGGATGGGGAGAAATTATTGAAGTACAGCCGAAGATGGATCGACAGGGGTTGGGTTACAAACCAACTCCTGCTGAAGACACTACACTAGACCAGAGGCGTCCCAGGACAATACAAGAAATATTCATCAGCAGCGGGTCCCAAGTCAACGCCGTAGGAGACGAAGAAGAAAGTGAATACATCGGGCATCTAGTGTATCGGTGCAAATCTCCCTTGAGCAACTGGGAGGCCATTGATGTTCCTGTAGTTTGTCACGAGTTAAAGTAATTTGCTTTGTGTCTTTTTCTTGTTTTGTTGTTTTAAAACTCCATGACCGTGCCCAAGGTCATAGGAATGTTTTGTACGGGCCCCACACTTTCAAAATACATCAATGAAAATGAACTGTTTTGCTAAATTCCTCATTTGCTTTTGATGCTTTTATTCGTTTTCACTTTTAAAGAAAAAATGGCAATCATAAAAAACCGAAAGCAATCTTCTTTTTTGTGTGCTGCATTTATCTTTGTATGTTTAATAAAATTAAACCATTCCCCATCTGCAGCCACATCCAAAAACCCATTGATTCCCATGACCAGGCATCTCCTCCTGACTTTGATTCACCAATTCACCAAGCTGAAGAGGAGGACGAAGATCTTGAAATTCCCGATGAACTGGTAAGACTAACTCAAGACGAAGACATGGAACTCCAACCATACAAAGAGCAGATTGAAGTCATTAACCTGGGCTCAGAAGATGACAAAAAGGAAGTCAAGATTGGGGCAAGCCTCGGGGCAGACATCAAACAACAATTGAAAGAACTCCTGAAGGAATATGTGGATGTGTTCGCTTGGTCCTATCAGGACATGCCGGGTCTAGACACTGACATAGTGGTTCACAAGCTGCCGCTTAAACCAGAATGCCCTCCAGTAAAACAAAAGCTCCGCAGAACCAGGCCAGACATGGCACTCAAAATCCGAGACGAAGTAAAAAAGCAGGTAGATGCAGGGTTCTTGGCTATATCCAAATACCCTGAGTGGGTAGCAAACATTGTTCCAGTACCGAAAAAGGATGGTAAGGTCCGAATGTGTGTAGACTACAGGGATCTGAACAAGGCCAGTCCGAAAGATGACTTCCCACTGCCACACATTGATACATTGGTAGACAATACAGCTCGTTTCGAAGTGTTCTCTTTTATGGACGGTTTCTCGGGTTACAATCAGATTAAAATGGATCCAGATGATATGGAAAAAACTACCTTCATCACGCCGTGGGGAACCTACTGTTACAAAGTTATGCCATTTGGTTTGAAAAATGCTGGAGCCACCTACCAGCGGGCCATGGTAACTCTATTTCATGACATGATGCACAAAGAAATTGAGGTGTATGTCGACGATATGATTGCAAAGTCTCGAAGCGAAGATGATCATCTAGAGCACCTCCTGAAGCTGTTCAAAAGACTTAGAAAGTATCAACTAAGGTTGAATCCTGCCAAATGCACTTTCGGAGTAAGGTCAGGAAAGCTACTTGGTTTCATTGTTAGTCAACGAGGAATCGAAGTAGACCCAGACAAAGTCCGCGCCATCCAAGACATGCCGGCTCCTCAAACAGAAAAACAGGTCAGAGGTTTTCTGGGCAGATTAAATTACATATCTCGGTTCATTTCCAACATGACACCGACCTGTGAACCCATCTTCAAACTACTACGCAAAAATCAACCAGTGGTTTGGAATGAAGACTGTCAGCAGGCCTTTGACAAAATCAAAAGTTATTTGCAAGAACCGCCCATCTTGATACCTCCGGTTCCGGGAAGACCGTTATTCATGTACCTCACTGTTCTAGAAAGTTCCATGGGCTGTATGTTGGGTCAACAAGATGAATCTGGACGAAGAGAGCACGCCATCTACTACTTGAGCAAAAAGTTTACCGATTGTGAAAGTCGTTATTCACTCCTTGAAAAGACATGTTGCGCTTTAGCATGGGCCGCCAAACGGTTACGACAGTACATGGTTTGCCATACTACTCTGTTAATCGCAAAAATGGACCCAATCAAATATATCTTTGAAAAACCTGCTCAGACTGGAAGGCTTGCCAGATGGCACATGTTATTGTCAGAATACGACATCCAATATGTTACTCAGAAGTCTATCAAAGGCAGTATCTTGTCAGATTAGCTTGCCGAACAACCAGTTGAAGATGATGAGTCTGTTAAGCTCGATTTTCCTGATGAAGACATTATGGCAGTAAAAGATTGTGAAAAGGTTGGTCCTGTTGAAGACTCACCACCAAGTTCTCCTTGGAGGATGATGTTCGATGGTTCGTCAAATTATAGCGGGCATGGTGTAGGCGCTGTCTTAATGAATCCAGGAGGTGGTTACACGCCATTCACGGCTCGGTTGGATTTTGATTGTACAAACAACATTGCAGAATACGAGGCATGTATCCTTGGTCTCGAAGCGGCCATTGATCTCAAAATTAAAACTCTAGAAGTGAGCGGCGATTCAGCACTAGTCATCTACCAGGTCACAGGCGAATGGGAGACCCGACATGAAAACCTGGTCCCATACAGAGCATATATTGTCGACATGATCGAGTACTTTGACGAGATTACCTTCAAGCATGTACCCAGGTCTGAAAATCACATTGCCGATGCTTTAGCCATGTTGGCCTCCATGTGGAAAGTCCAAGATGTAAATGATGCTACTCTCATCCGGATTGAGCGAAAAACAGAGCCCGCTTACTGTCAAATGATCGACGAAGAAACAGATGATAAACCATGGTACTATGATATAAAGAACTTCCTGTTACAACAAGAATATCCGACCGATGCTACGTCTCTTGACAAGAAAACTTTAAGAAGACTAGCGTCAAAGTTCTTCCTCAGCAATGGTGTGCTTTATAAAAGAAATCATGACATGGTACTACTCAGATGCGTCGACAAAAGAGAAGCAGAGCTGTTAATGAAAGATGTCCATGAAGGGATCTTCGGTACTCATGCCAATGGGTACGTGATGGCCAGAAAGATTTTGAGAGCCGGGTATTACTGGTTGACTTTAGAGAATGACTGCATACAATTCTCCAGGAAGTGTCATAAATGTCAGATCTACGCAGATAAAGTGCATGTACCTCCGACATTGCTGAATGTACTGTCATCACCCTGGCCTTTCTCAATGTGGGGCATCGATATGATTGGGGCAATTGAGCCAAAAGCTTCCAACGGGCACCGTTTCATTCTAGTCGCCATTGACTATTTTACCAAATGGGTCGAAGCTGCTTCATACACCAATGTAACCCGACAAGTGGTGGCTCGCTTCATCAAGAAAGAGATAATCTGTCGATACGGGATTCCCAACCGAATTATCACAGACAACGGAACCAATCTGAACAACAAAGTGATGAAGGAACTGTGTGATGAATTCAAGATTGAACACCATAACTCCTCCCCGTACCGTCCGAAGATGAATGGAGCTGTTGAGGCAGCTAACAAAAACATCAAGAAGATTTTACAAAAGATGGTGAAAACTTACAAAGACTGGCATGAAATGTTACCGTTTGCTCTACACGGATACAGAACATCAGTCCGCACCTCAACAGGGGCAACCCCTTTCTCTTTAGTGTATGGGATGGATGCTGTACTCCCAATTGAAGTCGAGATCCCTTCGTTAAGGGTTATAATGGAAGCAAAGCTGGAAGAGGCAAAATGGGTCAGGGAAAGATTTGACCAATTGAATTTAATTGACGAAAAGCGTATATCTGCAATGTGTCATGGCCAGGTATATCAGAAAAGGATCAAAAGAGCCTTCGACAAGAAGGTCCGCATCCGGGAGTTCAGAGAAGGTGAGCTTGTATTGAAGAAGATCTTACCAGTCCATAAAGACGCCCGAGGAAAATGGATGCCTAACTATGATGGCCCCTTCATTGTGAAGACAGTTTTCTCAGGAGGATCGTTGATTCTCACAACCATGGATGGAGAGCAGCTTACTCATCCAATAAATTCTGATGCAGTCAGAAAATATTACGCCTAAGAAAAGCCCGATAAGTCAAAAACTCGCAAGAGCGGCTTATGCAAAAGTTAGGGTAAAAAGAAAAAGAGAAAAAGAGAAAAGAATTGAAAGCTCGCTAAGTTGAAAACCCGAAAGGGCGACTTAGGCAAAAATGAGCGTCCCGGTGGATTGAAAACCCGAAAGGGCGATCCAGGCAAAAATTAGGGACAAAGGCGTTTCACTGCATCAGAAGGTTGTCACCAGTGCAGCAAGTTACACAGAGAAAACTCACTTCCGGTTGCTCTCGTCAGAAGCAAGGATGTTGGTGGATTTCTAGTCTTTAGGGATAAATGGTCATGGGATTCAATGTAACCCTTCCACTTTTGCCATTTTTCACTTGTACAATGTTCTAGGGAATCTTGCCATTGGCAAGACCTCCTGCTTGAATAAAATCAGCTTCGAACCATTCTTTTGTTTGCAACTACTACTTCTCTTTATCATTTTTTGTTATGCAAAACACTGTTTATTTGACAAACGATGATTTTGAAAAACGTAAGAGGCAAAATTTTTCATGATAAAACTTGAAAAGGTCAATAAAAAACAAATGCTTTAAACTCGTGGAAAACTCAGTAAGATCATACTCACCCTGATGTCTCAAGGTGGCAGGAGCATTGATATACATTTGCATTTTTTCCCCAGTTGAAACACTTAGCAGATCTGTTCACTTGGTTCGCCTTTGGCCGTGTGTAGTAACCAAGACTAAGAAGCCATCATGTAAAGTTTTGAAGGATCCATCCTCCACAGGATTGCCAAAGACAGAGATTACTGGTACATCGCGGGCTGACCTGACTAAGCTCCGTTCCCCAGTACAGTTGAGATTATTTGCACCACTTAGCCTGGATTCAGTGTGGTTCTACCCTCTCCCCCGATTGTGGTATCTCATTTTCTGGTTGTTACCATCAAGTCCAGTTGTCACTGGCATTCATATGTTCTATCTCGTGGTTGTCACCACAGTCTTTTAAAAGTCCAGTCGTCACTGGCACCTTGTGTTTGTTGGTCGTCACCAACCTTTCCCCGGAAAAGTCCAGTTGTCACTGGCATCGCAAAATCCAATTGTAATTGGTACCCTTTCGTTGGTTGTCACCAATTTCCCTCAGTAAAGTCCAGTTGTCACTGGCATTGTTTAAATCCAATTGTTGTTGGTATCACTTGTTGGTCGTTACCAACTTTTTACTTTAAGTCCAGTCGTCACTGGCACCCTGTGTTTGTTGGTCGTCACTAACATCCCCAATCAAGTCCAGTTGTAACTGGCACCCTTCAACCGAACCGTGGTTAGTAATCATTATTGTTACATCCCCTGAAGTCCAGTCGTCACTGGCATCGTTAAATCCAGTTGCCATTGGTATCATGTGTTGGTCGTCACCAACCTCCCCTACTGAAGTCCAGTCGTCACTGGCGTCTTTTAAACCCAATTGTTATTGATACCTGAGTTTGGTTGTCACCAAATCCTCATAAAGTCCAGTCGTAACTGGCGCGCTCACCCAAATTGTTATTTGTGGTTGTTATTTAAATTCCCCAGTAAGTCCAGTCGTAACTGGCATTCTTATCCGGCATCACTGGTTGGTCGTCACCAAATCCCGTGAAAAGCCCGTTGTAACTGGTATGGTCGTTTATTCATTTAACATTCCATCGGTCGTCACCAATCCCACTAGCTAAAGTCCAGTTGTCACTGGCGTCCCCGTTTTCCTTATTTGTTTCCTCTGGGTTGGTAGTCACCAGTACCCCAGTAGGTCTTTGCTTTTCCAGTCTAGTCCCGGAGATCTAGTTGTCACTAGTATCCCCTGTGTGTTTGACTTTGTTCCTAGTCCATTCCTGGAGATCCCGTTTGAACTCTTCATTATAGGAAGGCCTCGTCTGATCATCCCCAGTGAGGTTGTCACCAATTTCCTTTATTCCCCATGTGAAAATTATTCTTTCCCCGGTGGAGTGCATCTCTTTCTCCAGTGAACGGTTGTCCTCGTCAGGTTCCGTTTCCCAGTCGGAGTTTCTCAGATGATATCATCTAGTCACGTCTGAACTATTTGATCCCCAGTAAAGTATGTCCCTTTTCCCCAGTGAACGGTTGTCCTCGTCAGGTTCCGCTCCTCCAATCAGAATTATGTTCTCAGTTGTTATCATTTAGTCATGTCTGAACTATCTGATATTCAGGTTTAAGTTTTCTCTTCCCCAGTGTGTGTCCTTCTATAAGGACGTTCCCGGTATGTCGAGTCTCCAGAGACTATTCCCCAGTGGATGGCAGTCTGTTTTTACCTTTTTGTGTGCCTTGCATTTTCAAGCATCATAAAACATCATTTAGGACTCATAGCATTTGGGCATTTATCCTTTGCATAACATCGGATCTAAGGTACAAAATTTCTGGTTCTTCTGTATTTAAATACCTCTCACTACGATCCCCCGAGGATTGTCATCCTCAGTTTCATCTAGTGAAGATATTTAAATAGGGGCAACTGTCATACCCCAAATTTTGACCACCTTAGATCCTCATTACCATTTTTAGAAGCATGATCATGCATTATCTAACCCTAAATCAGTGCAAGTTTATTATTGTCAAGTTACAGATGAATCAGGGTTCTCGCACCGACAAATTCAAAACAATCAAGGAATGATCAACCAATGATTTGGGCCAATTCAATCATGGAATGAAATCAAAGACAATATCAAAGTCAAATGGGAAGTCAATTTGAAGAAATCGTTTCAGAATCAAGAACAGTGCAGTCAGGAGGCCCCGATTAGGGTTTTTAACCAGTGGAAAGTCAACTGTGGTTTGACTTTGATGTTGGGAAATGTTTTAATGGTGGGAGTGAGGTCCATGAAGTTAATATAGGCTATTAAAGACTATTCAAGAAGTGTCAAAGTCCCAGGATGTCCAGAATATCAACGGGCGACTCGATCGGCACCGATCGATCGTACGGTTGACCGAAAAGTCAACTCCTTGAATTTTGAGAATTGGAATCCAAGTTGTGAATCAAAGTTGTTCCTTATGTCATAATGGACTTGCATATCAATTTTCATGGTCATTGGATCAAAAATGAGAGAGTAATCGAGAAATCGGGAAATTAGGGTTTTGAAAAGGGCTAAACCGTATCTCCTTAACCACACATCCAATTGAGTTGGTTCTAGTCTCATTTGAAAGCTCTTGACAAGTCCTACAAAAGTCCCATACTAGTCCACAACCAGAAAATGCATACTTTTTGAGATATAAGCAAAAACATTCCTAGAAGGGAAAATAACTTAGAAAATTTCTAAGTTATTTTCACCTTAAAAGCTAAAATCAGCCAACTTCAAGGGGGTTTTTCACCTAGTTTCAAATAGAATCAAGATTTCTGGCCAACATGAAAGTTTTAGTACTATGTGAGGGCTTTCTAAAAAGTACAAGTACATCTCAAGGGGATTTATGAGCTGAGAGATACATGTGTTCAAAGTTGGTAATTTGTCACTTTTGTCCCACATTGATGAATTTTGCAAAAACACCTCTAGCACTCAAGTGGATCAATTTCAATGCTACAAACTCCTTCTATATGATATATTAATCATTCTTAGCAGGTTAGAACAAAGAAATAACAAGGAGATAGCATGGAAATAAGAATGGTGAGTTCATTGCCAAAGTTGAAATATTTGACTTTTCCAAGCATGAGGTGGAAAGTCATTTCTGTTCCAGCCACTCTACCAGGCCTCTAGGCATTGATTCCTCTGTAAAAACATCATACAAACTTGCCAATTAAGTCAAGAAAACAGCTAGCAATCAGAAAAGCCAAGCAAGTGGTCATTTGGAAGAGAAAATATCAATGTTTCTTCATGGTGAAGCAAAATGACCAAGCAAGCTCCTCACTCATTTTTTCTATAAATAGGGACTTCAAACTCCTCATTTAGGACATGAACATCATTCTAAAAACCTGCTAGAAGCAAGCTCCTCATTACATTTCTCTCTCACACCAAATTTGCAAAATCTCCAAAGTTGTCAAAAATGCCCAAAAATCAGCATTTGCAACTTTGATGCTACTTTGAGTTCTATACATTCCAGACCTCAAACAACCATCCACACACTCTCTAAATCATATATATGAGGTGTACCAACCATTAAATCACCCAAAAAATCAAAAAATCAAAAAGTCAACATTCCATGGAACTTTCTTTGACTTAAGTCCTCAAAAACCACCAAAACTTGATCCAAGCACCTTGTTGATGTTTTGAACCCTTGTACACCTCAAATACAACATATATAAGCTGTCTAAACTCTCACCATCCATCAAAAGCTAGCAGATTTCATTTTGGCCTCCAAAGTGCTTTGTTTCTTAAAGTTCAAGAAAGCACACATACACCAAGTTCTTGATTCAGCATTTCTGGTTCTTTATTCTCAACATATTTAGGTTGCTTATCAACTCTCCAACAGGTGCGAACTGTCGTCACGGTTCTCGTACCAGAACAATTGCTTTGATTGCCATCATTGCTTTTCATCCTTAATCTTTTCCTTTGGTTGTCACCATAATTGCTTTGTATAATGTTTGTATTTTATTTTTATCCCCAAGCGACGAAGCTCGTTAGCTTTCGTCCAGTTGCCGACAATACTGTTCCTCCAAAGGAAGGTCTGTCCACTTGACTGTCAATGTCTTGGACCAAAATCTCTGCTATCCCTTGACTTTGTTAAGTCACCTTAACCCTAGACTAGAAGCCTTTAGACTTTGCTCGAAGTCTAAGAAACCCACCCATACTAGGAGTGTTCTTCAACTAGAACCCTAGGAAAGAGTTCGTCAACTCTGTGTAAGAATCATCGTCATGATTTCTTACTTCCCCCTTTTACAATTTAGTTTAGGGAGTTTTGTCAAACTCCACACAAACATCGTCATGTTTGTTCCCCTTTGAACCTTGATCATCATCAAGTGTTCTTTTCCCTTGTAAGGTGAACTACGATTGCTCTGATTCTATCCTAGTCAGGATACGTAGGCAAAAGGTGCGACGCCTTTGCGAGCAAACTTAGAAAACCACTTAGGCCTTTATTTTATTTTTATCCCAATTCCCAATTAAACCAATGCATGTTTCACAGCCTAGCAAGTAATAAACAAAAGGTTCCTGTAGAGTACTACAGATATTTAGGGTGCTAATACCTTCCCTAGATATAACCAACCCCCGAATCCCCGAATCTCTAAAGCGTTGTTGTTACATCGCACAAAAGGTTCTTTCTCTCTTTAGACCTATCCTTTGGATAAATTAAAGACCGGTTGTAAAAGAAATATGATTCAAGTTAATCAATAGCTTGATATCCAATTTTCACCGAAACAACTAGGCTAGGTGTTTCCGGGCCTGCGTGCTTGTAGCTTTTAGGCATGCATTCCCATTTTTGCTAAGTTATTTTTTCGGGCCTGCGTGCCCCCTCTTTTTTTTTTGCTGTAATTGACTATTGGGCTGGCGCCCCTTTTATAATACAATATTTTGTTTTTTTTGCAAGATTGAGCCCACGACATCCAATGCTGCAGTGAAGGGCCTTCCCAAGATGCAATTGTAATGACTTCTGCAAAGGATGACTAAGAATTGAGTATTGATGGACCATATGTCTCAGCCCTCTCCCATTGATACCATCAACTGTATATAGCAACAGGGGTGAGTGGTTGTCCCATCAAATGCCTTTAAATTTGAACCATCGTACGATATTAAGCTTCCTCGGTCCAGACCCATCTTTTTGAATAATGACGAGTAAAGAAGGTCACACGAGCTTCCCCCATCTATCATGATCCGCGAGACGTCGAATCGTCTCACAATAGTTATGACAACCAACTAGAATAATTCTTTAGGAATCCCTTCGACCTTCTCGGTGTCTCGGAACCCCAACATGGGCCGATTGAGGATGCTCGATTGAGAGCTACTTCCGCCCTTGTAAACAGCCATCATCTCGACTATATTTCTCTTAAACGTGCCTTCATAAAGGGGATTTGCCCAAGGTGCCTTCTAATGATGGCGGAAATATATGGGCGTTTCCTTTGCTAATATCTCCCTTTTCACTACATGGGTCGGATTCGTTAGCTTTTGCAGTGGTTTTATCCTTTGAGCATACTTCTTGGTCCCGTTTACCACCTTGGACGAATTCATTTAGCTGACATCTCTTGATCAGAGACTCGATCGCATCCTTGAGTTGAATGCAGTCATCAGTGTTGTGGCCATGCCCCTTATGGAAGTGGTACCCCTTTGACCTGTCCATCCGGGCATATTCTCGTATGCGTTAAAGGTCAAATTCCTGCTTTGCTAAACTAGATATTTGCACACTCTAGGTAGATTATTTCCGGGGAAGTGTTTAGAGGAGTGTATCTATCATACCGGTTGTATGTTACTTTATCAACATCCCTTATTCGCTGATGAAGATCCTTTTCTGATGGGCATTCAGAATGAATATTGATGGATAAGACTAGATTATTCAAACGAGTATTAAGTTTCTCCTATAATGTTACATATGGTTGAGCTAGGTTTAACATACCTTGAGTTATCCTCACCTTATTCTTTCGCAGTTTAGTGAGGAAATGATGATTACAAAGGAGACTATTCTCGAAGATCCAACATTCAAGAGATAATTCGGTTCCTTCAACTTCTATCGTGATCTGGGTGAATCGATTATGTATGATCACAGGCTCTCTTTGGCTCCTTGCATGATACAACTAAGGGCGACTATAATAACTAATTATCTTTTCTGCACAGTAAAATGAGCGGTAATTCGATCATAAAAATCCGTCCACGATTTAATAAAACCATCAGGAAGGCTATTAAACCATAGTCGTGCTAGTCCGACCAGCGTCAACGCCAATAACTTGCATTTGGAGGCATTGTCGGTGTAATAGTAGTTGAGTCGGTCGTTGACTGGTTGTACGCACTTGCCAGGATCCCGTTTCTCAGCGTGTTCCTCCAATTTTGGAGGCTTTTGCATTGATTTGGGGATATTTCTCTCCAAGATTCGAGCACACATAGGATTATTAGGTTGCCCTTGGTTTAGCTGATGTTTCTTACAATCAGGGGAGGGAGCATAACTCCCTCGGTTTTTGCCTGGACTCCTAGGGGGAGAATTAAACTTACCGCCTTTGGAGATTTTCTTTGATTTTTGGACTTTTCTTTCATCTTCCGCCACAAACGACTCTATCTAATCGGAGTGACTTTTCCTTGAGTCGACTTATTGCATCATATTTTCCTCCAAATGAAAGAACCTTTCATCCATCACCTTAGAGTTTTGTTATAGAAAGATGTTGTAAATACCATTAATCAACTCGTTTGCACCCTTAGATCTGAGGTTTGCCTCAAGAATGATAAAACTCACAAGATCTGAAGTGGCTCCATAGGAATTGGAGATGGAATCTCAAGTAGCGATGGTTGGATTTTTCTCATATGTGGTGGATGAAGAATCACGTCTGGTTGTTGAAGAGTGTTTGTATTGAGGTTACTTCGCCAATAGAGGGAGTAGTGTTTGGTTGAATGGAGGTTGTCGGTTCCACACCAGCAGCAGCCAAAACAACTTCACCTGTGGTGGCAGAACAAGTGGTTCTTGATCCAACAAATTGTACAAATTGATGATTTTCAAAAGTATTGAGAAATGGAGATCTGGAGAATCCATGTATCTCTATTAGTGTTGAACTCTGTTTTGTCGAATGCATTTGAATTTTATTCGATTCATTAAATCTTTTGGTTCGAAATCAAGGAGAGTCTCATGCTAGAGGAGTGTACTTGGAGATAGGGAATTATAAGATACGCGGGAATCAAGTGTCGATTCCCGCAAATGGTGGCACCGTTCTGTTATGGAACCAAAAATATGGTTAAGGGTTGATATTATTGAATGAATGATATAACTGAATTACAAAGTGTCTTTTTATATACACCTAAGTGACTTAACTACTAAGTAAAATAAAAAACTAAGTAACAAATCTTAAACCCTAATTAGCTTTGGGTTTGGGCCACACAACTCAACTTGAATTATATCTAATATCTCAACAATTTGCTGTAAAATATGAACAAGAAGAAGATGAATATGGTATGAAGAAAGTTACACAAAATAAATCTCAAAGTGTGTCTTTACACTAAGTTTCAGGTTCGATTCGTCCCTACCAACTTAGACAAATTGGATGCAAATGAGTTCTTCCCCACCAATTTAGACAAATTGGATGCAAATGAGTAATCCAAAAAATCTCCTTCAGGATAATTATTTGCAATAATTTAACAAATAAAACCAAAACATGTTATACTCAAGTGTGGAACTCGTTACCTTTGAATCAATATCAAAAGCCTTAACCACTATACTACATAGCCATTTATTATTCAAATGATTCATAACATTTATTTAATCATTATGAATTCATATTTGTGAAATTTCTCCAACAATCCCCTACCATTTTTATAATATATCTAAATCTATTATTCAAGAAGTTTTATGGTTTCAAATAAAGATATCTTACAATTTAAATTAATACTTAATAAGTTAAGTTTTTACTCATCCCCGAATAGATTGGTAGACAAGCTTTGAACCAATTATTCATTAGAACAAGTGTGCATAACTCACACATGAAATCTCGGTATCATTGATCTAATTATCAATATGAGACATTAAATAAGGCCTTGTGTCTCATATTCTTTTCATGATAATTTAAGAGTCATGCCCTTGAACTCTATGAAACGGCACCACTTTGAAAGTGAGAAAAATATACAAGAAGGGGTCTTGAATTGTGTTTTCTATTTTCTTAATTTACGTCTGATCAAAGTTCAAAATTTAAACTGGTGTTCAGATTCTAATTATATTTAGCAGCAAATGTTAACAGAAGCAAATAAATAATAGTAGAAGACACAAAGATTTATATTGGTTTCTCCCAATTGGGAGTAGTCTAGTCCCCTTGCTTCACAAGATATTTTCACTATAACCAAATCATGATTACAATTGCTTATGCATTTTGCATAAGTCTTTTACACAGCTCAGAACCTAGGTCCAAGGCTTCTTGCTCAAGTCCTACAGACTCAAGACTTCTGCTCCAAGTTCCATGAAACGAGCCTTCCTACTCAAACCCCTCAGGTTCAATACTTCTGCTCCAAGTTCCACAAATCGAGCCATCTTTCTCAAGCACATAGCATGAGACTTACATGACTCAAGCATCTTGGCGAGAGACTTCCTTGCTTGTATCCCAATGATGTAATACTTTTGCTCAATGAATCCACTTAATTAAGACTTACATTGCTTAAGCACATATCATGAGACTTACATGGCTCAAGCTTCTTGGCAAGAGACTTAATCTAAACTACTAAACAAGTTCAGCAGAATAGAGAACAATGTGTATTTGATACTAATATTAGAGGTACGGAAAATCACCATAACAAAGACCTAAAGCTCTTAAGATTTCTAAGATATTCAATGTATAAGAAATCTTAAGGCGTTTACATTTACAACCTACAACAAAAAATCTGCATACGATAGAGTTGATAATTCATGATCTTGTTACTCCTTCATCTGGTCAATCCTCGTTGAAGATTCAATTTGAACCTTCAACAACTTATATATCAGTTGCAACAGACTAGCCGTTGGAAGAGATAACTTGATAAAGTGTCTTTGCTTTACTCTATAGCACAAGAGGCCTTGAAGATAGATACACCAAAAGATCTTGATCCATTATGTAACATATTTAACCATTGAGTCTTCAAGAAGATCATCTACTATAGAATTATTGAGAGTAGATATCCATAAAACATGTCAACCTTTCTTGAGCCTTGTGAACTCAGACTCCAGCTGACAAACTGATTTGATAGTGCAAGTTGCTTTATACACTACGGACAACTTCAGCTTTATCACCAACTATAAATGATACCAGAAGCCAACTTACATTCAGTAAATGTAGAGACAATTATGTTGCTTCTTTTGATGTTGAGGTCTTTAGCTTCAGAGTCTATGTCAAACATCACTTAACAAGTGTTCTTCAGATTCTGCACCACTAGAAGCTAGCAATTCAGCTTCTCTCAAGTGTGCCTTTATATATCAGATTCTGTATATAAATATTTACAGGTATTATAACCTACATACAAGAAACACATATCAAACATAACCATTTTTCTTTAAATACTTTGTCATCATCAAAACCTAAGGAATATATGTCATGAACAAATATTGTTCTAACAATCTCCTTCTTTTTTATGATGACAAACATAAGTATTTAAAAGAACAATGTTGGTCAGTTATAATTTTCTTTGCAACATCAGAGTATGAGGTTTGTAAGCTCCCCCTAAGTCTTATAGTCCAAAGTTGAGTTCGGTGACCCAGCCTAAGTACTACTTTTAAGAAAAAGTAATTTAGTTTTCTTAGTAACACCAGAGTCTGAGGTTTGTAAGCTCCTCCTTAGTTCTATATTTAAGAAAACCAAAAATAATATTTTTACTTTCTTTGGCAATAATAAAATACGAGATTTGCAAGCTCTTTTTGAGTCTGATAGGCCAATGTTGATGTTTGTAAGCTCTTAGCTATATGTACAAGAAAGTTAAAATGTTTCTCCCGAGCAAGATAACCATAATAATATAAATTTAAATAACAAAATTATAAATGATCACTACGTACATACGGAATAGGTTCGACGAGTTCTGTTTCTAATTAAATACTTACTATTATTTCTCCCCCCTTTTGTCACATCAAAAAGAATAAAAAGATAAAAGAAAAAAACAGAGAATTACAGTCATAAATGCATAACAAACCATCATTACAAGATCAGTTTCCAAGAATTGAAAAAATGATCAAGTAACAAGGGTCATTAAGGATTATGCAATGCAGTTATTGGTCGTAATAGTCCAAAAAAATCAAGTAAAGGATCTTTATTTTTTCTATTAGGATACTTAGAAGTCATTATAAAAGCAACCAACATCTAGTTAATTTTCATCAACATATACTATAGTCATGAAGTTATCAGCTGAGAGTAACAAAACTTCTGTAGTGACAGAAATCACACAAAGCTCTACGAGTCTGAGTGTCTAGAACCTTCATAAATAAGAAGTTTCTGAATCATATACTACTGAGCATATGCCCTCTACAAATATTACTTCAGAGGAAGCTACATCAGTAGTTCATCAACAACCTACAGAAGTAGGTTCTCCAGTAGCTGCGATGAAGCCAAGAAAGTACTCTGTGAAAAGGTCAAGGAGAAGAAGGTTCAACAAGATGTTTTACCGTTCTATTATCCCATAAGAAAATGAGGAAGATATTGATGAAGATGAATTAGAAATTGACTATGGCAACTACTTCTTCTACAAGTCAAAGGACTACTTATATAGAGATATATTCTAAGAACATACAATTCCTTTTGTAAATGTATTTTATAATCCTTTAGCCTGATTTAATAAAGAAGTTTTTGATTAATATATTTTTATTTACATTGCATGCAGACAACCACTTAATTTCACCTTTTTTATTTTTTGATAAAGCATTAGTGAGGTAATACTGAAACCAGAAGCAACAATTAACATGTTAACTATAATACTTACTACTGTTAAAAGAACCTTAATAGGTCAGACTGCTAGATAACATTTTCAAAAGTCATCATTAAAATATTGATTTGACTTAATTAATATTAAAATAACAAATACTCAGGATAATGAATGTAACAAGTCTATAAAAACTCATAGTAGACTCATTTTCATAATCATTTTAATCTTTAGAACACCAATATGCATACACAAAAACAAGTATGGGTTCCAAAGAGAGATTTCAGAAAGGTAGCCATACTAAATGCAACAACTCAAGCAAAAAAAAACGCAAAGCAACAACTAAAGGATATACTAGCAAGAAGTGTAGAAGCACATTTCAATCTCAAAGTTTTGATGATGTCAACAAAGACTCAAGCTCATTCCATGATTGCAAGTAAAAAGTCAGGGCTTTCAAAATTGATCAAGATCAAGACTATGGAATATTGTCAAGCAATTTCAAGAATCATGTGCAAATGATCATTCAACTTTCAAGATTTGGACTCAAGTTTCAGTATATCAATTTTCACTCCTTTAATTGATATTCAAGTGTTCAAATATTTTATCATGATAACATATTGCATTTGCATGGTTTTAAAATCATTTGAATTGGTATAACACTTTTTAACTCAAGCATTTTTCTGAGTTTTAACAGTGTTAACCGATTAACCATATGGGTTAATCGGTTAACGGCCTTAAAATTTTGAATTCTCTGAGCCAACGTTCAAGTGTTAACCGATTAACCTATATGGTTAACCGATTAACACTGAACGAATTTTGAAAAATTGTTTCTTTTTAAATTCAAATTTTGTTTGAATGTTATACCTTTTCATGTTTTGATTCATACTCAATTATACCTTTTTGAAATGGTGTTTTGCTCATATAAATTCTAAAAATTTCAAATTGAAAAACACCTCGAATAATTTTCAAAATATTCATTGAATCAAATTCACTACTTTTCAAATATTTTCAAAAAGTGTTCATATTGTTCATACAATTTCATATCCAGATTTTTGAACAGTTGTATTGATATTGAAGAGTGGATTTTGATCAAAAGGAGAAGATCAATCATTAGATTGATATTATCATTGTATTACTTTCAAAATTACAAAAATATAAAGTTATTTCTATTTGTGACTTGTGATCCAGGATTGTTGGACACAAGGGTTAGTGTTTGCAAGAGGATTGTTCTTGCACACTAGTTGTTGATTAGTTGTTAGTTTGTAGGCCTCACCGGTTGATGGTGTGATAGGTTGTACTTTCTAAAACTATAGTGAAAACTCTCTTTCATGTGGAAAGGGGAGTGAAGTACCTTCAGATTGTGAAGAGAACCACTATAAATCTCCGTGTTCATTTTTTTTTCATTTTGTCTTTACTGCTTTCCTCACCAAGAACTTAAAGAAGAAAAATTCAAGAGGTTTGAAAAACCCGAAAAAATTTCTAAACCCTAATTCACCCCACCTCTTAGGCATACTCTGAACTTACAATTGGCATCAGAGCAGGTTAAGGTAACCTGTTCCTAACGATTCAGTATGGCTTCCGCTAGCACCAACCCGGTTTTCAAAGACGGTGGGAGTAGTAATAAACCACCACTGTTTTCTGGAGAATATTTCGATTTCTAGAAAATCAGAATGAAGGCACATCTTGAAGCCCAAGGAGAAGGTATATGGGAAGCAATCGAAGAAGGACCACACAATCCAGTAAATGTGGTCAATGGTGTTGGAACCGCAAAGTTGAAAAGCACGTATGATGAAAATGATAAGAAAAAGATTCTTAATGAGAAGAAAGCAATCAACATACTCCAAAGTGCTCTCAGTATGGACGAATTCTTCCGTGTATCACAGTGTAGATCGGCAAAAGAGATTTGGGACACCTTGGTAGAAACGCATGAAGGAACCGCTGAAGTAAAAAGATCAAGACTCAACACTTTAAGTCAAGAATATGAGATGTTCCGTATGCAGCCCGGTGAATCTATTGTTGCCGTACAAAAGAGATTCATTCATCTAACAAATCATTTAATTGCTCTCGGGAAGACCTTCACCAATGATGATCTCAACCTGAAAGTCCTAAAATCCTTGACAAGAGAATGACAACCAAAGGTGACCGCTATTTCGGAAAAGAAGAGTCTCTCAACGATGACATCTGCATCCTTATTTGGCAAACTTCAAGAGCATGAATTGGAACTTGGAAGACTCGAGAAGCACGAAAGTCAAGAAAAGAAGTACAAAGGAATTGCCTTGAAGATTGACACAAAGGATGACAAAGACGACGAAACTTCCGAAGATGAAAGCTTCATGCTTCTTGTAAAGAAGCTTGGTAAGTTTTTTTAATAATAATAAAAATTCCTCTTTTCCTAAAAAGAATAGACATTTCAGGAAAAAGGATGCATCCACATCGAATCAAGAAGTCACATGCTACGAATGTGGGAAGTAAGGTCACATAAAGCCGGATTGCCCGAAACTTGCAAAGAAAGGAGGATTCAAAGGCAAGAAGGATTTCAAAAATAAAAAGGCTTATGTTGCTTGGGACGATAACGAGATAAGTTCATCATCGGAGTCGGAAAGTGATGAATGTGCAAATATGGCTCTTATGGCGTCACATCATTCCGATGAAGAAATTGATGAGGTTAGTAACGATTTTTCTATTTATGATAATGATGCACAAGAAGTCATAGATGAACTTCTAAAAGAATGCAAGACTTTGTATAAAAGCATCTCATCTCAAAAGAAAAGAATTTCATTTTTAGAAGAACAAAATACTGTTTTCATGAAAAATATTGAAAATGAAAAACAAAAATTGTTGGATGAAAAACAAAGTCTTGTATGCAAAAATTGTGAATCCTTATCTTTTCAAATTGTTCAACTTAAAAGAGTTTTGGAAAGATACGAAAAAGGTCAAATTGGCTTGGAGGAAATTCTTAGGCACCAAAGGTATCCTAATGATAAAAGTGAACTAGGATATTCTAAGTTTTCCAAGCCAAGCACAAGTGAAACCATTTTTGTGAAAGCAAGTGAACAAGTTGTTAAAGAAAAGGCAAACAATTCTAAAACTATGCATCAAAGTCATAAAAAGGTAAAAGATTTAATAATATTTTTATGATCTCTTTTGATGACTCTTCCTTGAAGGTAAAATGTCTTATGGCGAACAACAACGAGGCATGGCTATGGCATAAAATATCTGCTCACATTCACATGGAGCATTTAAACAAGTTGATAAAGCATGATCTAGTTGTTGGTCTTTCGAAGATAAAATTCATCAAGGATAAGTTATGCGATGCATGTCAAAAGGGGAAACAGACCAAGACAACTTTCAAATCCAAGCAAGTGGTTTCTACATCAAGACCACTTCAATTGTTGCATATGGATCTCTTTGGTCCATCGAGAACGAAAAGCTTCAGAGGTAATCTTTATGCTTTAGTTATTGTTGATGATTTCTCTCGATACACATGGACATTGTTTTTAGTGCAGAAAAATGATGCTTTCAAAGCATTCAAGAAGTATGTGAAGCAAATTCAAAACTAGAAGTCACTCACCATAGCCTCCATAAGAAGCGACCATGGTGGAGAATTCCAAAATTCAGATTTTGGAGATTTTTGTGAAGAGCATGGAATCTCTCACAATTTTTCCGCACCAAGGACTCCTCAACAGAACGGTGTCGTAGAACGGAAGAATAGGTCACTGGTAGAGCTTGCTAGAACAATGCTTAGCGACTCGGATCTTCCTAAATATTTATGGGCAGAGGCGGTTAGCACGACGTGTTTCGTAAGCAACTGTGTCAATATTCGACCAATTCTCAAGAAGACTCCGTATGAGCTGTTCAAGGGTAGGAAACCAAACATAGAATTTTTCCACATATTCAGATGCAAATGTTTTGTTCTCAACAACAATAAGGAAAATCTCGGTAAGTTTGATGAAAAGTCCGACGAAGGTTCTTCACAACAACAAGGAGAAACTTCAAAGAATCAAGCATACCACAAGAAGATGTCACTCAAATCATCGAAGAACATCAAGATCTTCCGAAGGAACGGAGAACGCGTAGAGATCACCCGATAGATAAAGTTATTGGTGATATTAGCCAAGGCGTTGCAACTCGACTAAATCTTAAGGATGCTTGTCTCAACCTGGCTTTTGTGTCTCAAATTGAACCAACCAAGATTGATAAAGCCTTAGGCGACGACCAATGGATTGTAGCGATGCAAGAAGAACTCAATCAATTCGAAAGGAATCAAGTTTGGAGTCTCGTACCAAGAACGGACAACAAGCACATCATAGGAATGAGATGGGTGTTTAAGAACAAAATTGACGAGAATGGGATCATAGTTTATAACAAAGCAAGATTGGTCGCACAAGGCTACAACCAGGAGGAAGGAATTGATTTTGATGAAACGTTTGCTCTAGTAGCAAGGTTAGAAGCAATTAGATTATTACTTGCTTACGCTTGTTCTATGAATTTTCAGTTGTTCCAGATGGATGTCAAAAGCGCTTTCCTGAATGGATACATCAATGAAGAAGTCTATGTCAAACAACCTCCGGGTTTTGAAGACTTCAAAAATCCCTCGCATGTTTACAAACTGAAAAAGGCACTCTACGGACTGAAACAAGCACCAAGAGCATGGTATGACCGCCTTAGCAATTTCCTATGTGAAAAGGAATTTACAAAAGGAAAGGTTGACAAGACGCTTCTCATAAAGAAGATCAAGGGTAACACCTTATTGGTTCAAGTCTATGTCGATGACATCATCTTCGGATCAATAAACAAAGAGCTTTGCGAAGAATTTTCACTTATGATGCAAGGAGAATTCGAGATGTCCATGATGGGAAAATTGAATTATTTTCTTGGACTACAAATCAAGCAAACAAAGGATGGCATCTTCCTCAACCAATCCAAGTACTGCAAGGAATTGTTGAAGAAATTCGATATGGATAGTTGCAAGGTGATGTCCACTCCTATGGGATCCAGAACATACGTTGATCAAGATGAATCTGGTACTCCAATTGATATTACAAAATATCGAGGTATGATCGGTTCATTATTATATTTGACGGCAAGCCGTCCTGACATTATGTTTAGCATTTGTTTGTGTGCACGCTTTCAAGCAAGTCCGAAGGAATCACATCTCACCGCCGTGAAGAGAATCATAAAGTATCTCAAAGGAACAACGAACGTCGGATTATGGTATCCAAAAGGTAGTACTTGTTCTTTAATTAGTTATTCTGAAGCTGATTATGCAGGATGTAAGACCGATAGAAAAAGCACGAGTGGTACGTGTCACATTCTCGGGAATACACTAGTATCATGGGCCTGCAAGAAGCAAGCGTGTGTGGCACTCAGTACAGACGAAGCAGAATATATTGCAGCAGGAAGTTGCTGTGCACAAATTCTATGGCTCAAGCACAACTCCTCGATTACGGTGTAGATCTCGGTTGCATTCCTCTTCGATGTGATAATACAAGTGCCATCAATATTACAAAGAAACTGGTCATGCATTCAAGGACAAAGCATATAGATATCCGACATCACTTCCTTCGAGATCACGTACTAAATGGAGATGTAGATGTTACTTTCGTCGATACACACAATCAACTCGCCGACATCTTCACCAAACCATTGGCAAAAGAACCTTTTTTCAAAATTCGACGAGAACTTGGGATTCTCGATGAAGGTGATATCTGATCCTTTCTCTGGTTTATGTTTGAATAATGTATGTTTTCCAATGTTTGTGCATTCTGTTTTTAGCATTTTCCAAAACTCGCGTGTGTTAATCGATTAACCTATAGGCTTAACCGATTAACACTGTTAATTTTTCACTTCTGTCTTAAATTTTTAATGTGTTAACCGATTAACCTATAGGGTTAACCGATTAACACCGATACTTTTTATTTTGGAAATTAATTTTTTAATGTGTTAACCGATTAACCTATATGGTTAACCGATTAACACTGTTAAAATTTTCAAAAATCAGAAATGAAAAATTAATTAAAATTTTGGAAAATTAAATGTGTTATTTATGTGTGGTTAATATTTTCTTGAACATCCAAATCACTATCCAAAGAATTCTTCTTCTTCTTCTTTGACTACACTTTTGGACTTCCAACAAATAAAACCCACTCAAATAACTCCTCATATTAAAAACCCTATCCTCCATCTCTTTCATCTCCATCAAACCCTAAAACTTCAAGAATCCAGAACCCTCAGAATCTCTCAAACTTCATCCATGGCATCATCTCACAAAGGCAAGAGAATGTTACCTGAACATGACTTTGCATCAGTTGGAGACAACATTCCTATGGAGACAACCAAGAAACGCCGGATGGATTTCAAGGTTCGTATCCGTCATATTCTGTCGGTAAAGTACGTAAACCTTAAGGCTTTTCCTGCTTCATCCTTTGATTTTCCTGCTCTACTTAAATATCAGAAGATAGATAAGTTTGTTTCTGATTCTGGAAATTGTTACCATGATTTGGTTAAAGCATTTTTGAATAAGTTATCTGTGTATTTGAATGCTGTCGATGAGCACATTATGGAAACCACTGTTCGAGATTGCTTCTTGAAAAAGAATCTGACAGATATTGCTGCGAAGTTGAAAATTCCATCCTCTAGCTACTTTCTCCGGAAAGGAGTTAACCACGTGGAAGGACCGTGGTCTAACTATGACAAAATGGAATGTTATTATCAGATCTACAGGTTTCCAAAGGAGAATGTTGTAGCAAATCAACGAACGGCTCGCATGCTCTGTTATGCAAAAAATATGACGGTTTCGGACTGGATGCTACATTACATAATCTGCTATGTGCTAATTCCGAAGGATTCGAATCATGCTCAGATCAATGACCTGGAAATGCAGCTTCTTTTCGCAATCAAAAACAAGATAAGGGTAAATTAGATTTTGACAATCATGTACCATCTTCAACAACAACTTTCTTTGTCGACACGTCTTCCTTATGCAAGGCTGATTTCAAGAATCCTTGAATTGACGGATTTGGACCTTAACAGGGAACCATTCACCAAGATGAAACCAAAAACCAATGAGATAAATGATATCACCATTGTTAAAAACACTGGTATTATTAAAGACGTTGACATCACTTATAAGTATGCAGGCGAAGGATCCGCCTCAAACCAAGCCTATCCCGTTCCCGAAGGGGGTATTACAAATGAGTTTCTCTATACTACTATGATGACCCAACATCGGGAAACTATGAATTGTCACCGAGAAACCTCCAGGGCAATTGCTTCACTTTGCAACCTTATCCTTACCGCTCATCCTTCCAACCCCGGGATTGTTGAAGAAGAATATGCAGATGATGAAGGTAGTGAAGATGAAGAAGCAGAAGACGTGGATATGTCCGATGAAGATGTTTAGGAAATATTTGTTTTTGTTGCTTTTAATGTTTTTTCTTTCCGGATTATTGTTTAAGTTTTTAAGTTGTAACCGTACATAATTTGTTGCATTTCTATGCTTGCTGCACTTTTATTACGATCTATTATGCTGTGCTTGATTATATGCTGTCATGTATGTCGATATTGCTTTTGTTTGGTTTTGTAAGCTCCTTCCTTTTTGTTAATGACAAAGGGGGAGAAGAGCTTGCTGTCTAATATCTCTCTGTGCAGAACTTTTTTGCCTCAGTTTAGATAGGGGGAGTTGCTGGACATAGGGGGAGAAACAAGAAGCAAGCATAGAACGAACATCCTCAAAAGATATTGCACAAGACACACTTGTTTGTCATCATCAAAAAGGGGGAGAATGTAGAAGCACATTTCAATCTCAAAGTTTTGATGATGTCAACAAAGACTCAAGCTCATTCCATGATTGCAAGCAAAAAGTCAGGGCTTTCAAAATTGATCAAGATCAAGACTATAGAATATTGTCAAGCAATTTCAAGAATCATGTGCAAATGATCATTCAACTTTCAAGATTTGGACTCAAGCTTCAGTATATCAATTTTCACTCCTTTAATTGATATACAAGTGTTCAAATATTTTATCATGATAACATATTGCATTTGCATGGTTTTAAAATCATTTGAATTGGTATAACACTTTTTAACTCAAGCATTTTTCTGAGTTTTAACAGTGTTAACCGATTAACCATATGGTTTAATCGGTTAACGGCCTTAAAATTTTGAATTCTCTGGGCCAACGTTCAAGTGTTAACCGATTAACACTGAACGGATTTTGAAAAATTGTTTCTTTTTAAATTCAAATTGTGTTTGAATGTTATACCTTTTCATGTTTTGATTCATACTCAATTATACCTTTTTGAAATGGTGTTTTGCTCATATAAATTCTGAAAATTTCAAATTGAAAAACACCTCCAATAATTTTCAAAATATTCATTGAATCAAATTCACTACTTTTCAAATATTTTCAAAAAGTGTTCATATTGTTCATACAATTTCATATCCAGATTTTTGAACACTTGTATTGATATTGAAGAGTGGTTTTTGATCAAAAGGAGAAGATCAATAATTAGATTGATATTATCATTGTATCACTTTCAAAATTACAAAAATATAAAGTTATTTCTATTTGTGACTTGTGATCCAGGATTGTTGGACACAAGGGTTAGTGTTTGCAAGAGGATTGTTCTTGCACACTAGTTGTTGATTAGTTGTTAGATTGTAGGCCTCACTGGTTGATGGTGTGATAGGTTGTACTTTCTAAAACTATAGTGAAAACTCTCTTTCATGTGGAAAGGGGAGTGGAGTACCTTCGAATTGTGAAGGGAACCACTATAAATATCCGTGTTCATTTTTTTTTCATTTTGCCTTTACTGCTTTCCTCACCAAGAACTTAAAGAAGAAAAATTCAAGAGGTTTGAAAAATCGGAAAAAATTTCTAAAGCCTAATTCACCCCCCCCCCCCCTCTTAGGCATACTCTGAACTTACAAGAAGATGACTTTAGAACCACACACCTCTTCGGCATCCTTTGTGAATACACGCAGAAGAGGAAGAACTTCCGAGTCTAAACACAGAAATCAACTGAGAAAAGAGGTTGTGAAGTTTGCCAAGGAAGAATGGCAAGATTATTTAAATAACCTAGACATGTTAGATGATCCTAGGGAATACCTTAGGGCAAATCCAACAGATTAGAAAGTCTAAATAATTTATAGTATCTTCTAGTTTATTAATAAGAATTATTGCACGTTTTGAGTTCTTAATCCAATTTCTTTTATCCTTTTGAACAAAAATATATATAACAGTTAAACTGCACAACAATATTGTGAGATATTGGATCGAACTCTAGTGTTGTCGACTGAGATAGCTGTCACGATTTGACAGGAGAGAGACGTAAAGTCGAAGATTGTTCACATGGTGATGTCAAAGTGTTTACATACTGTAGTCAAAGTCAGTTTTAGTATGTAGTGTCAAATTATTATGTCGAATTAGACCTTGTGTTAAGGATCCAATTGTTTAAGTTAACTTGTACCCTAAGTTATCTTGTAATGAGTAATTGCTAAAAAAAACCATTAGTTTAGTATGTTAGGTTTTATTATAAATAACATATTAGTCTCTCATCTTAAGAGTGGTGTGACAAATCCTAATTAGGGAGGGTTATTTGTTATTCTTGAGTACTTGTAATTTGATTTAAAGAGAAAGTAAAGAATAATAATTATAACCAATCCTTGTTGTTCTTCTTATTTTTCATGTTAACCCTAACCCTTGTGTGTTTCTTGATCATAAAGAAACCGTTTATACTTTGTTTCAAGATATCATTTTTCACAACAAATTGGTGCGGTGAGCATGAAGAAATATGTCGTCAACAAAGTATGAGATTTAAAAGTTCACCGGAGTAAACGACTTCGGCCTGCGGTGCTTGAAGATAAAAGCCATACTGGTTCAGCAGGGTTGTTTGGAAGTATTGAAGGGAGAGGCAGCCATGAATGTTGCGTTAATAGAAACTGAAAAGACGAGCATGATAGAGAAATACCACAGCGTAATATTGATGAGAATTGGTGATAAGGTTCTCCTACAGGTATCAAATGAGACTACGACGTCAGGGTTATGGTTGAAACTTGAAAGTTTGTACATGACTAAATCTCTGGTGAATCGAATCTACCTGAAGCAAGATTTGTATTCATTCAAAATGAGTGAAGACAAAGTGTTGACTAAGCAGTTGGATATGTTCAATAAGTTGATTCTTGATCTTGAAAATATTGATGTCAAGATCGATGATGAAGATCAAGTATTGTTGATGTTGTGCGCTTTACCCAGAACACATGCTCACTTCAAAGAAACTCTCTTGTATGGAAGGGACTCCCTGAGATTTGAAGAAGTTCAATCAACCTTGTACTCTAAGGACTTAAACGAACGAAAGAAGTATAAACCTTCGAAGGTTGGTGAAGGCTTGGCTGTTAAGGGAAAATCCTTGCGAAAGGATGGTAAGTTTGACAAGAAGAAAGGTAAAAATAAGCAGAAGTCTTATAGTGGTGAGGCATCTAGTATTTGATGCTATCACTATAAGAAGGAAGGTCACACAAGAAGGGTAATAACAATGCAACCATTATACAAGATGTCTTCGACTCATCTGATGTCTTGGCGGTTTCAAGCAGTGACTCAAGAAAAGAGTGGATTATGGATTCAAGTTGCACTTGACACATGACTCTAAACAGAGAATTGTTCGAGGAGCTAAGTGGTCAAGATGGTGGACCAATGCTGCTAGGAAACAACAAAGCTTGCAAAATTGCAGGTATTGGATCTGTGAGATTCAAGCTCCATGATGAGTCAATAAGGCTATTGAATGAAGTCAGGTATATACCTGATTTGAAGAGAAATTTGATTTCTCTTGGTGAATTCGACAAGAAGATATATGTTTTTCAAGGAGAGAAAAGTATCTTATGATTCATGAATGGGTCGAAGGAAGTCTTGAGAGGCGTGAAGAAACAAGGCTTCTATACCCTTGAGGCTGAAGCTGTAAGTGGTTCGACAAATGTTGCATCCACGAAACCTTTTTTGAAGACAAAAATTTGACAATTGAGATTAGGTCATGTCACTGAAATGAATCTGGTCGAATTGGAAAAACAAAATCTGCTTGGTGGAGACAGAGTCAAAAAGCTGAAATTTTGTAAACCCTGTGTACTTGGAAAAACTTGCATAGTGAAGTTCAACAAAGGCAAACAAAGAAAACATAGATCCCTTGATTACATCCATGCTGATCTTTAAGGGCCTACAAGGTGTTTATCACATTCAGGAGCAAGGTATTTTCTATCCATAGTTTATAATTATTCTAGAAAGTTATGGGTATTCATCCAGAAGACTAAGGATGAAACTTTTGAGAATTTTAAAGGTTGGAAGACTCTGGTCAAAAATCAGACTAACAGAAAGGTCAAGAGGTTGAGAACCAACAATGACCTTGAATTTTTCAATGAGGCGTTCGATAGATTTTGTGTTGCCTCAGTTATTGCAAGGCACACAACTACTTCAGGTACTTCATAATAAAATGGTTTGGCGGAAAGGTTTAATCGAACTACTTTTGAAAAAGTTAGATGCATGTTGACTAGTGTTGGGTTAAAGAAGGTGTTTTGGGCTAAGGGTGTTTCGACAACAACATATCTGATAAAAAAATGTCCTTCGACTGCGTTAGATGTGAAGACACCCTAAGAGTATTTGGTTGTGTGATCTATGCTCACATTAGGCAAGACAAGGTCGAACCTAGAGCTCTGAAATGCATGTTCATGGATACCCTGAAGGAGTCAAAGCTTATAGGATATGGTGCCTAGAGCCAGGTCACAGGAGGTGTATCACCATTAGAGATGTAGTTTTTAATGAAGCTCAGATGACTTTAAAGAAAACTGATGATGCTGACAAAGAGGAACAAGGAGAGATTCCTGTTGAGGTGGATCATGTTGATGTTGAATTGTGTATCCCATATGAAGTCGAAGAAGAAGCAGTCGATGTTGTCGAAGATGAGGAGACTGATAATGACTACCTGCTAGAAATAGAAATCAAGGAGATTCATCAAGCCACCTCATAGACTTGGGTATGCATATCTTATAGCTTATGCCTTAATCTCTGCAAGTGAGGTTCTAGACGAAGAACCTAGAGACTATAAGGAAGTTATGAGGAGTCAAAATAAGACTGAATGGCTAAAGGCCATGGGTGATGAGATGAAATCTCTTCATGATAACAACACCTAGGAACTGATCAAGATACCTGTTGAAGCTGGGTTAGTCAACTGTAAGTGGATTTTCAAAGTTAAGGAAGGAACCGAAGGAGTGGTGTCTAAGATATACAAGGCAAGGTTGGTCGCTAGGGGATTAAGTCAGAAAGAAGGTGTCGACTTCAATGATGTGTTCTCGCCTGTTGTAAAGCATAGATCCATTAGAATGTTGCTTACCGCAATGGCATAGTTCTACCTTGAACTAGAAAAGATAGATGTGAAGAATGCGTTCTTGTATGGTGATCTTGATAAAATAATCCTGATGAGGCAACCTGAAGGGTATGTCGAAAAAGGGAAAGAAGATTATGTGTGCAAGTTGAAGAGATCTTTATATGGACTGAAACAATCTCCTCGACATTGGAATAGAAAATTCAACAAGCTCATGACACACATAAGTTTCATTAGAAGTCAGTTCGACCACTGTGTTTACTTCAGATTCCAACCTGGCAATTCATTTGTTATTTTGTTGCTTTATGTAAATGATATTCTAATAGTAAGCAACAATGTCGAAGATGTAATGAGGGTGAAGGCTGAACTCAATAAGGAGTTCAACATGAAGGGTCTGGGAGTTGTGTCCAGGATTCTTGGGATTGACATCCAAAGAGATAGAAAATAGTCGAGATTATGCTTATCTCAAGAGGCATACCTACGGAAGATTCTCGAAAAGTTTGGTATGTCAAATTCAAATCCTATTGTGACTCTGACAAACCCTCAATTCAAGCTAAGTATAAATCAGTGTCCCAGTAATGATGTCGAAAGAAATTATATAAATATCATTCCATATACTAATATAATGGGTTCTTTGATGTATGTTATGGTTTGTACTAGACCTGACATAGCATATGCAGTAAGTCTTGTAAACAGGTACACGACAAATCCTGGAAAGACTCACTGTCAAGCATTGAAGTGGATTCTAAGGTACATAAATGGGTATCTGAACAGAGTCCTAATTTATGGTGGAGCCTTGGGTGAAAATGGTAAAGCAACAATCGAAAGATATGTCGACTCTGATTATGCATGGTGTATGAATTCCAGAAAATCTATTTCTTGATATGTGTTCACTATGTTTGGCATAACAATCAGTTGGAAAGAAACACTTCAGAAGGTTGTTGCCTTATCAACCACTGCAGCAGAATATATCGCCTTAACTGAAGTTGTGAAGGAAGCATTGTGGCTTGAAGGTTTTGTAAAGGAGCTGAAACTTCAAAGTCGAGTTATCATTTTTAAATGTGAGAATCAAAGTACAATACACATGTTGAAGAATTCATCCTATCATGAGCGAACCAAGCATATTGATGTGAGACTGCATTTCGTCAGAGAGGTAATCAAGCGTGGAGAAGTCCAAGTGCTAAAAGTTTTGACAGATTATAATGTTGTTGATATGATCACCAAGACGTTGCTTAGTTGCCATTTTTTCCACTATATGTAGTTGATAAAGCTGCACGAAGAAAAATAGTTTGTTTTCTTGATGTTATAGAGTTACACCCAAGGTGGAGATTTGTGAGATATTGGGTCGAACTGTAGTGATGTCGACTGGGATAATTTTCACGATTCGACAAGAAACAAGCGTGGAGTCGAAGATTGTTCACATGCTGATGTCGAAGTGTTTACATATTGTAGTCGAAGTCAGTTCTAGTATGTAATGTCGAATTATCATGTCGAGTTAGACCTTGTTTTAAGGATCCAATTGTTTAAGTTAGCTTGTACCCTAAGTTAGCTTGTAATGGATAATTGTTAAAAAAAATCCATTAGTTTAGTATGTTAGATTTTATTATTAATAACATACTAGTCTCTCATCTTAAGGGTGGTGTGGCAAATCCTAATTAGGGAGGGTTTTTTGTTATTATTGAGTATTTTTAATCTAATTTAAAGAGAAAGTAAAGAATATCAGTTATAACCGATCCTTGTTGTCTTTGTTGTTCTTCTTGTTTTTCCTGTTAACCATAACCCTTGTGTGTTTCTTGATCATAAAGAAACCGTTTATACTTTCAAGACATCGTTTTTCACAACAAGCATGAACAAACTTGAACTTATAATAAGATTGTTTAATACAAAGTTTCTAACACACTTCATTCTCATATAGGTAGACTATATCAAAAATGCATCCATAATTATGCATTCCATCAAACATATGATAAATGTCTATTAAGAGGAAAACTTCATCCTACCATACTTATTCTTATGGTCCATGTACTTTTACCACTTGGGATGTATCTATCATTAAGTACTTCAATCACTCTAATAGTGTACTTTCATCAAACTCAGAACTTAACGCTAATCAAATATGAGTTGAGTTTCTGCTATTGATGATTAATTAGATATGAGTTTGTTCCACATCGTTAATGATGTCTTTATTGTATTCAATTATATCCAAAGACATCATATCTTTGTCAATTCTTTCGTCACATAGTTATAAGATTTTTTCAAACTTTAATAAATTACGAACATTCAATTTTTTAACTAATCATGCATGTGATTACTTTATGTACTCTTGATAGTATTTTCTATCTATCATTAAATCATGACATTTTTGTCATATTAATACAATTATTATATACAACATATATTATATATTCTTGATAGTTTCAATAAGTTATCATTATGACACTTTTGTCATTCATTTTGTCATATACACAAATTTTTATGTCATTCTTCATTTGCTAATCTTTTTAATTTGAAGTCTTACTTCCATTTTAATTTGAAGTCATTCTTCAAACATGTAATTCATAAACTCCTTATAAATACAACACCATAGAGTTCATTTCTATTATTTTAAAATAAACAATTTTCTTGGATAACTAACCTATGCATAACAAATTCTATGTGATAAATTCATGTTTCACATTTAACAATGTTCTATGATATATCTAAATAAAAATCACAATGCAAAATAAACAATGAATTCACATCATTAATATTTTCTATAACTTTTCTCCCTAAATATTTACAATATTAATCTAAAGTATACTCAAATTACTTTTAATATCAAGATGAATAAGAAATAATATTTTCATATTATGACTTATAATATGAAATAAATTATTTTAAATATAATAAATTCTAGCATAAATAAAATATACAATTTAAACATGTGCATGATATTTTCAACAATTTAAACATGCATTATAAAATCATGAATTTTTTACCAAATTATTTCATCCATAAATAATGCATTATTAATAAAAATAAATTATTTGCATCAAAGAATTATACATGTATTTTACATTCAAGTATACACCATAATCAAATATCTTCTTAATTATCCAAATTTACATACCTTAATAATTTATAAATCACACATACATACATTTATGGCACATGTTAAACTTAATATAAATAAATATTATTTTTAACATATTTTACATGAATTTAAAACATCGTATAAATGACATATTTATTTAATATAATTATGTATCTTTCACCATAGTAATGAATAAGAAAGTATGGGTGTTAATTTGTTTTAAAATAAAAAATCGAACCTAAAGATGGTTAGATCTTGTGTTGAGATTTTGCGGTAAAATATGAACAAGAAGAAGATGAATATAGTATGATGAATGTTCCACAAAATAAATTTCAAAGTGTGTGTTTACATTAAGTTTTAGGTTCGGTTTGTCCCACTAATTTAGAAAAATTGGATGCAAATGGGTAATCCGGCAAATCTCCTTCAAGATATTTTAGAAACTTTAATATGAATCACACATTCACATTAAATATATCAATAATCTTTGGCACTTGAAACAAGTAATTTTCGTGTATATTTTCTATTGGACAAATATCTTTATTTATAGAGAAATTGTTGTCACTTAGGAAAGTCAAATATCTATTGAATCATTGTATATTTGCAACTGTTATATATTATTAGGTTCAGATTATAAACCAAATGTTATAAGGGTCTAGTGGTACCAATTCATGGCCATGCGACTACTACATAGTCATTTATGATTCAAATGATTCATAAAATTAATTTAATCATTATAAATTTATTATTTTGAAAATAGGATATACAGGATGATATTGAAAGAATGATCCAACATTTAAAAAAAAATCATAGACACAAGAGGACCTAAAAATGTTAAACTTTGTTGTGTTATGGGCACTCGTTAGCAAGATTCTTAAAAATATAACTTCTATTGTTTGATGAGTTTTATTTTTCCAATAAAAAGAGCCTCCCAAAAAATAGTTTATTAGAAATTTAAGGAATATATGATAAACAAAATTGGATTAAATATATCGGTGCTTTTTCTAAATATCTCATATTTTATTTTTAATCCTTCAATAATTTTCCTTTTTAAAAAATGGCCATCTTAAAATTTTTCATATATATTTTTTGTCCTTCCTTCAACTTAGCTGGTGAGTGTTTTAGCGACTATTTACTACTTAACAACCGAATTAGCGACGGTTTTAACGAGAGATCAAAAGTGTAAATGAAAATTTTTAAAAGGATTTTTTTGAAGGAAATTTTTTAAGAAATTAAAAGTGAAATATAAGATATTTATAAGGATCACAAACATATTTAATCATTTTTTTTTAAATATTAATAATTTGTTAAGATTATTTAACTTTAAGATATATATATATATATATATATATATATATATATATATATATATATATATATATATATATATATATATATATATATATATATATATATATATATATATATATATATATATATATATATATATATATATATATATATATATATATATATATATATATATATATATATATATATATATATATATATATATATATATATATATATATATATATATATATATATATATATATATATATATGATAAAATATTTTTTTAAAAATACTAGTAATTAGTTAATATTATTTAACTTTAAGTAATGTAGGATATTTGATCAATAAATAAAGAGTAATGTTAACTTGTCTTAAGACACAAGTTAAGAATTAAATTGAAAGATGTTGTATTATCTTTAATAAAAGGCTTAATTCATCTTTTAGTCCCTTAAGTTATTTTGTTGTTTCTAATTAGTCCCACAATTAAAAAACGTTTTAATATAGTCCTTTAAGGACACTCCGTTAGCACAATAAATTCCTTCCGTTAGTTTCATTGGTAAAAACTTTAAAACGCGTCTATGTGACATTTTTTGATACTTAGGTGGCATTGTTTTTATTTTTTTCACCCTATTTTCTTTCTGATGTGTCAATAGGAGACCTTTGGTGTTGCTAAAATCGTTTTTGTTTTCTTTTTTAGTAACTAATATCCTAAACTATTCAGCTACTCTCAGAACTTCATTGTTGCTTCTTCGTTCCTTAAAAAAATCCTAGCAGCTGCGAAGAACAAGACGATCGTGGTTGAAGGCGACGGTAGTTTGCGAAAATGATAGCAGAAGAAGATACGTAGAGAGTCAAGCATTTTAAAGAGGTACGTATATGAACTCATAATTTTAAAAAGCATTTGTACTTACAATTTCTTTTACTGCAATGTGTGATTTATGAGATATCTTGTGTGACTAGGTGATAAGTGGTGACAGGCATACATGTGAAGTAGACTATGAGGTTAGACACATATCACTCATTGAAGAAAAGTTTGTTGTTAATCTGTCAAAGCATGAGTGTTCATGTAGAAGGTGGATGTTGACTGGGCTACCATGCTGTCATGCCCTTGCATGTATGAAGGATCAACATTTATAAGTAGATGATTTTATTCCTGATTATTATAAAAAGGAGTATTATGAAGCTTTCTATGCACCAATGATTTATCCATTCAATGGAGAATCTCTTTAGACTAAAACAAATGTTGTTGACCTGCAACCACCCGTCATAAAAAGACAGTCTGGTAGACCTAAGAAGAAAAGGAATAGAGATGTTGGAGAACAAGTTAGAAATAAGACATAACTCAAAAGGGCCAAATTTGGTATCAAGTGAAGCAGGTGCCATAAAGATGGTCACAACAAGTCCACTTGCAAACTGCCTACAACAACACCAGATGGAGGTTCAACTCAACAAATATCCAAAAAAAAAAAAGAGACTTCAAAAGGGTCTAAAACCTGTTTTAAGCCAACCATAAGATTATGTTTATCTTTGATGTGTACTAGTTATTCTACTTTTGTCCTATTATGTAGTTTAAGACTAAGGCTTATAATGCCACTTTTATTGAATTTCAACTGATGTAACATATGGCATAAAATGCCTATACTCTAGTTATGTTTAATGACTTGCAACGCCACTTTTGTAATGACTTGTAATGTAAATATTGCAACTAATGTTATGGTTTTGTGACTATTGTTATGACCATTTTATAGTTTGCATCTGTTCTTGTAATTGTGGGAAACAAACAAAAGTAACATTTCAGAGATACAATTCATTGATAAATTTTGATAGATACAAAAGTAACATTTCACAAACAAAAACAACTACATTTCATTGATATATTTTGACAAATACATAACAATATTGACAAAACATTTCACAGATACAATTCAACCTCCTTACTCACAACTACATGTCATTACACAGAAAAACAACCAACCTAAAAAATAATTGTTACAAATATAACATTAAACAATAAGCTCAATATTCCAATGATTGTAGACAATTTCAACCATCCCCTTGTGTTGATGATCTCATACTTCAACCTGTAAATTTTCTTCTTCTGCCTCTGGATCTTCAAATCTCTTTCATCAATAATATCGTCGTCGAACCATTTGAATAAATTACATCCTTTATTCACATGATTTTTGAAATTTCTGCAACCCCAAAAATTTTTTCCAAAATTGACACTACTCGTGTCACCCACGGTACGAAGCACACATTCATCTTGGCAAAAGCACTCCCTCCTTTTGTTTCTTCGAACAATCGACCCAGATGTACCAATTGAAGAATTGCTTGGCATTTTAGACATTGGATACGAAGAAGAAAGATAAACCCTGAGATTTGAGACAAAATAAAAAAAACAAGATGAAGAGAACAAGAAGCAGAGAACAAGATGAATAAAGCTACAAGAAGGAAGATGAATGAACCATGAAGAGGAATATGCTGAGAAGAAGATGCAAGAAGTTACAATTGTTTTTGCTGGAAACCATTATCATGAAGCAAACATTTAACCCTTTAAAAACTAAATTAATTATTCATTTTGATGACTAAACATACAGTTGGAACGCCACCCTGATAGTAACTAACACTCTAACACATGTATGAACATAATGGATCAAACATGTTAACAAAAATAATATTACGGGACCAAATCGAATCGTTTACTTTATTGAGGGACTATGTCGCAATTTATAAATAATTTACTGGACTTAGAAACTAATTATACCTTAATAAAAATATATAATTTTTTAATATAAATTTATTAGGCAAAACTATTGTCTAGATCCTTTAAATTATTTAAAAATATCAAATTAATTTCTTAAGTTTTTTTTAACACTTTAGTTTTTTTAAAAAAATTTTAAGGAATAAATTTGATATTTTAAAATAATTTTAAAAACTAAAACAATAGTTTTATTAATTTATTATAAATGAATTTCTTAAGTTGTGACTAACATTAACCATACAACTCCGTGCTGCGCTCAAAATCTATTGAGAAGGCGTAACATTTTGAAAGCAACAATGAAACTGAGCGGTGGGTGCCGCATCCATTCCTTGTCTAGGTTGCTTAGATTTTGTATTTGATGCTAAACTTCTTAGTCAATTCTCTTATTACATGTTCATTTTCTTAAAAACAATAAATATGGTTTAAAAACGATACTACAAAATATTTAGCCGCAAAAGTATAAAAGAAAGAAAGGATAGAAGTTGGCAAGTTCTAGAATTGATCAGTACCTACTTTGCATGGTGGGTCTAATTTAGATCCTCTCACCAAACATATTTTCATTCAACTGTCAATGCTCACATTTTCCCAGCAACCAACAAACTAATACCTGTATGTTGATTTTTATTATAACATCAATTTCAGACATATAGTTATCTTTCTAGTAAAGACTTTTTACTAAATTGCTTTAAATTTAAGTTGAAGGATTTTATACTACTACTTCACCCTCATATTTGGTACATCTACTCTTATCATTGCCTTATGCCATATATAAAGAGAACCTTCTTGCCACATTTCTCACCATCCAACTCTAAACTTTCCTCTCTTCTCTCTAGCCATGTCACCAACAAATTGGTCAATTTTGGTGATTTTATGCTGTGCCATTTCATTTACCTTGGCTTCTGATCCTGACACACTTCAAGACCTTTGTGTAGCTCTTCCCTCTTCAGGTAATGTATATTAAACACTATATGATATTGTTTGAGAGAACTATAGAAACTTCCATAACTGTTTGTGTTATGTACAGGTGTTAAGGTGAATGGATTTGCATGCAAGGCGGAGGCAAATGTAACAGCAGATGATTTCTTTTTCGACGGTTTAGCAAATCCTAAAGCTATCAACAACACAGTGGGATCTTTGGTTACTCCAGCCAATGTTGACAAAATTCCAGGGCTTAACACATTAGGAGTGTCTTTCTCAAGAATAGACTACAAACCTAAAGGACTTAACCCGCCACACACGCACCCTCGTGCCACCGAGATTGTTTTCGTGTTAGAAGGTGAATTAGATGTTGGTTTTATCACTACATCTGACAAACTCATTTCTAAGTCCATCAAAAAGGGCGAAGTCTTTGTTTTTCCAAAAGGTTTGGTGCATTATCAGAAGAACAATGGAGATAAAGCTGCTTCTGTGATTTCGGCTTTTAATAGTCAACTTCCTGGTACTTTTTCGATTGCTTCAGCTCTGTTTGGATCAACCCCAACTGTTCCTGATGATGTTCTTGCTCAGGCCTTTCAGATTGATACTAAACAGGTTGATGAAATTAAGACCAAACATGCTCCTAAGAAGACTTAATATGTATGATATTGGAGACAGGAATTCATATTATTTTTGAAATAAGGTTTTGATCATATGGTGTTATATTTTTCTGCTTAATATGGAATTGAGTATAATATAATTGTATCGAGATAATGTAGAATAAGTGTTGATAATAATGCAAATTCTATGAATGTGTCAAATTTTATGTGGGATATATAGTTTCACTCATTTCTTTTATATGCACTGAAACAGACATTGCACCTTTATCACCTCACATTCTCTTTCATAATATTAAGTTGTTAAATCAGTTTGGTCAGATGCATACATCTAAGGTTATAATGAGAGGATTTGATCTATGTACTATATTGAGAAAATGATAATTTATGAAAAATAACTAAGTAACTCTTAGTTATGAAGAACATGGTTGGAACTTGGAAGTCTAGGCTTTGCAATAATATTTTATTAGTTGAAGAGATATGATGAACCATTAGATCTCTTATTTGAATCTTTTTTTTAAGTAAAACGAGTGGCAAGTTCAAAGTGTTGTGTTATGGAGTATATAAATTGGTTAGATGCAAGCATAACACTGAGGTTATGACAGTAGCTGGGAGGTGGAGATGTAATGTTATCAATATCAAATCCTCAATCATCATCACCTAGAGCATATAGTTTCAGATTAATGGATTTAGTGAGAGTGAGACCAAAGTTTGTTGTTGCTTGAAGGTATCACAGAATTCTTTTGACAACTTTAAAGTGAGTGTCTTTTGCATAAATTGAGAGACTTTGTTCACTGCATAGGCTATAACAGGTTGAATAATGGTGGCATATTGTAAGCCACACGGATCTATTAGGAGAAGTGTCATAGGGTGATTGGTGGAAGATAGTTTCGTTTTATGTTGTGCCCATTTAATTTTGAGAATTGTCTTTAGCCATTCATATGCCTCCAAACTAACCTCTTTAATCATAAGCATATTTGATTCATGTGCCTCAAAATAAGTAGCTTTTGCAGCAGCTATCATAAAATCTCTAAACAGTGTTCCTCCACCAAACTTCTTTTTGAAGTTAGCAATGCCTTAAACTGAATTTGTGTTCAAAACATGGGTACTCCTCTTCAAACACCTGAACTAGAACCTATTCCAAGAAAATAACAAGTGCATTAGAAAATAACAAGTTCCTTAAACAATCTTTAATGAGATTCAAAATTACTTTTTGTTTGTCAGATATGAAACACCATTTGTCATGTCCAATGTCTTCAAGAAGTAATTTAATAAACCAGCTCCATGATTTGTTTCAGTCTCAACCACAACAAAAACAATAGGCAAATATTGGTCATTAGGGTCTCTTCCAACAACAATCAGTAAAATGCCACCATACTTTGCTTCAAATGACATCCATCTAAGCCAATGAATGGTTTGCATGCTTTTGTCAAAGTTTTATTGGTCCCATCAAAACACATATAACACCTCTCAAATCTAGGTTTCAGACCAGGAGTTGAAGCACTAGTGTTAATTTTAAAAGTATTACATGCTGAAGTCCTTCTCAACTCAGCACCATAAGACCATAGTAAGTTAAACTGTTTGCTAGAGTCTCCTTCAACTATGTGTCTTGCAATCTGTCTTGCTTTGAAAGCTCTACAACCTGAGATTTCTGTGACATACCTGTGTCTAACATCTGCTACCACCTCACTTAACTTCATCTTTGAGTTATTCTTTAATCCATCAACAATGATCTTGACAATCCACTCTGCTTTAGCACTTTTGTTGAAAAATTATCTTCCACACCTGTTCTCTACAATGTTTTTATCCTAAATGTGGTGGAGGATAAAACTCTATTGCACAAGACTGTATAGTTACATTTTGTCTTCTCCTTGCATACCACCCTACATATGTTAACGTCATTTTTCTGAAACCTAACATCCCTACCATTTAAAACATTATGCTCTAATATAGTATCTTTAAACTGCTTCAATGAAGAAAGCTTCATTCCAACCTTGAAAACAAAATCATTACTTAGAGAATCTTCTACATTTAACCTGATTACACATGGCCTTTCATCGCAACTGTCATCATCACCTCCATTATCCAGTTCATCAGTCGTGTATGAATCTTCAATGACATGTTCCTTACCCGTCTCTTCTGTAATAAACATCTTCCTGTATGGTTGAGTTGGACCTTCATTATTAGCTACAGGTTCATTTATAGGTTCTCCATCAATCTATTCATTAAACCCTTTCATTCTTTCCTCCTTACTATCATCAAAGTTGACGCCCTCACAGATTCATCATTAGAATCACCACTAGTTTCACATTCTTTGTCATCATCTTCATCACATGTCTTCCCATTTCCTTTCTCTCTAAACCTATCCATAAAGGTGGTCTCTCTTGTAACTGGTTTAGCTCACAGAATATCTCAACTTCACAATGGTTTCCGACAACGTACATAGCTAATTCAAAAGCATCTCCATCATCCCTAAATGGTTTTAAGTCTTGTTCAAAGGATCCTTCATCATGTTTCCACCATATATTAACACAACTTAAGTCAAACTCAGGGTCAATCACTTTAACTAAGTTACAAGCTTCAAAAAAATACCAGTAATCAGGATCTTGACCCGTAAAAGCATATACTTCTCCACCATCATATCTTATGTTATGATCTTTTACAAAATATCCCTTTGAGTAAAGCACAACCTTAAATTTATCCATTTTCTGTTCAAAAATTTCACTTAGGTTTAAAATTAACCATAATTAGGTCAAACAAATTTACCAAAATTTGTTCTAACAACTTTATCAAAATTAAGTCAAACAAATTTACCATAATTTTAACTTTTATACAAATGGAAATAATATGTAACATAGTAAATAATTTGGGACCACTGAGTGCGACTAAGTATGAGAAAGCAATAAAGATGACAAAAAATAAGAAACAAGAGGACAAAGCAGCGACAAATGGCATTTCATGGGACCATTGCGACGAGGATTACAAAGTTGTTTTTGGGACCACTGCAACAAAGAAGACTTGTTCCTTGACCACAGTGAAGTTCTTTTCAACGCATACTAAAGATTGTTCTAGGGCACAACACTCAATCGAAATGTTAAGGTTGTTTATCCTTATCTCTCTTGTAGGGTAACAAGATAACGTTATCAACTATTCCACATGGTGAATATAGCTATTACAATTCACACGTAAGCAAAAAAAATCACATTTGGCATGACACGTAGGCCTCCGTTAGTGGAAACTAATGGAAGAGACCAAATTTAGGAACGAAAAAAATTATGAAGACCATTGTTTGAAGAAAAAATTTATAGAGACTAAAATTGAATGTTGGTATATTTATTGGGACTAATATATATATATATATATATATATATATATATATATATATATATATATATATATATATATATATATATATATATATATATATATATATATATATATATATATATATATATATATATATATATATATATATATATATATATATATATATATATATATATATATATATATATATATATATATATATATATATATATATATATATATATATATATATATATATATATATATATATATATATATATTTGAAAATGTATATTTAGATATCATTAGTATTAATACACGATTACATACAATACAATGATGATGCAAAATTAAAACAAATTGAAATATTTGTCGCCGGTTAAATCTCTAACTATGGATGGTACCCCCTTTGAATTTTGTTGGTTTGATTCTCTTATATTTGATAAACTCTTGTATCCTTTTCACAAAATGATTCGGTCAAGTCTCGGCTTTTGTTGTTGAATGAGTTGTCCACTCTAGTGATTTAAGTTGTATAGGGCATCCCGGTTTCAAATAAACTTGAACAAAGTGATGCAATTTTGAAAGTCACTCAATGCACATAATACGATCATTTGGATTTTAAGGTGAGGCGGTGCACACTAGAAAAAATATTTTCGAGAAACTATATCTTGTAATATTAATACGCACTTTATCATATTCACTTGCTATGAGATGACCCATTTTAGGGAAGCGCATCTATTTATCCTCTGATGTCGGTCCACTAATGCAAGGAACACGAGATTCATAAATTTGCATCAAAATTTTCTTTTTTCATGTATAGTCGTGTGTATGATTCTTTATGGACCCTCAACGTTTGGATAAGTTGATGGCAGACGAGTGTGTGATCCTCTTCTCTTTTATCGAGCAAAGCAAAAATAACTAAAAAAATCGCAGTTACCATCACCCTTAACATTGACGACCCGTTCAATATATTTATGCATAAAAATTGACATCTCATCAATGAATGAAATTTTTGGTGGAGGTGGTGAATGATGTGGTTTGCTAATGTGAGCTCCTTTGAAATCATTTTTTATAGATTTCGGAGTTGGTGAATCCAGAAAAAGTTTGTCAACATGTTTAAAATATGAAGGAGACCGCATTGATGAATTGTCACTCGATGTAGGTTTGACCTTCTTAGGAGCACACTTTGTTTTTACCGATTGAGATGGTGGTTTCAAGTCAGTGGTTTCTGGATAAGCAACCTTCCTCAATTGTTCTTTGATGTGGAGTTTCATATTCTCATCGGTTTTCAAAAATCTCTCTTGTATCATTTCCCTTTCGGTCAAGATAGAGATGTTTGACTTATCGTCTTTCATGACACCATCATTATCAAACATGAGCCTTTTCCAGTAAGTGCAAACTTCATCCATTTGTATCGGGCTATCAAGTTTCATCTTTTTAGATATAAGACAAGCACATGGGATACCATAGGTTTTCACAAGTGTGCAACCACACTTTGAGCTATCGGAACCTACATTATCAGTTCGTTTGCCTTCATGTAAAATACAATTCAGACTTGCTCGAGATATGTTTCCGACCAACTTAGAATAAAGATCGTTGTCTTTGAATCTATGTTCCAACACTGTGATGCTACGACCAAATGATGTGTGTATCTAATTATTCTAATTTTAGATCATTTGGTTCACACAGTCACAATCTCTACACAAATCACCCTTACTACTTCCCATCCAATTTTTAGTGTAGCACGGGCAGATTTAACTCGGTTTGTTGTTACATTTTTAAGGTGTCTAACTTGACTGGTCCAAGCACATACAATTTTCTCCTTCACCTAGTACAAAAATTTACTTCCAACATATTTCAGCAAATCAGGATATTTCTCACACACTTTGTTGAAATGCATAGTAACATTGGCATATAACTCTTTTGTAGAAGAATTTTATTATAACATTTCATACATCTATGATTTGTTCAACTATCACGTGCACCTTGACCATTTTCCATCTTCGACATTTATCTGTTTCATCCCTACCACGGGTTTAGCCCGACTTCTCACAGTAATTCTTTGTTATGTGATACCTACACTACTATAAAAATTAGCTTTCGTAACGCCACCGTATTTTATTTCACAACGATCAAAGGGTTCAACGTTGTAGAATCTATTCAATTAGGCACTTTCCGTTTATTTTCATTTTTAAGGTCACTTTTCACCACAGTTGAAACTTCTAACTGTGGTGAAAAGTGACGCCTAGTCATGACTTCAAATCCTAGCACATAGAATTTTATTTTTTGTTTATTTTTAAGTCACTTTTTACCACGGTTGAAACTTTCAACCGTGGTGAAAAGTGGTTCATGGTCATGAGTTTGAATCTTGTTGTTGTTGTATGCTGCATTTTGTTTTATTTTATTAAAAGGCATACAACAACGGTTATTTAATACAACTGTTGTTGTATGTAGCGCATTATTCACAGTTTTGTCTTTTCAACATGTACTAACATTTTATTTTATTTTATTAAAAAACATACACCAACGGTTATTTAATACAACTGTTGTTGTATGTAGTGCGTTGTTCACAATTTTGTTTTTCCAACCTGTACTAACATTTTATTTTATTTTATTAAAATGCATACAACAACGGTTATTTAATACAACCGTTGTACTAACATTGCGCGTTATTTAATATAAATATTTGTCGTCCATTTAGTGATTATCAACGCTCAAAACACTACCATTAGTGATCAGTGTGAAGCCTAAAACTTAGACGAATTTCCAACTTATATGAACTTTATCTTCTACCTCCAAACATTATCTTTCATTTACGACACTCTATTTTTCCACTAAACCAAACTCGAAAATATTATTTCTTCCATTAAAAAAAACTCAAAAACATCATTTCTTTCATTAACAAATTTCAGAACTCCATCGTCTCTTCTCCAACTTGAATGAGACAAAGAAAGTATGGATTCAAGTTAGCAGTGTTAGTTGTTGTTGTTCTTTTTTTTGTTATGTTGTTTTTGTTATTATGGTTGTTCTTGTTTTTTTTTATGTTGTTGTTACTGTTGTTGTTGTTGTTTTTGTTGTTGTTCTTCTTGTTTTTCTTGTTGTTGTTGTTGTTGTTATTCTTGTTGTTTTTGTTGTTCTTATTGTTATTATTGTTGTTGTTCTACTGCTGTATTTTTATTTTATTTTATTAAAAGACATACAACAACGGTTGTTTAATACAAATGTGGTTGTATGTAGCGTGCTATCCAGTTTACTATCACAGACAATAGACTGTGATTGTAAATAACTCATTTACAACCACACCCTACCTAACAACGGTTATTCAACCGTTATTATAGATCTTTCGCAACCGTTATTATATGAGTTTTTTGTAGTAGTGCTACAAAGTATGAAGTTTTGGAATGAAAATTTTGATTGAGAATAGAAAGGTTTTTGAAAAGTTTTCTAGAAAAAATAGGTATGAGTTTGATTATGCAGATTGTTATTTTATTAAAATCACATTTGATATTTTCAGAAATGCATCTTCGAAATGATTGACATGCAAAAGTGACAAATTTTCAATTTGTTGTTTCAAAACTCTAGAAATACATTTTCGGAAATTCCACTGAAATGCTAAATAAATGATATATTGAATGGATATCTTCGAAGATACATCTGCGAAACAAAATTTTATTTTTAAATGGGATAACACTTATTTGTGCGTCATTCAGCAAATAGTATATTTAAAAATATATCTTCGAAAATTACGAGACATTTTAAATTTTTATAGAATAATTTTTCACATCATAGAATTAAATAAGAAATTGTGTTTTTATTTTGTCTTCAATGGGGGCCTAAACCCCACTTTTATAATTAAAAATTTTCAATTTACATAAAGTAACAATGATTAGTAAAACTAAAAAAAAAAAAGGACTGGTTTGATAAAGTTATTTAACTTTAAGAAGTGTATGATATTTGGTAAATAAATAAAAAGAACTCCTGGCTGCCTCAAGATCTATCAAGAAGCATAACATTGAAAGTGAAGCGGTGGGTGATGCATCCATTCATTGTCATTGGTGCTTTTCTTTATACTCAATTCTCTTATTACAGACTCTTTTTCTTTTACAATCAATAAGGTCTTTTTGCATGATTGATAAGTTCTAGAGTTGATTACTACTACTACTACTTTGCATGCATGATTGGTCTAATTTAGATCTGCTTAATTATCACTTCACATTACATCTCTCACCAAACCTCATTCTTCACATTTTCCCACCAACCAACAAACTAATAATCTATATATTCATTTACTAGTTACTATACTTTTTTTTTAATGAATTGCTTTGAATTTAAGTTTAAGGATTTTACCATCACATTTGTTCATCTACTCTTCCAATAGTAACCACTGTCTTATGCCATATATAAAGAGAACCTTATTACCAAATTTCTCACCATTCAACACAAAAACTTTCCTCTCTTCTCTCTAGCCATGTCACCAACAAATTGGTCAATTTTGGTGATTTTATGCTGTGCCATTTCATTTACCTTGGCTTCTGATCCTGACACACTTCAAGACCTTTGTGTAGCTCTTCCCTCTTCAGGTAACATATATTAAACACTTATGATATATTTTGAGAAACCAATAGAAACTTTCATTACAGTATATTGTTTATGTTATGTACAGGTGTTAAAGTTAATGGATTTGCATGCAAAGCAGAAGCAAATATAACAGCGGCTGATTTCTTTTTCAATGGTTTAGCAAATCCTAAAGCTATCAACAATACAGTGGGATCTTTGGTTACTCCAGCCAATGTTGACAAAATTCCAGGGCTCAACACATTAGGAGTGTCTTTATCAAGAATTGACTACAAACCTAAAGGACTTAACCCGCCACACACGCACCCTCGTGCCACCGAGATTGTTTTCGTGTTAGAAGGTGAATTAGATGTTGGTTTTATCACTACATCTGACAAACTCATTTCTAAGTCCATCAAAAAGGGTGAAGTCTTTGTTTTCCCAAAAGGTTTGGTGCATTATCAGAAGAATAGTGGAGATAAAGCTGCTTCGGTGATTTCGGCTTTTAACAGTCAACTTCCTGGTACTTTTTCGATTGCTTCAGCTCTGTTTGGATCAACCCCAACTGTTCCTGATGATGTTCTTGCTCAGGCCTTCCAGATTGATACTAAACAGGTTGATGAAATTAAGGCCAAAGTTGCTCCTAAGAAGACTTAATATATATGTATGATATTCAACAGAGGAATTCATATTATTTTTGGAATAATAATTGTTGAAGAGTTTTGATTATTATTGTATTTGTACAACCATTTATATGGTGTTGCATTTTGCTGCTTAATATAAATTGAGTATAAAATAATTGTACTGAGGTTATGTATAATAAGTGTTGATAATAATGCAAATTCAATGAATGTGTCACATTTTATGCGGGATTATGATATATGGTTTCATTTCTTTTCTATGCAATGAAATAGACATTGTACCTTTATCACCTTATTTTGTCTTTCATAAAGTTTAGTTGTTAAATCAGTTTGGTAAGATGCATACATCTAAAGTTAAACCTTCAAACTAGTTACTTGGTAGAAAATAAATTTCATTCTTCAAGGTCATCTAGAAGTAAAAAAGGGGAATTTATTTTTAAACTAACTAATGTTTTCAACCAAAATTTCAAATAAAATATGTTTTGAAAATAATTTTTAAAATGGCTATATTTCAATGTGCGAACCTCAAATGGGCTGGCGAATCAATGCAACCAAGAGTGGATTCGTCATATGGGCTGGTAAATTTTGTGTAAAAAATCCAACTTTTTTTAAAGGATTCGCCATATTATCTGGCGAATCAGTTCTTTATGTTTTTTTTCCGTTAAGGTTTCTAATTTTTTTTTGTTTTTTTTTTGTTTCTTTTTATTTTTATTTATTTTTTGTTTTTTTTTTAATTTTAATTTTATAACAGAATTAAAATAATGTTTGAAATTTAAATAATCTAAAAAAAATAAATGGAATAAATAGTAAAATATATTAATTTATAATAGAATATAAATTACAATTGATAAAAAAAAAAGAATTAATGACCGACTCTATCTAAACAACCATCGGTACCACATTGTGGAGGATGCGCGCGGCGACGAGGTCTACCACGAGGTTGCTGAGGTGTGTCCGGTCTTTGGGTGTTGACTTGTGGAAAAGGTATTTGTTCGGACGGCCCCGACGTATCAGATAAATTTTGAAGCATTTGACCCCAATAGCCGGGAGGTCCACTATCAACAGTGCTTCTTCAATTAAGCCCAATGCCCATGTGTTCGTAGGATTGTCGGGGAGGTTGGGCGGAGTAAGGACGGTATGGTTATCCGAATTGGTACATCGAATCGGTTTGGAAACGATGTATTGGTTGTTATGGGGATTGGTAGTCAAAAAGTGGATAGGTGGAAAGGGTAGGGTCAAAAGAGTTATCTGGGGTAGGGTCAAAAGACGTATCAGGGCTATATGGGTAAGGTTGTTGTCGTTATGATTGGGTTGGTGGCATGTACGGGTCATGGTAGGGCTGTTGTTGTTAATGTTGGGCATTTGGTGGCATGTATGGGTTATGGTAAGATTGTTGTTGTTGATGTTGGGCATTTGGTTGTTGATGTGGATTCGAGGAAGACACACGTTGTCTCGGGTCAATCTAATATGTCGGCTCAGACAAAAATGGTTGTGATGTTGTAACCGACCTAAATCAAATCATATATTGATAACTTGGCCTAGCCCCTTCCACAATAGGGTCGGTTAAGATATGTTGACGTCGTTTCTTCCAATGCTGACACATCTCCTTCGCAAAGTCCTTCCAATGACCAGCACTCCATTGTAAATCCACCCGTAGCTGATGCCAGTGTCCCAATGACGTCGGAGCATCTGGAATATCCTGATGCATCCCAAAATGTAGTTTCACCCGGTCACTTTGGTGCATCTCCATTGTAGTGAACCTAATGATGGGTGTTTTGGATGTCCACACGGCAGCATCATCGGCATTGGGCTGGTGGCCGAGACCCTCGTACGACATCCAGACAAACTAGAATAACAATATACGCAATGAGAAATACAAGTTTGTGCATATAAGTTAGACAAAGTAAAGGTAGATAAATTACATCATTTGGCCCAATGTGTTCGATAAGGCTGCGGGACACGACTATGGAGTTCCTGGGACATCTTTGATTATTCATCCTCGGAACAGACCACCTAAAAAAAAGAAACACAAATAAGTTAGACTCTAAGACACATCGTACAAATAATTAAGTTACAAAGAAACTTTGGTTGTAAATTAGTCTTGAAAATAAACTTACTTGTTAGCATATGGGAATGTAAATGGATTGCGGTTGACTGGAGTAAGTGTTGGCATCCTAGACCAACCCCACGCTTGAAGGAGATAGGCGCAACCATAAAAAGTACAAGAATGTTTTTTGCATTTGTACATAGTGCACTATATAGATGAGCGAGGACAACTGATCCCCAACTATATGTGCACACTCTGTTTATGTTATGCAACAACGGTAAATACATAATATTTACAGTATTTCTAGTACTATCTGGAAATAAAAAATGACCAAACAATATCATAATATAGTACCGAGTTTTGAGTATTTTCTCATACTCGGTGGACTCCTTACTTATGACAATATTGTTGTAGTGTTTTCTGAGGTATTTAAGATTAATACCTTGACCCCTTGGTCGACCCTTGCGTTTTGGTTGAGTTGTTTCCACACAAAGAGGGGCGCCCACTAAATCTTTGCAAAGTTGGTCGTTAACACCAACTTTTCCGTTGACGGACTTACCGTTGATGTGTAGGCCAAGCAACATATAAACATCCTGAAGAGTTACAGTACACTCACCGAAAGGTAGGTGAAATGTGTGTGTCTCTGGTCTCCAGCGTTCTAACAACGCTAGAATAAACTTGGGATCAAGTGAGTACGATTTGATTTTAATCAAATCACCGAACCCACATGCTTCAAGGTATCCCTCTATTAAAGGGTCGTGTGGTATGTAGTCATGCACACGACAACGAAACCTTGATGCATCCTGCCAAAGAATTTAAATGTCGTTAGTTTTAAAGGAGAATTAAACTTCGTAAACATAGACAACAAAAATAAAAATACTTACAAACTCCGCGATGTTCTCAATTGTGCCTCTGTGAGAGTTGCCCGTTATGAGTAGAGACATTGTGGGTTAAGAGTTTGATGGGTGAAGAAGAGTTTGAGAGTTGGGATGAGAAGAGTTTGTTGGGTGAAGAATTTGAGAGTTAGGATGAGAAGAGTTTGTTGGGATGAGAAGAGTTTGAGAGTATGAAAATGAGAAGAGTTTGCTGGTATGAGGATGAGAAGAGTTTGTTGGGATGAGAAGAGTTTGAGAATTGAAGAACCTCTATTTATAATTCACGAATGCATGTGACCTAGAAATACATGTAGAGCAAGTGTCAAGCATGCATGTGACCTGGAAATGCATGCAGAGCAAGTGTCAAGCATGCATGTGACCTGGAAATGCATGCAGAGCAAGTGTCAAGCATGCATGTGAGGCGTGCAGGTTTAGTCTTGTCTTAGAAGTGCATGTTGTGGTGTTGTCATGCATGCAGAGTGTTGTCAGGCATGCATGTGACATGGAAGAAGGGAGGCGTGCATGTTTAGTTTTGTCTTGGAAGTGCATGTTGTGGTGTTGTCATGCATGCAGAGTGTTGTCATATATCTAGGCTAATTTATATACAAAAGAGAATCCTCTGCACATATAATCCTTCCGTTTTACATTATAAACAAATTTTATTTTATTTTATTTATTGAACAATTAAATACATCTAATTTATATATAAATTAAGTACATTAATTATTTAATAAATTAAGAAAATAAAATTTTGTTACAACATAATTTTTTTTCCAATATGATGAACTAGAGGTACATTAGATAAAATATAACAAATCAGAAAACATTTTGAACTCGGTTTAGTCTTGTCTTAGAAATGCATGTTGTGGTGTTTAGTCTTGTCATACATGCAGAGTATAGACGGTTACTGTAGCCATGTGTATACATTTTTTAGTAAGAATCTCGTAGGCCTGCATAGAGTTGGTTACTGTAGACGGTAGGCATGCAGGAAATCGGTTACTGTAGACATAGTGCAGATGGTAGACAGAGTGTTATCTTGTCATGCAGCTCATTGTGTAGGCGCGCAGAGTGTTATCTTGTCATGAAGCTCACTATGTAGGCATGCAGAGTGTTATCTTGTCATGCAGCTCACTCAGAAGGCGCGCAGGGTTTTGCTTTGTCATGCAACTCACTTTATTATTATTAATACAGTAGAGAGATCTAAATTATTATCATATCAATTAGTAAAACAATACCTCCAAACACAATTTTACTAAAACATTAGCTATGTCTCAAACACCACAATGCATGATTAGTGCACATCTTAACGGTGAGGTTTTTGAATGTGACATAGCCGGTTACAATTTCAGAAACACTGGTGTTACGAGATTTTTGATTGACAGAAGGTCAAAATTGTTACACTTGAAGTCAAGATTAGAACAAAAAACTGCAATGTGCTCTAGTTGGCCGAATAATATACAAAAATCCATTGTTTTTTGGCGGGCATAGTGAATGCAAATTTTTCCCATTAAATATTCGAGACGATGAAGATGTGCGTAGCATGTTCCGCAGTCATGAGTATTCTGGTTTCTCAGATATCGTGTTATATGTTACGTTACAACAACAACAACTATCTCAACAACTTGATTCTTCTCAAGTTTTTTACGAATCTGATGAGGAACATGTAACACCCCGTTTCCCAAAATAAAAATAACACAAATAAATAATCACACATCAGAGTTCCCCCACAACGGGATGTCACAATTCTCATCAAAATTTTCCACAAAACATTTTTTTCCAAACTAATTTTCAATAAAGTTGCAGCGGAAAATGAATATAGTATGTCGTAACGCAAAACAACATACATACATCATCCGTGTCATCAACATCATCATATGTACAACAATCGGCCAATGGCCCAAAATATATATAGTATCATCAGCAATCATCACTAAACAGGATACGCCACAGGGGCACACAAAATCAACAGTAACCAATAAAACTCCCAAAAGGCCCCGGTGTTACGTATCAGAGTTGTCCTACGGAGACACCACAATCCAAGCTAGCTAAACACCTAGATTATCTGTACTTCCGAAGAAGCACACACCACAACAACAGCAAAGGGGTGAGATTCACGATCAAATAATAATGGTATAGTTGTACATGAAATAAAAGGCAGAAAATCCTATAAATATCATTTCATATACAACACATATGGACCTACTGTCCCATCATCAATCTCAACATAAAATCATGCAACACATGCACACCCATACAACCCATGAATATGCGGTACCGACTCGCAACAACGATGGGCACCGGGCCATCAACCCTCCACACAGGAGCACACATCAACGATGGACACTTGGCCATCAACCCTCCTCACAGGGAGCACACCACACCGATGGACACCTGGCCATCACCCTCCTCCATAATGGGAGCACAATAATAATATCGATGGACACCTGGTCATCACCCTCCTCACAGGGAGCACATCTCCGATGGTCACTGGGCCATCACCCTCCTCAGAGCGAGCACATCTCCGATGGTCATTGGGCCATCACCCTCCTCACAGGGAGCATCACACCGATGGACACTGGGCCATCACCCTCCTCACAGGGAGCACATCATCAACGTCCCCCACTTGAGACACGGGTGGTCGCATACACTCCATCCGAGCAATGATCCAAATCCCGTCCACGCTCTCCACTGGAGCACGTGAGTGTATCATACCTCGCGTCCACTCGCTATGCAAGACACTGTGCATAACCACACAGCACACACAGTGCACACGACCCCACTGGTCCATCGCATCATAAAATGCATACATACACAAGCACACAAAGTGAATTGATCCTACCAATCAACTCATCACACAAAATATCACATACAATGCACACAAGGCATGTCGGTCCTACTGACCTAAATATATCACACAACAACATATAAATGAAACGCATAATCAGCGTATCGATCCTACAGATCCACTCATCACAACACATCACCACAACGCACTCAAGGTGTGTCGATCCTACTGGTCCACATATCTCACACACTTAGCACATCGTGCACACATCTCACAAATCACATCCACACTTATCGAGACTTAACACATAATCCCCTGATTATGTCAAAGGCGATAAACGCCGGCCACACAGCCCTACAACCTTCAACATACACTCGCCTCAGCTCTCCAGCAAGCTCATCATCAAACATGCCCAACAAGGGTCCAAGTCCACAAAGGAAACAACACAAAACAGCAACAAAAACACAAAATGCTGTCGGGCTCGCTGGCACATTCGCCCGGCGAAGCCCCGTAGCAAACACTCGCTGCCATTCGCCTGGCGAAACCTCTGGCGAAGCCAGACAGAAGCTTCTTCCAGCACTCGCTGGCTAGTTCTCCCGGAGAAGCCTGAAGAAGGCTCGCCCCTCATTCGCCCAGCGAAGGCTGGCGAACACCTGCAGAATCAGAAAAAAATTCTGCGCAGCAGAATCATCACCCACACCGATTCCACCCGATTAAATCAAAACTCACAACCAACAACATACTACAACTTAGTTACGGGGTCTATTCCTGATTCTATCCGACAAATTGTCAACTCTGCTCTAGTAGTCAACTTCCGGCTCAACTTCGAAATTACCCGGACGACTCTCAATTCCCTCAACCATCATTCTACAGCACATGCAACAAAATTAACATAATCTAACACACAATCACAGCAACATTAACATGCATTCAACATCAAACTATCGATAATCTATGGGGATTAGGGATTTTCCCCTTTTCTACCAATTCTCATGTAAAACCATTTAACCGTTAAATTCTCCCTCCCCCCTTACCTCAAATTCGATGTTGATGTTGTCGAAGTTTCCCAATCCACACGAATTGTTGATCCTGATGATCTTCTTGCCAAGCTTCAACTCTGGATCGCTTTTGTTCCTCCTCCTTCAACCGTGCGTTCTTACGCTTGCTTCCAATTTTATTTTTCCCAAATGGCAATGTTACCCCTCATCCCAATAATTCTCTTTTTAATCCAAATAACTCATATACTCATAATTCTTTTATTCCAAAAATTCCAATTAATATTATTTATCTCATAATATTAATATGGACAATAATAATAATAATAATTAATAATAATATTACTATCAATATTAATTATCACACCATTTTCACCATATATTAATATCATGATCTCTTGATTCCTCCAAAATAATTCTCAGAATACACCCACGAATAAAATAACTCAGAAACCAAAAATAATTAAAATGGGCGTTATAACTCTCCCTCACTTTAATTATTTTCTTCCTCGAAAATACCTGATGGAAACAACTCTGGATACGCTTCCCGCATCCTGCTTTCCAATTCCCAGGTCACACTGCCACGTGCAGCACCTCCCCAAGCCACTCTCACCAACGGTATCTCTTTCCCTCTGAGTCGCTTCATCTTGCGATCCTCGATCCTCAACGGCAACGTCTCCACAGTTAGATTCTCTCTAACTTGGACTTCATCCCTCTGAATCACATGAGACGGATCGTGTACATACTTTGAAAGTTGCGACACATGAAACACATCATGCAAGTTCGAAAGCTCTGGCGGCAACGCCACCCTATACGCCACAGCGCCAATCCTCTGCAAGATCTGATACGGTCCGATAAACTTCGGATCCAACTTCTTGGACTTCAAAGCAAGTCCAACACCAGTCACCGGGTTAACCCTCAAGAATACATGGTCACCCTCACTGAATTCTAACTCTTTCCTGCGGTTATCATAATAACTCTTCTGTCGATCCTGAGATGCTTTCATCTTTTCACGGATCATCTGCACTGTCTCAGTAGTCTGCTGTACCAACTCTGGTCCCAACACAACACACTCACCCGACTCATACCAATACAAATGAGTCCTGCACCTCTTACCATAAAGAGCCTCAAACGGTGCCATCCCGATACTGGAATGGTAACTGTTGTTGTACGTGAACTCTACCAAAGGCAAATGAGTATCCCACGTACCACCTTTCTCTAACACACAAGCCCGTAAAAAATCCTTTAAAGTCTGAATAGTCCGCTCTGACTGACCATCCGTCTGCGAATGATAAGCTGAACTCAGCTTCAACTTGGTACCCAAAGCCTCTTGTAAACTCTTCCAAAATACATAAGTGAACCTCGGATCTCTATCCGACACAATACTCAATGGCACACCATGCAACTTCACCATCATCCGAATATAAATCTCTGCCAGCTTCTCCAACGGAAAGCTAATACTGATCGGTACAAAGTGCGCAGACTTTGTAAGTCGATCCACAATCACCCAAATGGTATCAAATCCTCTCGCCGTATTCGGCAAACCTGCAACAAAATCCATAGCAATACAGTCCCACTTCCAAACTGGAATCTCTAACGGTTGCATCATCCCAGAAGGTCTCTGATGCTCCACCTTCGCTTTCTAACATACCAAGCAAGCATAAATATAACGAGCAATATCCTTCTTCATGCCCGACCACCAAAACAACTTTTTCAAGTCCTGATACATCTTCGTAGCTCCTAGATGAACACTCAGGCTACTACGATGTCCCTCGGCCAAAATCGACCTCTTCAGATCATCATTATCCGGCACACAAATTCTGCCCCAAAACCTCAACACACCTGCACTATCCAATTTGAAATCATTACCGGAGTCACTTCCGGCCTCCCACATCAAATCCACAAGTTTCACATCAAGTTTTTGATGTTCTCTGATCATATCCAAGAAATCATTCTTCACTTGCAATTTGCCCAACATCACACCACCTGTAGTAAACTCACAAACCATGCTCAAATCCCGAAACTGCTCAATGAGTTCCATCTCTTTCACCATCAAAGCCGACATATGAATTGTCTTTCTGCTCAACGCATCCGCAACCACATTCGCTTTCCCTGGGTGATAACTCAAACTAAAATCATAATCTTTCAAGAATTCTAGCCATCTCCTCTGCCTCATATTCAACTCTTTCTGGTCAAACAGATATTTCAGACTCTTGTGATCACTGAACACCTCAAATCTCGAACCATACAAATAATGTCGCCAAATCATCAACACAAAAACCACCGCAGCCAATTCAAGATCATGAGTAGGATAATTCCGCTCGTGCACCCTCAATTTCTGTGAAGCATAAGCTACCACTTTTCTATTCTGCATAAGAACTCCGCCTAATCCCATCTTAGACGCATCACAATATACCACAAAAGGCTCACTCGGATTAGGCAACACCAACACCGGCGCTGAAGTCAATCTCTTTTTCAGCTCCTCAAAACTCTCTTCACAAGCAGCATCCCACACAAACACTTGATCTTTCCTCGTCAACGGAGTCAACGGCAAAGCCAAACTGGAAAAGCCTTCAATAAATCTTTGGTAATAACCTGCTAAGCCCAAAAAGCTTCTAACCTCAGTCACCGTCTTTGGCGGTTCCCACTGTAACACCGCACTCACTTTAGATGGGTTTACAGAAACACCATCACCAAAAATAACATACCCAAGAAAACTCACCGTCTCCAACCAGAACTCACACTTCGATAACTTAGCGAACAACTTGTTATCTTTCAACACTTGCAAAGTAATCCTCAAATGTTCTGCATGCTCCTCCTCAGACTTAGAATAGATCAGTATATCATCAATGAACACGACAATAAACTGATCCAAATAAGAATGGAAGATACGGTTCATATAATCCATAAACACACTCGGCGCATTAGACACTCTGAAAGGCATTACAGCATACTCGTAATGTCCATATCGAGTCCTAAACTTCGTCTTCTAAATATCACCTTCTTTCACTCTTATCTGATGATAACCCAACCTCAAGTAGATTTTACTGAACACACAAGCTCCCACTAACTGATCCATCAAATCATCGATCCTTGGAAGAGGATATTTGTTCTTGATGGTCACTTTGTTCAATTGACGGTAATCGATGCACAATCGCATGCTAGCGTCCTTCTTCTTTACTAACAACACTGGAGCTCCCCACGGCGACACACTAGGTCTGATAAACTTCCTATCCAGCAACTCTCTAATCTGAGACTTCAACTCGGCTAACTCCACTGCCGACATCCTGTACGGCGCCATAGAAATAGGCCTCGTACCAGGAATAAGATCAATGCTAAACTCAACCTCTCTCTTCGGAGGCAACTCAGTAATATAATTCGGGAATACCTTCGGAAACTCATTCACCACAGCTAACTCATCCAACAACGCCTTATTGTCAACCGACAGTGATGCAAATAAAGCAAACACATGTGCTTCACCTTCCAACAAGGTCCTCAATTCCTTACCAGACAAGGAATCTGCCAACGCCTCCTCTTCTGGAGTCAAAAACAATAACACTTTCCGGAAGCAATCGATGTACACTCGGTTGAACTCCAACCAGTTCATACCAAGTATAACATCCAAACCACCAAGTGGAAAACAAATCAAATCCACGCCAAAATCTCGGCCAAAAATAGTCAGTGGACACTTCAAACATACTAACGAAGTAGTCACTGAACCAATCGAGGGAGTCTCAATAGTCATTCGCCGCTCAAGGGTAGTCGGCACCAAACCTAACCTCTTCACACAATCAACAGAGATAAACGAGTGGGTCGCACCCGTGTCAATCATAGCAGTCAAAGGAATGTTATTGATAAAACAAGTACCTTTGATCGAACGCTCCCCGTCTGCCGCTTGAGTTCCCACCACCGCAAACACTTTACCAACAACCTAAGGCGCCTGAGGCCTCCTTGGCTTCTCACAATGAGTGCTAATATGGCCTTTCTCACTGCAATTATAGCAAGTAGGCATATTAGTCCTACAATCCTCCATCACATGGCCCGACTTCCCACATTTGAAGCACTTCTTCGTCTCTGGAGGATAATCATTGGCACGATGACCCATGCCACCGCACCGGAAACACTTCGTACCAGCAGACGCCCTTCCCTCTCTAGCCTTCCTATCAGCACCACCCTTAAACTTCCCCTTACTAGTCGGAACACTGTAGGGAATACCACCAAACCTTTGTTTACCCTTACGGTCACTTGCAGCCTTGTAATGTGTAATCCTTGCACGGTTATCATTGTCGTAAATCCGACTTCTACTCACCAACTCAGGATAGCTCCTGATTTTCTAGCATGCGATCCCCATCTTGATCTCCGGTCTCAGTCCATTCTCAAATTTTAGACACTTAGAAGTCATAGCTTTCTCAGTATTGTAATGAGGGCAATACTGAGCCAATTCCTCAAACTTAGCCGCATACTCGGCCACAGACGTACTGCCCTGTTTCAGCTTTAAAAATTCCACCTCTTTAGCACTTCTGATATCTTCTGGAAAATACTTCTCCAGAAATCCAGACCGAACGACCTCCCAAGTAATCGGAGTCCCCGAAGCTTCCATCCTTTGACGGAAATTGTCCCACCAAGCCTCGGCCTCTCCCTCAAGCATGTGAGTGTCGAACCTCACCTTCTGCTCGTCATTGCACCCCATGGTTCTAAAGATCTTCTCTATTGCCTTCAGCCATTTCTGTGCAGCTACCGGATCCAGAATCCCACCTTCAAAATTTGGTGGCTTGTTGCTCTGGAACTGCGTCAAATCTCTAAACTGAGCCCCCGCCGCCAGATTCTGATTGGCCACCACTTGTGCCATAGCCTGCATTGCCGCAGCCAACACCGCGTCATTCCTCCCAGCCATACTGCTCAACAACAAGAATCCAGGTTAACAGAAAACAACTACTCTCTATCCTATAGACAGACTCAACACACTACACTGGCCGAACGGACTGACCTACTCTGATACCAACTTGTAACACCCGTTTCCCAAAATAAAAATAACACAAATAAATAATCACACATCAGAGTTCCCCCACAACGGGATGTCACAATTCTCATCAAAATTTTCCACAAATCATTTTTTTCCAAACTAATTTTCAATAAAGTTGCAGCGGAAAATGAATATAGTATGTCGTAACGCAAAATAACATACATACATTATCTGTGTCATCAACATCATCATATGTACAACAATAGGCCAACGGCCCAAAATATATATAGTATCATCAGCAATCATCACTAAACAGGATACGCCACAGGGGCACACAAAATCAACAGTAACCAATAAAACTCCCAAAAGGCCCTGGTGTTACGTATCAGAGCTGTCCTACGGAGACACCACAATCCAAGCTAGCTAAACACCTGGATTATCTGTACTTTCGAAGAAGCACACACCACAACAACAGCAAAGGGGTGAGATTCACGATCAAATAATAATGGTATAATTATACATGAAATAAAAGGCAGAAAATCCTATAAATATCATTTCATATACAACACATATGGACCTACTGTCACATCATCAATCTCAACATAAAATCATGCAACACATGCACACCCACACAACCCATGAATATGCGGTACCGACTCGCAATAATGATGGGCACCGGGCCATCAACCCTCCACACAGGAGCACACATCAACGATGGACACTTGGCCATCAACCTTCCTCACAGGGAGCACACCACACCGATGGACACCTGGCCATCACCCTCCTCCATAATGGGAGCACAATAATAATATTGATGGACACCTGATCATCACCCTCCTCACAGGGAGCACATCTCCGATGGTCACTGGGTCATCACCCTCCTCACAGCGAGCACATCTCCGATGGTCACTGGGCCATCACCCTCCTCACAGGGAGCATCACACCGATGGGCACTGGGTTATCACCCTCCTCACAGGGAGCACATCATCAACGTCCCCCACTTGAGACACGGGTGGTCGCATACACTCCATCCGATCAACGATCCAAATCCCGTCCACGCTCCCCACTGGAGCACTTGAGTGTATCATACCTCACGTCCACTCGCTATGCAAGACACTGTGCATAACCACACAGCACACACAGTGCACACGACCCCACTGGCCCATTGCATCATAAAATGCATACATACACAAGCACACAAAGTGCATCGATCCTACCAATCAACTCATCACACAACATATCACATACAATGCACACAAGGCATGTTGGTCCTACTGACCTAAATATATCACACAACAGCATATAAATGCAACGCATAATCAGCGTATCGATCCTACAGATCCACTCATCACAACACATTACCACAACGCACTCAAGGCGTGTCGATCCTACTGGTCCACATATCTCACACACTTAGCACATCGTACACACATCTCACAAAACACATCCATACTTATCGAGACTTAACACATAATCCCCTTATTATGTCAAAGGCGACAAACGCCGGCCACATAGCCCTACAACCTTCAACATACACTCGCCTCAGCTCTCCAGCAAGCTCATCATCAAACATGCCCAACAAGGGTCCAAGTCCACAAAGGAAACAACACAAAACAGCAACAAAAACACAAACTGTTGTCGGGCTCGCTGGCACATTCGCCCGACGAAGCCCCGCAGCGAACACTCGCTGCCATTCGCCTGGAGAAACCTCTGGCGAAGCCAGACAGAAGCTTCTGCCTGCACTCGCTGGCTAGTTCTCCCGGCGAAGCCTGGCGAATGCTCGCCCCTCATTCACCCAGCGAAGGCTGGCGAACACCTGCAGAATCAGAAAAAAATTATGCGCAGCAGAATCATCACCCACACCGATTCCACCCGATTAAATTGAAACTCACAACCAGCAACATACTACAACTTAGTTACGGGGTCTAATCCCGATTCTATCCGACAAATTGTCAACTCTGCTCTAGTAACCAACTTTCGGATCAACTTCGAAATTACCCGGACGGCTCTCAATTCCCTCAACCATCATTCTACAGCACATGCAACAAAATTAACATAATCTAACATACAATCACAGCAACATTAACATGCATTCAACATCAAACTATCGATAATCTATGGGGATTAGGGATTTTCCCCTTTTCTACCAATTCTCATGTAAAACCATTTAACCGTTAAATTCTCCCCCCCCCCCCCTTTACCTCAAATTCGATGTTGATGTTGTCGAAGTTTCCCAATCCACACGAATTGTTGATCCTGATGATCTTCTTGCCAAGCTTCAACTCTGGATCGCTTTTGTTCCTCCTCCTTCAACCGTGCGTTCTTACGCTTGCTTCCAATTTTATTTTTCCCAAATGGCAATGTTACCCCTCATCCCAATAATTCTCTTTTTAATCCAAATAACTCATATACTCATAATTCTTTTATTCCAAAAATTCCAATTAATATTATTTCTCTCATAATATTAATATGGGCAATAATAATAATAATTAATAATAATAATATTACTATCAATATTAATTATCACCATTTTCACCATATATTAATATCATGATCTCTTGATTCCTCCAAAATAATTCTCAAAATACACCCGCGAATAAAATAACTCAGAAACCAAAAATAATTAAAATGGGCGTTACAGAACACGCTGAAGTCAACGTCATAGATGAAGAAGAAGAAGCAGATGAAGTCACGGTTGACGACAGGGTGAATAACGAGGAAGAGGGGGTTCCACTCGGCCATGTTTATTGTCCACTTCAACACATGACAAATCTCGACCTAGGTGACGATGAACCCTCAACAGATGTTTTTTACAACCGGAACTACGCAACAGAAGGACTATTAAAATAGGGTGACGAGTTTCGTACAAAATAAGATTGTGTCCGAGCAATTAAACAATATCACATGGACTTAACAGCGTCTTTCAGGAAGAGAAGTGATTCATGGAAGATAGGGTCAATGGGTCCAGCCCACACTTGTATAATCTCGAATCCAATACAGGACCATCGCAAGCTCAGCTCTCAATTAATTTACGATGAGATTCTTTCATTCATTAGCTACAACCCGTCTTTGAAGGTGAGTACCATAATTGCACATATGGTTCAAAGGTACAATTACACTCCTCCATACCGGAAAGCATGGATAGTTAGGACTAAAGCAGTTGAAAGGGTGTTTGGAAATTGGGAGGAGTCTTACAAGGAACTTCCAAAATTCTTGGTGGCTCTTAAACAATACTCTCCAGGAATTGTTGTCATATTAGAGACAATGCCAGCGTATACACCAAAAGGGACTTGCGTTGGTGGAAATGGAATTTTTTACAAACTCTTTTGGGCGTTTGAACCATGCATTAAAGGCTTTGCATAGTGTAAACCTATAATTCAAGTTGATGGCACATGGTTATACGGGAAATATAAGGGCACCCTACTCATGGTTGTGGCACAGGACGGGAACAACAACATTTTTCCAATAGCCTTCGCTATAGTTGAAGGGGAGACTGCTGGGGGTTGGAGTTTTTTCTTAAAAAATCTCCGCTTTTACGTTTCTCCCCAATCTAACTTATGTATGATCTCTGATAGACACCCATCAATCGAGAGTGTATGCAATAACCTTGATAACGGTTGGCAGGATCCTCCCTCGACCCATGTGTATTGCATAAGATATATCGCCCAAAATTTCATGCGGGAAATCAATGATAAAACACTAAGGAAGAAGGTTGTGAACGCAGGATATGCACTAACAGAGCCCACATTCAAACACTATCGTGACAAGATCAGACTAACAAACACGGATGCATTAAGATGGATCGGTAACATTGATAAAGAGAAATGGGCACGCGCATACGACAATGGGAATCCAAAACCTACCGATAACTGCCTTGGTAAATGCAACATATTTTAGGCTAGACGCACTCTTTGATAACAGAGGTACGAAGTGGGGTTCAGTATTACAATCTAGCCAGTTGTACAGTAATAGTTCAACAACATTCATGAAAGACGAAGTTGCCAAAGCCAACACACATGTGGTCACAATCTTTGACCGTAATAAAGGTTGATTCAGTGTTGCCGAGTCAATTGATCACAATGAAGGAAGGCCTAGGGGATGTTATCGGGTTGAACTAGATAGGAGCTGGTGTGATTGTGGGAAGTTTCAGGCATTTCGTATGTCTTGCTCTCATGTTATAGCAGCATGTTCGAAGGCGCACCAGGACCCAACCAACCTTCTTTCTACAATTCACCAAGTGATAAGTCTGTGCAATGTTTACACATGTAGCTTTCAGGTGGTGGAAAAGGAGGACTATTGGCCTCAATACGAAGGCGAAATTGTCTAGCATAATGATTTGATGTGAAGATAGAAGAAGGGTTGCCCTAACAGCACGCGCATTCGAACGGAGATGGATACCGCAAACAAGATGGTAAGATTATGTAGTTCGTGTCGGCAACCAGGACACAATCGTACAAAATGTCCTAACGTAGGATCAAGCACAAGATCATAGTGTCTAATATAACTGTGTCCCTTTAAATCAACAGCAAATTTCATTCCATTTAAAACATACTTAACAGATTACAATTAGCAAGCAACATAAATTAAAGAAACATAACTTAATATCACAACAACATTCCGAAAATAACAACAACAAACTGACATAAAACAGAACAATGCATCAAGGTGTCTACGATATCACAACCATCAATGTTATCTTCTTTGGTGTTAACATCATCACAAGGACACTAGCATCATTTTTCACTTTTCTCCACTCACGAGTAACTCCATTTCTTCCTGACTCCTCGACCAACCTCTCAATTTTCCTAATCTTTTCACCTGCAGCAATATCTCCTAGCCAGCGGTTCAGTTCCCTATGCAAATGCTCCAACATCTGCGTATTCCACAGTAGCACCTTCATCGGAGGCTTTGTTGCTGAAAAATAAACTAGGACATTTCTTTTCATTAGAGGAAATGTTGGAAACGGTTACTCCGATGATGATGACGACGACGAAGAACATTGATTTAGAAATGCAGACATTCTAGACTCCACTCCACTCAAAATTATTAAGACTTTAGTCTTTTGGTATAAATTGTTATGAAAAAATATATGTGTCCGCATTCGTATTTATAGAAAAATAAAATAGTACAGACGTCATATGATATGCCTTAAATACCCTTACAAAATTTATATACTTTTTTTCAACAAATACCAAAATTTTACAACGTAAAATTTAAAAATACCAAAATACAAAAGTGACCTACAATTATATATTTTGAAATTATATATTTAATTATATACGAATTATATTTTAAAATTATATGTTAATCATATATTTATTATGTTTTAAAATTTAAACCTATTTATATTTATTATGTTTAAAAATTATATACAAATATTTATTATTTTATAAAACTATATCAAAAAATTTAAAAATTATATTTAAACCAATTTTTATTATTTTATAAAACTAAAACATTAAACAAAACAAAATTAAAAACAAAAAGAAAAAAGTAAAAAAAAAAAAACGAAAATAGACTGATTCGTCAATCCATTTGGCGAATTTTTTAAAAAAATTTTGCTTTCGCCGGCCCATATGGCGAATCCTTTAAAATTTGCACTAATTTCACATATCATTTGACAACCCAAAGTTGAAATGTTGCCGCTTTAAAAAATAATTTCAAATCTTATTTTATTTGAAAATATTGGTTATTCTAAAAAAATATATAAAAAAAAAAGGGCATTGTATATAGGAAACATTAAACTAATGATTAAAATGGCTTAGTTTAGGTTTTGAACTGCATAGAATTATTGAAACCAAATAAAGTTTAAGGAAGGTTCTTGTTGGGAGAAAGTAGGAATTTTGGGAAGAAACATGCATAGGAATAAAGTCTCTCACTCTGTTAAGTAATGAGAGACATTAAAAAATAAGAAGCAGGCGTGTTTTCACTGTTTTGAACTGCATTGAACGTATTCAAACCCTTGGTAGAAAAGGGTGCAAAAAAAACTACTAACATCATCCTAAAAAATTGAGATGCTTGCAAATAAGAGATCTAGAAGCACATGCATGTTTCCACTATTTTGAACTGGATGGAAAATATTCAAACCAAACAGGTACTACCGTTTATCTTAAGTTCAATTATGTTAACAAAGTTATGTTTATCTAGTAAGGATCTCAGTCATCAGTCATCGTTGTAGTGGAAATAGCAACTACATGTGTATACGAGTGTATACAAGTCCAACTACTTTATAAATAGCTGACTCACCCTCCTATGTATGATACTCAATAATCAATACTCTAATTCAGTATCTTCGTACATTTCTTCTTACTGTAGTATTGACTATAATAAAGGATTGTGTTAACTTTTAAACTAAAGACACAAATTAAAAAAATTAAAATACTATGGAGCAATGTATGTATTAGAAAGAAAGAAAAAACAAATTTTATACTTTTGTAAATATCAATACATAATTTACAAATAAAGTTTTTTATATTTAGTCTCTTAACTTGTGTTGAGCACAAGTTAGCATTTTCCTATAATTAAAGAAAAAGGAGATAGTATTATTGTAGAAGATTCTTTTGCAAGAAAAATCTGGATTCTTCTACCCATTGAACATCTGATGGAAGTAACAGAGTTTCATGAATGTTTCAACAATCATTGACTAAGAAGTGATTACAATTTGTAATTAATGAAGAATAACGATACATGATACATAAAGTGATACAAAATCAAATTAAAACAATCACATTTTTCAAAAAATCCAACCAAGTCATTTGACTTACCATCCTTACCAATCTTACACAAAAATCAAAAGGTGAAATAGTTCTAGCAATTTTCCATTATTGAAGAGACCAACACCATACTCTCAGCACACACAAAAACTAGTTATGTTCAGCTGAGTGACCAACGTTATCAGTTTCTCAAAAAGATTATAGAAAAACAAGATTTCCTCATTTCATTTGTCCCAAATGAAATTAACTTTAACTATTAAGAATGAACTACCGAGACAGACATCGTGAGAGATTGCATAAAATCCCTTTTGAGCAAACCGCTGACGGAGAAAAAAAGAATTACAAATTCCATATAAAAGCGTACTAAACATGTTAGTTATTTAACTGAGCTGGCCTACTGGAAGATCCTTGCTTCCTTCAACTAAAAATGGAATTGGTTTCTTTGGGGCAGGTAGCCGGCCAATGCTATCAACTTTATCCTTTTGCTTTGGAGGAGGTCTAGCTGCTTTAGGCAACAATCTTCCCTTCTTCTCAAACCACTCTGGCTTCAACAGTGCCCGGAAGCCTAACTTATTGTAATACACCTTTCTGACAGACCCACCAGCTGCTTCAACTGCTTCCTTGGCCCTAACAGTGACCCTTGTTACCTGTAAACCCAAAATGTTAAAATACATCCATGTTATGCTTAAAAAGTTTATCAGTATATAAAACCTATACTTATCTTTAGAATTTAAAAAATATATATCTATTATGCATTTATACATCCCATTGATAAACAAAAGCATAACATGTAATCATAATCTAAAATTATGTAAGTTTAATTGCTTATTTGAAAGTATTAAATGAAAAATACCTTAGAGAAAATTAGCTTATAAACTTTGAAGATACAAGAGCTATACCAACTCTTCATGACAAAAATCGAAATTCCAAAATCTCAAGCTAATATTTTTTTCTTTATTCTTAGACCAGACACTATAAAATATTTATTTTGCCAAGGTCAAAATATGGATGCCCCCATTTTTAATGGTTTATGCTTGGCAATAGAAAAAGGAAAGTGCAGGCTCTCAAGCCAGCATCTAAATAATCCTAGATAAATGATTTAACAAAGGTGAGATGAGTGATTAGCAATGATGCTTATGACCAGTGGCTAAATTCATGATATTAAATAGAGAAATGTTCAAAAAAATATTTTAAAAAGTATTTCTGAAGTTTAGACTTAAGAATCAAAAAGCATTATTGTGGTCCTCAAAAACACTAATTACTTAGCCTTCAACTAAATATATACCTCTAAATGAATTGGCCATTGGATCTTTTCAGAACCACGTCCCATCAATCTTACTCCATCTTTAATTTGCTTCCCGAGTACCCCTGCATCCTATGTATGGTGAAAATAATGACCAAAAGAATGAGAGGGAGCACATGAAGCAAACAAATCTATTTTAAGTGAGGAAGTGGTCACAAAAACCTTGAGTGTTTTCATTGTGATCAGTTCAGAAGAATCTATCTTCCCCGCATTGATAAACGTTGCAATTTTTCCCAAACCTATTGGCTGCAAAAGAAGATATAAAAAAGATTGAGTATATCAATACATATGACTAATAGATTGAGAAATAAAGGGAAAGGATACACAACCAAACAGAGAAGGTCTAACAATATGAGCTAAAACCATGGCTAGGGGCAATATAACTACTCCATCAAAACTTATCTAGGCATTAAAATAATAATTATTAAATAATTAAATTATGCACAGAAAATAGTCTTTAATAAAACTTGAATTGGTCTCTAGAAGAAGTTACTTATCGCATACAAATTTGTTGGCTTAAATCTATCAATCAAAATGAAGTCCAACATTTGGCATTATGTCACTATATCAAAAATCACAGTTAAAATACATCACGTGAATATCCCTCAATACAATAAAGTGTAAACTGTGACATATATTTATTGCCGGCATTCACAATACTCTTTAGTGGCTATCATAATTGGCAATTGACGTGTGGAAATATGAAGTTCTTATCAATCAAAACCAACATAGTAAGCCACTCGACCATATATATTCACAGAAGATTATAGAGTCCTTGAAAGAAAAACCTTATCTTGCAAATGATGTCTTGTAATAAAATTAAAACCTAATATTTGCATTAAGCATAGCACTTCAGCCTCAGAAGGATGCTCAGGTGCTTCCTTTTTAATATTCCAGGAGAACTGGTTTTCTTTATCTGAATGGAATACAAGCAAAACAGTCTTTGTTGGTCTTAATAAATGTGCAAAAGAACGTCTGAAAAAGACTCAGATGGAGAAATGTGCATTGTTGCTCACAAGTAACCATCCATAAGTCTCAGTATTACAATGTTCAAAAGTATAGGAATTCGGAATTCCACACTTATAAGTAATGAACTCTAATAATAGATACTAACGCATATTTTCATTTTTCATGATGCAACAAAAGTCAAAGTTCGGGTTAAATACAACGAAAAAGAAAAAGCATTAAACAAAAAAAATGATATATAATCAGGAAAAGATATACCTGAAAAGTGAGGCTAAATGGGTTCTTGAAGCCACGTTTAGGCATCCTACGACGAAGAGGGGTTTGGCCTCCTTCAAACCCCAATTTTGAACCTTTTCTGGCTCGCTGGCCCTTATGACCCCTTCCAGCAGTCTTGCCCTTTCCGGACCCAATACCACGACCTTTCCTTGTCTTTTGTTTTCGGGGAACTTTACCTCTTAGATCATTCAAGCACAGAAGACTATAAGCTCTAAGACCATGAAAATTTGGGTGTGCATTGGGATTAAATGTAGCACCAACATTGGCAGAGTGAGGTGAGAGCTGCAAGGGATTAAATTGGACAGATGGAAATCCGAGAGCGGATTTGTTGTAAACCGAACTTCGGATGATTGAAGTCGAGAGAACAGAAAGCCTTCTCCTTAGCATTTTTCTTCTATTCTATTCTTTTACTAACAAAGAGGAAGTGTAACTTCGAGACAGTAACAACTTCAAACCTTAAAACCAACACAAATAGAACCATAAACAAAAAGGTTTTAAAAAATCATATAATACGAACCACACATTAGTTTATTAGAATTACAACTCCAATGTTTGGTTCCACTTTTGAAGGAGCCAAAAGTGATTCTAAAGATGTGGAATTGATTTTGACATGTTTGGTTCCTCTAAAGTAGAATTGAGTTTGCCTCCAAATATTTTTCTACTTGAAGTTAGAAATTATAGCTTTTGATACTAAAATTGATTTTCAAACTCAAATTTATTGTTCAACTCAATTTTATATGAATATATCTAACCATAAATCACTTTACATTCAAGTCACTTTTAACTAAAATCAATTTTACAAAATCAATTCATTTAAAATCAATTTTCGACACCGTAGAACCAAAAACATGTGTAGTTCAAATCCAAGTTTCCAATCAATAAAAAGAAGTGAGTGTTGTATACAAAACTCAAATGGCAAAATGTGCAACCAACAATAAAACCAATAATCCTAACATGAAAAACCAGCTCCAAAGTTATAAACCTAGAGAACATGTAAGGATCAAAGAATGGCATTGTTCAATGTGATATCATATCTGCCACATAAATACAATCTCAAAAATAAAGATTTTCATAACTAGAAGCATGCAGTTATGATCCACATTACAAAGAAATACAATTTCATACGTTCAAGTGTCAAATAAAACCTCCTAAAATGCAGTTCTTAAATTCACATGATGATAACATACACGACTCCATGACATATTACAGCATACAAGAGAGTAATCAAACACTTAACCATTCTTTGGAAATAAGAAACACAAACCTATCCAACAGTTTTTCAGGCACTTCATGATTCAATTCATGAACTTAACTAGCATCCATCCGACAATAATATTTCAGTTTCAATTCAAATATTTAGACGGAGAAGCTACAAATTAACCATCACATACCCATTACAAAATCAATGAAAGTAAACAACAAACATCACAGAATAGAATCACATCCCAAAATGGCCTTGAGAAGCAATACTTTGTATTAGATATATGTCAAAAAAGATTCGTTTTTTCATATTTAGTAAATTCACATATATAAATTAAATTAGTAAACTAGTTTTAGTTATTAAAACCTAAACATTGAAAATGACGGAGCCTTAACCTTGAGGCTCGAAATCTCAAATAAACCAACCTTGCAGTCATGTACATTAGTGACATTACAATACTAATGATATTCAACACATACATGATTGAAATCTAGAATAATCCCGTTGCAGGAGCCCAAAGTAAGCCTACACGCAGAGATGACACCTCTAAGCCCAGAAGAAAAATCCTTACAACTAGTAGTTACTCCTTCACCGCATTTTATTAAGATATCTCAGTAATATCCACATCAACATATTGAAACTAATAAACCCTTAATCAGTGGAATATATCATTGCAAGCAGCATATGAATTGATTACATGGATCCAACTAAGAAACGAACTCCCAAAATTCCTTTTGACTAAAAGCCTAAAGAAAACCCTAATAATAGTGTACTGACCTGTAAATTCAGGAGAGGGTGTTGGTTGCGGCGCAGCGAGGTGGAAGATTGTTGTGGTGGAGGAGAGTGGTGGACGGCGCGGTGGGCGGAGTTTTGGGCGGCAAGGTGGCGGGGAGAAGAATTTTCGGCGATGGCCAGGGAGGCTACCGGTCGCGACAGTGAAAGGGATGAGAATGAGGGAGCGAGACGTCGGAGTGAGAAATGAGAGAGATCAGAGTGTGAGTGGGAAAAGGTAACAGTGAAAAAATATTTTTACACTAATTTTTTATGAGATTAATATGTAAAAAATGATAATAACAGGATATCAACTCTATATATTAAAAAATCCATTTATAAAATATTTGTATTAAAAAATTAATTTTATATTTTTATTTAAATTAAAATATAATTTTTAATAAATTTTTAACTGACACAAGTTAACATTATTCTTACAACGATAATGTTTGAAATACTATTCTGGAGACATTATTATTGAGAATTTTATTCGGAATTTAATTTTTTAAAAATATTTATAAAATATATTTAATTTAAATTTTAAAATAAAACATAAATGAATTTAAATATTTGGAAATGAGAAATTATGTGTAATCACCTCTTACTCTTAAGAAAATGAAACATTCACACCTTATAATATATGGAAATAGAAATTGACAAAAAGATGTTTCTTTCATAGATTTTAAATTTATTTTCAAAAATGTTACATTATTTATTTGTATTTTCATATTTGTTTCAAGAGTTTATAAATTATTTTTTGAATTTTTTTTATCACTGTAAGTTTATTTTGAATTTTTTACTTAAATAACCCAACTTTTCAAAAAAAATTTCAAAATAATCCACCTTTTAAAATTATTCTTAAGGTATCCTAGTTAGGATTTGTGATTACACAAGGGTGTCAGATGGATTGGCAACACCTTGTTAAGGCTATAAGGGAGTCGCCAATCAGATTGGAGACTCCTCATGCAGTCTCCAATCCAATTGGCGACTTGGTGTTGAACTTACAAGGGAGTCGTCAATTTATCTGGAAGCCCCATGTATTTTGAAATTTTTTTCAAAAAAATAGATACTTTCAAAAGTAATTAATAAAATACGTCAGAAGGGAAAATAAATGTTATCATTAATTAAAAAAAGTATTACATAAACTAATATTGGCGACCGGGTTAGTCATATCGGCCACCAGTTCCACATCCCCTAGGCACCCTAACTCGTTGCGCTCGTCCCCCACGTTGTTGATTAACGCCTGGTGTTTGAGGAGTTGAAGTCTCAGGAACATTTTCAGATGGTTCCTGAAGGATCTCTTGCATTTCCATTAGGTCCTGAATGTTGAAACTGAGCGTGCGACCCATGTCAGAGTAGTTCAGATGTGATGAAGGGGTCATGGTGTGCGGCCTGGACGGTTGAAGGGGGACATTAGTGTGAACGATTCATTAGAGAAAGGTTGAAATGGTAGTGGTGTTTGAAAGCTATAAGGTTGTTGAGATGGTTGAGTGGGTAGGCCAGGGTATGATATGGGGCGCTTTGGCTATGGAAAGATGTTTGAGCGTTATGGCTATGGTATGATGTACCCTCGTTATGGCTATATCTTGATGCTGTGTTGGGGTCATAGTCATATTGGGATTCTGGGTAGTAGTCAGTGTGTGGGAGATGGTATAAGGGACAATCTTGGTATTGTGGTTGGGTGTTTGGCATGTTTGGATGGTGAATGGGTTGGTAACTCTGTTGGGTGGGGGGTTGTGAGTAACATGACCTTTCTGGTGGGTTAGATGTTGAAGCGTCTTGTGTGTAGGTGGTTTGGCGTGGGTCGTATAAATATTTGTCTTCGGAGCTAAACCCAGTTGTAACTGATCTGTACCAAGCCATATAATTAATAGTTGGTATAGATGGTATTGCCATCACCGGGTCACGTAAGACATGAGTGTGACGGGCCATCCATTTACGACGCTCAGAGTTTGCAAAATCCTTCCAGTCGGGAAACTCCCATTGATCATTAACTCATTTTAGATGTCATTTACTGATGTCAACAGGAGGATCTGGAATGTTTTGATGCATTCCAAATTGTAGTTTGACACGGTAATTGTTGTGCATCTCCACAGTTGTGAATCTGATGATCGGGACGCATGTAATACAAACAGCAACATCTTCCTGTCTGACTTCATGTAGGTGTTCCATGTTTAGATATGGATGCCATATGAACTGAAGAAGAGAAAAATATTAGATCATTAAATAGTTGACATAAAATACAAATTGATGTAGTTTAGAGGCCTTACATCTACAAATGTTAGGTGATCTAACAAATTGCGGTATTGAATGATACAATGTCTAGGGCATCTATTGTAAGTCATACCCTTAGCCGACCATCTAAACCAAAAACAGTTCAAACTCAATTAGTTAGAAATAATAATTATTAAGTGAAATAACCAAAGATTAAGTGATGAACTTACTTTTGTGCATACGGGAAGGAAAAGTCGTTGTGGTTGACGGTCGCTAGGGATGGCAATCTAGACCAACCCCATGCTTGGAGCAAAACGGCGCATCCAGAAAAAGTATATGTGTTTTTTTTCGCACTTACATAAAGAGCTATATAAATAAGACAGACAAGCGAAGCCCCAACTATACTCTCTTGTTTTAGTCATGTCTCTTAATAAAGGTAAATACATTATGTGCATAGAAGAATCAGTGTCCTCGGGAAATAAAAATAAACCAATTAAAAGCATTAGATAACATCTGGTTTATATTATTTTCATTTCCTCTATAAAATCTTCATCTAATATAAAACCGGTGTATCATGATTTTAGGCGCGAAAGTAAGATATCTTGGCCTCTCGAGTTCTCATCTAGCAAGTCGGCACCCAAAAGTTCCTCACAAATTGAACTATTAAGGTTTGTTGTTCCATTGACCGCCTTGTCATCAATACGTAAACCGTGTAACATGTACACGTCCTCTAAGGCCACGGTACATTCATCGATTAAAAAAAAGAAGGTGTGTGTCTCTGGGCGCCATCTCTCTTGCAAAGCTAGTATAAACTTTGCATCAACGGAATAAGACATGATTTTGCTTACATGTCCGAAGCCGACGAGCTCAATATATGGTTGAATTAATTCGTTAGGTGCAACATATTCATGGGCACGACACCGAAACTTAGAGACTTCCTACATAATAGTAAAAAAAATATTAGACTTAAAAATTAGAAGAGTTAAAAAAATTATAAGAGTAAAAAAAATTAACAGAAACACTAAAAATTAACATATACAAAAAACAATGAACACTTACATAAGTCGCGATATTTGCGACAGTGCCTCTATGTGTTTTACCCATGTCAACAATGCCATTAAAATTGATTAAATGTGAATCAGATAACTAGTATACTGACACAAATAGACTTGATATTACCTCTTTGCAACAAGTAAGAATCAGATGGTGCATTTTACTCATGCTTGTATCACCCTTTTATAGAGAATTCGTCTGAACATGCAAGCCAGAGGAGTTGGCGACTCCATTGAACATTTACAAATGGGAGCCAGTCCAATTGGCGACCCCTGCTAGGGAATCTAGCTCAGCAACGTAGCCTGAGCCTTGTTACATGCATGCAAGGCATGTTGTCACCCACATGGCGACATACAACATTAAAGTTGTACCATGTCGCCAATGCAGATGGTGACTCCATTAAATGCATGTTAGATGTCTCCAATTGAGTTGGCATCTTCAATTAATTAGTTTGTCTTTGTCGCCAATTAATATGGCGCCTTAATGGATGTCCAAAAAACATAAATATGTTCCCACGCATGCAGACACTCATAGAAATAATTTTACTAGTCAATTAGTAGTTCTTTTAGTATGTCATCTGCACCCAGATATATTGTGAACACCCACTACAACGGAAAGACATATGTCTCTGATGTATTTGGGTTTGGTTTTCAAAACACCGACACTGTTCGTTTCATAATCAATAGAAACACAAGTTTCTTTCATTTCAGAGAAAGATTGGAATCAAAATTAGGGTTCGGTCCTATAACACAAATAATATTTCAAAACCCGGTTTATTTTGAAACCAACCACGTTAAGTTTTATCCACTTAAAGTGTGAGACGACGAAGATGTAGAAAATATGTTCCTAAGTCACGGACATTCTGGTTTCAACTACATTGAGTTTGTATACGTTCATCCAACAAAATATTCCATTTCAACAGTCTCAGATCATCGATTAATCAATAGTTTTTGACTCAGATGAAACTGAATCACAGTACTCAGATGAAACGGAACCAAAGGTCAACATCGTTGATGCAGAAGAAAAAGGAAGTGAGACGCTGGTAGATGAATTGTTGAACGAAAACGTTGAAGATGACGAACAAGTACCAATACCTCCAGGTCATGCATATTATCTGCCTCAACATATGACATACTTGGACTTGCAAGACAATGAGAGATCCGCAGATATGTTTCACAACTCGTATAGGCAGTCAGAGAATGAGTTAAAAGTTGGAGACCAGTTTCGTACCAAGGCGGATTGTGTATGATCCATTAAAAAATATCCCGTGGATAACTCTGTTGATTTCAATGTACAGCGAACTGATTCGAGAAGGTATGTCATTATTTATCGTAATCCACTTTGCAAGTTTCGGCTTGCTGCATCTTACAGCAAGAGAAGCGATTCTTGGATGATAGCTTCCATAGAGCCACCTCACAATTGCACTGCCACAAATATTGTTCAGGATCACCGAAAGCTAAGCACAAAATTGATATGTCAAGACATTTTTCCGCTTGTTAACAAGGATCCTTCAGTCAAGGTGAGTATAATAATCTTTCATATCGTAACGCGGTATAATTATACTTCATCGTACAAGAAGGCGTGGCTTGCAAAGACAAAGGTTGTTGAACAAGTCTTTGGCAACTGGGGGGATTCATACAAAGAATTACTGCGATTTTTGGTAGCGCTAAAGACATACACACCAGGAACTATTGCAATCATGCAGACATTGCCTGCATGTAGGCCAGATGGAACAATTGTTGATGGAAATGTCATATTTCATCGTCTTTTTTGGTCGTTTCAACCATGAATAAGAGGTTTTGCATTCTGCAAACCTATTATTCAAATTGATGGAACATGGCACTACGAAAATACAAGGGTTTCCATACCAAGATGACATAGTTTGGCACAACGATGACATGAGAAGAAAGAAAAAGGGACGCCCAAACAGTAAGCGTATAAGAATTGAAATGGATACGACTGATAAAATGATAAGATTGTGCAGTATATGTTGTCAGCCCAGACACAACCGAAAAAAAATGTCCAAATGTCAGAGGCACATTTGCATCATGATTTAGCTTATCGTTTCATTTATTGTAACCAAATATTTTCATATATTGACGAGCCTTTGTTACAACGGTCTTAACAATAAACAAGACTAACAACACACAACACATACTAATTTCATAAAACATAAAACATTAACTAGGTGATTACGACATTCCTAACTGATTACAACAATCAAACTAATTTCATGCGGTCTAAACATGACTTCCCTCGCATCTTTGTCTGTCTAAACACGAGCTCACAGCCGATCAAGTCTTTTGATACTACAAATCTTTTCCCCTTCACCAATGTCTCTTTCTAACCATTGATTCAACTCTCTCTTAAGTTGATTGAAACTTTGTATGTTCCAAAACAACATGTCCATCAGAGGCTTCTCTCTCGAATAGACGACTTTTCTCCACCGGCGACGATGCATGTTATTAGCAGAACAAAGATATCAGATGAAATGTGGAAGAACACCTCTATTTATAGGAAAAAAATTCAAAATACAAGGGGTCTCCAGATGAATTGGAGACTCCCTTGTAAGTTCAACACCAAGTCGCCAATTGGATTGGAGACTGCATGAGGAGTCTCTAATTCAATTGGTGACTCCCTTATAGCCTTTAACAAGGTGTCACCAATCCATCTGCCACCCTTGTGTAATCCCAAACTCTAAATGGGATACTTTGAAAATAATTTTAAAATGTGAGTTATTTTAAGATTGGGTTATTTGAGTAAAAAATTTGTTTATTTTACACTTAGTTTTTTATTTTTCATTATCATATAAAATTTCAAGAACTTATAAATTATTTCTTGGAATTTTTTATTCTCATTTTTATTTATTTAAGTCATTTATTTTTTTAAAAAAATTTTTTAATTAAATTTATTTTATAAATATTTCCAAAAATTTAAATTATTTACCAAATACAAACATTAGGAATAAAATTTCTGATAATAATATTTTCGGAAAATAAATTTCAGAAAATAAAAAATCCTTAAACATACTTTATTAAACTTGAAACAAACATGGCAATGAAAAATCTAATATACATTTTTAGGGATAAATTTGCAATTCAAGAAACAAATGTGGCCTTAGAAATTATTGAGTTTGTGGAGAGTAGGAAGACCAATGAGAATGAATGTAAGTATCAACAAAATCTACTTTATTCCCGTTCACTTTAATTTTTATAGTGTGCTAAAAGGAAACATTATTAATGTTCACAATTTTCCTTTCACATATTTAAATTTGTCTCTCAATGTATGAGGAAACATTGAAATCATGTGATTCGATTAACCTTTTGGCTTAAACAAGCTTTAAAAAAAAATCTAAGCCTTCTTTGTTTAAAAAAAAAAAGAGCTAATCTGCACTTGTGTAGGCTAAGTTGTAAAGCTTTATTAGTCAGTCAGATCTCTTTTCACCCTAATTAAAATCAACTTATAATTATGAAAAATACAGTGAAAATAAATCTATGGCAAGTTAAGCTTATTTTTAACATGCCTATTGTGCATTTATAGTCCCCCAACGAAAAAAAGCTTAGAATTGTCCAAATTTATCCCTTATTAAGTGATGTAAAAAATTACTTACTTCGCTTTGTAAAGTTTTACATCGTTACATGGATATAGTGTGCATTGAAAACTATACTACTACACACTATTATAAAATATATCTGTTTTACTAACACTAATTTATAATACTTTTACATATAAATGTAGTAAATCTCATTTTTTAATGTGTTTTTTTTATATATTGAAAAAAATATTGTATTATGGTCCGAATAAATAATTGTAATTATATATTTATAGAGTGATAGGGTTCAACTCTAACAAATTTTTATTTTTTTTGTTATAATGAATATTGTCTTTATAATATGATATATATTTCACCATGATTAGTAATGTCCACCGTTGTGAAAAGCATTACATTTTATCACAATTTTTTAATACGACCGTGGTGAAATATTTTATTCATTACCTACCTACCTATTACTATTCAATGCTACCAATCTTCCTAATTTACCCTTTAGACTAAACTAAAACATGCCTATTAAAAGGAGTTTTTTGTAATTAACTATTATCCAATCTTAGACTTCATAAGAATTTGTCTTTCTTCCACATGCCAACATCATATTGATCCTATTTATGTTCACTACATTACACCAATTTTCCCTCTCTTTTCCCCACCTCTTCTAATCTATTTTTCTCATTTTCTTGCTGGTTCTCTCTCTCTCTCTCTCTCTCTCTCTCTCTCTCTCTCTCTCTCTCTCTCTCTCTCATAGTTGAAGAACAACTACACCAAGCCAACATTCCATTCAACGTTCTTGCTACCTCATCTCTCATCCTCTGTTCAAGGTCACACGATATATTACCATGATTGTTAACCTGTATTTCCATTGTTTGTTTCATTAAACCTCTTTTCAAACTTAGCTACCTGTGAAATATTTCTACTTTTAGCATTAACAATTAAACATGTAATGAAGAGTTTTCTCATGCATTACGATGACGAAGATTTGCTCTTGAAGCGATGCATTAACGTGTTCAAGTTCCTTTTTGCTCTATTAAAGTTCCAGTTTTTTTCTCAATTTTCATGTGAAAGTTCTTATTCCTTCTCTTTATTTTGTTTAATGTCAAAGATTTAATGTTTCTGCACAATGTTGATTTCATCCCTTTTACTGTGGTTTTTTCTTGTGAAAGTTTTTGTTTTGAATGTGAATGTTTTGAATCAGTGTGAAAGTTTTCGTCTATGAAAGTTCATATTTTACCCGACAAATGTTTTGAATGTTTTTGTTTCTTACACGTTTCAATTTTCCATTGTCCTTTTACAGATCACTATGTCAAGAGCTCCCACTATGATCGTTAATTTGAAGATAGTTAACAATGTATGGAAACTTGTTATTCGTGTCGTTGATTTGTGGATTGTTAAGGAGCGTAACAGACAACAATAGTTTGAATCTGTTATCTAAGATAACAAGGTATTCATTCTTGTTAAGACTATGTTAAATAATTTCAATACACTTGAAATAGCTTCTAACTATCATATTTATGCATAGTGCGATAAAATACATGTCGTTACCTGAGATATAGATTTCAAACAGTGGAAAGAAAGGTTACATGAGCATCGAACTTATATGGTTTATAATGGTGACCCTTTAACCAATGATCTTCCTTTGAAGATTTGTGCCAACCCCTTGAAGCTATATTTTAATGGTGGGACAACTGTAACCATGGTAGACATGCCGGAAAAACCATCCCACAAATTTGATTTCAAACTTGTTGGAAATGTACCTTAAAATCTTTGTTGATAAAGAGAAAGAAAATATATATCTACTTGATACACATAATGTATAAGCAACTATTTATTTTACCAGATGATGACTTCAGTGAAAAATAGCTGTTAGGTTACTGCTATTAGTTTTTACTTGGCTAGAGTTAAACTTGCTCATGTATCAGTTATTGAAACAACTTTTACAATCCACGTTCTGATATAAACTACGGTTGAAAGATTAAACTTGATTTGGGCCTAAATATATTATTTGGATTTTTGGGCTTAGTTATTTTGGACTTATGTAATTTTAATTAATGTTTCTAGAAAACTCTTGTAATGTTTGGAGTGTCTAAATATTTCTTAGGGTTGTAATATTCTCTAGAATTCTCTTGGAGTTCCTAGAGTTGAGAACTCTCTAGAATTAGTGTGTCTAGAGTTCTCCTTAGAGTACTATAAATAGAGATGTAATTCTACACTTTTGCATCAAGAAAAATACAAAGTTCTCTCTTCCATAAATAATTCTTCTACCTATCAAATTTCTCTTTAAGCCTCTAATATTCCCACACACTTTTCTTAAACACAAAAGGTCTTATTTCCAACAAAGTGGCATCAGAGCTTGAAGGTCCTCAAAAGATGGCAAATGGAGGTTTCCCTTTTCAAATGTCGATGCTCACAAAGAATAACTATGACAATTGGAGTATCAAGATGAAGGCGCTACTAGGAGCTCAAGATGTGTGGGATATCGTTGAGAAAGGCTTTAAGGAGCAAGATGAAGCCTCCTTAAGCCAAGGTGTGAAGGAGACATTAAAGGAGTCAAGAAAGAGAGACAAGAAAGCTCTCTTCCTCATTTATCAATCGGTGGATGAAGATGCATTTGAGAAGATCTCCAATGCAACGACGGCCAAAGAAGCATGGGACAAGCTTCAAACTTGCAACAAAGGAGTGGAGCAGGTGAAAAAGATTCGTCTTCAAACTCTTAGAGGTGGGTTTGAACGTTTATTTATGGAAGAGTCTGAGTCAATTTCTGATTATTTTTCTCGAGTATTGTCCGTAGTCAATCAACTTAAAAGAAATGGTGAAGATGTTGATGAGGTGAAAGTCATGGAAAAAATACTTCGCACTTTAAATCCAAGTTTTGACTTCATTGTTACCAACATTGAAGAAAACAAGGATTTAAACACCATGACTATTGAGCAACTTATGGGTTCCTTACAAGCATACGAAGAAAAAAAAAGAGGAAAACTAAACAAAAGGAGACTATGGAACAACTACTACAACTCAATGCAAAGGAAGCAAACTATGTGAGTTACAAGAGTCAAAGAGGACGAGGTCATGGCCAAGACCGTGGACGTGGACGTGGACGAGGACATGAAGGAGAAAGAAGAGGAAGTTACAACAACTACTCCAACAACTCCAACAATGGAGAAAGAAGTTGGAATCCACAAGTAACAATAGGTCGTGGAAATGGAAATTCATGGTCAAGGTGCAACAAGTTACAAATCAAGTGCTTCAATTGCAACAAAATCGGTCACTATGCATCTGAGTATAGATTCTCAAAGAAAGTTGTGGAGAAAGCTAACTTTGTAGAAGAAAAAGGTGGAGAATAAGAAACTTTGCTGCTCGCGTGCCAAAACCAATTTGAAGAGAAAAGAAACAAGTGGTACCTCGACACCGGCGCAAGCAACCACATGTGCGGCGATCGAAGCATGTTCATAGAGATCAATGAAGCGACAACTGGAAATGTCTCATTTGGAGATGACTCAAAGATACCGGTCAAAGGCAAAGGTAAAATTCTCATACGCTTAAAGAATGGGAGTCATCAATTCATATCCAACGTCTACTGTGTTCCTAACATGAAAAATAATATTTTGAGCTTGGGACAATTATTGGAGAAAGGATATGACATCCACTTGAAAGAACATAGTCTTTTCTTAAGAGATTGTGAGCATAAATTGATCGCTAAGGTGTCTATGTCAAAGAATAGAATGTTCCTCTTGAACATTCAAAGTGATGTGGCAAAGTGTCTCAAGGCCTGCTATATCGACTCTTCGTGGCTATGGCATCTACAATTTCGACACCTCAACTTTGGTAGTCTAGAATGTTTGTCAAAGAAGGAGATGGTGAGAGGCTTGCCTAGTATAAACCACACAGACCAACTATGTGAAGGATGTCTAATTGGGAAGCAATTCCGAAAAAGCTTTCCAAAGGAATCAACATCAAGAGCGACAAAACCATTAGAGCTCATACAACTGATGTCTGTAGACCAATCAATCCAAACTCTTTTGGCAAGAATAAATACTTTCTCCTATTTATTGATGATTATTCTAGAAAAACATGGGTTTATTTCCTGAAAGAGAAGTCAGAAGTGTTTGAAAACTTTAAGAAGTTCAAAGCCTTTGTGGAGAAAGAAAGTGATCTTTCTATTAAGGCTATGAAATCTGACCGAGGAGGAGAGTTTACTTCAAATGAGTTCAAAAAATATTGTGAAGAGCATGGAATCCACCGCTTACTAACAGTGCCAAGATCGCCACAACAAAATGGAGTAGTGGAGAGAAAGAACCGGACCATACTTAATATGGTGCGAAGCATGCTTAAGAGTAAGAAGATGTCGAAAGAGTTTTGGGCCGAAGCAGTGGCATGTGCGGTTTTACCTGACAAACCGTTCCCCAACAAGAAGTGTGCATGAGAAGACACCACAAGAAGCATGGAGTGGAAGGAAGCCAGGTATCTCTCACCTCAAAGTGTTTGGAAGCATTGCATATACCCACGTTCCATAAGAAAGGAGAACAAAGCTCAATGATAAAAGTGAGGAGTATGTATTCGTGGGTTACGACTCAAGCTCCAAAGGGTACAAGCTCTATAATCCAAATAGCGGAAAGATTGTCATAAGTCATGACGTGGAGTTCGAAGAAGAAGATTGTTGGGGTTGGAGTGTTCAAGAAGACAGGTATGATTTTCTTCCTTATTTTGAAAAAGAAGATGATGAAATGGAACAACCAATGATAGATGAACATATTACACCACCCGCCTCACCGACACCAAGGTTGGATGAAACAAGCTCAAGTGAGAGGACACCACGATTAAGGAGCATTGAAGAGCTTTATGAGGTAACCAAAAACCAAAATGACATTAATCTCTTTTGTCTTTTTGGTGATTGCGAGCCTCTAAGTTATCAAGAAGTTGTTGAAAATGTAAAGTGGAGAGACGCCATGGATGAAGAAATAAAGTTAATCACGAAGAATGACACGTGGGAACTTACTACACTTCCACGAGGACACAAAGCAATCGGAGTAAGATGGGTGTACAAGGTGAAGAAGAATGCAAAAGGAGACGTGGAGAGATACAAAGCAAGACTGGTGGCAAAAGGCTATAGTCAAAGACAAAGAATTGACTATGATGAGGTATTTGCCCCCGTTGCTCATCTTGAAACTATTAGACTGATCATTTCTTTGGAAGCCCAGAATGAATGGAAGATCTATCAAATGGATGTGAAATCGGCCTTCTTGAATGGTTTTCTCGAAGAAGAAGTTTATATCGAGCAACCACAAGGATATGAAGTAAAAGGGCAAGAAGAAAAAGTCCTCAAGTTGAAAAAGGCGTTGTACGGACTCAAGCAAGCACCGAGAGCATGGAATGTTCGAATTGACAAGTACTTTCGAGACAAGAATTTCATCAAGTGTCCATATGAGCACGCACTCTATATTAAAGCGCAAAGTGGAAATATTTTGATTGTGTGCTTATATGTTGATGACTTGATCTTCACTGGAAACAATCTAAGCATGTTCAAAGAGTTCAAGAAAGACATGTCAGATGAATTTGAGATGACAGATATGGGGCTCATGGCATATTATCTTGGCATTGAAGTAAAGCAAGAAGCAAAGGAATTTTTATCACCCAGAAGGCTATGCAAAAGAAGTCCTTAAGAAGTTCAAGATGGATGATGCCAATCCGGTTGGTACCCCGATGGAATGTGGCAGCAAGTTGAGTAAGCATGAAAATGAAGAGATTGTGGATCCAACTCTTTACAAAAGTTTGGTTGAAAGTCTACGTTACTTGACAAGTACAAGACCAGATATTCTCTATGTTGTAGGAGTTGTAAGCCGTTACATGGAAGCTCCAACAACAACTCACTTCAAGGCAGCAAAGAGAATCCTTCGATATATCAAAGGTACAATAAACTTTGGCTTACACTATTACTCTTCTAACAATCATGAAATTGTTGGCTATAGTGATAGCGATTGGAATGGAGACGTGGACGATAGAAAGAGCACTACTGGTTTTGTATTCTTTATGGGAGATACTGCTTTCACTTGGATGTCAAAGAAGCAACCTATCGTCACACTGTCAACTTTTGAAGCCGAATATGTTACCGCTACATCATGTGTTTGCCATGCAGTTTGGCTAAGGAACTTGTTGAAAGAGTTAAAAATGTCACAAGAAGATCCTATGGAAATATGTGTTGACAATAAATTAGCACTTGCTTTGGCAAAGAATCCAGTATTTCATGAAAGAAGTAAACACATCGACACCCGTTACCACTTTATAAGAGAATGCATCGAGAAGAATGATGTGAGGTTGAAGTATGTGATGTCTCGAGATCAAGCTGCCGACATTTTCACCAAGCCACTCAAATTGGAAACGTTCGTAAAGTTAAGGAGCATGCTTGGAGTCACAAATCAAGTTTAAGGAGGGATGTTGAAAGATTAAACTTGATTTAGGCCTAAACATATTATTTTGATTTTTGGGCTTAGTTATTTTGAACTTATGTAATTTTAATTAATGTTTCTAGAAAACTCTTGTAATGTTTGGAGTGTCTAGATATTTCTTAGGGTTGTAATATTCTCTAGAATGCTTTTGGAATTCCTAGAGTTGAGAACTCTCTAGAATTAGTGTGTCTAGAGTTCTCCTTAGAGTACTATAAATAGAGATGTAATTGTACACTTTTGCATCAAGAAAAATACAAAGTTCTCTCTTCCATAAATAATTTTTCTACCTATCAAATTTCTCTTTAAGCCTCTAATATTCCCACACACTTTTCTTAAACACAAAAGGTCTTATTTCCAACAACTACTGCTAATTGTTGCAACAACTTTTACAATAGCTTAAACCTATATAAACAATTGCTAATTTCAAGAATATGATGTATGCTTATATGTTCGTTAACCATACACCTTATGTTTTGTGCCTCCAGGGAAGTTGAAAGAAACAAGAGTTAAAATTTAAAATGTTTCAATTTTTGCAACTTTTACAATTTTGTTATGATATAAACTACTGCTAATTATTACAACAACTTTTACAACAACTTAAACCTATATAAACTACTGATAATTTCAAAAATATTATGTATGTTTATAAGGAAATTTTTGCATGTGCACTTGTGTCTCCAGGGAAACTGAAAGAAACAAGAGCCTTGCATGTGCACTTGTGTCATTAGCAATAAGGAAAATCTAAAAATTTATTGAAACATGTTTTTACAGATACATGTTGAATGTAGTCCTAATTGTGATAAACTCTTAATTCATTCATGTATTGTTTGGATATGGCAGTCTATCATTATTCATGCTACAATTATTTATTAGTAACCATTCTTTCAGCCAACCATGTATTCTTCACAAAACTGGAGCAACTAAGCTTATTCAAATAATACCCCTTCCAAGAGATTGTCCCAAAAAAATTCTATTGAAGAGTTTGCAACTTTGAATACGTTGTCACCGAAGCTATCTGCAACAAAGAGTGTGAAGCATGCCAAGAAGGAATGATAGCTCGCTTTCATCTCGATTTATGTTGGTACAAAAATGCTCACTTGGGATGTTAGAAGTTATTTATTTTTCTACTTTTGGTCAATGCTCAACCTCCAACCTTGACTATGGAGCATGACTATTTGTAACCTAATGTTATTGGCAATTAATTTACTATAAACATCTTCCACTCCATCGCTTTTGTTTATATTAAGAGTATGCATCATGACTATTTGTAACATAATATTTTTGATAATGAATTGATGTTTACATGTTTCCTGAAGATTACGTTTGTTCATGTTAAGCCTATGCCTCTATTATCATGTTATATTCTTAATCGGTTATGTTAATTCTATGCTTTTATTATTATTGTTATTATCATGAAAAAATGTGTGCATGAGTATTTTCCCGTAAACGAAGCATTCTATATCGCAAGATGAAAGTAACACAATAATTAATTTGACACATATTCTCGCCATGAATTTGTCACTCATTCATGAATTACGTGTCTTTGAACATTGAGAAAATATAGATGAAAAATGAACATCATTATTCTTCCACAATGGATATGCTATGCTATGAGCCTACACAACTTGCTCAATTGATCATTCCAATTGAAGTAGCTCATCGAACCGTCTCGTACCTTGGCGTTCTGAGCCATGTTTTCTATCCTCTTTAATTTCCGTCTTACACATATTTTTTTCACTAGATTTAATTTCATTATAGACATGTCCATTATGATGTTAGATGTCTTCAAAATTTAAAGTATGCAAAGTTTACTTGACATGTAGAATTGCATTGCATTGGTTCTTTCAATAACAAACACCACAATTCTAGATTCTCAATCTAAAGTACTACTATCATGCATCGTATTATGGGCAATTCTACGTATGTTGATCTATTTCTATATTGATTTTTATCACATTCGATTTGTTTTCGAGATAACAAGGGCCATTACCTTTAAAACTAAGTTATAACTCTTTCAATTTCTCAACATATATTTTTGTTTTTATAACTCTAACATTTCTCTGCTCATTCATTCATTTATCATCTTTGTAGGTTATATCATCTCCTTCAAACAAGTCTCCATGAATCATTTGAATCTACAAAGTTATCATAACTTAGTTTTTAGTTTTCCTTGATTGGACTTACTAAAATTCTATTATTCATAGTCATTGAACTTTTATGAAGTTGAATATATTCACTCTTATGTGGTGATTTTTAGTCATTTTGTTTATGACGTTTCTATTTAATTAAGGATCCTTTCGTAATGATACAAACAACTTAGGTTGATTTTGGTTATGCATCACAATACTTTTATTGGTTATTTTATTACTCATATTTTTTGAAAAAAATTTGAATCTTATGTAATTTAAGAATTAACTTCCCTAAGCGGATGCACGGGTCTTCTACTAGTATATAAGTGAAATAACTCTCTCTTTTTGATAGTATCGCCGCATCTCTCAGAGCAAAACCCTAACACGCATTTTCTCTCTTCTTCTTCATCATTAGGTTTCCTATTTTACACTATTGACACAATATTGTCCTTTATACATAAAGTTATTCTTCTTCTTTCTTATTCTCTCATTTTTGTGTGTGTATGTTGTTGTTGTTGTTTTGATAAATGTATGTCATTTGCTTTTTGTAGATAAATATATGTTGTTGTTGTTGTATGTTGTTATTGTTGTTGACATGATTTTTGTTGTTGTTGTATGTTTTCGTGTATGTTGTTGTTGTTGTTGTTGTTGTTGTTCTTTTCATATTATTTACTTCGGTTTCACATGTTTTGTTGTTGCTTGTTGTTGTTGACAAATCTTTTTTCTTATTTTCTCTTCTTCGCGCATGTAATTGTTATGTATGTTGATAAAGGTATGTATGTTGTTGATAAATATTGTTGATGTTGTTGTTCATGTTGTTTTATTTCAAAATATGCTTATGTTTCAATAGCTTGTTTAATAAATGTTGTTAATGTTGTTGTTGATAAATGTTGTTGTATGTTGTTAATATTATTGTTGTTGATGTTTCTTTGCTTCAAAGTTTACTTATGGGGATGTATTTTTTGCTTACGTTTCAATAGCTTGTCTCATAATGTTTGAACTTTCTGCTTGTTTTGACTTTTGGTAGGGATGTTTGTTTCAATAAAGAGGATGAAGCTAAAGTAACACTACAAACTTGTGTGAATGATCCAAAATGACATCCATTTAAAATTAACACAAGTTTACAACTCTCACTTAAGCTTCATATTCCTCCTTTCGTTATGGATGCCATTATGGACAGGTACGTTTCTGAAACATTCTATGAGTTAATATGTTTGGTGTATCTTATTGATGAATGATGTTGTTAATGTTTGTTTGAACTACGAGTTTAATATATCTTATGTGGTTTGAGTGTTTTTCCAATCCCTTACCAAATATATAATTTTTTAGATTGCATTAGAAAATTATAATATGATAGATAAAGCTATATTAACAAAATAAGTACACGTTCAATTCTTGACAAAAATTCTCTAGCATGTTATCTACATTTCGTTCTTTAATTGTTAGAACTTTATTTAATACTTGTAGTTCTTCCATCTCCCTTTTGTCCACCTATAATTTGGTTTGCAAAATAAATAATATTTTGCAAAATAAATTAGAGGTGAAGGAAGGGAAGGTGGAAGAACTAGGAGCATTAAACAAAGTTATAACTGCTAAAAATCAAAATGTGGATAACTTAGTTGAAGAACTCTTGTTAAGCTTTGAACGTGAAGTTGGTATTCTAATATAACTTAATTTGTCATATTATAATGTTCTAGATCATATTTAAAAGTTATATGTTTAGTTAGCATTGGCGAAATAAATATTCCACGTTATTTATAATAAACTCAGTGTATATATCAAACGGTTGTTTATACCAACCGTTATTAAATGTTATGTTAAGAATATCGCAACAGTTATTTAAAGTAGTTGTTGTGATAGGTAACGCGCTACATAGTGTATAATAATGGGCACATGACCATGGTGGAAAACATCATACATACAATCACCCATACTTCACAACGCTTGGTCGCACGTGGTGGTATGCCTTTTCCAATGTTGTAAAATGTCTTTTACATAGCAGTGACACTCAGAAGATCATGAGATGAAATGTTATTCTAAGGATTTAGAAGAAATAAATGTTCACGAGATAAATAATCATATGTATAATGGATTATAAACTACATCAAAAGGAAATTCATTCACGAGAAATTTTTTAAAGATCTTTCTAATCTCCATCCTTGTGTCGAAGTGGAATTTGACACCCTTAATGAGAGAAAAAAATTATATGCACCATTTGTTGGAAAGGAGGGTTTTGGAATTTATACTCGTACAACTAAGAAATTCCTGCTTATACTTGTAAGTTCTAATGAAGGTAACATATAACAAAGAGTAGCCTCAAAGAAGGATGCAATGTTTTCATGGAAAAACTAAGAAAAAATCTTGACTTCTAAAACTGATAGCAAGGCAACACTTATAGAATAAAAAAAACATGTAAAAAAAGTAAATTGATTGTCAAAACACACTTCATACTCATAATAAGGTCATGGTTACCCCCTAATAGTGTGAATTATCTTCGGTGCCATGACAAAATGAGCATGAAGGCTAAAACTCTTGTTAGAGTCGAAGTTATATGTAATCATTTCATCATCCACAGTAGTTTGGGATCTTTAAGGTTGCTTTTTTCATTGGTGACAGGGCAGGAAAATCCTATGTTTCACTGGCCTCCTGGCCACTTTGCCAACAGTTGTTGTTAACACCTTATTGGTACTAGACTTTGCAACTTATGGGCCACTTTCTTATTTCACTGATGTCTACGCCATTGTGTCCTCATCATGGGGTTTTTCTCAAATAGTTCTTAGAAGCACAGGAATATTTTGTTGACACATGAGAATTATCATGGCAAGAAGATCATGCACCTATCTCAAGAGTCTTCCACCTTTGTTGGTTAATATTGCGCATGTCCAATGGTCGGATCCACTCTTCTTGATGTTTTGGGATGATTCCCAAACTTCTTAGGGAACTAGGATTGTCTTTTCTGAGGAACGCCATTTTTGTCAAAAGTGAACTGAGGTCTATTTCTGCTCTACTTTATCTTCTTCAAGCCTGAAGGTTTGATGCCTTCAAGGCCTTTGGCCGCCTCCTTATCAAATATGACACTACACATGGAGCATAACATCACCTAAGAGTCTTTCAACTTGCATCAATTTCGGAAGTTGGTCAGCTCTTCTTCAACGCTGGGATAGATCACCTTCATCTTCTCTTGGCAGTCTTCTCCGACAACTTCTTTAACCTTCATGTCAAGACTTTTTGTAGTCTCGACCATCAATATTTTGATGGGCTCTCCATAGCATGCATCTTTGAACCTGAAGGGGGTCAGTGTCCGCTTTCATTGGAGGTTTAGGCTTGTCTCTGAATTGTAACTTGCCTTCCTTAAGCGCGTTCTGCACCAAATCCATGAAAAGCACACATTAAGAAGTTTTGTGACCTAAAAAAAATGTGAAATACACAGAAACCTCTTTTTTTTCCTTTGTTATAATGGGAGAGTCTCTGGGCCTTTTGGAACTATTATTTTCCCATTAGTAACTAACAAATAGAAAATTTCATCATAGTTTGTTATGTCAAATGTGTATGAACTTCTCGTTTTTAACAAGTTCGACGAGATTTTTCTCGTTCAAAGGTTTTAATGATTTACAAACACACAGAGGTCCTGACTTTAATTATGCCACATTAACCTCACATTCCTCGACATGATCATAAACCATGTCAGACTTCTAATCATCTTCATCTGCTTCAACATAAAAAACTTTTTCTTTTTTATAGTACTTACTTGACTTTACCTTTTCAGTTTTCAGTCGTTCGACTTGTCGAACTTTGTCTGCTAGTTGGTCAATGTCCCGCAGTTATTAGGTATCTAATTTCTTCCTAATGGAATAATCCATACCCCTTACTGCTAGTTCAACTAACTCGTGTTCAAGCACTTCGGTAAAACACCTTTACTTCATTATCCTAAACGTGTTGAGGTAGTCATATAGGGATACAACCATCTTTCACCTTACACTGGATAATTATTTGAGATTAATCTTCGATTGACCCATATAAAATTGTTCATGGAACACCCTTTCTAACTAATTCCAAATATGAATCTAATATAAGGGTAGCAGACACACTTGTGGGCACACTTTGTGTATCCCTGGATGTAGTGGGCACACTTGTTACTTGTGGTAATGGTACCACCTCCTCTGATGGTATAGTCGATGTTATATCTAGCTTATAATCGTAGGGTTTTCTATGACAAAGGTCGAAGTCCCTAAATTACCAGCCATCAATTTTATTGATTGTGGATCAATGCTGGATGGATTGTTTGGAGGGGGAATCTAATTCTTAGACGAATTAATCATCACTTAAAGTTTATTACCACTCCTCAAATGCATAAACAATCAACGCATAAAGACATTTCATATGAGAACATAAACAACTATATAAAAAAACACAATACTTTTCTTAAACAAATTTTAAAACTTTGCACAAAAGGTCCCCCCCCCCCCGGGGGGGGGGGGGGGCATGACAATTTGTATATTGGTGTTTTTAGTAAATAATCACGACTTTAGTTCACTTAAAAGATTAACTCGAAAAATCTTGGATGTTAATTGCGAAAACGGGTAAATGCAAGGGAAAATGCGCGTGTCTTTGTGTTTAGATGTGTGAGTTATGTAAGTTGGGTTTAAACTTTAAAGTGTTTAGATAACAACAAAGTGAGTGTAGACAATAAAATTGGGATAGAGATAATGAACAATAATAAAAGTGAAATATGAAAACGAAATTAAATTAAAAATGCTTTGAGTACAAAAAATTTGCAGCAAGTGTAAAATGGTGGATGCAGACTCACATTTCTCACAAACTATTTCACTCGATGGCTTGGGTACTCTAGTTCGATAGAGATGTATGAGAATTTTACGGCCTTTATTCCAAGGCTAGAGCTAGCTATATATACTAATCCTAAGATAATTGTTGATAACATTTGTTGGTTACACGTGTACTACAACATGGATAACTTTGCTCTAATTTACTTCCACGCGCCTTCATAAAGAAACTGCTGAAAACCAAATAAGACGTGGTAATAACTACTCTAATAACTGTTCCTGAACAATGTAATTACCGTTGTCGAAGGCTAAAATATCTCCACATCACAAAGTCTATGTTGCTAAAAAATATTCTAAGTCCTTAGCACTCAAAAGTGTCGACTTCAATGTCGTGTCAAAGAGTTATTATGTGACCTTTGTTAAACGATAGGCTTTGATCTAGAGGGGATGAATAGATTGCAAATTTAAAATCAAACTTTTGGCGAAAATGGTTTTCAAAAGTTTTATGGCACAACAGAAACAACCCAAATCAAATCGTCTAACTGAACCTCTATTGAAACACTCAGATATGTGTAAAGGTACACAAGCGTATGAAAATGAATACAAATTGCCCAACAATAATCAATCACAAACAATTGATTGCAAAGGTACATGAAGAGCTTATTTCTAATGATAAAAAAAGTACACAAAGAGACAAACTGACAATTTATCGAACACTTTGTGTGCAATCGATATCTTTGGAAATTTGATTTGTTTTGCTAATCCAAAAACCAATTACGATCAAACAGATTGTGATTATATTAACAAAGTCAATTTCAAAATGTCATCAAAAATTAATTTCCAAATGAATTGATCAAACAAAAATGGATTCAATAATTTGCAAGCACAAAAATTGAGAGAGAGAGAGAGAGAGAGAGAGAGAGATAAAGAGAGGGAGAGAGATAAAAAGATATATATATATATATATATATATATATATATATATATATATATATATATATATATATATATATATATATAGAGAGAGAGAGAGAGAGAGAGAGAGAGAGAAACATACAAGGGTTTGTTTAAGCAGTTCCCCAAATGACCTCATTATGGATACATCCGCCCTTAATTCGAATTTGAATTGAGATAGTTTCAATTAACCTTTGCAAAAAGTGTATATACAAGAGATGAATAACTCTAATCCTATAAACACTATGGTTTGTTATTGATTCTACCACCTCCAAAACTATTGATTAAAGATTGATCAAGTCACCAACAGTGTCGCTTTAATTCACCAATTCTTGCTACTTCCTTGCAAGGCACCTCATTATCTCAAGGCTTTCACAAGGTAGAATTAATCCCAAGTGCACACTTGTTAAAACCCAAGATTTACCAAGAAGATCCGCCATTTCACGCTACTCCCTTGTAAGGCACCGGATCTGAATTCTGTAATCTTGTCCAAAACCTTCAAATCCTCAATGTTCTTGAAGGAAAACCTCCATCTAGATTATCTTATTTGAAATCCTCAAAGAACTCAACTCAATATACTCGGTAAAATAACCTAATTGGATGTTATCAACTCTAAGCTAGATGATCACCCAATCAAAAAATGATTATATGTAGTTTGATTATGTGTATGCATATAAGAGTGGTTAAAGATGATGATTATGCTTTGAAATCCTGGTTTCATGTAGGTTTTACTCTATAACCTAACTAGATATGATGCATGTATTAGTATATATATATATGTATGCAAGATATGAAGCAAATAACATGCAAAAGGAAATGAAAAGAATGCAAAACTTCAAGTTTTTAGGTCAATAGATCGACCTATGAAAGCAATATGTCGACCTATACAGGTCTTAGACCGACCTATAAGAGGCAAAACATGGACAGTAGCTACAACCTTCATTATAGAAACATGTGTGTCGACTTGAGTGGGCTATGTGTCGACCTATGCTGAAACAAAAGTTTCTATAGGTCGACCTAATGTCGTATGTGTCAACCTATGCAATGTTTTTCACACAAGAAACTTAGTTTTTGATGTAGAAACTTAATTTTTGACGCATGGATCCTTTCTAAGTCATTTCCAAATATGTTTCCATGCGAACTAATGATATAATATATAATGCCCACCTATAATGAGTTGATATTGTCCAATGTACAAAAATGCTAAAGTTTCTCCTAGTTTTAACATCATACAAAACATATCAAAACGAAAGATGCACTCACATACTCCCCTTTTTTTATGATGGCAAAACTTGAGACTTAAGATGATGCGTTTCTCATTACATGAAAAGCTCCCCCTGAATGTGTGTATCATATAGCTTCATATTCTTTCCCCCTTTGAAAACATTAAAAAGAGACAAGAAATTTATTAGTAGTATCATATAGATACACATTACACACATACAATATACTATATAGAGGAAATTTGCAAAGATAAGTGGTGCACTCACATACATTCATCATATATGTAAACACATAAGATTAATAAACACACAAATATTAAATAATAACCTTAATCATTTAACATAACAACCATAGTACAAGCATTATTTTAAACTCAAACAGTTAGGTAATATTTCCAATACATAAACCATAAGCATAAAGCAAACTAAACATAATTTGAAATGCATGAGGATTGAAACAACTAAATGCATGAAAGAAGAAATCCTAAGACACTGGACATATACGACTCAAATCTTAGCACTTTAATGTCTTCCGCAACATCTAGACCTTACTACACGAAACCAGCCTTGACCATCATTCCCAAACTAACGATCCAAAAAGTCACACATTTCTTGATAAAATTGAGCATAATGGTGATGGTCTTCATTCTAGGCAGCAATCATGTAATTGACCATTGTAATAGTAGCAACAATACTGGTATCCATTTCATCTTTTAGAGAGACCAGCCTCTCAGTCACAAATGATACAAAAGGCTCAAAGTTTTCATTTTGAGACTTCATGTGCTCTTGCAAAATGCAGAGTTGTTCCACTTGAGTCACTTCAAAAGCTTCTCTTCTTAGACATTCCTCCGTATAACACTCATCCTGCTTGATCTGCATGTTCTGAATCAAGGTTATAATGGATGTTTGATCTCCATGCTCATCACCCATTTGACCATCTTCATGATTGACATATGCATGTGTTCATCACCGGTCACATGTGGCTCGGTAGTTGAGTCAACAAATTCAGAGGGGTCATCAAAATTGTATATTTTCCTCCCATGCTCACCCATCCATATGTAATACACTTTATGTTCCTCATCCCAAAAATATCTCATATTAGTTGAGGCACGTTTGGAGAACTCTTAAACAGGCCCAGGTGATATAAACAACAAATTTGGCATGACTATATCAAAATAGTTGAGAATTTTGAAAATCATGGACATGTAACAAAAGGATGTTCCCTTATTACATTCTTTAATAGAATGCATCCAATAAATGAAATAGTTAACCCAGTTTATTCGAATCTTATGCAAGAGAATGTAAACAAGATGAATATTAGCATTGTCAATTCTTGAATACCCGCCTTTCTTCGGACGCAAGACGTGAGAGACTAATCACAGTAGGATTCTAGGAACCATCTTTAATTGACTGACATCAAGAGTGTCATGGAAATCATCTAATCTAGGAGCTTTGAGCATCTCATTTAGATGTGTTGTCCAATCAAAATACATATGAATGTAGGTATCTATTACCAAACGATCAACTTCATCATCCTCATCAACATCTACAATTGTAATATCAAATAAAGACTTCCACAATTCGTTAGTAAACTCATAGACCTTGTTACCTATTGAGAATTTGAAAGCGGATCCCTGCCGATTTTCCAGCCTGGAATAAAACACCAGAATAAGATCTTTATTGTAGTCCTGTGAGAGCTATAAAAATTAACTAATTTTCTGGTGCTCAACAAGTCGAACAACTTCAGGGATATCCAAATATCCAGCCACAATCTGTTTCTAAACGCGTTGCTTCATCACTAGACAATCTTGGTGTTTTTCTTTGAACTCTTCAAGACAATCAACTGAAACTAGTGAAAAGACAGTTTTTTGAGCAATTGGCGATGTGGTAGCCTTACCCTTGTCTTTGGAATCACCTTTGGTTTTTACAATTTTAGGTGTCATTGATGATTGTTGCGGTGAGAATAGGATATTAAATTATTAATTAATTTGAATCACATCTTTAGTTCACAACCGGTCTTTGATTTATCCGAAGGAAAGGTTAAAGAAAGGAACAACCTATTTTGCATCGTAAACAATGCGGGGAGAGATCTAGGTAAGGGGTTGGTTAAGCTTAGGGAAGGTATTAGCACCCTAAACATTTGTAGTACTCTACAGGAACCTCTTGTTTAATAATACTATTTTTCTTTAAGGTTATATGCTAAGGGTTAAAAGGTGAAAAGAAATACCTAAGGGTTACTCCTCAATTTACTTGCCAAGACTCGCATCTTGTGCCTACGTATCCGAGGTAGGGGATGGAATCAAAGTAATCGTAGTTCCCCTTTAAAGGGAGATTAGAAACTTCTTGACTGCGGTCAAGGTTTCAATGGGGAATAAACGTTCACAGGGAAGTGCTTACGTGGAGTGCGACGAATCCTATTTCTATGTTAAATTGAATTGAATTAAAAGGGGGTAAACTAGGTATTCCACGGCGGGAAACCTAAAACGGAGTGCGGCGACTCCTTGACCTAATGCTAGGGTAAAGGGTAATTTGGTCTACGGCGGGACGTCTATGCAATTAGGGTTTGAAAGGTGAAAGATTCAAAGGCAAGGACTATTGAAGCGACGGTCAAACGGCTAGGCCTAATCCTTCGGAAGGAAATTAACGGTAAATAGTGCAAATAATTGAACGGCAGTATGAAAATACGGGAAAGTGAGAAAACAGTAAAGGAAATGCACAGTGACGATATACTTGCATAAATTACAAACCAAAATGAAATCTGACAAATAAAGTAATATAGTTGTACAATTAAGAAAAAAATGAAATGGAACGACATAAGCGTTATACAAAGTTAACGGGCAATGAACGAGCAAATTTAATTCACAACTGTAATCAAAATGTTAGCCGCATTTTAAGAAACGTTTGAAGTTAATTGAAGAATTTACAAAATGGTTCTAATTCAAGATTTTTCTAAAAAAAAACTCTTGATTAATTACAAAGGTTCTGACTTTAATTTTAAAGAAAAGGGGATTTGGCTTAATTTTAATAAAAATGGATCCTAACTTTAATTTTAATAAAATGGGTTCTAATTTTAACTTTAATAAAATGGGTTGATTTTAAGTTAGTAAAATGTGGATTTTAAGTTAATGAAATGTGGATTTTAAGTTAATGAAATGTTTTTCAATTTATAAATACTAAAATTCTTTTTAAAATGTTTTAATTGATTAAAATTGGTTTTAACTTTAACAATGGTTTTAATTAGAAAAAGGCTTTAATTAGGAAAAAAATGTTTTAATTTAAAAATGGTTTTAATTAAAAAATGGTTTAATTTTAATTTATTAAAAGAGGGCTTTAATTTTAAAGGTTTTAATTAATTGATAAAAGGTTTTAATTTGGCAAAGTGTTTTAATAATAAAAAATTTCTTGGATATAGTTTAATTAGAAAGGCTTTAGTTTTAATTTAGGGTTTAACAAATCATAATAATAAAATAACAATTTAATTCCAAAAGAAGAATAATAAAAAGAAATAAAGAAAGAATAAGAGGGGAGAGGGATCTGTTTGCTGAGTGTGTTAGCTAGGGTTTCTTTTTGAAACCCCTCTTTTTCCTCAAAGAGGTGCGACGCCATTGTTGGTGCTTTGTGCTTGCTGCCAACTTTTCTTCCCTTTCTCTTGCTTGCATGGCCGTGAATTCTTCTTACTTGTGAATCTGCGACAGAGACAAAAAAAACCACACCAAATTTGAAAAAGTTACCCTCGGATGGCGTTACGATTTCGTTGCCGGTGCTGTGGTGACTAACGGCGGTTGCACGGACGATGATGGTGAGACGACGTGGGTTTCTCCTTCTGAGTCCAACCGCAGCTTCGATGGCGGTGTTGCCTTGGACGAGTTCCAATGGTTGAGGATGTTTCTCTGATTTGTAATGGTTTACTGATGGGTTTGCTGTTCTTAGTGAAATGGCTGTCGTTTTGTTTTTTCTCTCGGGTCCCCCTCCGTTTGAATTAACGATGAACCGTTTTATAGTGATGATTTCGCTGGGCCTGGGTGTGTTGCTGTTATGATTTTTCATGATTTTTCTATTCGATTTGTTATTGAAACGGAGGAACTTGTGGCTTTCTGGTTTAAATTTGTTTTGATTTTGCTGTTGCAACAGCTGAACTTTCGGACTAGTTGTTGTTATTTGATGGTTTCGCCTGAGATTTTGCAGATTCCAGTTTGTTCATGATGTGAACTGGATATGGATTTAGCTTCTCATGGATATCTAGATTTTGTGTGCCATGAACTAGTTTGGGTATGGATAGATTTGGATATCCAGATTGAGTTGGATATGCTGGATTTTTCTTATGTCTTGTTTGGCTAACAACAAGAAAAATATTTTTTCAAATAAGCACTTTTCCAAAAATCACTTTTTTGAAAAATCACTTTTCCTCTCTCTCTCTCTCTCTCTCGGAATGACTTAGAATAGAAATTTGTCGGGTCCGTGCCAGAGTCGAGAAATTAAAGTCAGGAGCTGGCGGCGGAATATTTTGTTACCCTCCCGACGTACCCGATGATGATAACTAATTGAGGGTATCAGAATCGACCAAAAACCAATTTTCTAACCATTTAAAAATTGCTTGCTCTGTTGGTGATTTTCTTTGCAAGTTCGAAAAAAGTCGAAGCTCGAAGAATCGGACTCGAAGACGTTTTTAGGGCAATTAGGAATTTTAGAACTTTTTGTAATTACCATTTTTTGTAATATTGTAATAATATAGAATTAAAATGAATAAATTCAAATTATTTTTCCAATCACATTTCTCGATTACAATCTCAGATTCCAATTTCCGATAAAAATCTCTGAATAACCCATCTGATAAAACTTAAACGAATAAGTTCATTTAATTAAATTTATCCGGCCAAATTTCTTCGGATAAACTCAACCAATTAAACTTGCCCGACTGAGTTCATTAGATTAAATTCACGAGATAATTCATCCGATTAAGATCACCCAATTAATTCATTTGCTTCAATTGTCCATCTAAATCCACCTGATCAAGTTCATCTGACTAAAATCACTCAGTTAAACTCAACCAACTAAATTTAATTAACTGAATTTATTCGATTAAGCTCCTTCAAATAAATTCGTTTGAATAAGTTTGTTTGTTTAAATTTGTCTGACTACATCCGTACCAATAAATTCATCTGATTCCATTTACCCGACTAAATTCATCCGATTAAACTCATCCAAATAAATTCACCTGACTAATCCCAACTTGTCCGATTAAATTCAAATGACTAACTTCTTCTGATTAAACTCATCCAAATAAAACAGTGAATATAGCCTTGAACAGATAAGCAGAGAAATCTGATTAACAGCGAAACGAACTGTCCTCCGTATTGAAAAATTCATCTCGTATCTCGAATGATTTAAATTGGTAACCTGACTAGCTCGACTAGCAATCATTAAAAAACCCACATGTATTCATTATAATTCCACACGAACCGAAATTCCACTGTTTTCTTCAAAATCGACCGTTGACCAGCATAAAGTAGGAAAGTGTGCGTCCGTTAAAATAAATTCCATAAAGCACATTCTCGCACCGATTTAACTCGAATCCACTGATATCTCAACACATTCAGCTCCATGTGGTTTCGGAATTGAACAACATTTCCGAAATTCCACTGACGACCAAATCTCGGCTCTTGAATAAAATGTTGTGTCACGAGAAATCTGACGTCAAAAATTATCGCAAAATTCAACTCTTCACCAAATAAGTCACCTGACTCAGAGATGGAAACCATGGTCGCTCGAGGGATTCCTAAAGACGACTCAGCTTCATAAATTCTCAGCAGGCTGCAACTTAATGACCATTTTGCCCTTCATAAGTTAAAGAGCGCACCGTGTGATTTATCCTACAAAAACCAACAGAATGAGCAAACTCGTTAGTGGTTAGTTTACAATGCAATGCAAAATGAGATGAAATGCGAAATGAACCAACTAATCTAAGGCTAAAATTTGGGGTATTACAGTTGCCCCTATTCAAATAGCTTCATGATAGCGGTAAATTATATCGTTTATTTGACTTGAATTACATGAATTTATTTGCGATTATTGTTAATTTATCTTGATTTATGTTCTATTATATATTTAATTCACTATGTTTTGCAGATTGTGGAGAATTTGGATTAAAGAAAGAAAAGAAGAAGAAATGGAAGGAAAAGAAAGAAGAAAGGAAGAAATAGAGCAGAAAGTAGCAGAGACGACAGATTTTGTGAGTGTGACGCTCGTCACAGCTCCATGACGCCCGTCATGACCATCACGGTCGTCACAATGACCATCACGGTTGTCACACTCCATTACACTCATCATGAGTAACACGTTCGCCACAGCCCCATTACGGTCGTCATGAACCAAATATCAGAATAACATCCAAAACAGAAGTGGCCACGAACACCCTCAACTTAATTTCTTCCTGCACTTTCTCCATTAACTGACCATTATAGGTAGTTACTCCCACTTCCTCCATAACTCATGCATGATCTCTGGAAGTTGAGAAATGAAATATCTCCTATAAATAGGCCTTAGATCCATAGCTTCCAGGGGGTGGATTCTACGTCCCGAAGGGCTGCCAAAGTTCTGTTGAAGTCATTTTTCCATCTTTATTGTTTCTTTTATTTCCTTTCCTTTTTCTCTTTTGTTGAGAGCATTGTATTTCCTTCTGCACTTTTATTTCGCCATAGTAGAATCCTGCCGACATTGTGGAGGACTACTCGAGAATTCAATTTCAGTACTACTTTCCATGTTCTTATTAATTGAATACTTATTTTATTTCCTTCATTATGCATTTTATATCATTTTGTTGTTTATGTTTATTTTCGTTTGCACTAATTATCATGTCTAGCTAAACTAGTTTTATTGGTATGTACGAAAATTAGTAGGACGAGATTCGATAACACCCGGTGTCATTACCTTTTTTTACAAACAATCTTTCTGGCCGTAGTTTTTAATTTAATTTTCTAAATAAACCTTCGTCATGAGAATGAGAAATTATTTACAACGGTCTTGCCATGAGAGTGGGAAACTTATTAAGGTTCGAGCCGGGACGTGAGAGCGTGGGGTTTGAACCGGATAGTAAAACCTAGGCATTAATTTTAAACACAGCGAAAGCGCTTTAAAAGAAACCAGAATTTATTTATTTTCAAAAAGTAATTTTAACCCCGAATGGGACGGCGAGAGCGTACATTCCGCCTTAAGATTATGACCCGAGTCAACCTTAAGATTTTGATACCTCCTGAAAAGTGTTTGCAAAAACTAAAAAGCACCAACGACCTGTCGAATCCCTGATAATTAAGGCATTACATACCGATATCCCTTTATCGCTTTCCCTTAAACCAATAACCTTTATTTCCTTTAAATTTAATTTCATTCGCATTTAACTTTCCTAATTCCATTAGCCTTAGCTTTATGCTGCAACAATAGATAACGGTAGGTTGACATTGGTCTTTGTGGGTTCGACATGTCTTTTATATTACTTCGATATTTCCGTGCACTTGCGGACGCATCAAGTTTTTGGCACCGTTGCTGGGGACCAACAGTCAATATTGTGATTCCGTTGTTGCATAGTATAGACTAAGACACTCTTATCTCAATTACTATGTATAACCCAAATTTCCCTTATAACTACCACCCCCAATATTTTGAGGAACCACAAGATCCGCTTAAATAGGACCTCGAAATATTATTGGAGGATTTCAATACGACGCACTCACCCAAATTCTCTCTACAATTACCACTCCCAATATTTTGAGGAACCGCAAGATTTTGATACATCCAACCTCGAATTATTACTAGAAGAACTTAGTGCGACGTTTACTCACTCTAGGATAGAATCTATGATGGAGCGCTTTGTGGAGACACAAACTCTCCAAAACGAAGATTTTAGAAAACAACATCTCCAAATTAACAAAAATCTTAAGCAGATGAGCATTATGGTCGATTCCCTCGCGATTCACAGCGAGGCTTTGGAGACTCAAACCTCCCTGCTTACACAAACACCTCTAGGATCCTTCCCAGAGAGACATGTAGATGTTGTAACAACCGGTAATGAAGAACAAATAGAAAATCCTGGGGAGAGTGATAATGAGTCTGAGGAGAGTTTTGGTGAGAAAAGCATATATATTGAGAAAAATCCACTGACACCACCCGGAAGGGAGGTTATCAAAGAGGTAGAGAAGGAAGCGCCTATTGTTGCTCCTCCTCCCTGTAGCCCACCTATTTCTTTCCTACAAAGGGTTGTGGAAGCTAAGGCAGACTCCCAATCCAGAACATATGTGGAGGTATTGGAAAATATCCACACCAATGCACCTTTGTCTAAGGTCCCTCATAGAAAAATAAAATTTGAGGACCATGAAACTAGGGTTATCATTACTGTTAAAAGGGTAAGATTAACTCTTAAGGTGGTGGATGAAATAACTAAGCCCAAATATGAAAAACTGATACTCAGGATAAATCAAGAACCACCACCACAAGTTCAAAACAATGAACCACCCTACAAAAGAAAGAAAATAAAAGGTGAAGGATATGACCGATGGCTTGATAAGTGGCCATGGAACCGAAGACTATTCAAAGTTCGATCGAGGAACCATTCTCGAAAGAACCACCGTGCGTACTTGCACTCCTTAGCCGTCAAGCTATAGATGTTAAACAAAGCGCTGTGTGGGAGGCAACCCATGAAGTTTTTTATTTTATGTTTCTATGTTTCTCTGTTTGAATTTGCAGAAAATAAGGAAATGCACTGCATGTCGCGTCTCGGCCACATCTAGGCGAAAATCCTCTAGATAATGATCCAGGAGATGAGTTGGTGCCCACGAACATTCCTACAAATTTCGCTGCTGGTGGTGACACCGATGATGAGTATGATAGGAGAGAACATGTCTTTCCCGTCCGTATCTCACCTCTTCCTCATTCTTCGCATGGTCATATTCCACTGGCACACACCGCACCATATTTTCCTAACACTTTTGTAGGTACTTCCTCCGGAAGCAAGTAATATGATGAGTTAGTTCTAGAATTACACAAACGAAGGCATCTCAAAATGCTCGCCGCCGAAGTAGAAGTGATCAACGAAGACATAGACATCAAGAGCAGGATCATAGAGGATTTGGCATGCACTAGCATTCATACATGTTCTATCTTTCCTTTTTCCACCTTTTATTAAAACATTGAGGACAATGTTTGGTTTAAGTGTGGGGGAGGAACTATACCGCCTTTATTTTACCACTTTTTAGTTTGATTTATTGCTTTATTTCATACTTCTAGGAATTTTATCTGTTTTTAACGTTATGTCAAAGTCTTTGCATGTGTTGTCGAGTCTTTATGCGTGGTTTTCACTTGTTACTCAATTTCCCCGTAATTCCAAAATTTTAACCTCCAACAAATTTTTGCTTTGATTCATGACATGGTACTCTGAGAGTATATAGCCTGTTCAGGCTATGTTAGAAAAACTTGGGAAAGTTTTGATAAAATTGATATCATCCTGACACCCTTAACCCTCTAAATATGCAAAATCAATTTGAGTACCCATTATGTCGAAACCTTAAAGCTCCAGTTCTTTTTAGTAATCTCTACGTAGTTTATTTAAGTAGTCAGCACCATCCTAAACACACTAAGTAAGAAATCGATGCAAATAAGTGTATGATCTCTGGTTTAAAATGAGAAATTAAGAAATAAATTTTTTTTTGAATATAAAGGCATGTTCCTCCTAAGTTAAATGCTCCTCACCCGATCACTTAGCCCAACGGTACAAACTCTTTAAGTTCAATTGATGCTTAAGCATATTTGCAGAAAAAAATAAAATAACAATGAGATCATAGTCACTAACAGGTTTACTTGCCATGAATGTGTATGGGATAACGAGCTTAATGTGATTGCACTAGAATGAAATGGGGTGAAAGAGAGCATGAGATATAGGTTGAGTTATAATAGCATGATTCGGGTTGGTTTGCATAAGCAGGGAGTTTTTGAAATTGTGTCGTTACGGTATTCTTGGTATTGATATTTAGTACCTATCGATCTAACATTAGCCTAACAGCCACATATGATTAGAGTCTCATCATGTCTTTGTTTTGAATTATGCTTATTTCTTTTTACCGTGTTGGTTGATTGCTTGAGGACAAGCAATGTTTTAAGTGTGGGGGTATTTGATAGCGCAAAATTATATAGTTTATTTGACTTGACTTACATGAATTTATTTGCGATTATTGTTAATTTATCTTGATTTATATTCTATTATACAGTTAATTCACTATGTTTTGCAGATTGTGGAGAATTTGGATTAAAGAAAGAAAAGAAGAAGAAATGGAAGAAAAAGAAAGAAGAAAGGAAGAAATAGAGCAGAAAGTAGCAGAGACGACAAATTTTGTGAGTGTGACGCTCGTCACAGCTCCATGACACCCGTCACGGCCATCACAGTCGTAACACTCCATTACGCTCGTCACGAGTAACACGTTCGTCACAGCCCCATTACGGTCGTCATGAACCAAATATCAGAATAACGTCCAAAACAGAAGTGGCCACGAACACCCTCAACTTAATTTCTTCCTACACTTTCTCCACTAACTGCCCACTACAGGAAGTTACTCCCACTTCCTCCATAACTCATGCATGATCTCTGGAAGTTGAGAAATGAAATATCTCCTATAAATGTCTTAGATCCACAGCTTCCAGGGGGTGGATTCTACGTCCCGAAGGGCTATCAAAGTTCTGTTGAAGTCATTTTTCCATCTTTATTGTTTCTTTTATTTCCTTTCCTTTTTCTCTTTTGTTGAGAGTATTGTATTTCCTTCTGCACTTTTATTTCGCCATAGTAGAATCCTGCCGACATTGTGGAGGACTACTCGAGAATTCAATTTCAGTACTACTTTCCAGGTTCTTATTAATTGAATACTTATTTTATTTCCTTCATTATGCATTTTATATCATTTTGCTGTTTATGTTTATTTTCGTTTGCATTAATTATCATGTCTAGCTAAACTAGGTTTATCAATATGTAAGCAAATTAGTAGGACAAGATTCGATAACACCTGGTGCCATTACCTTTTTTACAAACAATCTTTCTGGCCTTAGTTTTTAATTTAATTTTCTAAATAAACCTTCGTCACGAGAGTGGGAAATTATTTACAACGGTTTTGCCATGAGAGTGGGAAACTTATTAAGGTTCGAGCCGGCACGTGAGAGCGTGGGGTTTGAACCAGATAGTAAAAACTAGTCATTGATTTTAAACACAGCGAAAGCACTTTAAAAGAAATCAGAATTTATTTATTTTCAAAAAGTAATTTTAACCTGAATGGGACTGCGAGAGTGTACATTCTGCCTTAAGATTATGACCCGAGTCAACAACCAGCGTGAGGTAAAGGTCTTTAAACGATTATTTTCTCCTGAAAAGTGTTTGCAAAAACTAAAAAGCACCGGCGACCTGTCGAATCCCTGATAATTAAGGAATTACATACCGATATGCCTTTATCGCTTTCCCTTAAACCAATAACCTTTATTTCCTTTAAATTTAATTTTATTCGCATTTAACTTTCCTAATTCCATTAGCCTTAGCTTTACGCCACAATAATAGATAACGGTAGGTTGACATTGGTCTTTGTGGGTTCGACAAATCTTTTATATTACTTCGATATTTCCGTGCACTTGCGGACACATCAAGTTTTTGGCGCCGTTGCCAGGGATCAACAGTCAATATTGTGATTTTGTTGTTGCATAGTATAGACTAAGGCACTCTTATCTCAATTAATATGTATAACCCAAATTTCCCTTATAACTAACACCCCAAATATTTTGAGGAACCACAAGATCCGCTTAAATCTGACCTCGAAATATTATTGGAGGATTTCAATACGACGCACTCTCACCCAAATTCCCTCTACAATTACCACTTCCAATATTTTGAGGAACCGCAAGATTTTGATACATCCAACCTCGAACTATTACTAGAAGAACTTAATGCGACGTTTACTCACTCTATGATAGATTCTATGATGGAGCGCTTTGTGGAGACACAAACTCTCCAAAACGAAGATTTTAGAAAACAACATCTCCAAATTAACAAAAATCTTAAACAGATGAGCATTATGGTCGATTCCCTCGTGATTCACAGCGAGGCTTTGGAGACTCAAACCTCCCTGCTTACACAAACACCTCTAGGACCCTTCCCAGAGAGACATGTGGATGTTGTAACAACCGGTAATGAAGAACAAATAAAAAATCCTGGGGAGAGTGATAATGAGTCTGAGGAGAGTTTTGGTGAGAAAAACATATATATTGAGAAAAATCACTGACACCACCCGGAAGGGAGGTTATCAAAGAGGTAGAAAAGGAAGCGCCTATTGTTGCTCCTCCTACCTATAGCCCACCTATTTCTTTCCTACAAAGGGTTGTGGAAGCTAAGGCAGACTCCCAATCCAGAACATATGTGGAGGTATTGGAAAATATCCACACCAATGCACCTTTGTCTAAGGTCCCTCATAGAAAAATAAAATTCGAGGACCATGAAACTAGGGTTATCATTACTGTTAAAAGGGTAAGATTAACTCTTAAGGTGGTGGATGAAATAACTAAGCCCAAATATGAAAAACTGATACTCAGGATAGATCCAGAACCACCACCACAAGTTCAAAACAATGAACCACCCTACAGAAGAAAGAAAATAAAAGGTGAAGGATATGAGCGATGGCTTGATAAGTGGCCATGGAACCGAAGACTATTCAAAGTTTGATCGAGGAACCATTCTCGAAAGAACCACCGTGCGTACTTGCACTCCTTAGCCGTTAAGCTATAGATGTTAAACAAAGCGTTGTGTGGGAGGCAACCCATGAAGTTTTTTATTTTATGTTTCTATGTTTGTCTGTTTGAATTTGCAGAAAATAAGGAAATGCACTGCATGTCATGTCTCGGCCACATCTAGGCGAAAATCCTCTAGATAATGATCCGGGAGATGAGTTGGTGCCCACGGACATTCCTACGAATGTCGCTGCAGGTGGTGACACCGATGATGAGTATGATAGGAGAGAGCATGTCTTTCCCGTCCGTAACTCACCTCTTCCCCGTTCTTCGCATGGTCATATTCCACCGGCACACTGAGGAACAAGTGATTCCACTAGGAGTGGGTCCTCCCAGAACATGGAACACTTGGAAGATTCTGGGGATATATCCACAGTATTGAGAGTCATTAGGGATTTATCGGATGGATCCCAAAAGTGTTGTCAGCTTAAAGTCTCATTGGGGACTGTTTCCTGAGGAAATCATGGCAACTTCGGTGCGGAAAAGATGATTCTGAATTGAGAAGGGGTTCTCATGTAAAATGTATCACTTGGAAGATGCTGGTATGATCTCTGCAGTCTTGAAGGTCACTGGAGATTACCGGATCTGTCTAAAGTGTTGTCAGCTTATAGTCTCGCTGGGGATTGCATCAGCTTAAAGTCTCGCTGGGGACTGTTTTTTGAGGATAGCATGGCAGCTTCGGTGAGGAAAAGATGGTTCCACTGGGAGCGAGTCCTCAGAATAAATGTAAATTGGAAGATACTGGTATGATCTCTAAAGTCTTGAAAGTCACTGAATATTGTCGGGTTAATCCAAAGTGTTGTCAACTTAAAGTCTTGCTGGGGACTATTTTCTGAGGCAATGGTTTAGTAGTGTTTCTGCAACGACGATATTTACTGGGGAATGAAGACCGTCAGGAGTAAAATCCATCGGGTGCATGAAGAATGTTGTGAAAATCCAATAGTTTTGATCTTGAGGGACTTTGTAGTAGTCGCCATTTGGAAAACATAATGCCCCAAAGTACCTGCTTTAAGAAAGAGTCATCTCTAGAGGATTTTACAGAGAACATGGAGTTCAATTGCCCCATTATTTTCAAACTCTTGGAGAGTTTGGTTGGATATCGACGTAACTCGCACAGATTGACAGTGTTATGATTGAATCTTCGTGAAATAGCTCTTAAGAATGCAAGGCTTGCATCAATAAGTAATTTGGAGATCCATCTGCCCCTGTTTAGTAGAATCTTCAAGCTCCATTGGTAATGTCTATATGTAAGTTTCTAAGATATCAATCAAAGTCAACACACGTGAGATGCCTATTCTGAAATTGTCAATGCAACATGTATATTTGTCTTGAATTTTGTTTTTGTTTTGAAAAAGATATCGCGATAACTTGTGACTGAAAACACATAGTTGGGATATGAGTTTAATTTGTAAAGCCAAAATTAAATTGAGCATAGCTTATAGGAGTCAGGAAACGTTATCTCGTCGAGTATGCTTTCAAAAGAATTCCTACTTCAATTAGGTCTTTTGAAGGTTGTATCGTGGCTTAGTTCACGGGTTTAAGAAATAAAGGATAAAGGCTTAAATTTATTTGTACCCACCCCTTCTTCGTGATTTTCTTCCATCCTATATTCAGTTAATTGGATGCGAGCACTCATCTCTTAAGCGAATTTGATATGGTTGAGAACTCATCAAGGCTTTGGACATGGCAGTCACTCACCTATTTTCTTTTGTGTTCGACCAACACGACGTTGTTCTTTATTGGGATTCTTTATTGTAATCCATTGTTTTTTTTTTGTTTTGCTTTTATTCCCTAACTTTTTCCTGGACGGCGTCTTTTGGATTTGACTTCGGAGTCCAGCAGGATGCCCCAGTTTTGCCTAAGTCTCCTTCATAGGTTTTGACTTAGCGGGCTCTTTCTTTCATTTTTTTTTGAACAAGTCGTGTGACTCTTTTGAAATGATAGTCGAGGGATAGTCATTGACTTCTAATTTCCTAATATGTTAGGATAGATTCTCGAAGATTCACTCCTCCCTTTTTTGAGAGTCTGAGCGCTCGATTAGTTTAACTGAAGAACTACCCTGCCCCAGGTTAAAGTTGAGGGTTTTTTATTTGGAAAAAGAAACTCCTACTTCAAGGCTTAAAGGGGTTAAAGAGGGATTATCTTCCTTGTATCTCTAGTGTTTGGGATTTGAAACAATGCCTTACATCATCAGCAGGTTTCAATTGAAAGCATACGACAAGAGATTTGATGTTTTGGTTCATCATCCTCCCCCCAATTCTCTATCAAAGCAAAAGGTCGGGTATGTCACACCCTCATTTTCGCCTTTAGCCTTTATACCCTACATTCGTCATATCATACATCATTTTATTGCATATCGAGTATGCGGGTTCACGAGGTATGGACTAGGTCGGTTTGTTATTTTTCATTTCAAATGAGATAACTTGTCTATCTTGGGCTACATGGAAGAAAAGGTTCATTACCTAAGGTTTGATCTAAGTTGGAAAATCTATTCATGTAGATTACTTCAAGAGGAAGTTACTTGAAAAATATTAGGATATTCAAGATATATTCCTAATGAACATGAAATTCAAGGCCTAAATTCAAGATTGCTTCATCCAATTTTGTTTCAAATTCTTGATCAAGTGGAGTCCAAATTTGCAAAGCATGAGTCAAGATCACAAGTCCATAATTCAAGACTTCATCCATTTCAAGTTTAATGGTTCTAGGGAAATCCATCATGAATTCCTGAATTAGAGGCAAGAATATTACAAAGAGAAATTTTATGACATTACAAGAATATCGTTTGTTGCAAGATTTCAAACTCTAATTAATGTTTAGAAATTAATTTATTTCTAATCTTCATTCAAGTCTCTAATCAAATTCATGTTATGGTAATGCCACACCAAGTCCACATTGTGCTTACAAACATCCAAGAAATATGCAAGAATTAAATCAACATTGGAATGTTTTAAGACCAAGAATATGCATGTTTAATCATGGGCAAAACAGCCCCATGCAAGAGGTGGCAAATTACCTCATGTCACAAAATCTACATGTCACAAAATCAAGAGAATAGCATATGATAATACATCTAAATATCAGATTTTGAAAATGCTGTCAAAAAGTAGTAGTATTGACCAAGAGGAGATGTCCAAGCACAAGCCAACAAAATAGGTGCAAGGCACAAAGTGCTGCAGAAAAAAAATAGCATAGGCAAAGTGCAACAGCAAAAATGCAGCATAGCCTCTTGCATGGAAATGGAAAGAAAGAGAGTGACATGAGAAAAGGTGGTAAGAGACATTACCCCATGAAAAAAATCTGATATGTGGGGAGAAGAGAAAACCCTAGAGTGGAAAGATAAGGAGGAGGGGGCTGTAAACAAAAAAGATTGATTCATTACACATTCTACACACATTGCAAAAACCAGAAAATAGAGAGAGCAAGAGAAACCCTAAAAACCAAAAATATAGAAAGGAAGAAAAACCAGAAAAAAAGAGTGACATAGAAGCACAAGAGGACCATTGAGAAGAAGAACCTTCACAACATAGAGTGAAGAGTGGAGAGCACATCCAACAAAAATCAGTGGAGGACTTGCAAGAAGGATAGAAAGCTCTTGGGTATCCATTTCATCAAACCTTTCTCTCTTTACTTTTTGCTTTTATATTCATTTTACTTCCTCTTTTATGTGTTGTTGTACTGAGTATATCATGTAAGGTTCTAAGGGGACCAAGAAACCATTTTTAAGAACCATAAAAACGAAAGATAACAAAGAAAAAGTTCGATTTTTTTACCCTGGTGGGCTGACATGGGCCGTGTCGTGCGACACGGGCAGCCATGTCAAGCCATTGATTGAATATTTCATGTGCACGCCTCCCATACCCTGTGACACGGGCCGTGTCACACGACATGGTCGGCCGTGTTACACCTCTGTTTGAGTTTTCATCATGTATTTTTCTCAGACCTCCTGACACGGGCCGTGTCACACGACATGGCCGGCCGTGTCGCACCGCTATTTTGCCTCAAAAACTTTTTTTCCCAGACTTCCTGACACAGGCCGTGTCACACGACACGGCCACCCGTGTTGCACCACTATCTCGCCTCCAAAACTCATATTGCAGGTACTTTATGACACGGGCCGTGTCACACCACTGTTTTTTTTCACTTTTTTTCGATATTTTACCTCAAAAAAAAAATTTCTCAAGGAGTTCGCCAGTTTTTTTTTGCATGTCTCGTTTTTTTTAGCCGACTAACCCCACATATTTGTATGATTTTAGTATGTGAATATTGCTATTGTCCTTGGTGACTTTTGATTCCAAAACCATTTTTAAAAAACAAACTCTCGATTTTATCGAGCTATTTTTATCCTTGTAAGTCGATTGCCTTGTGCATCGCCATCGACCTTGCCCGTATCGTTTCAAATATATCTTTACAAACAATAAACCTTGATCCAACATCAAGTGATCCTTTTTCTCATAAAAAAACCAAAATACAATAAATATATGGTTAGGGTTGCACACCATGGATTTTAAGGTGGTGGAGAAGGAATGAGAATGGAATCCTCCTACACTCATTTCGAATGTTTTGGATACAAGGCGCTCGACTTGGCTATTCGAAACATTCATCTCTATCCAAAGTCCTTTTATGTAACCCTAATCAAGAACCATTTCTCTTCAAAAAAACCTAAAAATAACATCAACTCATCAAACTATTTTTCGCCTTAGGGCATCAATCAAAAACCCTTTTTCAAGGTATAAAATCAACCAACAAACAACTATTTCATAAGCCTCCGAACTACGGAGCTCTGATTCTTCACTTCTTTTAAGTGAGGATACGTAGGCACAAGGGCCACAATCCTTGGCGAGCATTAAAATAAATAAACCAACCCCTATTTTCCTTAAGCAAGCAAACTCTTCTTAAAAAACACTCATTCACGCTAAACAACCTAGAAGGTTCCCATCGAGTATGATGGATGCGAGGGGGTGCTAATACCTTCCCTTCGCATAACCGACTCCCGAACCCTAAGACTTGGTTGCGATGACCATGCTCCTTTTACCAAAGGTTTTATCGCTATTTCCCTTTCCCTCCTTAGGATAAATAAAATCCGGTGGCGACTCTGTGTCATTTTTCGCGTAGCGACAGGGTAAAGTTGGCATTTAGAAATTATGAAAAATAATTTTCTGAGTGAATACGAATGGATTTATTCAAGACAAACATATGCGTTGCATTAATTAATCAAAATAAACAAGTTTGTACATGGTAATTATGCTTAATTAAAGAAATAAAATACATATAAGTAAACAAAATGAACTGTCTAAAGAAATTTATGAAGTCTTCGTATTCAAAACTGACATGGTAGTAGTGGTTTCCTCTGGCGGAGCCTCACTGGAACGGGGAGTGGAGATACGCTCACTGCGAGTCGTCTTGCTTGCCCCAACTATATATGTCGCTTCTTCATTATCAGTCTTCAAATCTTCCTTCGGAATAACCTTCCCAAATTCTTTATCAATCGTGGTCACGTTATCTTGAGGATCACTGCAATGAAATGGACTAGGCTCCTGAATAATTACCGGCTTTGGCGGATTCTCCGTAGGAGTAACTGGCTTAGATGTGTTGAAAACAGGCTTAGCAAAGCTTGACCTTGATAAACGGAAAACCCTGAGAGGAGTCCTACTTTGAGAACCGTCAAGAATAAGGCTCTCATCAGACAAATCATCAATGTCATTAGCAGCCCCATGGTTAGGCAAAAGGTTATTCTTGACATTCGGCTGAGGATCATCAAAAGACATGATCTTCTCTTCTAACAAATCTCTGACAATGTACTTGAGAGCATAACAATATTCCAAATCATGGTCGGGCGCACCCTTGTGAAATAAACAATGAGCGGCAGCGTTGTAATTGGCAGGCAAAGGATTACGACATGGACCCAAAGCTCGGGTGGTAATCAGACCTCATTGCACTAATGCAGGGTACAACTCGGTAAACGCCATCGGAATCGAAGGGCAAGGCTTGTATTGTCTCCTATTCTGACCATTATGATGAGGCGCCTGATTCTTAGGCTATTGATAAGCAGGAGCGTTGGGTGCTCGTTGATAGTTGAAAGGAGTTTGTGCAGGCTGATAACCAAGAGGTTGTTGATAAACCGGAGCCGGTTGCACAGGCTGATATGTAGGAAACTGCTAATTGAAGAGAGGTGTAACAATAGCCACATAGGGTTGTTGAGCATACTAAACGGGATAGCCTTGAACATAATTAGGCTGACACCACCACAGTTGATGAGCATCCATTTTATGGTTATACCTGCTCGAGAGACTCCTCAGGCGTGTAGCTCTTTTATGATGGTCGAAGCTCAGAGCTCTACGCTGTGGAAGACTGACTTGTTGAACTGGTTGAGCAATAGGAGGAGGCACCAACCCGGGTTTAAGACCATAAGGAGGTACGTTCGCCATGGTAACAGTTGGTTCAGAACCCACAACAGTATTGGTAAGCTCAGAGACAACAGCGGGCTGAGTGCCCACCTTCGCATTAAGAGCTTGTAGCATCTCCATAATCTGCCCCACACTTCCTCGAAGATCTTCGAGTTCATTGTTGACACGATCCATCTCTTGAGCTTTTTCTTCCATCCTTTTCCGAGCTTGGGCTCTAGTATTGTACTGATGTAGAGAACTTAGGGTGACAGAACTAGAAGGCGAGAGAACCGAGAATAAGACACTGGAGGGAAGGATGCAATGCAAAAACATGATATTAATGTCGTGCAATGGTTTCAAGGACTTCAACGGTCGATTGCAAACGTTTTTCAAGAAAAGCTGGAAGAGGTTTTATACTTTAAAATATAAGACTTTTTGAATTTGCAAAGGATTGTTGAATTCCTTGAAACTAGGAATGGTATGATGCTTTATGGATGCAATGCACAAATACACACAAGCAAACAAAGGTCCTAGGTTAGAGGGACAATGAGCAGAGTCAAGGTCTACCCATCCCAAAAAGGTATGTACTAAGGTTAGTTATACCTGCAGAACAAAGGTTCTAGAGAAGTGCCCAAAGTCATCAGTCCATCTTTCGAATATTATCAATTTCCCGACTGACTCAGTGGTTAATAATATTCGCAAGAGAACCTCTTTTGAATGTAGTATCACACATCAACTATTTTGGGAATACTCCCTTATAGTCCTTACACTACGTCCTAGATAAGGCCAAAGTGTGGCTAAGGGTAACTACGGTCCCCAATATCACAGACTCATAGCCGAAAATAGTAAGGGTTTTCACGACTATACTTGTTCAACCAAACTAAACTTCAGAAGGGTCTCAACTGAGCGGTGATTCTCAAGTCAGCTTGGTCGGGACTCACTCCCTATAAGCCTCGTCGAATATATCACCTTCCTATAATAATGTCACTCAAGTCCGGGTGTAGGACTTATCTCACAGTAAATATACCCCAAGCAAGGTACAAGAGATATATTATATATAAGCAAGCAAATAATGAAGCAAATAGTAAAATAATAACAAGGTAGGGGTAACCCTTAGAAGTTAGGACTACTCCCCAATGAAGTCGCCATTTTCTGTTGCGGTGAGAATATGATATCAAATTATTAATTAATTTGAATCACATCTTTAGTTCACAACCGGTCTTTGATTTATCCGAAGGAAAGGTTAAAGAAAGGAACAACCTATTTTGCATCGTAAACAATGCGGGGAGAGATTTAGGTAAAGGGTTGGTTAAGCTTATGGAAGGTATTAACACCTTAAACTTCTGTAGTACTCTACAGGAACCTCTTATTTAATACTACTATTTTGCTTTAATTATTTGTTTAAGGGTATATGCTAAGGGTTAGAAGGTGAAAAGAAAGACCTAAGGGTTAGTCCTCAGTTTACTCGCCAAGACTCGCATCTTGTGCCTACGTATCCGAGGTAGGGGATGGAATCAGATTAATCGTAGTTCCCTTTAAAAGGGAGATTAGAAACTTCTTGATTGCGGTCAAGGTTTAAATCGGGAATAAACATTCATAGGAAAGCGCTTACGTGGAGTGCGGCGACTCCTATTTCTATGTTGAATTGAATTGAATTAAAAGGGGGGTAAACTAGGTATTCCACGGCGGGAAACCTAAAACGGAGTGCGGCGACTCCTTGACCTAATGTTATCGTAAAGGGTAATTTGGTTTACGGTGGGACGTCTATGCAATTAGGGTTTGAAATGTGAAAGATTCAAAGGCAAGGACTATTGACGCAGCGGTCAAACAGCTAGACCTAATCCTTCGGAAGGGAATTAACGGTAAATAGTGCAAATAATTGAACGACAATATGAAAATACGGGAAAGTGCAAAAACAGTAAAGGAAATGCACATCGACGATATACTCGCATAAATTACAAAGCAAAATGAAATCTGAAAAATAAAGTAATATAGCTGTACAACTGACAAAAAAATGAAATGGAGCGACATAAGCATTATACAAAGTTAATGGGCAATGAACGGGCAAATTTAATTCGCAACTGTAATCAAAATGTTAGCCGTATTTTAAGAAACATTTGAAGTTAATTGAAGAATTTACAAAATGGTTCTAATTCAAGATTTTTCTAAAAAAAGTCTTGATTAATTACAAAGGTTCTGACTTTAATTTTAAAGAAAAGGGGATTTGGTTTAATTTTAATAAAAATGGGTTCTAATTTTAATTTTAATAAAATGAGTTCTAATTTTAAATTTAATAAAATGCGTTGATTTTAAGTTAGTAAAATGTGGATTTTAAGTTAATGAAATGTGGATTTTAAGTTAATGAAATGTTTTTTAATTTATAAATACTAAAATTCTTTTAAAAATATTTTAATTGATTAAAATTGGTTTTAACTTTAACAATGGTTTTAATTAGAAAAAGGCTTTAATTAGGAAAAAAATGTTTTAATTTAAAAATAGTTTTAATTAGTAAAATAGTGACGGAGGATCTCACTTCATATCACGAATATTCGATAAGCTTCTCTCTAGATATGGAGTCCGGCACCGAGTAGCTGCACCTTATCATCCGCAAACTAGCGGACAAGTAGAGGTCTCGAACAGAGAAATAAAACAGTTCTTGGAAAAGACTGTCGCTACCTCAAGGAAAGATTGGTCGTCGAAGCTACAAGAAGCTTTATGGGCTTATAGGACCGCATTTAAGACACCAATAGGTACTACCCCCTATAAATTAGTTTACGGTAAATCTTGCCATCTCCCTGTAGAGTTAGAGCATAAGGCCTTTTGGGCCATTAAGACACTCAACTTCAACTACACTGAGGCAGGAGAAAAGCGAATCTTGAACTTACACGAGTTGGAAGAACTTCGATTAGACGCTTACGAAAATGCCCGTATCTACAAAGAACGAACTAAAAGGTGGCATGATAAACGTTCAATCAGGAAACAATTCAGTGTGGGAGACATCATATTGCTCTTTAATTCACGATTAAAACTCTTCCCAGGTAAACTAAAATCTAGGTGGTCTGGACCCTATGAAGTGACTAAAGTACTTCAGAGTGGAGCTGTTGAAATTACCGATAAGACAAATGCACCATTTATCGTAAACGGGCAACGTCTAAAACATTACAATAAGAACGACAACAGTCCTCAAGTCAGCAATATAACATTGCTTGAGCTTCCAGCTCAGACACCCGAATAGCTTCTCACCAAGCTATCGCCAGGCTTTAGACGTTAAAAACAGCGCTTATTGGGAGGCAACCCAAATTTCCCTCGTTATTGCATTTCATTTTTCTTTAAAATTCTACTTTGAAAAATCCAACAAAAATTCTAAAATTACTACTACTTTCTACTTTCGTTCATTTTTGTACTTTTATTCTTATTTTATTTTCTCTCTTTTGTCTTTTGTTTCTACCACTTTTCGTTTCTAAAAAAATCCTGACTTCAATTTCTTGTTTCAAACTTTTCGGGATTTTTAAAGTCTTCAAAACATTCCTTCTGTTTTCTCCGAATTACCTGCGAATATGGCCGAGTACGACTTCACAAAGGTTCACTTCCGAGGACTCGCTCAAAAGGCAAGATTTGCAGCACTGACCGAAAGAGAATTCGCCTTAACGCTGTATTATGATAAGGCTACTACGGATAAACTAGGGATCACAGATAGCATTCAATACCTGTTCAATCAACTAGGTTGGGAGAACACTGCTCTGAAAACACGTTCCACTACCTACAAAGATCTTACCTATGAATTCCTTAGTTCTTTTAGATACACACCCAACTATGGTTTTGGAACCCGCTCAGAGTTGATTACCTTCAGATTGTTTGGAATGGACCAAACTCATAGCCGGATGTCACTAGCTAACCTCCTAGGATTCCCTAGCGGACCACATGTGTTCATCATCGCAGAAGATGACGATATCGATTTGCAACTCGATCAATTCTGGGGTAGAATCACAGGCGACTATCACCCCGAACCAGCCAGAATGCATAATGATGACATTCATAACCCAGCCTTCAGATACTTCCATAAGATACTAGCTCACACCTTGTTTGGAAAAGAAGAAAATATTACTACAGTGTCTAAGGAGGAGTTATTCATCATGTTCTGTGCTTCTCAGGGATGGATAGTAAATGCAGTGCCTTTCATGATGAGATCTTTCAAACGCCTCACGCTGGAACCTCAGACACCTATTCTTATAGGAGGCCTAGTAACAATGATTGCCCACGAGCTTGGCCTTAGATTCCATTTAAATGCCAGCACTCGTTTTGGTACCATCAGACCCATGAACATACAATTCTGCTTTAACAGGCGCATTTTAGGAACTATGGGACCTGGACCGTATGAGTACCTTATTAACGAAAAACCAGTACAACTATTCACACTGCCTGATCATCTGATGACAAGCATCCACAACAAGGATAACTGGCTCTACGAATTGGATGAGCCTATGGGACCTCCTTCACCACAGTCAACACCACAAAACTATATGTATGACAGTGACCACATCTCTGAGGCACACGACTACATGTACTATGAGGACGCTGCATCTGAAACTGAAGTAGACCCTACAACTCCTCCACACTACAATACTTATCCCGAGCCTATCCCTGAGGAAACCACCGACAAAATGGATGTCGTGTTACTCAGATTGGACGACGTTGATAAAGCTCTGACTAATGTAAAAGCTGATATCGCAGGCATGCACAGCGAACTGGTAGGCTTCATGGATCTAGTCTGCGACCAACTCGACTACTATTCACAGAAATTCGATGAGTTGAAGGCACGAAAAGATTAGTTATTAGCTCGTAGCAGTAGTTTCAGTTTAGTCTAGTCTAGTTTAGTTTCATTTAATCATTTGGATTTTCCGCATTGTTAGTTTTCATTATGTACTACATACAATTGTTTCAATTTTATGTTATTTCAATTCTAGTTTTTATTCAACTATTTTGTTTTCGCATTAATTGTTGTTTGTTGGCTGTTATATTACATCACCGTATCAATACTAAACCTTAAAATCACCACGAGTACGCCCTCAGAGCAAAATTCTGCGTTCTGCAGATTTTGCTGCTGTGACGACCGTCACAGCCTTATGACGAGCGTCACGCGGGTGACGACCGTCACACCTATGTGACGACCGTCACGCAGTCCAGAACTGCTATCTGATAAAACAGGGTTCGTGTTTTCTTCCACTCCTCCCATTATCACTTTCAAACATCCTAACTCCTACCCCACTACGAATTTTCGTCCTCCCCATATTGAACTATAAACTTCAACTCCAAATTCAACTTCCAAACCACCGTTCTGTCATTTTTCCCTCTCTGCAGAAAAACCCCAAAACCTTAGAAACCTCTCCATCTTCCAACAATGGCAAGGAATGCAGAAACCCCAGATGTCAGCAACATTACCTTCAGTGAAGGCAAGTTAGGCGAAAGACAACGAGCAAACTACATTGCATTTCATCAGAGGTCACTCCAGCCGACTCACTACCCGCACCTTCCATCGCTTACGGAGCTCGGACTCCTTGAAGGTTTAACCTGGATGCTTCAAAGAGCAGGCATCTGACACCTCTGCACTAACCCACAACCAACATACGAACAACTCACTCTTGAGTTCTTGAGTTCGTTCACTTACGTCACAAGCAGCGGCGAACTTAACCAGCATTCAGGTGTCGCTTGCTTCCGGATGTTTGGCGTCAACTACCACATGCACCAAAATCAGATTGCCAGCATTCTACAGCTACCTCGCGGTGACAACGCTCATCGCCGCATCACCGATCAGTTCCAGCACGAAGCCTTCGCGCTGTGGTATCAGTTGACCGACCTCAATGCCGATGGTTGGGACTCCCTGCACGCCACTCATATCCATAATCCAACCATCAGGTACTTTCACAGAGCGTTGAGTAACATTATTTTCGCCAGAGACAGCAACCATAAAGTGAACTCCAAGGAGCTCTTCTTTCTTCATTGCGTCTTCAACAATGAACCTGTCAATGCTGCCCCATTTCTGCTGGCTCACATTCAGGCCAACTGCAACCGTGGCTCGAAGCCATTCTACTTTGGCGGGATTATCACGGCTATTGCACTTGGGCTGAACCTTGGCGACCGCCTCCAGCACCTCCATTCCATTCCCTCGGTGTTCCTTGACACCGACCACTGCAGAGCCTCCCATCTCATCCTCTCCCGAGCTGACGGCAAATACCATCCGGTTGTGCGTGGCAAGACCGTCCGAAGCATCATCCTTCCGTCCCGCACCCGTATCCATCCAGAGGACCGTACCAACTAGTTGTTCGACCTCACTGCCCCTCCTGCTGCCACTGTTCCTACTCAGGATCCCACTCACGATTCCGACGGTGAAATCCAAGCTGAGTTGGACAGGTCCGAGCAGCCAGAGGCATCGCAGCCTCCTCCTCCCGTAGGTACATCTTCTCGCCGCCGCCGTCATCATCCCGTGCCAGACTACACAGAAGAGGACCTCCGTCGCTCCCTAGACCAGCAGGCACAGATACTCACGATGCTGCAGCAGCAGAATCAGCGAGCTGACCAGTTCGAAGCTTGGCACCGGACTCAAATGCAACAACTTCACACCGGCCAAACTACGATCACTGAGAGCCTAGCGAATCTGACCCTGCAGGTCGAAGGACTCCGAGACACCGTCTACCACACCGGAGCTATGAGTTATGAGGACCGAGTAGCCCTTGCCAGAGCCAGAGGACGCCAGTGCGGACGTGACAGAGCCAGAGGACGCCAGCGCGGACGTGACAGAGGCAGCGGACGTGATTAGTTTTCCATTTTTCCTTATTTTTTTACTATATTTCAGTTATTTGTATTTTCATTTTCAGTTGTATCTCCCTCTCGCATGCTTCAAGAATCAGTGAGGACACTGATCTAGATAGTGTGGGAGCGGAGCCTTATTTCCATTCCACTGTACTCTGAATTTCCTTTATTTCCTTTATTTCCATTTCACTGCACTTTGAATTTTAGTAATATCTATTTTTACACTTTCTATTTCTAGCAAATAAAGCTCGTCTATATATTTTTCACGTTACGCAAACAACCCCCACATTATTCAACGTAAACAAAAATTTTAGTTCGTTCCTCAAAAGCAAAAGCACCACGAGAATGCACCTGAGTTCAAACCAAGTTTTGAAACTCCGAGGAAATGACAGTTCTAACAAAACCAGTATCGTCCAGACACCTTAGATCTCTAGTTTATGCGAGTCGGTTTCACCACCTACGTGTACCAAAGTCCCAAGTGTCTACGCAAACTCAACCCCAAGTAGTTTATACTAGCAGTCAGCACCATCCTAAAAACACTTCTAAGCAAACGACCGATGCAAATAAGTGTATGATCTCCAAAAAGATGAAAAATCATGAAAAGAGAGCTAAAAAGCCCAAAAATATAAGATACGTTTCCTTCTAAGTTAGGTGCTCCTCACCCGAGCATTTAGCCCAACGGCACGAAAAACTCATTGAAAAATCAATGACATCAAATTATGATCAATGAAGAAGATCAAAAACAGAAATGAGATCATATTCACTAACAGGTCGACTTGCCATGAAAGTGTGCGGACAACGGGCTTAATGTGATTGCGCTAGAACAAACAGGGTGAACTTGCCACGAGAACCTTGACACCAAGATACAGTAGCATGACTGAGACCGATTTGCATAAAAAGGAGACCTCCGAAGACTTGTAGTCCAGTGTCGTCATGATACTCGTCTTGTTTCTACCAAGAATCCCGGTTTTTCCAAACTCTGCGAACGAAGAAGTTGTCTCGTGCTTGCCGACTTTTCCATGTTTTACTTGAGGACAAGCAAAGATTCAAGCTTAGGGGAGTTTGATAACACGAAATCATATAGATATTTTCATGCATAATTCAACTAAAATCTAACCGTTTTCGATCCGATTTCGGGTTATTTCCGTATATTTGTCTGATGTTTTGCAGGTATTCAACGATCACGTCTAAACAAGGCAACATGAAGAAAAGAAGCAATCTCAGATGAAATATGGACGAAAAAGGAGTGAAAATACAATGAAAAGCGCAGCAAGCTGTTTTTGCTGATGTGACGACCGTCACAGCTTCATGACGACCGTCACACGGGTGACGACCGTCATGCAGGCAAAAACGCCCCACTCAGATTACACGTTAAAAGAGCAGTTCCAATTCCCACAGAGTGGACCACTACTCCCTAAATTATCTGCCTCAAGGTCCATCATCCTCAGAGATAACCGTTGGGATTCCACTTCTATAAAAAGGGAAGCAGAGGACTTCAAAAGAGAGTTGCATTCATACCACGAAGTGCTGCCGAATTTACTTTCCAGAGCAATTACTTTCCAGTTTTATTTGTATTCATTTGTTTCTCTTTACATTTCCTTATTCCCATTTCCGCTCTTTTGTAACTCCTATTGTACTGTACGATCAAATTGGCACTAAAGACCAGAATCCTGCCAACATCTGTGGAGGATCTGCCCAAAGGCCAATTGGCATATTTACAGGTTTTCATTTTGATCGACTTCAGTTTTATTATAATGCAAATTATCATTTATTATTCTTATTTATATTTTGTTTTTCCCAATTCCATGTCTAGCTAAACTTAGGTAATCGATATGTAGTAATAATTCGGATGGGATTTGATAACACTTGGTTGAAAACTTTCTTTTCACAAAAGTAATCTATGGTCTGAGTGTTTAAAATTGATTCACTGAATAAACTTCGTCGCGAAAGCGAGAGCTTATTTAAAAGTAGTTTTGCCACGAAAGTGGGAAATTAATTAAGATACGAACCAACAAGCGAAAGCTGCGGTAAGGTCAGATAGTAAACACTAGGCATTTGTTTTAATAACAGCGAAAGCACTTTAAAACGAATTAGAACTTAGAGATTTCCAAAAAATAATTTTAACCCCGAACGGAATACGAAAGTGTACGTTTGGCCCTTAGGATTATGATTAGCGTCAATAACCATCGTGAGGCGAGAGTCTTCAAATCTCTATTTTCTGCTTAAACAAACTTTGAAAACTATTTCATACACCAGTAATTTATCAAATCCCTGAAGAACACAATTACTACGTATCGATTCAATTAATTATAATCTAAATAGTAATCTTAGTTCCCTTTTTGTGACAATCTTATTCCCTTAAACATATTCTACCTAGCTAAACATAGTAACTCCCGAGAACACTAGTTTGATTACGAGTCCCTGTGGGATCGATATCTATTATTACTACGCGATAGACTGTGCACTTGCAGTTAGTTGTATTAGACATAGAAAGTCGCAATCAAGTTTTTGGCGCCGTTGCCGGGGACCCGTTTAGTCAATAGTGTAACCTTCTGTTACGCCGTATAGACTAGGTTAACAATTTTCATTTTTCCTTTACTAGTTCTGTCGATTGTATGCCAAGAAATCGCCCGAAAAGCGATATCGTAAAACTTTCGGTCGCAGAACTAGAACGCTTCTTACATTTAAGAAGTAGAATCATTGAGTACCAACTCAAACAACTCAAACATAACACTCCCGAACCTCTCACTCCCATTCCCAAATCAGAAGAAGAAGAACCACAGATGGCTGAAGGACCTCCGAACAAACCGCTGAAGGCATACGCTACACCATCTCAAATGGAGCCTAGAAGTAGCATTGCTGCCCCAGCTATTACCCAAAATGATTTTGAGCTGAAACCATCATTGTTGTCAGCTGTACAACAAAACCAATTCTCAGGAAACGCAACTGAGGATCCGAACGAACATCTAACGAAGTTTGTACAATACGCAGACACAGTGAAAGCAAATGGAGTAACTCCAGACACGATAAGACTTCGTCTTTTCCCATTCTCTCTTAGAGACAGAGCATGGACATGGTTGCAATCGTTACCATCCAACTCCGTTACGACGTGGGAGCAATTGAAGAACGTCTTCTTAGCGAGATATTTTCCGCCAAGCAAAACTGCTATGCTTAGAGCTCAAATCAACGGATTTCGACAGAAAGATGCTGAATCTCTTTACGAAGCATGGGAACGATTCAAAGATATGATGAGAACATGTCCTCACCACGGTCTAGAAGACTGGGTGACAATCCATACTTTCTATAATGGGCTTCTATACAATACTAGATTGACAATAGACGCTGCCGCGGGCGGTGCACTTATGGATAAGCCATACGATGAAGCCTATCAATTAATAGAAAACATGTCACAAAACCATTGCCAATGGGGAGGTGAACACACTCCAACTGAGAAAACCACAGCGAAAGGTGGGATGTACGAAATCAGTAGCCTTGAAAAGTTCAATGCTAAAGTAGATGCTCTAGCACAGAAGATTGATAGTCTGACCGTTAACCCCACTGCAACTGTCGCTGCAGTAACTCCAAATTGCGAGTTATGCGGAAGCACCACTCATAATGCACCCGAATGCCCATTGCTAGCCGGAATCCTGCCAGACCAGGTAAATTATGCTCAAGGAAATCCCTACGCAAATACCTACAACCCAGGTTGGCGAAATCATCCAAACTTTTCTTACAAAAGCGAAAATGCATTGCAAATGCCTACTGCTCCGCCAGGATATCAAAAACCAGCTGCTCAGAATGCACCTAGGAAATCGAACCTCGAATTGATGATGGAAAAGTTCATAGCTACTCAAGCTCAAACAAACAAAGAGTTCCTAAATCAAAACATACACACTAGCGAGCAAATTAAACAGTTGACAGGAAAAGTAGACGCTTTAGCCACCCACAACAAAATGTTAGAAACACAGATATCACAAGTGGCTCAACAGCAAGCATCTGCTGCCGCACCTGCTGGCACATTTCCTGGACAACCCGAACAGAATCCAAAAGGCCAAGCAAATGTTGTAATACTAAGAAGTGGAAAAGAATTGGACGCACCGATCGATCCGAGGACCGAAAACTCAGCCATGCAACAGAAACCAACTGAACAAGCAGAAAAGGAATCTGAGTTAGAAAAGAAGGAGGACAACGAGAAGGATGATACCGCAAGTGAAAAAACTTAAGCACCTCCAGCGCCATATAAACCACCTATTCCTTATCCGCAAAGACTAATAAACTCTAAAACTTCAGGACAGTTTAAGAAATTTGTAAAGCTCCTTAAACAGCTGAATATTACTATTCCTTTTACATAAGCGATAACTCAAATGTCGTCATATGCTAAATTTCTCAAAGAGATCCTGTCGAATAAGAGAAAGATCGAGGATAACGAAACAGTTACACTTACTGCAGAGTGTAGCGCTATTATTCAGAACCGCATGCCTCCTAAATTAAAAGACCCAGGTAGTTTCTCCATACCCTGCGTCATAGAAAAGTTCGTAATAGACAAAGCTCTATGCGATTTAGGAGCCAGTATCAGTGTTATGCCCTTATCTATATGCAAAAAGCTGAATATGGGAGACCTCAGGCCAACCAAAATGTCCGTACAATTAGCTGACAGATCAGTAAAATACCCCGTCGGAATACTGGAAAACGTTCCAGTACGCATAAGACAATTCTACATTCCCACCGACTTCATAATCATGGACATCAAGGAGGACACTGTAACCCCAATTATCCTAGGAAGACCGTTTCTAGCTACAGCCGGAGCGATTATAGACGTGAAGAAAGGAAGGCTAACATTCGAAGTAGGAGAAGAAAAGATAGAGTTCATTCTCACCAAGTTCTTACAAGCACCAACAATAGACGATACCTGCTATTTAGTAGACGAAATCGACGAATGCATAAGAGAACTTGAAAATGAAGAGACCACGTATTCAGAAATAATAAAGATTCAAATACCCGATATTTCCGAAGACGACAATTGGCGTAAACCGTATAAAGACGACAGCCTAAGCGAAAGCTTAGCACTGACCCCAAACCATATGCTAGGTCCGAAGAACCCATCTTTAGAACTTAAAACACTACCCAAAAACCTCAGATATGAATTTCTAGACGATGAACTAAAAAGACCAGTGATAGTCAACGCCGACTTAGGACAACCAGAAACCGAAAAGTTATTAGAAGTCCTAAAGAAGTACCCCACCGCGTTAGGCTATAACATAAGCGATCTAAAAGGTATAAGCCCTTCAATCTGTATGCATCGAATTACAATAGAGGAAGACTCTAAAACCTCTCGAGAGCATCAGAGGAGACTGAACCCCATCCTGAGCACTGTAGTCAGAGATGAAGTAAAGAAATTACTAGATGCAAGAATCATCTATCCGATCTTCGATAGTGAATGGGTTAGCCCAGTTCACGTCGTACCAAAGAAAGGAGGAGTCACAGTAGTTAAAAACGAAAAAGGCGAATCAATAACAAAAAGAGTCGTGACTGGAAGCAGGATGTGTATTGATTATAGAAAGCTTAACAAGGCTACGCGCAAAGATCACTTCCCGTTACCCTTCATAGACCAAATGTTGGAAAGATTAGCCAAACATTCATATTTCTGCTATCTAGACGGTTACTCAGGATTCTTCCAAATTCCCATCCATCCTGATGACCAAGAAAAGACTATATTCACCTGTCCTTACGGTACTTTTGCTTACCGCCGAATGCCGTTCGAACTCTGTAACGCTCCAACAACCTTCCAAAGATGCATGATGGCAATCTTTGCAGATTTCATAGACGACATTATGGAAGTGTTTATGGACGATTTCTCGGTATGTGGACAAAGTTTCGAAGGATGCTTACAAAACTTAGAAATGGTACTAGAACGTTGCGTAAAAGTAAACCTCGTCCTAAATTGGGAGAAATGTCATTTTATGGTCCGACAAGGAATAGTTCTAGGACATGTCATATCAGATAGAGGGATTGAGGTAGACAAAGCTAAAATAGAGATTATAAAAGATCTCCAACCTCCAAAATCCGTACGAGAAATACGGAGTTTTCTAGGACATGCCGGTTTCTACAGAAGATTTATAAAAGATTTCTCGAAAATCACAAAACCTCTGACCGACCTGTTAATGAAAGATGTTGAGTTCGTCTTCGACGACGACTGTTTAAAAGCATTCGAAACATTGAAATCAGCCCTTATCACTGCACCAATCATGCAACCACCCGATTGGAGACTACCGTTCGAAATCATGTGCGACGCGAGTGATTACGCTGTAGGCGCAGTTCTAGGACAAAGGAAGGACAAGAAACTCCATGCCATCTACTATGCCAGTAGAACCTTAGATCCTGCCCAAATGAACTACGCTACCATAGAAAAGGAACTTCTAGCAGTTATATTTGCGCTTGACAAATTCCGTTCTTACTTAGTAGGAGCAAAAATTATAATATACACAGACCACGCTGCCATAAGGTACCTAATAAGCAAAAAGGATGCCAAACCAAGACTATTGAGATGGATCCTGTTATTACAAGAGTTCGACTTAGAAATCAAAGATAAAAAAGGAACCGAGAACGTTGTTGCAGATCACTTATCCCGAATAGAAGGCATCAGACACGAACCAGTACCGATAAATGAAGATTTCCCGTACGAACATTTGATAGCCAAACTAGAAAGTGACACACCCAATTCAATCTCGGAAGATCCAAAATTCGAAAAAGCCGTAGAAGCCGTCTATGCCCAAGTCACATTACCTTGGTATGCTGACATCGTTAATTACCTCGCTGCTGGCGTGCTTCCACCGGATCTTACTTATCAGCAAAAGAAGAAATTCTTCCACGATCTGAAACACTATTATTGGGACGAACCCCTACTCTTCAAGAGAGGGGCCGACAACATATATTGTCGCCGTGTCCCAGAGGAAGAAATAGAAAATATTATTTCCCAATGCCACTCAGCACCATATGGTGGTCATGCTAGTACGTCCAAGACGTGCGCTAAGATTCTCCAAGCCGGCCTATTCTGGCCTAATCTCTGGAAAGACGTTTACATCGCTGTGCAAAAGTGCGATAGATGCCAACGAACTGGCAACATCTCACGACGCGATGAAATGCCTCAGAAAGGAATCTTAGAGGTAGAAATCTTCGACGTCTGGGGAATAGATTTCATGGGACCATTCCCACCTTCTTTTGGAAATAACTACATACTCGTCGCTGTCGATTACGTGTCTAAATGGATAGAAGCCATTGCTGTTCCAACAAACGTAGCACGAGTAGTAATCAAACTCTTCAAAAACACAATCTTTCCTAGATTCGGTGTACCCAGACTCGTCATTAGTGACGGAGGATCTTACTTCATATCACGAATATTCGATAAGCTTCTCTCTAGATATGGAGTCCGGCACCGAGTAGCTGCACCTTATCATCCGCAAACTAGCGGACAAGTAGAGGTCTCGAACAGAGAAATAAAACAGATCTTGGAAAAGACTGTCGCTACCTCAAGGAAAGATTGGTCGTCGAAGCTACAAGAAGCTTTATGGGCTTATAGGACCGCATTTAAGACACCAATAGGTACTACCCCCTATAAATTAGTTTACGATAAATCTTGTCATCTCCCTGTAGAGTTAGAGCATAAGGCCTTTTGGGCCATTAAGACACTCAACTTCAACTACACTGAGGCAGGAGAAAAGCGAATCTTGAACTTACACGAGTTGGAAGAACTTCGATTAGACGCTTACGAAAATGCCCGTATCTACAAAGAACGAACTAAAAGGTGGCATGATAAACGTTCAATCAGGAAATAATTCAGTGTGGGAGACATCGTATTGCTCTTTAATTCACGATTAAAACTCTTCCCAGGTAAACTAAAATCTAGGTGGTCTGGACCCTATGAAGTGACTAAAGTACTTCAGAGTGGAGCTGTTGAAATTACCGATAAGACAAATGCACCATTTATCGTAAACGGACAACGTCTAAAACATTACAATAAGAACGACAACAGTCCTCAAGTCAGCAATATAACATTGCTTGAGCTTCCAGCTCAGACACCCGAATAGCTTCTCACCAAGCTATCGCCAGGCTTTAGACGTTAAAAACAGCGCTTATTGGGAGGCAACCCAAATTTCCCTCGTTATTGCATTTCATTTTTCTTTAAAATTCTACTTTGAAAAATCCAACAAAAATTCTAAAATTACTACTACTTTCTACTTTCGTTCATTTTCGTACTTTTATTCTTATTTTATTTTCTCTCTTTTGTCTTTTGTTTCTACCACTTTTCGTTTCTAAAAAAATCCTGACTTCAATTTCTTGTTTCAAACTTTTCGGGATTTTTAAAGTCTTCAAAACATTCCGTCTGTTTTCTCCGAATTACCTGCGAATATGGCCGAGTACGACTTCACAAAGGTTCACTTCCGAGGACTCGCTCAAAAGGCAAGATTTGCAGCACTGACCGAAAGAGAATTCGCCTTAACGCTGTATTATGATAAGGCTACTACGGATAAACTAGGGATCACAGATAGCATTCAATACCTGTTCAATCAACTAGGTTGGGAGAACACTGCTCTGAAAACACGTTCCACTACCTACAAAGATCTTACCTATGAATTCCTTAGTTCTTTTAGATACACACCCAACTATGGTTTTGGAACCCGCTCAGAGTTGATTACCTTCAGATTGTTTGGAATGGACCAAACTCATAGCCGGATGTCACTAGCTAACCTCCTAGGATTCCCTAGCGGACCACATGTGTTCATCATCGCAGAAGATGACGATATCGATTTGCAACTCGATCAATTCTGGGGTAGAATCACAGGCGACTATCACCCCGAACCAGCCAGAATGCATAATGATGACATTCATAACCCAGCCTTCAGATACTTCCATAAGATACTAGCTCACACCTTGTTTGGAAAAGAAGAAAATATTACTACAGTGTCTAAGGAGGAGTTATTCATCATGTTCTGTGCTTCTCAGGGATGGATAGTAAATGCAGTGCCTTTCATGATGAGATCTTTCAAACGCCTCACGCTGGAACCTCAGACACCTATTCTTATAGGAGGCCTAGTAACAATGATTGCCCACGAGCTTGGCCTTAGATTCCATTTAAATGCCAGCACTCGTTTTGGTACCATCAGACCCATGAACATACAATTCTGCTTTAACAGGCGCATTTTAGGAACTATGGGACCTGGACCGTATGAGTACCTTATTAACGAAAAACCAGTACAGCTATTCACACTGCCTGATCATCTGATGACAAGCATCCACAACAAGGATAACTGGCTCTACGAATTGGATGAGCCTATGGGACCTCCTTCACCACAGTCAACACCACAAAACTATATGTATGACAGTGACCACATCTCTGAGGCACACGACTACATGTACTATGAGGACGCTGCATCTGAAACTGAAGTAGACCCTACAACTCCTCCACACTACAATACTTATCCCGAGCCTATCCCTGAGGAAACCACCGACAAAATGGATGCCGTGTTACTCAGATTGGACGACGTTGATAAAGCTCTGACTAATGTAAAAGCTGATATCGCAGGCATGCACAGCGAACTGGTAGGCTTCATGGATCTAGTCTGCGACCAACTCGACTACTATTCACAGAAATTCGATGAGTTGAAGGCACGAAAAGATTAGTTATTAGCTCGTAGCAGTAGTTTCAGTTTAGTCTAGTCTAGTTTAGTTTCATTTAATCATTTGGATTTTCCGCATTGTTAGTTTTCATTATGTACTACATACAATTGTTTCAATTTTATGTTATTTCAATTCTAGTTTTTATTCAACTATTTTGTTTTCGCATTAATTGTTGTTTGTTGGCTGTTATATTACATCACCGTATCAATACTAAACCTTAAAATCACCACGAGTACGCCCTCAGAGCAAAATTCTGCGTTCTGCAGATTTTGCTGCTGTGACGACCGTCACAGCCTTATGACGAGCGTCACGCGGGTGACGACCGTCACACCTATGTGATGACCGTCACGCAGTCCAGAACTGCTATCTGATAAAACAGGGTTCGTGTTTTCTTCCACTCCTCCCATTATCACTTTCAAACATCCTAACTCCTACCCCACTACGAATTTTCGTCCTCCCCATATTGAACTATAAACTTCAACTCCAAATTCAACTTCCAGACCACCGTTCTGTCATTTTTCCCTCTCTGTAGAAAAACCCCAAAACCTTAGAAACCTCTCCATCTTCCAACAATGGCAAGGAATGCAGAAACCCCAGATGTCAGCAACATTACCTTCAGTGAAGGCAAGTTAGGCGAAAGACAACGAGCAAACTACATTGCATTTCATCAGAGGTCACTCCAGCCGACTCACTACCCGCACCTTCCATCGCTTACGGAGCTCGGACTCCTTGAAGGTGTAACCTGGATGCTTCAAAGAGCAGGCATCTGGCACCTCTGCACTAACCCACAGCCAACATACGAACAACTCACTCTTGAGTTCTTGAGTTCGTTCACTTACGTCACAAGCAGCGGCGAACTTAACCAGCATTCAGGTGTCGCTTGCTTCCGGATGTTTGGCATCAACTACCAGATGCACCAAAATCAGATTGCCAGCATTCTACAGCTACCTCGCGGCGACAACGCTCATCGCCGCATCACCGATCAGTTCCAGCACGAAGCCTTCGCGCTGTGGTATCAGTTGACCGGCCTCAATGCCGATGGTTGGGACTCCCTGCACGCCACTCATATCCATAACCCAACCATCAGGTACTTTCACAGAGTGTTGAGTAACATTATTTTCGCCAGAGACAGCAACCACAAAGTGAACTCCAAGGAGCTCTTCTTTCTTCATTGCGTCTTCAACAATGAACCTGTCAACGCTGCCCCGTTTCTGCTGGCTCACATTCAGGCCAACTGGAACCGTGGCTCGAAGCCATTCTACTTTGGCGGGATTATCACGGCTATTGCACTTGGGCTGAACCTTGGCGACCGCCTCCAGCACCTCCATTCCATTCCCTCGGTGTTCCTTGACACCGACCACTGCAGAGCCTCCCATCTCATCCGCTCCCGAGCTGACGGCAAATACCATCCGGTTGTGCGTGGCAAGACCGTCCGAAGCATCATCCTTCCGTCCCGCACCCGCATCCATCCAGAGGACCGTACCAACTAGTTGTTCGACCTCACTGCCCCTCCTGCTGCCGCTGTTCCTACTCAGGATCCCACTCACGATTCCGACGATGAAATCCAAGCTGAGTTGGACAGGTCCGAGCAGCCAGAGGCATCGCAGCCTCCTCCTCCCGTAGGTACATCTTCTCGCCGCCGCCGTCATCATCCCGTGCCAGACTACACAGAAGAGGACCTCCGTCGCTCCCTAGACCAGCAGGCACAGATACTCACGATGCTGCAGCAGCAGAATCAGCGAGCTGACCAGTTCGAAGCTTGGCACCAGACTCAAATGCAACAACTTCACACCGGCCAAGCTACGATCACTGAGAGCCTAGCGAATCTGACCCTGCAGGTCGAAGGACTCCGAGACACCGTCTACCACACCGGAGCTATGAGTTATGAGGACCGAGTAGCCCTTGCCAGAGCCAGAGGACGCCAGCGCGGACGTGACAGAGCCAGAGGACGCCAGCGCGGACGTGACAGAGGCAGCGGACGTGATTAGTTTTCCATTTTTCCTTATTTGTTTACTATATTTCAGTTATTTGTATTTTCATTTTCAGTTGTATCTCCCTCTCGCATGCTTCAAGAATCAGTGAGGACACTGATCTAGATAGTGTGGGAGCGGAGCCTTATTTCCATTCCACTGTACTCTGAATTTCCTTTATTTCCTTTATTTCCATTTCACTGCACTTTGAATTTTAGTAATATCTATTTTTACACTTTCTATTTCTAGCAAATAAAGCTCGTCTATATATTTTTCACGTTACGCAAACAACCCCCACATTATTCAACGTAAACAAAAATTTTAGTTCGTTCCTCAAAAGCAAAAGCACCACGAGAATGCACCTGAGTTCAAACCAAGTTTTGAAACTCCGAGGAAATGACAGTTCTAACAAAACCAGTATCGTCCAGACACCTTAGATCTCTAGTTTATGCGAGTCGGTTTCACCACCTACGTGTACCAAAGTCCCAAGTGTCTACGCAAACTCAACCCCAAGTAGTTTATACTAGCAGTCAGCACCATCCTAAAAACACTTCTAAGCAAACGACCGATGCAAATAAGTGTATGATCTCCAAAAAGATGAAAAATCATGAAAAGAGAGCTAAAAAGCCCAAAAATATAAGATACGTTTCCTTCTAAGTTAGGCGCTCCTCACCCGAGCATTTAGCCCAACGGCACGAAAAACTCATTGAAAAATCAATGACATCAAATTATGATCAATGAAGAAGATCAAAAACAGAAATGAGATCATATTCACTAACAGGTCGACTTGCCATGAAAGTGTGTGGACAACGGGCTTAATGTGATTGCGCTAGAACAAACAGGGTGAACTTGCCACGAGAACCTTGACACCAAGATACAGTAGCATGACTGAGACCGATTTGCATAAAAAGGAGACCTCCGAAGACTTGTAGTCCAGTGTCGTCATGATACTCGTCTTGTTTCTACCAAGAATCCCGGTTTTTCCAAACTCTGCGAACGAAGAAGTTGTCTCGTGCTTGCCGACTTTTCCATGTTTTACTTGAGGACAAGCAAAGATTCAAGCTTAGGGGAGTTTGATAACACAAAATCATATAGATATTTTCATGCATAATTCAACTAAAATCTAACCGTTTTCGATCCGATTTCGGGTTATTTCCGTATATTTGTCTGATGTTTTGCAGGTATTCAACGATCACGTCTAAACAAGGCAACATGAAGAAAAGAAGCAATCTCAGATGAAATATGGACGAAAAAGGAGTGAAAATACAATGAAAAGCGCAACAAGCTGTTTTTGCTGATGTGACGACCGTCACAGCTTCATGACGACCGTCACACGGGTGACGACCGTCATGCAGGCAAAAATGCCCCACTCAGATTACACGTCAAAAGATCAGTTCCAATTCCCACAGAGTGGACCACTACTCCCTAAATTATCTGCCTCAAGGTCCATCATCCTCAGAGATAACCGTTGGGATTCCACTTCTATAAAAAGGGAAGCAGAAGACTTCAAAAGAGAGCTGCATTCATACCACGAAGTGCTGCCGAATTTACTTTCCAGAGCAATTACTTTCCAGTTTTATTTGTATTCATTTGTTTCTCTTTACATTTCCTTATTCCCATTTCCGCTCTTTTGTAACTCTTATTGTACTGTACGATCAAATTGGCACTAAAGACCAGAATCCTGCCAACATCTGTGGAGGATCTGCCCAAAGGCCAATTGGCATATTTACAGGTTTTCATTTTGATCGACTTCAGTTTTATTATAATGCAAATTATCATTTATTATTCTTATTTATATTTTGTTTTTCCCAATTCCATGTCTAGCTAAACTTAGGTAATCGATATGTAGTAATAATTCGGATGGGATTTGATAACACTTGGTTGAAAACTTTCTTTTCACAAAAGTAATCTATGGTCTGAGTGTTTAAAATTGATTCACTGAATAAACTTCGTCGCGAAAGCGAGAGCTTATTTAAAAGTAGTTTTGCCATGAAAGTGGGAAATTAATTAAGATACGAACCAACAAGCGAAAGCTGCGGTAAGGTCAGATAGTAAACACTAGGCATTTGTTTTAATAACAGCGAAAGCACTTTAAAACGAATTAGAACTTAGAGATTTCCAAAAAATAATTTTAACCCCGAACGGAATACGAAAGTGTACGTTTGGCCCTTAGGATTATGATTAGCGTCAATAACCATCGTGAGGCGAGAGTCTTCAAATCTCTATTTTCTGCTTAAACAAACTTTGAAAACTATTTCATACACCAGTAATTTATCAAATCCCTGAAGAACACAATTACTACGTATCGATTCAATTAATTATAATCTAAATAGTAATCTTAGTTCCCTTTTTGTGACAATCTTATTCCCTTAAACATATTCTACCTAGCTAAACATAGTAACTCCCGAGAACACTAGTTTGATTACGAGTCCCTGTGGGATCGATATCTATTATTACTACGCGATAGACTGTGCACTTGCAGTTAGTTGTATTAGACATAGAAAGTCGCGATCATTCATGATGTGAACTGGATATGGATTTAGTTTCTCATGGATATCCAGATTTTGTGTGCCATGAACTGGTTTGGGTGTGGATGGATTTGGATATCCAGATTGTGTTGGATACGCTGGATTTTTCTTATGTGTTGTTTGGCTGACAACAAGAAAAATATTTTTCAAATAAGCACTTTTCCAAAAGTCACTTTTTCGAAAAATCACTTTTCCTCTCTCTCTCTCTCTCTGAATGACTTAGAACAAAAATCTGCCGTGTCCATGTCGGGGTCGAAAAATTAAAGTCGGGAGCTGGCGGCGGAATATTCTCTTACCGTCCCGACGTACCCAGTGATGATAAATAACTGGGGGTATCAGAATCAACCAAAAACCATTTTTCTAACCATTTAAAAATTGCTTGCTCTACTGTTGATTTTCTTTGCAGGTTCGAAAAAAGTCGAAGCTCGAAGAATCAGACTCGAAGACGTTTTTAGGACAATTAGGAATTTTAGAACTTTTTGTAATTACCATTTTTTGTAATATTGTAATAATATAGAATTAAAATGAATAAATTCAAATTATTTTTCCAATCACATTTCTCGATTACAATCTCAGATCCCAATTTCCGATAAAAATCTCTGAATAACCCATCCGATAAAACTTAAACGAATAAGTTCATTTAATTAAATTTATCTGGCCAAATTTCTTCGGATAAACTCAACCAATTAAACTTGCCCGACTGAGTTCATTAGATTAAATTCACGAGATAATTCATCCGATTAAGATCACCCAATTAATTCATTTGCTTCAATTGTCCATCTAAATCCACCTGATCAAGTTCATCTGACTAAAATCACTCAGTTAAACTCAACCAACTAAATCTAATTAACTGAATTTATTCGATTAAGCTCCTTCAAATAAATTCGTTTGAATAAGTTTGTTTGTTTAAATTTGTCCGATTACATCCGTACCAATAAATTCATCTGATTCCATTTACCCGACTAAATTCATCCGATTAAACTCATCCAAATAAATTCACCTGACTAATCTCAACTTGTCCGGTTAAATTCAAATGACTAACTTCTTCTGATTAAACTTATCCAAATAAAACAGTGAATATAGCCTTGAACAGATAAGCAGAGAAATCTGATTAACAGCGAAACGAACTGTCCTCCGTATTGAAAAATTCATCTCGTATCTCGAATGATTTAAATCGGTAACCTGACTAGCTCGACTAGAAATCATTATCAAACCCACATGTATTCATTATAATTCCACACGAACCGAAATTCCACTGTTTTCTTCAAAATCGACTGTTGACCAGCAGAAAGTAGGAAAGTGTGCGTCCGTTAAAATAAATTCCACAAAGCACATTCTCGCACCGATTTAACTCGAATCCACTGATATCTCAACACATTCAGCTCCATGTGGTTTTGGAATTGAACAACATTTCTGAAATTCCACTGACGACCAAATCTCGACTCTTGAATAAAATGCTGTGTCACGAGAAATCTGACGTCAAAAATTATCGCAAAATTCAGCTCTTCACCAAATAAGTCACCTGAATCAGAGATGGAAACCCTGGTCGCTCAAGGGATTCCTAAAGACGACTCAGCTTCATAAATTGTCAGCAGGCTGCAACTTAATGACCATTTTACCCTTCATAAGTTAGAGAGCGCACCGTTTGATTTATCCTACAAAAACCAACAAACTGAGCAAACTCGTTAGTGGTTAGTTTACAATGCAACGCAGAATGAGATGAAATGCGAAATGAACCGACTAATCTCAGGGTAAAATTTGGGGTATTGCAATGATTGTTCAAATAAAATGTGTACACTATGTGTTTGAAGAAATATGCAAATGAGAAACAAATAAAATTTGGGGAATATTTGATTACCCATAAACCAAACTCAAGACTAAATATTCTAATGCACACACAAACAACAATTAATACTAGGGATGAAAAGAAATTCAAAATATTTGAGACTAGGATATGAATTGAAGTATGAGAAAAGAGAGCCATTTTTAAAGAATGAAAAATGATGAATCTTAATGAGTTCTTAGAAAGTGTAAGGTTGAATGAGTTAATTGGATGAATCCAATAACAATAATAGATATTTTAAGACCCTTTGAAGAGTTACAAAACTCAAGAGAAATTGGAAGGATATGGAGACAAGTACATGAATGAACAATGAATACAAGAACATGAGAAAACCTGTTCAATGTATCATGAGTCGACCTTTCATTGTTATGTGTCGACCTATGAATATTATGTGTTGACACATAATATAGACGAACTAAATGAATTTAGAAAATAGTTTTATGTGTCGACCTATACAAGCATGTGCCGGCACATACTGTAATAATTTTAAAAAATACCATAAATTTGAAACCGTTTGACACATGTGGATTATGAATGACTTTGTAGGACTGAATGAGACTCATGCATAACGAATAGATAAGACACACATGCATATGATATTATTTCATGGTTTGTTAGCTAATATCATGCAAACATGAAAATGTAGGCATGAAATGGCACAAAATATAGATCAGATATGAAGACATTTATAATAGATCCACTATAAACATGTAAAATGCACACACACAATAGCCATATTTGAAAATTTTGGAAGTGAAATCATACAACAAATATCAAGCACATAACACATCATATACCTTGATAAATAAACAGGTAAAAGAAATACTTACTTACAAAATAAGAAAAGGATTGAAACAATATTACCTCACCGTACAAATGACGGAGGATGCACTTATATTCCACAAGGAACTCTCGAACAAAAGTTAGAATAAATGCAAATTGTATCACAAACATAAATGAAACTAAAATGCTTTTACCACTTTTCTCCTTGTACAAGTACTTGAAAGTGTGATTAAAAATGTATCCAAGAGGTAAATGAATTGATGGTCATCCTTGTTGTTGGACTTTCACTCTTGTTCAATCATGATGATTTTCTTGCTCCTCCTCATGTTTCATCATCTTAGGTTGATCAATCCCAATTTGATGTACTTGAGTATGTCTTGTTGAAGATAAATCTACATCATTAAACATAATACCTTTCCGACACTTCTCGGATAGGAAACATTAGTAATGATCAACACACTTTTACCAATTAAAGAAACACTAAACGTTAACCTTTATTGGTAACACAATCCGCCTTGCTTGCCGCATAGTCAATGTAGAAAGGACATGTCACCTTGTTATGCCTTGAGTCTCCATAAACGAGATCCCATACTCTCTTCATAGAGTCAAAACATTTTTCGTACATGATTAAAAAATAGTTCTAGGTACCCAATATTCATTGGGTCCTTGGGGATTAATGAAAGCATGGTTGCATTTAGGCAAACATTGAAAAGCACCTTTAGAAACAAAGAGTTTTCTAAAATTACACTTTGCAATAGTATGGATCTTTTTGCAACAATAATGACATTACAAATTAAGAGAAGATAACCTTTTGCTATTTGGTTCCTTTTTAATGTAACTATACCTTCTGTAAGGTTTATGAGAAGGCATGTCATATTTGGAAGTGTCTATAGCAAACGTAAGCTTAGGTTGTAAAGCCTTATCCAACTTGGCTTTAAGAGTCCTTGACTCTTTTTGCCAATTGTAACAAGTTTCACAACCAAACCATGAAGGTTTGTCATCCTCATTCTTATCTTTTAGAATATCTAGAAAATACTTCCTTAGAGCTTCCATATTCTTTTCAGTTTCCAAAATTTTAGCTTCTAAGTGAGAAATTATTCTTTTGTTTGAAGCTAATCTTTTGAAAGCATTTATGGCCTGTCTTAGTAGATTTTGAAAAAAGTTCTTGTAATTGAGAGAAAGCTAAGTCATTAGAAGTTTGAAGTTTAGAGTGGCTTATAATCTTTTTTTTCTTTTTGTTTGCCATGTAGCAAATCTTGGCCGATTCAACACTTGAATTGGAGCTATCATCACTTGAAGAGTCACTTTCTCTCTCCCAAGCAGCATTAGCTCTCCTAGACTTTCTAGTTCTCTTATCGTGATATTTTTCTTTGTCTTTCTTGATTGTAGGACACTCGGGCCTATAATGGCTCGATTTGCAAGAATTGTAGCATGCACATACTTACCCTTCTTGTTCTTATATTCATTGGAAGAATTAGATAACATTCTAGATTTTCCATGATTCTTGTCGGAGTATTTATTTCCATGTTTCCTCATGTATATATTATACTTTTTGATAAACAACCCCATATATTTTTCACCAGAATCTTCGTCATTTTTAGTTTCATAATCACTTTTCTCATTAGGTGAGGATCTTGATCTTGAAGTCTTTAGAGCAATGGACTTCTTCTCTACTTCCTTATCTTTACCTTTCTCCTTCTTCCCTTTCTTTTCATACTTTTTTCATGTTTCTCCAAGCAAGAGAGTTCTTGCTCATGCTCTTCCAATTTGTCAAACAAAGCCATGAGATCAAGTACGTTAAGATCATTCGTCTCTTTGACAGCGCTGACCTTGGGTTGTCAATCCCTATTTTTTAAACGTCTCAACATTTTGTTAGTATAAATCTCATTGAAAATAGGCTTACCTAGCCCATTCAATAGATTGATAAGATGTGTGAACCGCTTTCGCATGTTCGCAATGGTTTCACCATGCTCCATACGAAATAGCCAAACTCTTGATTTAATGTGTTGACCCTATATTGTTTGACATCATTAGTACCCTCATGGGAAACTTCTAATGCGTCCCACATAGCTTCAGTGGTCTCACAATGAGAAACGCGATAATACTCATCAACACCTAAAGCGGATGTGAGAATATTTTTCACTTTTCAATCACGTGACCACAATTTTCAATCATTTTTATTCCATTGTGCTTCCAGTTTAGTTACGATAACATTCTCAGATTTATTCACGATAATTTTATTCGAAGCATTTTTGATGGCGTCCCATATACCCTTGTTAATAGAGTTGACATGAATATGCATACAAGCTCTTCAATAGCCATAATTTTTGCCGGTGAGAATTGGTGTTCTATTGTACGCTCCCTTAGGCTCGATACCCATTCTTATAAAAAGCAAATATTAAGCACTGAATTAACTAGAGCTCGTGATACCACTTGTTAGACGATAGGCTTCAATCTAGAAGGGGGGGTAAATGGATTGCAAATTTAAAATCAAAATTTTGTCGAATACATTTTTCAAAAGTTTTATGGCACACAACAGAAACAACCGAATCAAATCGTCTAACTAAACCTCTATTGAAAAGCTCGGATATGCATAAAGGTACACAAGTATATGAAAATGAATGCAAATTGCCCAATAACAATCAATCACAAACAATTGAATGCAAAGCTATACGTAGAGCTTATTTCCAGTGACAAAAAACACATAAAAAACAAATGGGCAATTTATCGAACACTTTGTGTGCAATCGATATCGTTTGGAAATTTGATTTATTTTGTTGATCCAAAAACTAATCACAATCAAACGAATTGTGAATATATAGACAAAGTCAATTTCAAAATGTAATATGGGTACGTCTGCCCTCAATTCATATTCGAATTGAGATTGCGATTAACCTTACTTTGAAAAAAATGTATATACAAGAGATGAAAAACTCTAACCCTAAAAACTCTATGGTTTATTATTGATTCTACCACCTTCAAAACCCTTTATCAAAGATTGACAAGTGACCAACAATGCCACTTCAATTCACCAATTCTTGCTACTTCCTTGCAAGGAACCTCCTTGTCCCAAGGCCTTCACGCAGTCGAATTAATCCCAAGCATACACTTGTTTAAACCCAAGATTTACCAAGATAGTCTGTTGTCTCACGTTACTCCTTTGCAAGGCACCCCTAGTCCTAAGACTTTCACTCGATCGGATCCCAATTGTATAATCTTATCCAAAACCTTCAAATCCTCAATGATCTTGAAGGAAAACTCATACTCGACTTTCTTATTTGAAACCCTCAAAGAACTCAACCCAATATTTTTGGTACAACAACCTAATTGGATGTTATCAACTCTAATATAGATGGTCACCCATTCGAAAAATGATTATGTGTAGTTTGCTTGTGTGTACGCATAGAAGATAGGGAGAAGATGATGAATATATTTTGAAATCCTGGTTTCATATAGGGTTTAATCTAGAACCTTACTAAATATGATGCATGTATCAGTATATATATGTATACAAGATATAAAGCAAATAGCATACAAAAGAAAATGAAAAGAATGCAAAAATTCAAGTGTTTATATTAATAGGTCGACATATGAAAACAATGTGTCGACCTATACATGTCTTAGGTCGACCTATAAGAGGCGACACATGAAAAATGTCTACAACATTCATTATTGAGGCATGTTGTCGGCTTGAGTGGGGTATGTGTCAACCTATGCTGAAGCGAAAGCTTCTATAGGTCATGTGCAATGTTTTTCACACAAAAAACTTAGTTTTTTATGCAGAAACTTAATTTATGATGCATGGATCCTTTATAAGTCATTTCCAAACATGTTTGCATGCAACCTAATGCTAAAATGCATAATATGGATTGAACGATGAAACTTTCCTATAGAAATTTGAACGAATAATACAACAAATTAACTCAAATCTTATCCAACTCAACTTGTGTAGACCTCTAATTTAATAACATAACACAATAAATTATATTCATCCATGAGAATATCTATGCGACAAAATTAAAGTGTCAGTTCGTATAGATATGTAACTTTCTAAAACAAAAAAATCAATTGGTTAAATATGCACAATAAAAGTTACGTTATTAATATGTTTTTTATTTTTAATTTAAAAAAAATAAATGCAGAATTTTACACTAACAACATAAACTTTATCAACTATTAAAATATATTAAAATTAGTTAGATGATATGAAAAGATGTTTTTTTATTGAACCGTAAAACTCAAAATTAAATAACTAAACTGAAATATATAAAAAAGATAAAGGTATATTTTAACAACTAAATAAATAAAATAAGATAAGGGTTATTTTAGCCAAAATAAATAAATAAATAACAGCATACGATGATTTACTATCAAGAACAAGAGCAAAGCAATGGAAAATTCGAAACAAGAGAAGCCGCGAAGGAAAAACTACCGAAAGAGAAACCCAACCGAAGAACACGACCAACTCCCACAATCCCAATCAAACAACGATTCCGACGACGAACACGAAAGAAGGTTTCTCTCTTATTTCTCCTCAAAAAATTTCATATTAGGGTTTTTATTTCACCAATGATTAATCAAATTGACGCAACAGATTGGCATTGGAAGAGATCAAGCTTCTCCAGAAGCAGAGAGAACGGAAATCAGGAATTCCTGCAAACCTTACTTTGCAGCAATCTAATCCTGGACTTTCCGGCGGTTTAGCTGCTAAAGCAGTTGAAAAGAACGACGGCGGTGGCGGCGATGGCGGTGACAAGGATGATCTCGTTCTTCAAGACACGTTTGCTCAAGAGACTGCTGTTATGGATGAAGATCCCAATATGTATGTGTTTTAGCTGAGTTTATTGAATTTAAGTTTTTAAAGTTTTGATTTTGAATGGATATTGATATACGAATGAACAGGGTTAAGTATATTGAGCAGGAATTGGCGAAGAAGAGAGGTAGAAATATTGATGAAGAAGATCAAGTGGAGAATGAGTTGAAACGCGCTGAAGATGAACTATATACAATCCCTGACCATCTTAAAGTAAACATTTTTTCACTTTTTTAGTTTCTAGTAGCTGGTATACTTTTATGTGCAGCTGAGATTAACGTTTGGTTTGAGTTTCTTAGTTTTTTAGTAGTCTTTTATAAGCTTATAGATGTTTATGCAGAAGTTAAATGCAGAGTTAAATGCAGAGTAGTCAATGGGAAGAGCCTTAGCTGTGTAGAACACTATCGCTGTCTCTATACGAGCCTTATGTAGAACACTATAGCGGCCGCTTCAGGGTAAATAGTGGGATAGCGGAGCACACTGGTTTTCGGTCCTGAGCGGTTTCTAGCCCGCTATCATTTTCCCCTCTAGGAAACCAAAATTATCCCTTAAATTTACAATAGTTTAAGGGTAATTTTGGGTTTTTCGATCAAATTTGAGTTGAGACTCAACCTTAACCTTCCTTCTTAGTTGTTTATGCACTTCAAGAGTAATGTGTGCTTTGATTTATGAATATTTTATGAGTTGAGTTATTTGTTTAATTTTACATTAAATATATGTTTATAATTATTATATGTAATTTGTCCAAAAAATGATCAAATAGAGTAGTTATCCCGCTACACGCTATTCAGCAGTCCCACTTTTGGGGTCGGCCGCTCTGCGCCGCTATCAGGAAATGACTACTCTCTAAATGAGAGTGCTTTTGAAACAACTGATGTGCAAAAGCTAATTTAAACTTATTACGTAGCTATTGTTATTACAAGCTAATTTTGAGAAATTTATCTAAACAAACTCTAAGATTGCACGACTTTTCTTGCTTCTTGTTTTGAAACTCTTGTGTTTTGGCAGGTAAAAAAGCGAAATTCAGAAGAAAGCTCTACACAGTGGACCACTGGTATTGCGGAGATCCAGCTTCCAATAGAGTATGTTTTTCCATATTCATTGCTGTGGCCCATGTGCACATTTTCTGTTTGATTTGTTTGTAGAAAAAGTATTTAATAATCTAGCACTGTTTTTTTTGCATTTTTCTTTCGATTTGTTTATTGACAATGTGTATTTAGTCGGGGTGATAAGTTTATCTAGGGTTACTTGGTGCCTATTGTTGGGAACATGCAACTGGAAATGGAATGACTGTCTTTTAAGTTGAAAAATCCTTTTCTCAATCTTCAATGATATAATCCTGATGATTCATCTTATCAATGTTTTCTTGCTTTTTTTGAGTATAGTGGTTTCACTTTTCTTATTTGATGCTACTATTATTTTGTGGTCTTTGTTTAACGTTTCTTTACAAATGAATTTATCTAGCAAGAAAAATAGGTGCTGTGTCTTAATGGATTTTTTTTTCTTTGTTTGCAGATATAAATTGAAAAATATTGAAGAAACAGAGGCTGCCAAAAAGCTTCTGCAGGAAAAGAGGCTTATGGTTGGTCGGGCAAAGTCAGATTTCAGCATTCCATCAAGTTACAGTGCTGATTATTTCCAGCGGGGCAGGGATTATGCTGAAAAACTTAGAAGAGGTAACATTTCCTTAATTCTTTAATTATAGATTATAGGCCAATTCTAGCATGCAATAGTAGTATAGGTTGTGCATATACATTAGATTAATCAGATCCGTTAGATATTATGGTGGACTCTCCACACCAGTATATTTTCCTCCAGCTCCCTCTTTCTCGTTAACGCCTTCCCCTCTTCGTATTTTTTCCTAATTTCTACACACAATGGCAAGTCACCCAACAGCAAGTTTGAAGGTTGCTCTTTAATTAGCCATCGGTTACATATATAAATTTTTACATGTATGCTGTTAAATTCCATGTCATTGTCAGTATTGATTTAGTTACCGATGAATTCATTTTGTGGCATTTTGCGGCCTTTGCCTCTCACAGATAGAGGACTTTTGATTTTTTTGCTCTTGTTTTAAACCATACCGATTACTGACAAGAAAAGCTAACTAATTTGCAGAACATCCTGAGTTGTACAAAGAGAGAAGTCTACAGGATGATAGCTCTGCATCCAAACAAAATGATACCGGCAGTGATGCCGCTGGTGCGATACAGAGGCAGGCTGCAACAGACCAATTCATGTTAGAGCGTTTCAAGAAACGAGAACGTCACCGTGTCCGGAGATGACATTAATGTGATGTTAGTGGCATAATTTACATCAACCTGTGAAAGATATTGTATAAGCTTATATTAATGGCTAGAATGCTAACTGTGCTTTATTAGGTGATCTTCATGTATTACACTACTGAGATGATATTCAGAATATTATTTCATTAAACAGTTGGTGTGGGCTTCATCATTGAACTTGAGAATATTCAGATTTTTTTTTGTTAATAATATGCATTTTTTCCGATATTTTTAAAATGTCCATTAAAAACTCATATTTCTCATGCATTTTTATCGGATATTCTGAAAAGCTCGGTTAAACTACATGTATTTTTTATCGTGGTTTTGAAAAGTTGATAAAAATACATACAAGCATACTAAATATTTTAAAAACAAATGATAACAAAAGCATGACACTGAAATTTTTAAACTGTCTGAAAACATGTGAACTATTAAATCATTTTGTCAAACTTAATTCTAGAAAATCAATAATATTCCTAGGAAATTTAGACAAACATGAGGATTATCTAAGTAATAGAATGAGTGTCACTAAACTTTTTCAATCATGTCATTGAAGTAAAAATAAATTCTAAAAAATAGCTAATTTCTTGGCCATCAATTAAATAAAAAATTATTTGTCTTGCGAATGCACAATTTCTTAGCTAACTTACTAATAACATATTTTCTCCCTTCTTATACCAACTTAACATGAATATATTTATCAATAGAAATGATATTATAGCACTGTATATATATTATATATGTAAGGGCAATTTTGTAACAATAGTCATATAAACAAGTGAGAGAGTACATGTGGTTTGGGAACACTAAACTACTGTGTCCAGTATTTGATTTCTCTGGAATGTGTTCAAATAGCATATCTGATTTATTATAGTATAAATGGCATTTATTTATGAGTATTGTTTCTATCAGAACTGAACATTGCTGATGAATGTTTGACCAAATTTCCAACTAGAGGGTACCACATCTTTAGCTATAACACTTCTTCCATCACTGAGTTGAACTCTGAAGGACAGGCTTTGACCATTAAGATACCTTGAGCTTAGCCAGTTAGCACCCCAACTCTTTGACATGGATTCCCAATTTTCCATTTTTGACCCTTTGATCCAAACACCGGAAATATCCCCTGCTCCCCCTACATTGCTTATAACCACTAAATTAAAGTAATCATTCCCATTCATTGTAAATCTCATGCCTCCATCTCTCTTGCACCCAACCCTGCATAAATATAACACAACATTGACCAGTATATTAGTTATCTAGTCTATATATAATTCAGATACACAGATCGAATAATAAAGGCTAGAGTGATTATATAAAACATACTTTCTGTAAAGGATTGGAACAATCCCTGCTCTATAGATTGCGATCCATTCGAAAGCGGATTGAGACATGTCAAAATGTGGCCTAGGAGGATTACACCAACCACCATTATCACTAGGGAGATTATAGTTTGGGGGACAGAAATTAGTGGCAGTAACTGTTATGGAAGTTCCCTTGCGGCACCATTGGGGTACTTGACTTGCATCACAAACAATCTGATAGCAACCACCACATGATTTCCCATCATTAAACAAAGCCATACTCAAAGCAGCTGTGTTTTTTCCATAAACATCTATTACTTGATCTCCATACCCACATGCACCCCCTACAAAATGTAGACACAAATCAAACATATAAATTACGCATTTTTATAGTTTTAAATTGCGATCTATAACAAAAAAAAACTACAATTGTTGACACATTTGCGTATATTTTACCCTTAGGTCCATCATAGAAAGTTGCATGAGCTTGCTGCCAAACTGCTGATGTTACTCTTAGCTCTGAGGTGAACAATCCCATAAGCACTACAATACCAATGAAAATGAGCTTTTCCATTACTTGAATAAGTTTCAAATTTTCTTTATTTTGTGTTCAAGAAATGATACACATACACTAACCCACATTGGTTTTTATAGGTCTAGTTTAGGATGATTATCTCATAGGAAATAATACAAACTCAAATTGATCAAATTGTGATGTGGACTAAAAACGTGTTATTCTCTTACTATAGAAAGAATTATTGTGTGATCTACATGCATTAAATGAACATGGTTTAACTAGGAATGTCTTGTAAACTCAGACATTTTTCCATGAAAGTTTAAAAGAATGAAAAATGGAACCATTTTTTATTACTGGCTTTGTATATTTCAAACAAGTTAACTCGTATACGCAATTAAATGAAGAAAATGTGAACAGTTTTTTGCTTTAGTAGTATAGTAGTAACATGCAATGGCCAAATATGTGCAATTAACAAGGAAGGAAAGTTTTTTATATCGGCAAATATTCTATCGATGATTAATTATAAAATACAAATTTACTTATAGATAGTCTTTTTTTATAAAATTTTCTTAAAATTTGTATATGAATTTATGATAAATATCTTAAAAAAATTTATGATTGAAAAATACAAATTCGTTTTTTCTTTCTTATTATACCACTAATTGATATTAATAACTATATAAAGATAAAGACTATTATATTTGATTAATCAAATAATTAATTCAAATTACCATTTGTGTCGGTGAGAATTGTAATAATCATTTTGTATTCTTATCCATATTAGAATGAGAATATTTTTATTGTTCTATTATTATTATTATTATTATTATTATTATTATTATTATTATTATTATTATTATTATTATTATTATTATTATTATTATTATTATTATTATTATTATTATTATTATTATTATTATTATTATTATTATTATTATTGAAAAAAAATGATCGTGGGATAATCAATTATATGTTGGTCTTGTATTGGGTGTTTTAATTAGTATATTGTTTAATAAGTAGTATCAGAGTTTCGACATATCACACATTTTAACTTATATCATTCATAATGGACGAGTCTACCCCGACGACATCAACAACAATGATTAAGTTAACCTCTCAAAACTACTGCATTTGGAAGTTTTGAATAGAATACATACTCTATTACAAAGATTTGTATCAATTTTTGCAAAATAAATGGATGAAGCCAACCGACAAATTCAATGACGATTAGAATTTGATAAAAAAAACAGTTGGACAAATTCGATAATGGATAAATCAAAGTGTATTGCATCATGTTGTGCAAAAAACATCTGCGCACACGTTATGGACGAAATTAGAAACCTTGTATGAGATAAAGACGACCAAAAATAAAACTTCTACTATTCAGCGTTTGGTGAACCTCATGTATAAAGAAAACTAGAGTGTTTATGAACACTTGAGCGATTTTTAAATATTAGTAAATAAGTTCACCGATATGAATATGGTGCTTGAAGATGAATTATAATCATTGTTACAACTAAGTTCCTTACTAGATAATTGCGACACACTTGTGGTTTTGTTAAGCAACTCATCACCACAAGATGTTCTAACATTAGACATAGTAAAATATAGTATGCTCAACGAAGAATCAATAAGGAAGGAACAGGAAATGTTGACAAAGTCTAAGGCAATTGTCATATAGTATCGTTGAAGAAGCATCCATCAGAAGTTCAATACTAGAGATAAGTCAAATGGCAAATCAATAGATGAATATAAGGGAAGATCGCATGCAAGAAAAAATATAGAATATTATTAGTGTCACTAAAAAGGTCACATGAGAGATAATTGAGGCAATTTAGAAGGGATTAGCAAGAAAATGATGTGAGTAATATAGTCGCTACCATTTTTCAAGGCAATGAGATAATTTATGTTTGTGATGATGACCATGTTAATTTGACATCTCAAGATACATGTCGGATCGTGGATTGTGGTGCATCATTCCTTGTAACCTTACAAATGAATTTCTTTTCCGCTTATACATGCGATAGTTTTGGTCATGTGAAGACGGACAATGATAATAGATCCATGATTGTGGGAAAATGAGATTTTTTCCAAGAAGCAAACAAGGGTTATCACCTAACACTAAAAGATGCGAGACATGTTCATGAAATGCATCTTAATATAATATCCACTAAACTACTAGACAAAGAATGCTATACTAGTGTGTTTGGGGATAGAAAATGGAAGCTAACAAAAGTTCCTTGGTAATATTCCAAGGAAAGAAAGTAAGCACTATTTATGTGAGTGAAACCAAAGTCAATAATGGGTGTTTTAATGCTCTCGAAGAATATTTCTCGGTTAAGCTATGACATAAGCTGCTCGAAATAATGGGAGAAAAGACTTCAAATTCTAGCCAAAATAGGTACTTTGGAAGTATGAGAGGATTTAAAATATCTCTTGAGCCATGTACACATCGCTTGATCAGAAAACAACATAAAACTTCATTTAAATATACATCCCACATAAAAGACCCAATGTTTTAGATTTAGTGCATTTGATGTTTGTGGCCTAATGACCACTAGTATTCACGGAGGTGCAAGGTATTTTGTTACCTTTATTGATGACTACTCTAGAAAAGTTTGTGTATATGCCCTTAAAACAAAAAATCATGTGTTTGTAGTATTCAAATAGTTTCATGCTAGTGTTGAGCGAGAAACTAACCGATTTCGAGACCAAATGTCAAGAGCGCCTCAACAAACATCAGGTATTCGACCAGTAAATCTCGACGTATCAAGCCCATGTAAAAGATCTCAACAAGAAGATTGCTGAGGTTCGACAACAAAAGGCTACACTGGATACGTCTGAACCCCTGCCGTCTCAAGATGCCATCGACCAAGAAGTACGTCAGGGGATTGCCCATGGCGAGACGAATCTTCAAATCAAGGATCAGATTGCACAGTTGGTGGAAAAGAAAGCCCGTCTAGACGTTTGGATTGCCTACGAGACAAATCTCTTGGAAGATTTTAAGTTTAGATTTTTAGCCTAGTTATTTGTCTTGTCTTGAAATGATGTAATTTTGACTTTTTTGCTGGCCATTTTGTAAGCCGTCTTCGACCTTCTATCAATAAAAAGTTTCATTTTTCTTTAATATGAAGTTCTTGGAGCATGGATTTATATTTCTTTAAATACTTCCCGTTTACTCTTAAGATTCGTTGATCAACATCTAACTCTTGAATTTTATAGGCATTATTTGTGAATGCTTGAATCACCTGAAATGGTCCTTTCCAACTTGGTGACCATTTTCCTAATGTTCGACCTTTTCAATCCATTGGGTGAATCATTTTCCAAACATAATCATTCACTGCGAAGGCTTTTCCCTTTACCTTTTTATTGTATGCCTTAGCTACTCGCGCCTTATGTCGCATCAGTACGTCTAAAACGCTTAACCTTTTCTCGTCTAAGTTGACTGTCTCGTCAGAGTATAATTAATAACATGGTATAAAAGAGGTATGTCACATTATACGTGAAATTAAAACATACAACACCTGCTCAACAACAGATATGCAATAGTGGGGTAACTTTGCAACAGAGGAACTTAGTCCTTAAACCCACATCTCACTATTTAGAATAAAAGCGGAAAATCTAAATATTAAATAACATCAAACTTATATATATATATATATATATATATATATATATATATATATATATATATATATATATATATATATATATATATATATATATATATATATATATATATATATATATATATATATATATATATATATATATATATATATATATATATATATATATATATATATATATATATATATATATATATCAACCAGTATGATTCAACAACAAGGTCATGTTTTCATAAACATTCAACAACAAGATACATATACAAATGTATCACAAAAGAATCACAAACATCCTAGCTACTCGGTGCTACATATCAGAGCCGACCGACCAAAAGAATGAAGACACGCTTCACAAAAAGAACTCCATCAAACCTACTATGCAATGCCTCATAGAGCATCATAAAACAACAGAAGGGTGAGAAATATTATCATAATAACAATGCATATAATCATATATCTCAGCATATAAATACACATATTCTGCATTCTCACCACAATTCATCACAACTCACTCATATACATCAAAATGCATATATATATATATATATATATATATATATATATATATATATATATATATATATATATATATATATATATATATATATATATATATATATATATATATATATATATATATATATATATATATATATATATATATATATATATATATATATATATCCAAGCATATTCATCATGCATACTTTCACAATTCCATCATTCCACATAAACATACACAATTTATGTTCAGTCACCAATGCATCATTATAAAGATGATAAATGCAAATCATAGAGACTGACTCACGACTCTATGCAAATGTAATGCGGTACCGACTCAATCATCACAAGTTCACTCAGGAACTTATTGGAACCATCGCTCACACCCCACATGGGCACACGATTTTCACACATTGCTCACACCCCACCTGGGCACACAATGTTTATGGATTGCTCACACCCCACATGGGCACACAATCGCTTGTAATCATCTCTCACACCTCATATAGGCACAAGATGTTACAACGGGTTCTCATTAGAATCCCCAACGCAAGAATGCACTTTATTATGCTTCACATGCAAAATGACTCTAGACATTCTTGAAATGCATACACATCACAATATATATTCATGCATTCATCTCATTCTATCACATAAGATCCAAATACATTCACATTCAATTACGCCAAACGGTAATGAATTCTATCACCATTATCATGCATTCACATTCAATTAAAACAATGCATTCATTTGCCAAAAGGCCACATTTCACAATCCATTCCATAATCTAGGATTCACGCCATACGACTACCCACAACATAACATATAACAACACACAAGCTACACATTGAAGAATCGATATTGGATTGAAACAAAAATAAAATGTTGTTCTGTCACACTCGCTATACTGCTCGCTTAGCGAATTCATAGTGAACACTCTCTACTGACTCGCCCAGCGAACATGCTAGTGAAGGCTGTCATTATGCTACTGGAAGTGTTCGCTGCCTACTCGCTGGTGTCTCGCCTAGCGAGCACTTAGCTACTTCCCTCGCCAGAGAGAATGAGGGTCTTTTTGGTTCTGTCCAAGTCTGGGAGTGTTCGCTACTGGCTCGCTAGGTGCTCGCCTAGTGAACGCTTCGCTAGCTCACTCGCCTGTCGAATACTGCGATACTCAAACCCTTTCTTCTCCAAAAATGTCAAAAAGCCACCAAATCACCCGATTCCAAACAAACAAGTTTCAATAGTCTCGGTCTAACAATCCTCGACTAAACTACGCAATTTATTCCAAATTCTAACCGTAAAAACATCAGTTTCTAACGATTCTACCACTTTCGACCTAAAATGGAAAATGTAGAAAACAACCAAACAATCAAACCAAACATATACATAATCATACACATTGATAAGATAATAAGATTTCATACCCTTATCCGATTAAATCGATTCCTATGAGTTGCTTTGAAGCTTTCCAAGCTTTTCCTATTTTTCTCCTTTTTTCTCTTCTTCCTCTTTCTTCCTCTCCTTTTCTCCTTTCTTTCTCTTTTCTTTTCTCTCCACTTTCTCTTATATATCTTTCTATTCTAATCCTTTTTATTCATTTTCTCTCAAACTATCTAATAATTCATCTTCTCACAAAATACCCAATCTTAATATTAATTAAGAAATGTCCAAAATACCCTCCATCCTAATTTCCCCGAAACTCTCAAAATGATAAAATAACACAATATGCAAACATAACATATAACACACCAATTCCATAAATAAAATAATAATCACCCAAATAAAATAAAAGACTCAACAAAAATGGGAAATTAGAATCGGGGCGTTACAACTCTCCCCCACTTTAGAAATTTTCGTCCTCGAAAATATTACCTGATTCAAACAACTCCGGATACGACTCTCGCATCTCACTCTCTAGTTCCCAAGTCATATTGCCTTCTGAAGCGCCTCCCCACACTACTTTCACAAGCGCAATATCCTTGCCTCTTAGCTTCTTAACTTCACGGTCCAAAATCTTAATCGGTAAAGCTTCAACCGTAAGGTTATCTCTTACTTCAACCTCGTCCATAGGAATAACATGTGATGGATCCGAAACATACTTCCGAAGTTGCGAAATATGGAATACATCATGCAAATTCGAAAGATTCGGAGGCAACGCTACACGATAAGTCACAACACCAACTCGTGCAATAATCTGATACGGACCAATAAAACGAGAAGTCAACTTCTTCGACTTCAAAGCACGACCCACAACCGTAACCGGTGTAACTCTCAAAAATACATGGTCTCCTTCTTGAAACTCAAGATCTTTCCTTCAGTTGTCATGATAGCTCTTCTTCCTACTTTGAGAAGCTTTCATCTTTTCCCGAATAAACTTCACTTTCTCTGTCGTTTGTTGTACCATCTTCGGTCCAACTATCACCCTCTCACCGGTTTCATGCCAACACAAAGGTGTTCGACATCTCCGACCATACAAAGCCTCAAATGGTGCCATACCAGACTTGAATGAAAACTGTTATTGTAGGTGAACTCAATCAACGCCAAATAATTATCCCAAGCACCACCTTGCTCGAGTACACAAGCACGTAATAAATCCTCCAACGATTAAATTGTCCTCTCGGTTTGACCATCTGTTACGGATGATAAGCCGAACTCAATCTTAGCTTAGAACCCAAAGCCTTTTGCAAACTCTCCCAAAACCTCGATGTAAATCTTGGATCTCTGTCCGATACAATACTCTTAGGAACTCCATGTAACTTCACAGCCACAAGAACATAAATCTTGGCTAACCTCTCCAAAGGATAACCAATATCAATTGGAATGAAGTGAGCATATTTAGTAAGTCTATCCACGACTACCCAAATAACATTATGACCTCTTTGTGTATTTGGAAATCCCGTAATGAAATCCATCGATATACTATCCCATTTCCACTCCGGAATTTCCAACGGTTGCATCAATCCACTAGGCTTCTTATATTCCACCTTAGACTTTTGACAAGTTAAGCATGAATACACAAATTGAGCTACATCCCTCTTTAATCCGGACCACCAAAATATTTTCTTCAAATCTTGATACATTTTATTCGCTCCCTGATGAATACTTAAGTTACTTCGGTGTCCTTCTTCCAATATCATCTTTTTCAACTCCGCATCACCGGGAATACAAGTACGACCACAGAATCTCAAAACTCCAAAACTATTAACCTTGAAATCCTCATTCTCATTCATCATCAAATCAACAAACTTCAAATCCAACTTTTGCTTTTCACATACGGTGGCAAGAAAGTCATTCGTAACGTGTAGCATACTAAGTCTCACACTTTTCGGCGTCATTTCACAAGCTAAACTCAAGTCTCTAAAATTCTCCAAAAGTTCCCATTCTCTCATCATCAATGCGGACATTTGTAACAACTTCCGACTCAAAGCATCGGCAACCATGTTTGCCTTACCCGGATGGTAATTCAAACCAAAATCATAATCCTTCAAAAGTTCTAACCACCTTCTTTGTCTCATGTTCAATTCTCTTTGATCAAATAAATATTTCAAACTCTTGTGATCACTAAAAACTTCAAATCTTGCACCATAAAGATAGTGCCTCCAAATTTTCAAAACAAACACCACGACCGCTAACTCCAAGTCATGCGTAGGATAATTCTTTTCATGCACTCTCAATTGTCTTGAAGCATAAGCCACAACTTTTCCATCTTGCATCAAAACACCATCTAAACCTGTCAAAGAAGCATCACAATAAACCACAAATGGTTCTGTCGGATTCGGAAAAATCAAGATTGGCGCCGTTGTCAACCTTCTTTTTAGCTCAACGAAACTCTTTTCACAATCAATATCCCAAATAAAAGCCTTTCCTGTACAAGTCAATTGTGTTAACGGAAGTGCCAACTTCGAAAATCCCTCAATGAACCTCCGATAATAACCCGCCAAGCCTAAAAAGCTTCGAATCTCCGTAACCGATCTAGGAGTCTCCCATTGCATCACCGCATCAATCTTGGATGGATCAACACTAATACCACTACCGAAAATAACATGTCTAAGAAAACTTACTTTCGACAACCAAAATTCACATTTCGACAACTTAGCATACAATTGCTTCTCTTTCAAAATTTGTAACACAATTCTCAAATGCTCTTCATGCTCCTCTTAAGACTTAGAGTAAATAAAAATATCATCGATGAACACAACCACAAAACGATCTAGCTGTTCATGAAAAATATGATTCATGTATTCCATAAACACACCCGGCGCATTAGAAACCCCGAATGGCATCACAGAATATTCGTAATGGCCATACCGTGTCCTAAAGGCTGTCTTTTGAATATTCTCTTCTTTCACACGAATCTGGTGATGTCCTGATCTTAAATAAATCTTGCTAAAAACACGCGCACCAACCAATTGGTCCATCAAATAATCGATCCTTGGAAGCGGATACTTGTTCTTAATTGTCACCTTGTTCAATTGTCGATAATCAATGCATAACCGCATACTTCCATCCTTCTTCTTTACCAACAATACAGGAGCACCCCAAGGAGAAACACTTGGCCTTACAAATCTCTTGTCCAACAAGTCATTCAATTGGTTCTTCAATTCTACCAACTCCGATGCCGACATACGATACGGTGCCATCGAAACTGGTCTAGTACCCGAAACTAGATCAATAGAAAACTCAACTTCTCTTTCCGGCGGTACATCCTTAATTTCCTCCGGAAACACTTCTGGAAAATCACACACCACTGGGAACACATCGAGCTTAACTTTACTCTCCACCGACAATGATGCAAACAAACCAAACAATTGAGCTTCGTCCGCTAAAAGTCTCTTCAACTCTTTAGTGGATAGGAAACTCGCATCTTCATCATCTTCCAAAGAAGGAAACCTCACCAACTTATGATAGCAATCTATATGAACTCTATTAAATTGCAACCAGTTCATACCCAAGATTACGTCCAAACCTTCCAACGGCAAACACACTAAATCCATGATGAAGTCTTTACCTTACATGGTCAAAGGACAACTTACACACACCAAAGATGTAGTTACCGACCCCGAAGCAGAGTCTCAATAACCATGTCACCACCCCAAAAAGTCATGAACAAATTCAAACGCTTAGCGCACTCATGAGAAATAAATGAATGAGTCGTTCCAGTATCAATAATAGCAACTAAAGGCGTACTATTAATAAAGCATGTACCTTTAATCAAACGATTTGCACTAGTAGTGTCTGACCCAGCTAATGTAAACACTTTTCTGCCCGCTTGAGCTTGTTTCGGCTTAGTACACTTAGTACTAATGTGACCCACTTCTCCACAATTATAGCACTTTACTACATTCCTTCGATAATCTGTAGTAGCATGCCCAAGGCCTCCACAGTTAAAACATTTCACTACGGTCTTCCCACACGCAAAAGATTTATGTCCCATTTCATCATACTTGTAACACTTAACGAAACCGGAACCTCCTCCTCCAGATATCTTATCAAAGTTTACCCTATGCTTGCCCTTATCAACAGGTGTCACATAAGGTCTACTTCTAGCTTGTTGCTTTCCTTTCCTCTCATTGAAACTTTTGTAATGTGTAGAACAAGCCTTGCTATCTTCCTCGAAGATTCTACAACATTCAGTCAAATCCGTAAACCTTCTTATCCTTTGATATCCCACAACTTGCTTAATCTCGGGACGCAAACCATTCTCATATTTAATACACTTTGAGAACTCAGCAGTAACTGCAACATAGTGTGGATGGAATTGAACCAACTCCACAAACTTAGCAGTATAGTCCACCACGGACATACTACCTTGTTTCAGTTCAAGGAACTCCATCTCCTTCTTCCCTTTCACACTTTCAGGGTAATACTTCCTCAAGAACTCAGTACGAAATAAATCCCAAGTTATCTCTTCATCATCCACCTCAAGAACTTGACGCATATCGACCCACCAATCGTCGGCTTCTTCCTTTAGCATGTGAGACCCAAGTCTCACCTTATTCCCCTTCGCATAATCCATAACTCTGAAGATCCTTTCAATCTCTTTCAACCAAATTTGAGCCCCATCGGGATCAAATCTTCCTTTGAAGACCGGTGGTTGATTCTTCCTGAACTCGTCATTAGCATTCACGTTCGGTGCACCTTGCACTGCCATGGCCATTGCTTCCAAAGCAGCAACCATCGCATTATCGTTACGACCATCCATATTTTGACCATTCCCAAAAATAACAACAAGGTTAAACAACCGTTCAACTAACACAACAACAAGACAGACACAACTGACTCAACACTGGCTCTGATACCACTTAATGTAACACCCCCTTTCTATACCCCCAAATAATCACATAAACAATTAGCCACATATTAAAATTTTCATCAGAGTATATTAATAACATGGTATAAAATAGGTATGTCACATTATACGTGAAGTTAAAACATACAACACCTGCTCAACAAAAGATATGCAACAGTGGAGTAACTTTGCAACAGAGGAACTTAGTCCTTACACCCACATCTCAATATTTAGAATAAAAGCAGAAAATCTAAACATTGAATAACATCAAACTTATATACATACATACATATATATATATATATATATATATATATATATATATATATATATATATATATATATATATATATATATATAAACCAGTATGATTCAACAACAAGGTCATGTTTTCATAAACATTCAACAACAAGATACATATACAAATGTATCACAAAAGAATCACAAATATCTTAGCTACCCAGTCCTACATATCAGAGCCGACTGACCAAAAGAATGAAGACACGCTTCACAAAAAGAACTCCAGCAAAACTACTCTGCAATGCCTCATAAAGTATCATAAAACAGCAGAAGGGTGAGAAATATTATCATAATAACAATGCATATAATCATATATCTCAGCATATAAATACACATATTCTGCATTCTCACCATAATTCATCACAACTCAGTCATATACATCACAATATATATATATATATATATATATATATATATATATATATATATATATATATATATATATATATATATATATATATATATATATATATATATATATATATATATATATATATATATATATATATATATATATATATATATATATATATATATATATATATATATATATATATATATATATATATATATATATATATATATATATATATATATATATATATATATATATAACCAAGCATATTCATCATGCATACTTTCACAATTCCATCATTCCACATAAACATACACAATTTATGTTCATTCACCAATGCATCATTATAAAGATGATAAATGCAAATCATAGAGACCGACTCACGACTCTATGCAAATGCAATGCGGTACCGACTCAATCATCACAAGTTCACTCAGGAACTTATTGGAACCATCGCTCACACCCCACATGGGCACACGATGTTCACCCATTACTCACACCCCACCTGGGCACACAATGTTTATGGATTACTCACACCCCACATGGGTACACAATCTGATTGCTCACACCCCACATGAGCACACAATCGTTTGTAATTGTCGCTCACACCTCTCATAGGCACACAATGTTACAACGGGTTCTCATTAGAATCCCCAACGCAAGAATGCACTTCATTATGCTTCACATGCAAAATGACTCCAGGCATTCTTGAAATGCATACACATCACAATATATATTCATGCATTCATCTCAATCTATCACATAAGATCCAAATACATTCACATTCAATTACGCCAAACGGTAATGAATTCTATCACCATTATCATGCATTCACATTCAATTAAAACAATGCATTCATTTTCCAAAAGACCACATTTCACAATCCATTCCACAATCTAGGATTCACGCCATACGACTACCCATAACATAACATATAACAACACACAAGCTACACATCGAAGAATCGATATTGGATTGAAACAAAAATAAAATGCTGTTCTGTCATACTCGCTATACTGCTCGCTTAGCGAATTCATAGCGAACACTCGCTACTGGCTCGCCCAGCGAACATGCTAGCGAAGGCTGTCATTATGCTACTGAAAGTGTTCGCTGCTTACTCGCTGGTGCCTCGCCTAGCGAGCACTTAGCTACTTCCCTCTCCAGAGCGAATGAGGGTATTTTTGGTCCTGTCCAAGTCTGGGAGTGTTCGCTACTGGCTCGCTAGGTGCTCGCATAGTGAACGCTTTGCTAGCTCACTCGCCAACGACTCGACTAGCGAATACTGCGATACTTAAACCCTTTCTTCTCCAAAAATGTCAAAAAGCCACCAAATCACCTGATTCCAAACAAACAAGTTTCAATAGTCTCGGCCTAACAATCCTCGACTAAACTACGTAATTTATTCCAAATTCTAACCGTAAAAACATCGGTTTCTAACGATTCTACCACTTTCGACCTAAAACGGAAAATGTAGAAAACAACCAAACAATCCAACCAAACACATACATAATCATACACATTGATAAGATAATAAGATTTCACATCCTTACCCGATTAAATCGATTCCTAGGAGTTGCTTTGAAGCTTTCCAAGCTTTTCCTCTTTTTCTCCTCTTTTCTCTTCTTCCTCTTTCTTTCTCTCATTTTCTTCCTTCTTTCTATTTTCTTTTCTCTCCACTTTATCTTATATATCTTTCTATTCTAATCCTTTTTATTAATTTTCTCTTAAACTATCTAATAATTCATCTTCTCACAAAATATCCAATCTTAACATTAATTAAGAAATGTCCAAAATACCATCCATCCTAATTTCCCCGAAACTCTCAAAACGATAAAATAACACAATATGCAAACATAACATATGACACACCAATTCCACAAATAAAATAATAATCACCCAAATAAAATAAAAGACTCAACAAAAGTGGGAAATCAAAATCGGGGCGTTACAATGTGTCCTTACTGATTGCAGACAGATCTTTGCAGGCAACACAACATAATGGCTAAATGCTAGACAAAAAGGCGTCGAGCCTATCGCCTCCTTGGGTGACGTTCGACAAGCCCATAGAACCTGTTCCAGCGTCTTGTGCCGATTCTTAGGCTTCTTGGCCATATTCTTCTTGATCATCCCAATGACTATTTTGTTAGCAGGCTCGACCTGTCCATTCGCCTGGGCATAATAAGGTGTAGAAGTAACTAACTTGAACCCTGTCTTAGCTATAAACTCCTGCATTTTCTGTCCCACAAAGACTGATCCTTGGTCCGTGGTAATGGTTTCTGGAATTACAAACTTATAAAAAATATATTTTTGAATGAATTCTATCACCGCCTCTTGGTTGACCTTTACCAACGGTACGATCTCTATCCATTTCATGAAGTAATCAATTCTTACTAGGATAAACTTTTGGTGTTTTGACGATGCTGGTCGGATCTCACAAATGATGTCCAACGCCCATCCTCGAAAAGGCTAGGGTTTGATGATTGCGTGAAATTCACTGGCTGGGACATGTTGAACGTTTGCATATCTTTGTCACCTAGACATTTAAGTAACACGCCTTCAAAAGTCTTTTTCAACATTTCATTGCCCATAAGGACATAACTTAAAGCTCTATACTTCACTTTCCTGTCGGCTGCTCTGACCGTATTTTCTAGGTACTCTACATTTGGCCTTCTCCAATCTGACTTTTCCAAATTGTTAATGGAGAAAGCTTCTATGTTGTCTAGGATTTTGCCCACAACTTCCATCCCATCGCTTGTTGGGATTAACACATTAGGCGTCGGTGAAAGGCTCAACACTACCTTTCCCATGACTTCGACGAAGTTCCTTAGCTTGTCGCTCGCCACCTTATAACTATAGGTAGTTTGGGCTAGTTCATTAGCCTCTTGGTTTTCTATTCTAGGCACATGTTCGATGCTAACGACTTCGAACTACTTCAATAGCTGGATCACCGTTGCGAAATAGACTAACAAATGCTCTTTGATGCACTGGTATTCTCGTGTGATCTGTTTGATCACTAGCTCTGAATCACCCTTTATTTCAACCTTCTATCCCCCTAAATCTTTCAAGATCTTGAGTCTAGTGATTAAGGCTTCATATTTTGCTTCGTTGTTGGAGCATTTTCCGTCTACCTGACATTTGAACTTAGTTGGAAGCCCTTTTGGGGAGAGTATTAGGATCCCAACGCCAGTTCCTTTTTTATGACTCGACCATCGAAATACAGTTTCCAGGGGTCTGTGTCGACCATGTTTACTACTGGCTTGACTACTGCATGGCCTACAATAAAGTCTGCCATAATTTGGCCTTTCATGGCCCTCAAAGGCACGTAAGTCAAAAAGAACTCAGTTAACGCGAGTGCCCAATTCCCAATTCGACTATGCAAAATGGGTTTAGATAACATATGTTTAATAACATCAAAATGAGATGAAACATAAACATCAACTGACTTTATATATTGCTTTAATTTCATACACGAGAAGCATAGGCACAATTTTTCAATCATAGTGTACCTAATTTCAGCATCTACTAAGATTTGACTGAGGTAATAAATGGGTCTCTCGACTCCATCATCATCCTCTCGAGCTAACATACTTCCTATTGTCATATAGGATGCATCAATATACAATTTCTTATCTTTATTTCTACTAGGAGGCAATAAAATAGGAGGCTTTGTAAGATACTCCTTGATGGCGTCGAAAGCCATTTGTTGCTCTTGTCCCCAGTGGAAGTCACTCTCCTTCTTTATTTTCAAAAAAGGCGAGAAAACCTATGTCATGCTGCTTAGATTTGATATGAACCTTCTCAAGAAGTTTATTTTACCCAACAAAGATTGTAGTTGTTTCTTCATCGAAGGAGGCTTGAGATCCAAGATTGCCTTTGTTTTGTTTTGATTAATCTCGATGCCTTTTTTGTGTACCACGTAACCTAGAAAGTCTTCTGCATGTACACATAAAGCACACTTTGGTGGATTCATTTTAATCTATATTTTCTCATTCTCTCGAAGAAGCGCCGAAGATGGTCCAAATTACCATTTTCAGATGAAGATTTCACCATGATATCATCAATGCGCACCTGCATAAAATTTTCTATAAAATCATGGAACACAACGTTCATAGCTCTTTGATAGGTTGCTCCAGTGATTTATAAAATGCAAGACATCACAACCCATTCATATGTTCCTACAGCCCCTAGGCATCGAAACTCTGTTTTGAGCAAGTCGTCTTCTGAGATGAAGATCTGGTTATATCCAAAATATCCGTCGAGAAGATTGAGGTATTCGAAGCATGTGGTTGAATCAACTAGCATTTCTGCCACTGACATCGAATAATCATCTTTTGGAGTCGCATTATTCAAGTCCCTAAAATCTATACAAACTCGAAGCGTTCCATTTTTCTTAATCACATGTACAATATTAGCCAACCATTCGACGTACCTTGCAGTTTTGATGAACCGACTTTTGAGTAACCTTGTGATTTCTCGTTTAATCTTCACTGTGACTTCTGGAGCAAACCTTTGAGGATGTTGCTTCACTGGACTTTATCCTGGCCTAAAGGCCAAGCGATGCTCTACCACACTTCGACTCAGACCAGACATTTCACCATAATCCCAGGTGTTGCACCCCAAAATTTGCCCTTTTTTATTGGGATATTCAAGATTAATATTCCTAAGGAACATGAAGTGCAAGGCCTAATTCAATATTTTTTCCATCCAACTTTGTTTCCAACTCCATTCTCAAGTGGAGTTCAAAGATCACCAATTCATAATTCAAGACTTCATCCATTGCAAGTTGATTAGCATAAGGGAGACCCATTGTTCCAAATTCAAGGTTCATGGAATTCAAGATTTTTTACAAAGAGAAATTTCATGACATTTACAAGAATGTCACATTTGTTACAAAGTTTCAAACTCTTAGTAATGCTTAGAAAATTAAGCTATTTCTAGTATTAATTCAAGCTTCTAAATAACTTCATGCCATGGTACCCTTCATGCCCCATCAAGTCCAAATGATCCTCTTTGTGCTTACAGACATGCAAGGAAAATATTTAATAGTTAATTCAATGTTGGAATATTTCAAGATCAAGGCTATGCATGTATTCATTGGCAATTTGAATATGTTCCAAAACAACCCTACGCAAGAAGTGACAATTTGTATCATATCACAAAATCTATACATGTCACAAGACCAAGGAAATAGCATATGTTAATGCATCTAAATATCAGAATTTGAAATTCTGTCCAAAAAGTAGTAGCATTGACCACAAGGGTATGTCCAAGCATAAGCCAACAAAAGGTCACAAGACACAAAGTGCTGCAGAAAAAAGGCCTAGCAATAGTGCAAAAAATACAACATAGCAACATACATGGAAATGGAAAGAAAGAGAGTGACATAAAAAAAAGTTGCCTTGGACATTTCTAAGTAAGGATTTGAAGTCTTGAAGGAAGAGTAAACTCTAGTGTGCTGAGATAAGAGAGGAGAGGGGGCTGCAAACACATTCATTCACACACATTATTCACACACATTTGACATAGAGAGATTGAGAGCAAAAAAAAGATAGAGAGCAAAAAAAATAGTAAGAGAGAAAAACAGAAAAATAGATTGAAAAGAAAACCTTGAGAGAACAAAGAGTGAGGTAGAAAACTAGAAGGAGGAGGTAGACCATAGAAGCACAAACCATTAGCGAAGGAGGATAGTAACTCTTGGGTATCTTTCATTTCAAACCCTTATCTCTTTTACTTTTTTGTGCATGTTTTATTTTCATTTTGTTTTTGCTTGTGTGTATGCGGTAATAAGGTCTTGATATGACCAAAAATCTGTTGTAAAAGAGCTAGGAAAAAAGATAGAACATGGTGTATGTTGCATAGTGACATGAGTTGAAAAACTCAAAAAACACTGTCATGTTCGCCTAGCGAACTTTGCCACTTTTCCCAACTGTTTCCATAAAAAAAGTGCATTTTGGGCAAAACAACATGAAGTTCGCCTAGCAAACTTCTTGACTTTTTCTCTGTCATGTTCGCTGGCACCTTCGCCTAGCGAACTTTGCCCCTTTTCGCCTCTGTTTGTGTTCGCTAGCACCTCACCTAGCGAACTTATCGTTGTTTTTCTAGGCAACTTCGCCTAGCGAACTTCCCCTGTTTTTTTCTAGTTTGTTCCTAAAATTTTTTTCTTCAAGGAGTTCGCCATTTTTTTTCGTATCTTGTTTCTTTATAAGCCGAATAACTCGTTGTGGTTGTATGTTTCGTATATGTTTATTGTTGGTCATTTTTGACCTTTGGTTCCAAAAAACTATTTTCAAGAAAACAAACTCTCGATTCTCATCGAGCCATTTTTGACCTTGTAAGTCGATTGCCTTGTGCATCGCCATCAACCTTGTTCGCATCACCTCAAACTTTTTTAAACAATCAAACCCTTGATCCAACGTCAAGCAGATTTTCTCAAACAACAGTTAAACCAATTCACCATCTTTAGTAAAAGGATAAAATTCTCTTTGTATTGAGCTAAAGAGAGAGGATTGAGTGTAGACTTCTTCCTCTCCGAGTGTCGGGATACTCACTTTAGAGTGTGTGGTCTCGATACTCGTCTTTCAATACGAAGACATAACCGTATTCACCACACCTTTTCTCCTAAAAACCTCGGTCCCTTACCGAGTGCATTTTCAAACTCTTTTCACAATGAAAGCTTGAATGGTCGTGGAGTGGTTAGGCGTATGCCTTCTCCTATCCCGAGTGCTTGACATTTACCGTAGGGTTCACTGTCGCAAAACACTTACCATTCAAAACCAAAAATACTTTAATAAGAGAATGAAGTTCTCTTTGTATTGAACTGAAAAGAGAGGATTGAGTGTAGACTTCTTCCTCTCCGAGTGTCAGGATACTCACTGTAGTGTGTGTGGTCTCGATGTTTTCCCTTCGCCTCATGGGATAAATAATGTTCGGTGGCAACTCTTCTGTCTATCTTTTCGCCTTCCTAGTCGTTGCATTTTTTCGAGTAGCGACACCAGGCAAAGCAATCTTTGTACTCTTTCAACAATTCAAGTAGCTTCACCTTCATTCTCGACCCGACTTTGGCGCTTATGTACATCGGTCTCTCGGTGACTCCATCTCTAAGATCTATTTCCTCGAGTGTGTCTTGTGCTTGCATCCCCTGTAATTCATTTAATGTGTCTTTTTCAAACCCCAAAGGCTCATTGTTATAAATATAATCCAGCCTCCGACTTTTTGAAGCTGTTGTCTGGCCTTGTTGGCCATTTTCAAATTTCTCGTCTTCGGCCTCGACGGCCAACTTCTGCATTTCTTCAACCTCTAGTGTTGATATTCTTTTATTTTCATCCAGGTAGGCCGAAATTCGAGGGAGGCTTTCTGACTCATTGGTCATCTTCCCTGACTACATGCCACCCTGTAGGTGGAATCACCTCCCCAGGCTCCATTGATTCTTCAGTGTCCTAAATAAACCCATATTTTAGATCTAAACTCATGAAACATTTTGGATTTTCAAAAGAGGCATACACTTCTGACTTGTCGTCACATTGCACAACATTGTCTAAATGTTGGCCGAAGGACTTCTTCGTGCCCCTCGCTTCGTCGATCATGTAGTAATTCTGACCGGCTTCAATGTTTTTGACGATGCCATCTTTTCTCCAGATAATCAATCTTTGGTGTAAGGTTGATGGAACGACCCCGATTCCATGGGTTCACTCTCGTCCCAATAAAAAATTAAAATTTTCCTTAGAGTTGATCACCATGAACAACTTCGATATGGTGGTTGTACCAACAACCAGTTCAACTTGAATTACTCCTAGGATGTTGCTGGTCTTTCCTTCATAGTTGGAGAGGATCATATTGTGTTGCCGAAAATCAGCCTCACACTTTCCCATTTTCTTGAACAATGTGTGAGGCATCAGATTGATAGCTCCCCCACGTTGACGAACACCTTGTTTACCGGCATCCCATCAACTTTTGTCCTTATGAATAATGGCTTAAGATGGTACAACATTCCTGGACTAGGTTTCTCGAATATGGCTTTCTGTTATTCCATCACTCCGTTGTTCATCACATAATAACATAATTTTTTGTCTTCACCATTTTCATCAGGCTCAAAATCTTCGTCAGCTTCGGAAACCTCCGACACCCTGTCATATTCTGCGGGTAGTACTGACACGATCCAACAATTAATTACAAAGTCCCTGTCGTAGGTTTCGTCGACCATCTCATCCTCTGGCGAGGGGATGTACTCAGGCTCTTCATCTAATTGGGGGGTGTACTCTGGTTCCTCATCCGACTGGGGAGTATATTCTGGTTCTTCGTCTGATTGGGGAGTATTCTTTGGTTCTTCTTCCTCAATCAATGGAGCGTACTTAGTTTTCTGGGTCGAAACAACCTCTTTTCCTCCTGAGGGATCGATGGTCATGGAGAGCGTCTGCTTCGCCACAATTCTTTCTTTCTTAACCAGCCTTTCCTGTGGATAGTCCCTCTTCTATCCACTGGTCTCAACTTGTCTCTGTTGCAACGTCAAAGCCACCTTCCCAGCTTTCTTGTTTCTTTGGTACTGCTTCCACTAGGTCTTGGTCATGGGATTTTTCCATTTGTAATTGGGAGAAAACACGTAGCCTTTGGGTTGAGTTTTTTGTTCTGGATTCTTAGCCTCCGTCCCTAAGTCGACAACTCTCTATTTGGGCCTCTTGCCCCCTTTCTGATTCACTTATTCCACCCATTTTTCTTGTGGAGTATTTAGTGGGGGAATAAAGGTCCAGGGGCGCGTTTGTGGGAACTGCCTATGAAACTCTTCATTTTGCTGAGGTTCCCCCTTGTTGTCAAACACAAACCTTAGGATGAAGGTACTTTGCCCCTCGAGTGTCTTCTTTTTGTCAGCTTTAATTTCTCAGAGGCTTTTTTTTGTCAAAGACAGCGTTACATCTTGGACATAGTACAACTTCAGACCCTCTCACTATGCACTTCTCCTTAAAGTCGGCCAATCCTTCTCCGAAGCTAGGGTAAACTTCCTTCAATGCATCTTCAACTCTTGCGACAAAAACCTCAGTATTTTTAACCATCAGGCATTCAAAAAGTTCAGTCATCAAGGGTTCGTCGAGGCCTTTAGTAGCCTCGACCATTATACAATCAAACGGTTCTGCATAGAGGGCTTCCTCCACCTTCAACGGATCTGTGTCCACTTGCATCTTTGGCTTTTTGCCAAATTGAAGCCTACCCTCTTTCAAATCCTTTTGCACCAAATCCATGAAAAGAACACATTGAGAAGTTTTATGACTAGGGAAATTATGAAATTTACAGAATCCCCTTTTTTTATTTTGCTATAACGGGGGATTTTTTAAGCCCTGAGGCACAATAATTTTCCTGTCTTTAACTAGCAAATCAAATATTTCGTCACACTTAGTTATATCAAACGTATACGTCTTTGTGACAAATTTATCTGTTTTATCGGTGTCGACAGGATTTTTCCCGTTTAATGGTTTCAGTAACTTGCAAATGTGTAGAGGCCCTGGATTTAGCTCAACCACGTTGACCCCGCTCTCGTTGACAAGTTCTTCGTCGTCGGAGGAGTATGTGTCGGTATCAACGTATGACACTTTTTCTTTCTTGTGGTATTTACCCGTTCTGACCTTTTCATCCTTCAAGCTTTTGAGCTGTCGAGCTCTATCGGTCAATTGAGCCATACCTCTAAGATACTGAGCGTCTAACGTTTTTCTAATAGAATAGTCTAGATCGCCTGCCGCTATTTTGACTAGCTCGTGTTCAAGGACTTGAGTAAAACATCTTGCTTTCAAAAGTCTAAACTTGTTGAGATACTGGTCGATCGACTCGGAGGCCTTTCGTTTCACGCTGGCCAACTCCTTCAAACTTATTTCGACTGTCTCATATAGAACCGTTCATGGAGCAGTCTTTCCAAATGTGACCATGTATTGATAGATTGTGGAGGCAGCGTTGTAAACCAAGTGAACACATTCTTTAAATCCTCATTATTCGCTATGTAACCACCTTCAGTTTGGTATCTGGAAACATGTTCGAAGATTAACTCCTCGATGTCTCCAGTGAACTTGGTAAACTTTAGAACCTTCCATCCCCTTGGCAATTCTGTTTGTAAAACAAAATATGGCAATGGAGACGAATAGGTTGGCCTTTGTAGGCTAGGGTTGACACCATTTCGGACCATAATTCACTCGACAATGGCTTTTAGACTTTGTTCTCCAGCCACTGCATCTTGTCGAATCTGCCTGACCATCTGGTCGGGGTTTTGGTTTCTATTAACAAGCACGACAGGATGCTGTTGGACCACCCTAGGTATTGGCTAGATCACATGGTGTTCCTGCTCGAAGGTCTCGTCAAACCTCTCTTCGTGTTGGACCATCGTCTCCGGTAGAGGTTGGGTACTCTTTCGAACTTAAGCCCTAGGAGCCCCCAAGAAATGCCCTATTTCAGTCATCTGAGTTGCCAGCTATTGATAACTTTGAGTCGAGTCTTGAATTAACGGCCTTAGTATGGTTCCCATTTGTTGAGTCAGCATGTGGACCATTTCGTGGTTACTTTCGTCCATCTGTTGCCTCATGACTGCGATAAAACTGGACGTAAAGGTTGGGGTTGCCGAAGGCGGAAATCCTAGCCCTGTGGTTTAACCAAACTGGTTACCCAGAGGTCCGAGTCCGTGATAAGGCGAAAACACTGAGGATGAGCTTTCGCCAAACGTGAATCACTCTCGTGCATGCTCGCCATCACTTGGTTTGGCATTCCAAAATTCCTTTCCCTACCGTACACAGGTAAGGTGAAACTGGGCATAAATTTCCTTGAAGCTTCAGCCACCGCCGATCTTATCACTTCAGACCGACGTGGTGACTGTGTCGGTCCACTATGAGCAGTCAAAACTGCAACCATAGTGTTAGAACCCACATTGGTGCTTTCTGACGCGACTGTATTTCACCTAAGGATAGTTCCTTATTTGGACCGGTATTCCACGGTTCTACCATTTGACCAGTACACAACAACATAAATTTAACATAACGGTCCCACTGGGCGGGCCAATTTGTTCGCATAGGATTTTCGGCGAACAACCTCTAGCCTCTTATTAAATTTTACGTGCAGGATCGGCTATTGAAATCCTAGACTATGTGTTAAATATAAGTTGACATTGAAGTTATTAGGTTGGAAAAGGTAGATGAACAAATATGGTTGCAAAGTTGAATTAAATTAATGAAAGCAAAAGTACAGTAGAACGGTAAAAAGGGGAAAAACAAACAAAAGAAATACAAGACTTGCAAAGTAAACTGCTTAAGTATAAAGATGGACGCATGCATACATTTTGCAGAGTGTTGACCCATTTCTCTCACACTGGTACTTTGAGTATATTCTCCTAATGCAACAAAATGCGACCTCTAGAATTGAAAATAACACTTCCTTATATAGGAAAAAAAAGTGACAGATATTCTTCTGTTCACCGTCCATGCTCTGCCACGTGTCCACCCACGTACGTCCACTATCTTGGTAACTTCCCAAATTTTCATATGCTGTAAGCTTGTTCGTTCGCCTGAAACTTTTGGTATTCCTTCGACTTCGACTGAGATGCCTATCTGTCGAGCCTGCTTTAATATTTCTCGATGGGTCAGCTGTCGAGGATGCTTCGACCGAGTTTTTTTTTCCAAATGTCTCATCGACCCTACTTCTTCTCCCTTGGTCGAAATTTTCCAGCCAACACCTATAAAAGCTTTTGTTAGCTAAGGCTGAAGGCTTAGTTTACTACTATTTAAAACCTTTATGATCACTTTAGTCATTCCTCATGTTTGAAGATCAAGCTTTTCAAGTCTCATGCCTTCTTCTACTTTCGTATCCCCATAACTGAAATCTATCTACTCACTAATATCTTAGGTATCTACAACACCACCTTTTTGAAAAAGTGCTTAGGGTTTCTAATCCTCAAAGAAAGAATCAAGAGAAATGATTTCAACTTCATTATTGAGAAGATGAAAATACATATGACTTTGTGTGTGGGTGTGTGTGTGTGCATGGGTGTGTGTGTGTATGTGTGTGTGTCTGTGAGAGAGAGAGAGAGAGAATATAATTAAGGTATATATATAAGTACAATGGATTGCGACCCAAGTAATCAAAGCTAAAAACCAAAACTATCTGTCTGTAATCGGTTACACAAAACCTCTATCTGATTACAACTCTTTGAAAAGTTAAAATGCAACACATTGGTAATTGGTTACCAAAATGCCCTAACCGGTCACCCTAGTTCAAACAACTAAAAATAGTTTTAGTTGTAACCAGTTACCAAAACAAAATAATTATTTACAACACTTGAATTATGTGATTTCTCACAACACACCGCCTTAATTATAGTTCTCCAAGACTTCCATTCCCATGTTCTTCTTCAATCTCTTGAACACTTCAATTATGACTCCCATGGTCAGCAAATCGGCCACTTGGTCTTCACTTCTACAATATCCCAATCTAAACCTTCTTCACTAATAAGTTCCCTCAAGTAGTGAAACCTCATCACAATGTGTTTTCTCCTCCCATGTATAATTGGATTCTTATCAAGCTTTATAATAGAAACATTATCAACCATGAGCATTACAACGTCACCCTCTTCATTGCCAAGATTATTCAATAAATTCATTAACCACACAGTTTGGCACATACACACACACACAAACACACACACACACACACACACACACACACACACACACACACACACACACACACACACACACACACACACACACACACACACACACACACACACACACACACACACACACACACACACACAACATAGCAACAATGTACTTGACCTCACAAGAAGAGAGTGCTAATACCAGATCCTTCTTCGAACACCATGAGATTGATGTTTCACCGAACATAAAGATTTATTCAACTGTGGACTTTCTATCATCTTTATCTCCGCACCAATTGGAATCGGTAAAACCAAGAAAAAGTGCATTTTCTGCCTTTGTTCATTGCGGGAAAAATAATTCCACAGCCAATAAATCCTTTGACGTATCTTAGAATCCTCTTGACTTATTCCAAGTGAGCAACCTTCGGTCTCTTCATGAATCTACTCACAATAATGATACTAAACGCCATATTCAGTCGTGTATTGCATAAATGTAAGGATCCAATCAACCTCATATACTAAGTTGGATTAACATCTTGCTCATCCTCATTCTTTGATAACTGTAGCCCTGTAGAGTTATCACCGTTGCCTCTGTACCTGAACTATACTGGCAGACATATCTGAGATGGAGAGGTGAAATTAGTTGGATTCATTATTTTTAAATTACGTTTATAATTATATTACAAGTTTATGACATAAGTTTATTTTTCTGCAGGACCGTGATCCACTGAAGTTTATTAACCATAGGTGTAATATTAATGGCTTACCTCAACCTAATAACAAGTGGTTTCAGATTGTTTTGTCCTTATCTGGGGTGAAAGACTTGTGCAAGACTGGTTATGGCTTACCATAGCTATGTCGATCACTGTGAGATGCAACCATTTAACGACATAGTACTATACTCAGGATGGTTGGCTTGCGGTTCACGTCTCACATTTCCTCATCTTCCTGAGCGCGTCATACGGTAGTTCGGCTACCCTCAGACTATTCCCAAATACATTGTTGTGTCTGCTCATTCTGCTATGACACGTAGAGATATGGATGCCATATTTAATGATTATCTTAGTTAGCTGGTACCGAAGAAGGCACAAAGCACCATAGATGAGAGCGACTGAAGCTATGTCAACAGGTACATCATGTGGTTCTTCAGGATGTTACATTCGTATATTGTGCAGGCTGCTCCAGAAGATCCACCGAGGCCAGCTCATTAGAAGATACTAGAGGAGGAGCAGGAAAAATTAGATTATGCTCATGATGTCTTGCCTAGATGTTCTCGTATTGTGGAGATTGCGCATGCAAATATTGACAAAGGTATCTTCCCTGATGGGTCTGAGGTGAGGTAGGTCCTAGATGCCATTATGACGGAGGCACAGGAGGCACTGAGGTAGTGGAGACAGCGTTAGAAGACGGAGGGTAGAGGATGCTGATGAGTTATAGGAGCTGTAGTCCGACATATGCAGTAGTATATATTATTTGTACTTTAGATTTATTATCGATTGTATTTTATTTTGACTCATTTCTACTTTATTGTGTATTTAGACTTCATTTAAATATGTCATTTTTTGACCTTATGGATTTATATAATTCATTTTTTGCATATCAATTTTATGATTTAATGGTCATCACATAACAGGGTCCTTAACATTTATACATCGTCATTTTCACCTGAATAGCCTTAAAACTAACATAATATGCACTGTTTTGATAGGTTACATAGATGAATCTTTGTAAACCCTAAACAAATATGCATCTCCGGAATAATAAACGTGTAAAATGAGCCTTTCAGAGATGAATGTATTTGGTATGTGTTAAAATATTTCGAAAATGCATCTCCGAATCAGTTAACATTTTAAGTTAAGACAAGATATGTCCAAAGAAATATGTCCAAAATTTGAGATGCATTTTGAGTTTGTATAAGATATATTTCCACCCTATGATGGAACAAAAAATTCCTTAAAATAAATGTGATTCTACAAATAAATGGAATATGGGTCATCTATTCTTAACAATCATTTCGTTAGGTTTGAACAATAAAATAAAATATTTTTTATTTTTTATTTAATATTAAAATCAATTGATATTAAAAATAAAATAATTTTTTTTACCTTAATATTTAATAATTTTTGAAAGTGAGAGATTGATAAATTCAAAACTTTCTTCAACTAATCAATTATATATATATATATATATATATATATATATATATATATATATATATATATATATATATATATATATATATATATATATATATATATATATATATATATATATATATATATATATATATATATATATATATATATATATATATATATATATATATATATATATATATATATATATATATATATATATATATATATATATATATATATATATATATATATATATATATATATATATATATATATATATATATATATATATATATATATATATATATAAAAGAAGACTCATTTTTTTATAAAAAAATATCTATATTATTTATAAATTAATGATATCAATTTCTTTTATAATCACATAGTATAAAGAAATAAGTTTTTTAAAATTAAAGTTAATAAAAATTTGTTTAAAATAAACAACTTTTTAATAAATATTAAATAGATTGACTATTTTTTCGATTGAAAATAAAATAATAAATAAAACTGATTTTAATAATATAAAAAATAATTTTATATTTTAAAAATAAAAAATTAATTTTTAAAAAGATATTTCTTTCATAATTGTTATTAAAATTTAAAAAATTTTATAATAAAATTCTCCTTTGACCTCGATATCTAGAAAATTTAACCCCATACCCCATCAATTATTTCTATACCCCTATATTAAATTTATTTTGACCACAATATGTCATATAAATAAGTTATATTTTCAGAATTTTTTTATTTTCACTTCACTCTTGCGAAAGACTTCTGAAAAACCAAAATTCTCTCTATGGAAACTGAAACACATTACCTAAGTCTCCCGGTTCACAGTTTGCATACCGTAACAGATCAAATAAGTGTTTCGAATTTTATAAGTTACCCGAAACTCAGTGAAAGAGTCTTCCGATTTTTAAAATGTATATCGAAACTCATTAGATTGTCTTTTGGTTTAGTCATGTGTTCATTGGATGACTTCTACAACGTGTTTCGATTCTTAGCATTTTTTTCATACCGAAACTCTTTAATGATGTGTTCCCGTTCTTGGCATTTTTCATACCGAAACTCTTTAGACACGTGTTTTGGTTCATATTTTTGATAATTTGTTTTAATGTTTTTTTAATTTTATTTTAACAGTGGCTCGAACACAAGGCAAGGACAGTAAGCTTTCAGGTCGTGATTTAGGACGAGATGCTTCATCGAGGTTGGCTGGTGAGGAAGAACATATTGATGTATATGCATCCGCAACACAACCGACTGGCTTTTCAGGAGGGTCGTATGATACATCTCTTTTGGTAAAGTAAGAGCAACATATTGCTAGACATTTATGATTCAGTGAAGTAAGTAAATGACATGTATTTGATTTTGAATAATATTTGAACTTTTAATGTTGTGTTTTATAATGTGTACTTTTTATTTATTTCAGGAGAGAGAGATCCGAAGAAAGAGTTGAAGGTTGTTGGTCATGGGCTAAAGCTAACATCGAGGGTTCCACAAGCTCTTCCAAGAGTGATGAAAGGTTGGATTTCTAGATCTGATTTATCTTAACTTTAGAGAACCAGTTTGACGAAGATAAACACAAACCTGGTATCTGCATTTGTGTAGATATGGCATCTAGAGACATCTTTATTTCACATGCCATTTGGTGAGATGAGCATTACTCTGGATGACGTCTCTTATCCGTTTCACTTGCCTATTAAGGGAGTTTTCTAGAGCCCTCAAGATGTTACTGAAGTGGTTGATGTTGAATTTGTTGTTGATTACTTAGGAGTGTCACGGAGTAGGGCACAAGAACAAGTCCGTCACTGTAGGTTTTTTTTTTATAATAAGTTGGAGTAGTTCTACGATTTATTCATAGAGCATAGAGTTGTTTCTAGATGGGCATGTGCGACTAGAACGTATTTGTTGATGTTGGTGGGTTCCATATTTTTTGCCGACAAGACCTTTACACTTGTCGAGGCACGATAGCTCTTACTATTTACGGACTTGGACAGATTATTGGGATACAGTTGGGGAACAGCTGTGTTGGTTACCCTTTACAGATATCTCACAGATGATTTATGTTCAATTGTAAGCAGCTCGTTGATTATCCTACTTTCCTACAAGTCTTTAATTAATTTAGTTAATTATATTTTAATTAATTTTATTTAGTATATTAATTTAATTTATTTAGTTTATCATGTTATAATTAATTTTATTTAGTTAACATACTCATGATACGAAGGGTCCCTATAAACATCATTCCCTACTGGTTTTTTGCCTTTCTTCTTGACTCCCCCTTTGGTTTTTACTTTCTCGGGTGTTGGACACAAAGAAGTCATTGTGGGGTAGGCAAGTTCACAAACCCTACTTTTTAATGCCCTTTTCCCAACAACATCTAGTGACCTACACCTTTTCCACAAGTCATCTATTGCACTGCTCATATCCACATCCGATTCATCATCTACATCTACCTCCAACTCAACTTCCATACTTAGTTTCCTCCAATGAACATGCACAACATCTATTGATATCGATATACCACTAAGTTATATCTTCCTAACTCACAAGCACAAGGTAACTCATAAGATGTTCTAAGAGTACAACCACATATTTTCCTGTTAGTTCAAACATAATTAACTCTCAATAACTCTTTAGTAATGTGTCTCAAAGCAGCTTGAGACATTGAACCACACATATTACATAAAATGGACTTATGTGCGCGTGCTCAAATTCATAAAAACTTTGTTAAAAAGAAAATCTAATTTTGTCCAGTTGTAACTTTAAGTTGTTATTCATAGCCTCCCAACATTTTACCATGTCACTTATACTGTTCCCCAACATCTGCTTTAACTTCCAATGAGCAGACTCAACCCTAAAAATAATACATATTAAAAATACTTAAAAAAATGCAAATTATAAATATACAATTTAAAAATGATAAAAATAAATACATAGTAAAAAATATTAATGCAAAGATACATACTGATTAGTCGTGGTGTTACCCAAATGTAGCACTCGATTACTCCATGCTCTAACAAATCTCTGTCTATGTGGTGTCAACCATTTGTATTTCACATAATCAATAAATTCATTACAATCAACACACACCTGCTCAAGTTGTTGCAACTGTTGATCATACTCAACCTCATCACTAGCACATACAACTTCCATCCATAATGTGTGGATCGTCTTTTGCATGTATTTAACCACATGTTGCTTGCATTTTGCACCAAAGTTTTTGTTAATGTGAAATTGACACAGCAAATTGGTCGATCTTGGAACACAATTTCAATTGCTTTCATCAAAGCAATATCTCTATCTGTCAAAATCACTTGTAGACACAAATGTTTCTTCACAAACAATTGTTTAAGCTTATCCAACACCCAACAAAAATTCTCAGCCAGCTCAAACTCCATATACGCAAATGCGACAGTAAAAGTCAACTCGGTTGATGTCATAACAACAATTTCAAACAGATGTTGCCTATATTTGTTTGTCTTGTTGGTGTTGTCCATAACTAACACAATAGGAAAAATATTCAACAACTTAACTGAATCTGGATGAGCCCAAAATATCTCTCTCACAACTTCCAATTCATCTCTTTTCCTACTCCAATAAACATAATCTGCATCCTCAATAAAATTAAAAGAATGTTGCATCTCACTTCTATGACCTCTTATCTCTTTTTCTATCATACTCTTATGCTTATATATTTGCATGATTCGAGTGACATTCTCTAGATCTCTCTCTTGCAAGAAAAATAATATGTGTCTAGGTGAAACATGTCTCTTTGTCAAATCAACAACACACAACTTCTGATCCTTGGTCAACCTATCAACAAAGGAGTAACCTTCTAACCTATCAGGTAAACCATGGTTATGAACTCCACATTTTACATCAACCTTCCATCTAGACCCATCTTTCGTCGGAGTCGACCCAACTTTAAATGGACATCCACATTTTTTCGTGGCACGTTGGGTTCCACTATTAGTATCCTTGTATTTTCCACCTTTATCACAACCAAATATTAAGTTGTTACTTCTCTCTCTCTCTCTCTCTCTCTCTCTCTCTCTCTCTCTCTCTCTCTTGTTTGTTTCAGTATCTGAACGAGTGATAATAGCAATCAATTTATTTCGGATTTCAACCTCTTTAATCCACCTTTTCACCTTTTCTCGTGTACCAAATCTTTGAGTAGTTGAAAAAACATCAAAAGTATCTACATATAATTAGTTTTTATCACATATTTGTGGAGGAATTTCCATACATGCAGTATAAAAGAATTGTAAAAAAGTACATTTAATAAAACAAATTGGAAGTCTTACTAAAAGAGTTCCGATACACAAAATTAACAAACCGGACAACTTGAAAAATGTGTTCCGGTACACAAAAGAGTTAAAACCAGAAAACATTAGTAAAGTGTTTTGGTACAACTATTTTTTGCCACAAAACTGAAACTCTTTTAGTAAAACTTCCGGTACAAGTTTTGTGATAAACCGGAGCGCTTTGACTAAGTCTTCTGGAATGAGAAAAAAACATACTGAAAGTCATGTAGAAAGTCTTCCAATGCGACTATGATTTGGTACAAATTTTGAAAGTCTCAAATGAATGGTAAAAAGTAAAATAGTAAATTAATTAAAAACAAGTCAGGGTAAAATTAACATTTTAAACAAAATGCATGGGTATCAATATAACTGTAGGGGTATGAGATAAAATTTTCTGATATCTATTGGACCCAGCCCCAGAAATATAAGAAAATAATTACTCCCTCTGTCTCATTTGCAAACCCTACTCGAAAGGCGATTTGGATCTTTGCTTTTTAGTTAGCCTCAATGAAGCCTCCAATTTAAAGCTTTGTTGGGATCTTGTTAATTTAGATGAGTCTTGGGTTGTTCTGCTTAGGAGTCATGTTTTTTGAAAGTTCAAAGTTATCAATCATCACACTTTCTCCTCAATTCATACTAACATCAAACCTAGATATTCTACTATTGAAGACAATTCTTCTTGGATGCTTGGTAATGGAAGCTCAATCAACTTATGGTCTGACATATGGTGCGGCCCCCCTTTCAGACAAGTTATGAGAAACTCCCTAATTGATGATAGATTCGGTATCAATAAGTTGATTTTAAACCAAAATTGGAATTTTTCCGCCATTGACCCTCCAATCCCAAATTTTGTCAACGACCACATTCAAAGGTGTCACATTCCTTATGATCTTCGTCTGGATAAGACCAGGTGGACCTTTCTTCTTCTGGTGATCTATCTCTTAAGCAAGCTTATAATATCAAGCGTGTGAAAAGTTCTGAAATCAATTGAAATTCGTTTGTTTGGTTTAGCTATTTACCGCCTTCGAAATCAAATATGATTTGGTCTATTTATCTCTATTAACTTTATTCTTGCAGCTGCTTAGGTCTCGAGTAATAACACTAAGCGGCCACTTAAAGCCCCAAAAATAGTTAAAGTTGTTTGGAATTTCCCCCTTAGAGACGGATCAAAGATAATTGTGATGGAGTGTCTTTGAACAATTTGGGGATTTTGGCTTGTGGATGTATTTTTAAAGATCACAAAGATTGTTTTTTTTTGAGCTTTTTCTCAATTTTTAGATGTTTCAAACTCTCATTGTCACTTTCGAGAGCTATGCCTACCATTGAGTTCATCTATAAAAAAAAGGTTGGCTTAATGTTTGGTTGGAATCTAACTCTGTTGCACTAATTCAGACTTTCAAGCCTCTCTATAAAGTGCCTGACTTTCAAGCCTCTCTATAAAGTGCCTTGGGAGATTCGTAACAGATTGGATCAATTGTGTCACTCTCACTACTAGAATGTGTTTTATTGTTTATCATATTTACGGAGAAGAGAATACTTGTACAGACTCGCTTGCTAACTTAGGTTTCGCAATTACTAATATCGTTTGAAGGAATACTTGTTTGAAGGAATACTTGTGCAAACTCGCTTGTTAACTTAAGTTTCACAATTACTAATATCGTTGGATTTGATTGGCTGACTTAGGTTTCGCAATTACTAATATCGTTTGAAGGAATACTTGTTTGAAGGAATACTTGTGCAAACTCGCTTGTTAACTTAAGTTTCACAATTACTAATATCGTTGGATTTGATTGGCTGACCTTGTGTTTGAGAGCAAATTTTGTAAAAGAAATAAACTAGGTTTGCATTTCTTTAGGTTCTCATCACACTGAGAAAGTCTTGGTCTACTCTCCCTCTTTTTTTAAATCCTTTTTCCTTTATATATATTTTATCTTATTTAAAAATAATAATTCATCCTTGGATATTTTCATCCTTTAAGTAGTCCATGTCTGCATGGAGCAATTACTCTGTTTTTCTTTGGTAAATCCTTTAAGTAGTTCATGTCTGCAGGGACCAATTACTCTCTTTTTTTGGTAAGCAGAGTCTACAACATGAACTATGGTATAAACCAGAGTTAAGTAATAACCACATACTCTCTTCTTCCCACCTTGGCTAATCATTTTCTTCTCATATAAACTATTTCAATAATGCTAGGCTTTAGCAAAGCTCGAATCATCATCAAAAATTGGTCAAGGCAAGTTGAATTCAAATAGTGGCAAGGCAAAAAAAAAAATGCATTTAGGGGGGAAAAAGGTTGGAATCGTGCAAGTTTTTGCCATGCAACACTTGCAAAACTCAAGAAACAATGGTCTTGTTCTTGAAATGTCATCCCTCAAATAAGATGCTACAGATTTATGACATTACTCATTACTACTATAATATCTTCTATACCTCTAACAAGATTAACCAAATATCGTGACTCATGAGTATATATTTCAAATTAAAGTTTAATCTAATGATAACCAATCAAACACAGTCCATCAGAAGTTAATTGGATTCTAATGATCCAAAACTCGCCGAGTATTCCCAGGGTTGGCACATTCACATCTCTTCTATCGAAGTATACTTTTTACCAGAATAATGTTTGGGGGTGACAGATTATACATGAATATAGACACCAGGCAACTACCTTCATCAATCATTACGGCTGAGCTGAAGTACATATCGAGCATTTTGCAGAAGAGTGTCGGCTTCCTCATTTGAAGCATCAAGTGCGCGCAATTCTTTGATTTCTTCCTGCCATTTTTCAACTTGCTCCTTGTGAATCCTGCATAGTAGAAAATTAAAAGAATCATACCATAAATCATCAAAAACTAACTGTACTAAAAGTGAAAGATAGTTCCAGCTTTGAGTGTTCAATGGTAACTTCATATCTCACATAATCAGTTTCTCTTCAAATTCATTACAGAGATCCTTAAACATTGTTTTCCCTGATTCTAAGAGCTCAGATACCTACAATCAAATCAAAATCAATCAATTCAAGGAGTTGAAATTCATCTAAAGCATGATTTCAAGCTTCAAACAATGTGTAACTAACTATATACAGCTAACAGATACCCTCTGAGTAAAATTCTCAATCTTCTCGAGAACAAGAGAAATATTGAGTTCCATATCTTCAGATCCAACGAGGTTATTCTCAAATCCTTCATCCTGTACAAGTACAATCTGCGATTCTGCTTCATCTCCAATCTTTTCCTGTACTTGTATATTGTCAAAAGAAAAACAAATGAAATCTCAAATGATGCAAAAAATGCAGTAAAAATTCATCAAAGTTGAAAACAACTACCTCAGGTTTCATACGTTTCCTTGAACCTCCACTATCCATGCTTCCTTTTTGAGTTGACATTGGTTGATTAATCTTACAGATACAATTACAAAATCAGTTACCATTAGTTTCTAGGTTACATAAATTTCCTAACTAAGATGAATTTCTAGGTTAAACAAATTTCTTAACTAAGATTAGTTTATTATTATAGACAAACATTATAAATCAGAAAGAAAAAAAAAGAAGCTAAGTAGTTAATCGCGGCCAAAATCGGCGTGTTCGCGGCGGTGTGGAGGGGAGCGGCCGCTCAGATGCATTTCACGAGAACAGAACGGCGCGCATCACTGTCGCGGCTGCCTCACATGCATTTCACGGTGCATGTAGCTGCCGTCGCGGCTGCCTCGGATGCATTTCACGGCGCATGTAGCTGCCGTCGCGGAGTTTCGCACCCGCTGTAATGAAGTTTTTCTGAAGAATGAACTAAGCATATCGACAGAGAAACCTGAAGAAGCGCAGTAGAAAGAGGAGGAATGGTGTAGAAGAAATGAAAAATCACAATAGGAACCGGTAGCGTGCAAAGAAAGGACTCAAACTTGGAAAAGGGAGAATGAAATGAAAATATATAGTAATAAAACTAAAATAAGCGAAAATTGGATAGAATAATTTTTTTTAAAAAAATTGAATAAAAAAATCGATAAGTAGAATATTTAGTAGGTTTAAGGATTTTGTGCATGGACAAATTTAAATAATGATGACTTTCTTATTTTATTGAAAAGTAAATTAAAAAATGATAGCAAAGGGAACAATACAAGAGAAGAGATCACTCATAATCATTAGACAACAACAAACATAAAATGTGAAAAACTCTATCGAATCAAGTATACTCGCTACACAATTTGCACAATAATTAATTTCTCATTAAATATGTTCGATCTCACACTTTCAATCTATTAAACATGAGACAACTTCATTGTAATCACACCAAAGAAATTCATCTCAACAAACAAAAGGAAAATAAACTCAAACTACTCATTATCAAATCATGAACTAACTTTTAGGATTTTTTTTTGTCAAAAACATGTTTCTCATTTTTCAGTCTCTTAACCTGTTTTCGATTTCAAGCTAAAAATAAGATGGAGGTCTCTTTTGGTTGTAGTTTTGATTTCAAATGAAGAAGAAAAATTATATACAAGATAACCTTCTTTACTCTCATATATTAAACCAGGTTTTGATTTCTTCCATATTTCATAATCAATGATTCAAATTATATGTTTCATTTCTCAATTTGTTGATTTTGTGCTATGTGTTTTGTGTTTCAAATCACATGTTTTATAATTAACCAAAATTTTCTTTTTGATTTTGTGTTTTTTACTTCTGAAAAATAACATGTTTTTGTAAGTTCATATATGTTTCAAATCACATGTTTCATCTCTTTGATGTTGTGTTCTGCTTTAAATAAGTAATTTTCGAGAAGAAGTACACAATGTTTTAGGTTTGTTCAATTTTCTACTGTTTTAGATTTTTTCATCCATTTGAATTTGATGTTGCTCTATTTCAGATTCACTTAAGTACACCACGTGTTTGACAAAATGCAGAATCTCTATTCAAAAATATACATGTTTTCAAAATTTCTATTAGAGATTTGAATGTTATATATTGGTTATAAATTTAGAACATTCACATTTGTCTTTGAGAATCTAAAGGCTTTGTGTATATTTGCTTACTTTGGGTAAGAATGGAAAGGAAGATTATGATCTCATGGATGTCATGTTAAATGCTTTTATATTTCTTAAACTTATATTTTATAATGGTATGACCCTTCTTGCAATAAAAGTTACAAGTTAAATGATGAGAAGAGTTACCTTTGCTAATTTAATCATTTTCAACAAAGCTATACCTTCTATAAGGATTATGAGAATGCATATTATATTTAGTAGTATCAATAGCAAAAGTAACCTTATGTTTTAATGTCTTGTCCAATTTAGTTTTAAGAGTATTTATCTCTTTTTGCCAAATATGACAAGTTTCACAACCAAACCATGACGATTCATCATCCTCATCTTTAACCTTTTGAATATCTACCATAGATTGCTTAAGAGCTTCCATATTCTTTTTGGTTTCCAAAATTTTAGCTTCTAAATGTGAACAAATTCTTATGTTTGAAGCTAAATTTTTGAAATAAAGCTTTTTGCAACTCGAAATAATACAAATCATCAACATGTTCATATTTAGAGTGACTTACATTCTTTTTCTTCTTGTCGCGATAATAAGCGGAGAGACAAACATTTTCCAATTCTTTCTCATCATTTAAGCTTTCATCACTTGAGGAATCGATGTCGCTTTCCCATGCAATATAAGTTCTTCTAGACTTGCTAGATTTCTTGTGATGACCTTTCTCTTTGTCTTTCTCTATCAATGGACACTCTGACTTGTAGTGTCTGCCTTTGCCACAATTGTAACATGACTGTCTTGATCTTCCTTTGTTGTCATCATCTTTCTTTGACGAGTTTGATTGTCTTCTGGATTTGATGAGATTTTTGTCCGAGAACTTTACACCATTTCTTTTCATCTATTTGTTGAATCTTTTCACAAAGAGTCTCATATCTCATTCATCTGAATTCTTGTCATCTCTTATTTCACAATCACCTTACTCACTAGTTGAAGATTTTGAACTTGAATCCTTTAGAGCAATAGACTTCTTTTCTTCCTCCTTGTCTTTACCTTTCCCCTTCTTCATCTTCTTCTCATGCTTTTTTTCATGTTTTTTCAAGCAAGTGAGTTCTTACTCATGTTCTTCTAGAGCTCTCAATAAAATTGTGAGATCAAGTATTTTAAGATCATTCGCTTCTTTGATTGCAATGACCTTGGGTTGCCATTTGTCATACCCCAATTTTGACACTGAATCGCCGAATCAGTAGAGTTATCATGACATCTGCATCATCTGCATAGCATAACATGTGTTTCATCTCGCATAATGCCCAAAATGTCAATCAAAATATCTTTTTTTTTGGATTTTACAGACAGATCGGTCAAACTGAATCTCAACTGAACGTAAAATTAGTGGACAAAAAATTTCAAAGTCGAGCTTGCAGACGTCCATTATATTAATCTACGTTTCACGTAGTTTAACCTGGCGTGCTCGTTTTAATTTTAAACACCTTTTTCGATCACATTTTGATCAATTTGAATCTTTTAACCGGTCAAAATTTATTTCAAAATTAGATCAAATACTGTATTTTTTCAAAATATTTATTTTGCGCTGATAATTTTGATGCACTAAGTTTATTTTTTTCGAACACTTTTGCGCCCGACTTTTTTTATTTTGAATCCGTTTATTTTTATTTTTTATTAATATTTTTAAAATAGTTAAATAAAATTTTTGGTGTTTTTATTTTGATATTATTTTAATTATTTTAAGTGTTTTATTTTGTTTTAGTTTTAATTGGTTTATTTTATTTTTGCACCAAAGGCAATGTGAGAATTAATAAAAAAATGGAACCCTAATGCATACACTATAAGAGGACTTCTATTGGCCGAACCATTTCTCAACCTCACTTTCAACTTTCTCTTTCCGTTACAAAATTAGAAGACACAAAAACTGAACACAAAAAAACACTTTCATTTTTATCCTCATTTTTGCTTTTCTTCTTTCTCAACCTTGTGTCATTTTTTTTACCATAATATAATTCTCATTTCATGTCACAGAAAAGCACCTCAAAATCCACCTCTTTATATCTCTCATTTTTCGTTTCAAAAAAGTGAGAGGAGAAAAAGATTAAAAAAAAAACATAACTATATCCTATTCATTTTTCACACTACAGGAATTTAAAATTTTCAAAACACACCACCCTCATGCATATGAAGACACCACCATAAAACCAAAACAAGCTCCATTTTGTCTAAACACAAATCCTACCATCTCTCCACACAAACCACTCTACTACACTTCTTCATATCAGCCCCCACATTCCATTAACATGTAACCAACATGCAACTTATCACACATACTCCCTATTTTATTTTCATATCAACCTCACACTCCATAATATATCTTATTCTCATTTAAGCTTCCATCTCACTCACTAACTTCATCATTTTATTCTCATTTAAGCTTCCATCTCACTCACTAACTTCGTCACTTCCAAACTCACCTTCTTTACTAACAAAACTCGACTCTAAACACACACATAATATCTTCATTTCTTACCAACTTCATATTCCAACCATAAATGTATCCTCTTCAAACTACAAGCTCCAACATAAATCTACACCATACTACATTCCATAACCCTCACATGAAACTTCCACCATCTCTAAAAAAACAAACTACAATTTACCTTCATGAACCACATCCTTCAATCATACCACAACACTAACAAACAAATTTTTTTTACCCAAAACTATGTGTGTCTTGATTTTAATTTTTAGATACGTAAGAAAAAGATTGCAAAATCTTGTCAGATCCCCTAATAATAAAAACTTTTTTAGGTCCTTTTCTCTTTTCTTATCCCTCTTAATAAATTGAGAAGCCTATCTTTTAAAAACACTAACACACACAACTAACCTAACGGTCTCCGTTGAGTACAAAGAATGTGAGAGGTGATAATACATTCCCTTTGCGTAACCGACTTCCGAACCCAAATATTGATTGCGATGACCATATCCTTGTCTTTCTTTTAGGGGTTTTATTCTGTATTTTCTCTTTCCCTCTATGGGAATAAATAAAGACCGACGACGATTCTGTTAAGTCCATATTGCGAGCGTGCGATTGCGCTTCGCGAGGTCGTTCTCATTTTTTGAGCTAGGATAAATGGTGACTCTGCTGGGAAAAATCTCATCCTTAAGTGAGTCAAGCCTAGTTAGGTTTTGTTGTGTGTGTTTATGTTTGTTTATCTATGTGGATTTGCTTTATTTAATGTTTCACTATTGTTATATTAATATATGGCTCTATTGGAATATTGGTATTTGTATTTCTGATTGCAAAATCTTGAGGGAAAGGCTATATACCCGAGCTTTGAGTAAAAACATAAGATATGACGATGGTTGAGTAGTGTGGGTCTGCGAGATTTAGATCTCGTTAGGGTCGACATGAGAACCTCACTTAGAGTAGATCCTTTAAGAATATTGTCTTCCGACATGTAGTTGTCGTTGACCTCAATGATTGCATAAGGATCCGTAACTCTAAGAACCTTTGTAGAACCTTAAACCCTTGGCCTATTAGAAACGATGGTTGCGTAGTATAGGCCCCACGTGAGGTAGATCTCGAGGGGTTGGTACGAAGGTCTCACCTAGAATAGATTCATTTGATGGAGTGGAGGACCGACATGTAGCTGTCGTGGGTGGAAAACATTCATGTGAATCTATGACTCTGGGGTTCCTTTTGTAACCTTAGATCATACCCAGTGAGAACCCGTTTTGGTATAGCAATCAAATATATCTGTTACCTCGAACCTTTGAACCTATGTGCTAGAAAAAAACAAAATTCATTACATCTCATTGCATCCATTCCATTGCATATGCATCTCATCAGCATGCATGCATACCTTTTCCAAAGCAAAAACTCATTCTGCCTTTGTCCATGGCCAAACAGCGCATTTCCCGGTACCCGCTCTGAACCAGTGGTAGCTGTTAAAGGACGAAAGAGTGTTTGAAGCATGATCATACATTGATAAGAGGAATATAGACACCTTGAAAGGAAAAGTAGACCAAATGTTGGAATCTGTGGTAGCTATGTCAAATTTTCAGCATTCTGTTGTAGAGAATGTTGGCCCCCCACTAGACTTTACTATGGTGACTAACCTAATGTACGATCATCCTCCTGAATGTCTTCCTCAATAAGTGGATGTTCCTACTCAATCTCAACCTGTGCATATCCATTTATCTGATGAAGTCTCCATGGTGCAAAAGAGCCCAACTGTTTGTATTGATGAAAGAGATCCTCAATTTATAAAGAATGTGTCAGATTCTCAAGGTGCCCACCTAATGAAAAAAATGGAGTGTTCTAAAGTGGTTGAAGTCATAGAAATTAGTCGTCATTTGGAGAAACGATTAAGGTCTATAGAAGGCTTTAACATGTTGAGACTTGATGACATGTGTTTGATGTCAAGTCTTGTTATAAAGGGGATAGTTTCCCAAGACACCATTTGGCAATGTTCTGTTGAAAAATGGCTTCCCATACGTAGGACGATAAGTTGATGATTCATTATTTTCAAGACAGTTTGAGTGGGACATCATTGAGTTGGTACAAAAAGCTAAAAAATAGACACATTCAATCATTGGAAGACTTAGACAATGCCTTTTTAAAGCAGTACAACTACAACTTGGATATGGCTCCAGATAGAAGACAATTGTCGAGTATGTCTTATAAAGACAACGAATCCTTTGGAGAATATGCTCAGCGGTGGAGAGAATTGGCAGCTCAAGTGCAACCACCACTATAAGATAGAGAATTGGTTGACATGTTCATGGATACCCTGCAAAGCCCTTATTTCAAAAGGATGGTAGGAATTGCATCATTCGACTTCCCTGACTTGGTGAAAGTTGGAGAGCGCATCGAGAGTGACCTCAAGAACGGAAAAATACAAGACGTCTCAAGCAGTCAAGCTAGTGAGAATGAATCCCTCAGCAACTCCTAAGAGGAAAAAGATGATGTAATCAATGCAGTCATGGCAGATATTGAGTATTCTCATGATGCATCAACAAGACATTATGGTCTTCCATCTTCTTAGTGATTACCATTTCCAGTGCCATGTTATCCTTATAGGCAACCAAAAATGCCTAGAGCACCATGCCAGCAACCTGGGAAAGCTCATCTTTCAAATCAGTGATCCTAAAGCTGAGGATATCAGAATCAACATCTTAGCTAACATAAGCCTCACAACAACTTGGGAAGAAGGAATGCTTCTCTTGATCCAATTCCCATGTCATACAATCAACTTTTGCAGCCTCTGATTCAAAGCTCGTTGGTGGTTCCCAAGTCTCTAAAGCCTATTCTAGAACCATACCCACCTGAATACAATCCCTATGTGCAATGTGAATATCATGGCAGATCAGTTGGTCACTCAACAGAAGACTGCAAAGCTTTCCAAGCCAGGGTACAACAATTAATCGATAAGAAGTACATAGCCTTTTCAGAAGGAAATTTGTTGGTGAGCATCAACCTCTCGCTCTGATAAGTGCGAAGACCTCAATGGGAATTTCTTGAAGATAGTGGATCAGATAGGAAGTCATCCTCAATGCTGGCAGTCATGGGGCATTTTTAGCATTTGCATTTGTATTTTCTTTAAATGCTACTTGTTTTTGAACATTGTTGTTCTTTTAATGGTAATATTAATAAATTGATCATGCATTTTTTGAATCAATCCATTAATATTCACTCTTTCTATTTTCCTTCATTCATTCAAAACAAAAAAATTTCCATTCACTTGTCTCTATCAAACCGTTGTTTTAACAAAGATTGGAAGGAGGATGATGAAAACCAGCTACTTGAAATTGTTGTGGTATGCTTTCAGCTAAAACTTTACTGATGATGTAAGGCATTGTTTTAAATCCTCAAATAATAAAGAGATAAGGAGTTAGTCCCTAGTCAACCAATTTGAGCCTAGAAGTCGGTGTTTCTTTCAGATTTAAAAACCCTTCATCTTAACCAGGGATAGGGTAGTTGTGTTCAGATAGTTTGACTATGCATTTAATCTTCAAGAGAATCTGTCCATCTGTACACCTTCCAAAGAGGATCAACCACATTATATCCTTCGCACACACCACACAATGTTGGAGAAATCATAAAAATCCAAGAGAAATCGTATTGGTTGATCCCCATCCACCAATAACATGGAAGTCGCAACCTTTTAGCAAAAAAAAAACTAAAGAGCACACTAAGTCGAATACCACAAAAAACTACTTAGGCAAAAATTAGGGCATCCTGGTAGACCAAAAGCTTCAAAATAACGGTCCAGGCAAAATTAGGGATCAAAAACAAAAAAAAGAGGTCATTAAAATCTTGGACAAAAACAAAATAAGGTGACTGCCATTTCAAGAAAATACCATCTTGAATCCTCATCCTTACCATCACACCATAAAACTTTCTTAGGAATTGAATGCATGAGCCAATTAACTGAACGTAGGACCGGAGTTCATTAAAAAGAAGGGGTGAGTTAAAATTAAATTTTGAGCCTTATATCCTTTTGTTTCAAGAAAACCATGAACTGGGCCACATTACAACCCTTAAAAGACCTAATTGAGGCATGACTTATTTTGAAAGCATACTAGAGCAAGGTTGTGTTAACCTGACTCCAAACAATCTTTGTTAATCATTTGTGTTAATCATACCACCTTACACACTGTGAATGGATAGATCAATTTTGTGTTATAATCATTGAGTCGTTCATCTTGTTGATATGAATAAATTTTGCATAAGCATTACATTAAAATTACCATTTTTGAATGAACTATTTTAACTAAAAGTCATCATTTAGTATCAAGGGAATTCCAAAAATGTAGTCAGATGAGGAACTTGATCAAGTGAAAGAAGTCCAGTCAGGGGAAGATCATTTTGAGTATCAGTTAATCCGAGCCAATCACCGCCAAGAGTCGGTTAATCAAAGAGAAAATATTTTCAAGACTCAGACTATGGCGAGACACCAATAAAGAGCTCAATAGGGTCCAACCCTCCAAAGGTCGGTAAATCAGAAGTCTACTACTCCAAAAGTCGTTTAATTAAAGACCTCTTTAAGGTTTACGACATAGGGGAAAACCACCTTAACTTCATGGCAAACTGCTTCCAAACTCCTTTTAAGAAAAATTTCTTCGAAGACCAAACAAATTGGGGCAAGATGAGCCACATGGGGCAAGTCCTCTCCATACTTTCAAGATGCTCAAGCAAACTCTGCAATATGTCAGTAACTGTGTGTTTAAGACGAGTGTCGGGGAATCATGTTGTCACCCTATAAAATAATCTTTTGATTTTGGAAAGGAACTTTCCTGCAAAAGACCGTTCCATTACCTACCACAGAGGCGAAATAAAAACCTTCGAGTCATTGCATATATCATTCTCATGCATTAATCATGTCGCTTCGCTCTAAGAATCAAGCCATGCATATCATCTCATTCATCGAGCATATGCCCATGACATGAAAAATCAAGCATCAAAAACCATTTCTCGTCTGGTAAATCATTTGAAAGTCAATTTCTGTCTGAAAATCTATTTTCATACACCAGTTCTCGTCTGTTAGTCTTTTCTTAAAACCAGTTCCTGTCTGGTAGCCTATGTTTAATACTAGTTCTCGTCTGGTATCCGTTTCTTAAAATCAGCTCACGTCTGATAGCCGATTTTTAACTCCAATTCTTGTCTGGTAATCAGTTTTCTATTCAAAACTAGTTCCCATATGATAGCCCATTTTGAAGTCAGTTCTTAATAAATTAGAAGAAACCAGTGCTCGTCTGGTAAATCATTTGAAAGTTAGTTCCCATATGACAGTCATTTTTTAAGCATCAGTTCTCGTTTGGTAGTCTTTTCTTAAACACCAACTCTCGTCTGGAAGTTCATACTCTCATGTCTAGTGTTACTGGCACTCTATTTTTAAAGTCCAGTTGTCACTGACACTCTATTTTTAAAGTCCAGTTGTTATTGACACTCTGTTTTTAAAGCTTAGTTGTAACTGACACCTTGTTTAAAATCTAATTGTTATTGGTATGTCTAAAGTCCACTTGTCACTAACACCATTCTCAAAATCCAATTGTCATTGGTACCTAAAGCTCAATTGTCACTAGCACCTTATTTAAAACCCAGTTGTTATTGGTACCCTCAAGATCCGGTTCTCACTAGTTCAAAGCCCAGTTTTCATTGGCATCTCCTAAAGTACGGTTGTTACTGACACTCTATTTTTAAAGTCCAGTTGTTATTGGCACTCTGTTTTTAAACTTCAGTTGTTACTGTTACTCTATTTTTAAAGTCCAGTTGTTACCGACACTCTGTTTTTAAAGTCCAGTTGTTACTGGCATTCTATTTTTAAAGTCCAGTTGTTACTGGCACTCTGTTTTTAAAGTTCAGTTGTTACTAAAACTCTATTTTTGAAGTCCACTTGTTACTGGCACTATGTTTTTAAAGTCCAATTGTTGTTGTCATTCTGTTTTAAAGTCCAGTTGTTGTTGGCACTATGTCCAAAGTCCAATTGTTGTTGGCATTATGTCTAAAGTCTAATTGCTTTTGGCATTCTGTTCATAAAGTCCAATTGTTATTGGCACATACAAAGAGTTTGATTACCCTGTTTTTCCTGATGGTTCCTAGAAAGTCATGTGTGACTTTGCATTTTGAAGAATTCCCTGAAGTTTGGATGTTATTTTTGTTGAAAAACTCCAATGATGTTTGTTTTGATTGATTTCTTCATAAAAAGTCATCATATCTTGTTTTATGGGGATGATCTTCTAGTAAGAAACCTCAAATGTCTTGTTTGTGTGGATGAGTTTCTAATAAGAAGACTCTAGAGCTGTCAGCTATATTCTAAATTTCTTTAGGTCATGTTTGAACTAATTGATGAAAAATACTTTGATTGTTCCCCGCTGTCTTTCCCCAGCAAATTGTCATCCTCAGTAAGTCTTCACCCATTGTCATTAACATTTTATGTGAATCACCGCTACCATATGTTTCCATCACTCTCCACAGGTCTACTTATCATTCATAAAAAAAAGTCATGCTAGGATCCATTTCATCTCACCTCATATCTCCAGCAAAAATAACCAAAAATAGAGTCCCTCATAAATTCATAACATTGCATATCATATCATTTCATCTGCATTCAGGGACAAAATTCGGGTCTTTCAAAATTTAACTATCTCTCACTGCGATCATACGAAGATTAACCCTTTTCATATTCTCTGGTTGAAGATACTTAAATAGGGGCAATTGTCATACCCCAATTTTGACCCTGAATCGTCAAATCAGTACAGTTATCATAACATCTACATCATATGCATAGCATAATATACATTTCATCTCGCATAATGCGCAAAATAATTTGTAGTGAAAGAGTAATTTAAAAAATTCATGCAATTGATTTTTAATTGGTTGATAGTTGATTCTCTTCTTCTTGCAATATCAATAATAACCATTTAATCAAGACCAAACCATTTAAATTTAATACGGATTTGAATTTTTAAAATAAAAAATGTTGATTATAAAAATATAGACCGTCTGATCTTGATCTAACTAACACGTGATTGAGTGAAAGCGTTCTTTTGCCAACAGCAGTGAATTGGAATTCCAATTTGATTGTTATCAAACTCATGAGTAGTAACATCTATTCTGATTCTCAGAGCCGTCTCAAACTTTTGAGAGGCTCTGTATAAAAATTTAAAGTTAAATTCATTTGGGTTGTGATTTATTTTTAATAGGCCCTTTTAAACCATGAATGATGTGTATAGAAACCCTTTTGTCATAGTTTAATTATGAATAAATGCGAGATCCTGTATTTTAGATCGTCTTGCATGCCATGAAAAACGGCTCTGCTGATTCTAGGTAAATATACAACAATGTTATGATTACAAGTGCGACAAACTTGTCAAGTCCTTTAATTTCAGTTATATTTTTATTTTAGGGTGAAGATTTGTTTTGATGATTTATTATATGTTTGGATCAGCTTTTCAATTGCCAATATAACATTTCAATACACTTTTCAATTGGATTTTAAGAAGCTTCAAGTTTTAACTTTTGCATTAATTTTAAGAAACTCTTTCGAGTCCTAGCTTTTGCGATAATGTGATACTATGATGGGATTTGGTTGAAAGTTACTCTTTCGGTTTCCTTTTAAGTATTACTTTTTAATTTTTTATATATTAAAAAAATTAATCAATATTATTATTTTTAATACAATAATTTTTCTTTTACTTATAACATTTCTAATTATTTATTACATTTATTTTACTTTTTTCTTTCTGTAATAACTATTTAATACTACGTCGAACTTTATAAGTGACAATTAAAATAAAACAAAAAATTATTCAACAAATGACACTTAAAAAGGAATAGAGTAAGTATAATACTGCTAAAATATTTTCTTTTAATAATTTGTGACACATATAAAAAAAATTAATCAATATTGTTCCTTTTAATACAATTATTTTCTTTTTATCTATAATACCTCTAATTATTTATTATATTTATTTTACTTTTTTTCTTTCTGTAATAATTATCTAGGAATAATTTTGACAAAAGTATATTTAATTTTTATTGAATTTTATAAGTGACAATTAAAAAAAATAAAAAATAATTTAAAAAATGACACTTAAAAAATAAGGGAGTGAGTATAATACTGTTAAAATATTTTCTTTTAATAATTTGTGACACATTCATTAAAAATTCTTAACATTCATATTCAACAAAAATGGAGATCTTACTAAAAAAAGTCACTCACTTTTTTATGGCAAAATGCAAAGAATACCTTATGAATTTTTAAATTATATAGATGTTTTTTTTTTTTATATAATTTAGTTTTGCTTTTGGCAAATAATCTAGTCCTTATTTTATTCAATTCGTAGAATTTAGAAATTTCTTTGTCTTCAATTTAGATCATTGGATTATGGCAATATAAATATGTATTATCAAAGATTAAAATATAATCAAAAGCATAATTTTTAAAAATAATTATATTTTAAAAATGATTTTTATAAAAAATTATTTGAGATAATTTAAGTTTTTAAAATTTTAAAATTTTAATTTTTTTAATAAAATGATGAAATATTTCAAATAGTATTTTAAGAATAATTATTAAACTTTGAAGCTTTCATACAAAGTTTTTTATAAACTTTTTTTACACAATTTTTTTTTACATTATAAAAATTATTTTTGGAAAAAACCAAAATAAATGAACCCACCCGTAGAAGGTTGACAAAAAAGTTTCTTTTTTAAATGTATGCCTCTCTCTCGGCATTCCTAGAAATAAAAGAATGAAATATGCACTTTTTTTCTTTTTATGTTTCTTTGATGTTCTGAGTTTTTCTAGGAGTTTTCTTAAGAGGTTTTTAATGAGTTTTTGAATTTTTGTTATAAATAGTGACTATAGTGGTAACATTTTCTAATGCAAGGAACTAAATAAGGATCCAAAACAAATTTAAAAGTTATTATCTTAAATTGTGAAGAGAACAAGTGAATAATTTATATAAATATAAATTATTATAGAACTAAAAGGAAAAATATGCACGATCACTACTAAATAATAATGGTATTTTTTTAATCTATGAATTTAAATTAAGTACGAATATCTTTAGTGTACATTATTTTATAATTTTAATTTATTTTAAAATAAAATAAAATAAAAAAGTGTTGTGGTATCAAATTATATTTTTTATTGATGGTAAATCCACCGTTGATCCTTAATATTTTTACTTATCATTTTAGGAATGTACAAATATTACATGGTATTGAATTGAAAGTCCCTTGACTATTAAATCCCAAATTACCAACATAGCATCAAATTGAAAGTCTCTTGACAATTCAAATATACATGGCTAGCACATAATAAAGTAAGCAAAATCACATATGAATACTTGTACTCGTGTACGAGAGAATTCCAGAGTAGTAATACGTCTTCGACTAGGCCATACAAGCAAATCCTCGATGAGTAACTGATCTTACGGGATCAGAAGAGGATCATCAATCAGCAACACTTCGTGAGGTCCTTAATTCGTCGGTGGTGGTGAAGAGGAGGGAGGTGTACCTGCAAGGTACTTCGATGCTAAAGTAAGAGACATCGTAGAAAGAGCAAGTACATAAATGGTGTAGAAAGAATAGAATACATGACCCTCTAGTGAAGAGGGTATTCATAGTGTGCCCCCAGCATTGGGTCAACGGTTACTTTGCATTGGGTTAGATTGCAATGTCCAATACGAGTAACTGCCAGGACTTACGTGGCGTAGGGAAGACCAACACGTGGTTTTCGCCCTAGGTCAACTGCCCCATGATCTCTGGAAGGTGGGTGACATGTTCTTTCGAACGCGGGTAGTTGCCTGATGACGTGTACCCGCATGGGGAGCACGTGGAGACCGTGAGGGAGACGTGTGAGGGCTCCCCGTGGGCGTTGATGGATTTAGCCTTCATTAGGACCTCCCTGACGAGGAGCTAGGTTGGCCGTGCCTGACGGTGGGCCATCCTCTGGCCCATTCCAGAATAGTAACCAAGTTCCTAGCGTCGAGTGACTTGTACAAGTCCACCACACGATGAGTCAAATAAGTAACGAGGGATTTACGCCTGTGTGGCTACACAACTTCATATGTGATGAGTAACGAAGTCTCATTGTCTATGTGGTGACACGACCCCATCCATCATCAATACACAAGTGAGTTAACCGCGAGTGCAAAAACTATAACATGGCTGCACAAGCCCACCGGGCGATAGCGCTGACCTGTAACGAAAGATTTATGCCTAAGTGGCTAAGCAACCCCACTAGTGATGAGTAGCGAAGTGACATTGCCTATGTGGTGTCACGACCCTACCATACTGATACTCTAGGTGAGTAGCCAAGTGAGTAATACGACTCGTCAAGCCCCACACGCCCACCTTATCGATAGCTCAGGTGTCTATCCGCAAGCGAATTACCACCTAAGAGCACATGCCCACTCCAGATTCTAGCATATCCAACCAAGTTATGTCCGAACATTCAACCGGAACAAACGGACAAAAAAGGAAATAAGGGGAAGACAACATAGTCGCCACTAATTCATGACACTTTTAGTTAGTTTTACAACACAAAAGACGATATAACGTTTCAAGCTACGGAACCAAATATGCGTTTAGGAAAAGAAAACATAAAACTTCAGCTTCAGAGGTCCGCTTAGTGATCCCCAGCGAGGTCCAAGCGAGATCGTCCAGAACTGAAACTTTTCTCCAAAACAGGTCCCTCGCTTAGCGAAGGATAGAGAGCTCAAGGCGAGGTCTCGTTGGGCAAATCTTTTACTCGTTAAGCGAGTAAACCAAAAAAATTAGAATTCATAACACATAAGTCACCATGATGCATACATCAACCATGTCAAGAAAGCAAGGATCATGCATCCAAAAATTCATATCATCCTGACATGATTCTAACATTAATGCATGAGGTCAACACAAGAAACATCATCACATTGATATGTCAGCAAAGCAATTCAACTTAGCTTTTAACATGTAATCAAACATGAACTAATCACACATCACCAACTGTCATAAAAACATAATATTTATTTATCATAAATAGAGCATTGGAATAACTTTTCAATGCATTTCACCGCGTCTCATTTTGAGTTATGAAACTTAAGATACATTGATCTCTGTGGCAACACAATTTTATTGGTATCAACATGTATCGCCAGGCGAGCCTGATTTCGCTAGGCGAGCGTGACAACAACTTTTCATGAAAATTTAGGTTCTAACACTATATTTATCACTCCAATCCACCACTCATCCATCCCTAACATATACTAACATACTTAGGGAACCAAAACACATGAAAATCAACACATTCAAGTTCAATAAACACAAATAGCATAAATAGTATTCAACTATAACACTTACAGAATCACATAGTTAACTCTCATGATTCCTAACTCTTAAACCCCACATGCAATGATTCCCAAGTTTCTACCCAAGGAAGAATAACTAGGAACTCACCTTAGTGTCGCGATGAAAATTGGATACCAAACTATTAATTAGTTTGAATCTTTAATTCATTTTGCAACCGAACTTTGATTTGTCCAAAGGAAGGGATAAAGATCGAAATACCCACAATGCAATGCAAATGCAAGGTTTAGAGAGTTATAGGTTCGGGGGGTCGGTTAAACTTAGGGAAGGTACTAGCATCCTAAGTTTCTGTAGTATCCTACAGGAACCTCTTGTTTTACGTTGTTTATTGCTAAGGTTTATCTGCTTAATGGTTGAAAGACCTAGGGGTTTATTTCTAAGTATACTCGATAAGATGTCGCATCTTATGCCTACATATCCTTACGGGAGTGGAATCAGAGTATCTGTAGTTCCCCTAAAGGGTTTGAGGAGTTCTTTGACTGTGGTAAAAGTTCCTACAGGTTTAGGGTAGTTGGTTGATTGATTTTAGGAGAAGAGATGAGTCTTCATCTTAAGGGAGATTTAACCGCCACGGATGTAAGAAATTGTATTGTTGTGGGGTGGAGATTCTATCTCGCTTAAGATGATTAGCATCTATTCTCTAATGTGTTTGAATAAAGTATTGAATTGTTGATTGTTTTCCTATGTTGTAAGATAAAGGTCCTTCCTATGGGGTAGGTCCTAAACTTAAGAAGATCGACTTGAATGGGATCGAGGATCTTATGGGGAGAATGATGCAAATGTGAATGCACTACAGACGATTGTTGAATCATGTGTAGGGTTTTCCTTTGGACGGAATGCGATGCGAAAATATAAATTGCGATAATATAAATTACTGTAAAATAAATTGCGGGAGTGATAAAGCCAAACACGTACGTATGAAAGCGCTGAAGTGTGTGAGAGTGAATGTGTCGTGAAGTGGGTGTGCACGACTGATTTTATGCGAAGTTGATTTTAGGAAAATAGTTGAATTACTTATGAGAAAACATATTATTCGGGTGAGATTGATTTTATTTCGAGTAAATGTATTGATTAGTTTAACAAATTTGATTTGACTTGATTTTAAGGAAAAAAAGTTGTATCGGATTCTTAAATATAGGTCGATTAGTAATTCTGCCTAATCAAAGGTTGTATTAGTTTATTTGAGTTGGTTTATAAGAAAATGCATTTTTAGTGAAATTGATTTTATAAAAGAAAGTTAAGTTAATTATTTTAATGAAAGGTTTTATTATAAAACATTTTGCTATTTATTTATTTTAGAAGAAGGTTTTCTTAACGTAACAAAGGGTAAATTATATGTTTTATAAAGTGACAGGGATTAATCATATTAAGTTAGTAGGCAGGTTAAGGGACTTATTAAATAAGGGTTGTGATTAGGTGATTCAATTATGGAAATTAGTGATTAGGTGGTTAAATTAAGATTGATTAAATAAATAGATATGGTTATTATCATTTTAAGGATTATATTAATTTATTTGGTAAAGAAATTTTGGTTTAAATTAACTAAATTACTAACAAAAGATTTAGAAATTTTTATTTTTAAAAGGTATTAGTTTATCATTATATTTTTTTTAAAAAAAAGCTGATTAATAAAAAAGAATGTTGGTTAACTAATTAAAATGAAGGTAAAACGGTTAATTAGTGGCAAACAAAGGGTTAATTAGTGATTAGTGTGTGTGGAGTGTTACGGTGTGTGTACATTACAAAGAACTCAGAACGAATAAAATAAAAAAAAGAACAACAAACAAAAACCCTAGGTCTCCTTCGAACCCCCCCCCCCCCCCAAATCGGATCCGCCTCCCTCGTCATCTCCCTCCTCTCGATCCGTTCCTTCATTTTTCGTTCCTGAAACACAAATCGAAGACGTCAAACAGTTCAATAATCTTAATGAGAACAGAGGTTTACTGAAGGTTATTGGTAGTGGCGGCGTTGGAGACGACGAAGTGAATTCGCGGCAACGGTGAGTGACGAAAATGGATACTCACAGCGGCGCACGAGGGTTTCGTCGACAGGAAAGATAAGTGTTTCTTTCTCGTTTCTTGAGCTTTCTAGGTTCGATTTTGGCAGCTCTAGGGTTTTTTTTTTGGATCCCATTTTCTCTTCTTTCCCCTCTCTTTATATAGGCCTCAGCGGGGATTTTCGTTTTGAATGCTTTGAAATCGTTTTTTAATGTGGATTTGGACCTTCTATTTTGGTTATACCCTGATTTTGAAAAGTTTCCTCTTCTGTTCCAATTTTGTTTAATGCTTGTTGATGGAGTCTCAATCTCTGATTTGGGCGTACCATTTTTGTTAATTGCTCAGAGTTTTGGATCTGGATATTCTTTGAATCTTTGTGGAATATTCTCTGATTGACTTTGCTAACTTTGATTTTTGTGTTTGTAGGTGTGGAAAGCAAGCACGTTGTTGGGCTAGTGAACGAACAACCCAAAGCAGATACAGAAGGGGAGCAGACATGCTTGTCGTGGCCATTCAACGGGGACTGAACGATCTTTTAGAGATGTCACTCGAGGATCAAACTGGGACTGATTATTGCTGCTGGTATCGTTGCTCTTGAACTAAATGTCTCGCTGATTGTATAGGAATGGAAGAGGGAACAACACACGTTCCTGCATATCAGTTAGGTAAAGCAGTCTTGGTTCTCCAGCGCTTCCATTATTTATCACTCTTAAGATGCGTTGCTGAAGAATTTGTCCTTTCTGTTTCAATTTCTGAATCCAAGGAAGAGTATCAGCTTGAAAAATGTCTTTGGAGTATTTTAACATTGCTTTGGGTTACACTTAATCTTTCTGCGTCAGAGACAATGACTTCATCTTGGAGCTTAAGGCGTTGGGGAAGATCCTTAAACCTTGAACATGTTGTGGCCACTGACATTGGATAGCATTCGATTTATACCTTCATGTAAAGGGGATATAACCGGTATGCTCCCGCAATCTTTGCCTCTGAACTTCATTTTGAGGGAAAACTTGTCGAGTAACTCTTGATCTATGTTTTGTAGGTGGGCTCGTGTGGTTGGTAACTCTGTACTCAGAAGAAAAAGTGTTTTATGAATCCTGCATCTGCCTTAATGTTCACCTGTTCTTCTTTTATTGAGCCTTGATGTCACGAATGCAAACTTCTGACCATTCCCTCTTGTTCCATGTATTGGTGATGGGGTGGCAATTTGGAGGCAGACACTTGATGTTGTTGATCTTCTAGTGTTCAAAAGTATCTCTATAGTGCGCCTGTTACCACATGGTTGGTTCTTCCTACATTCCCATCTCCTTCTTTAAATTGTTTGTATGGTCTTAACACTGTTCTGTCTCGTTTTCATGTGTTTGGTGCCTGGAGAACTGTTGCGGGATTGTCTCATGGAGGATGGAGAGTTTCCATTTTCGGCGTTGCAACTTAAGGCGGCATCCATATTGAGGCGTTGTCTGAAAACAACCCAAATGAGGCGGGCTCAGAATACTTGCAGCAACTAGTGCTCTTCTATGCGTCAAGCTGCCGACGTCCATGAGGTTCGTGCTTCCTCTTTATCAGTTATGACACACCTCTTTAACATTTAGATTCTTCTCCTAAATTTCTTTGATGCTCCCTCGAGACGTTCATCTTGAGTTACGAAAATTGACTTTGAAAATGTTGTCGTGATAGGTCTGCGGTGGTTTTTGTAAACCTTTGGCACAGGTGAGGATGTGGCCTCTGTGAATTCTTGCTGTGAAGATATTCACTCATTTCAAATTAAGCAGCAGAATAACGCTCTCGAGTGGAATTTAAACTGAAGAAGGTAAACTTAATGAAACTTCTCCTACACCAATGATTTGCATTTATGTTTACAAGCAAATCTTTAATGTGATGATTGGTAGCAGTGTGCTCATTGTTATGGAACCCAAATCCTTCAAATGTAATCTCAACTGAATTTTGGTCATTGACTTCTACAGATGAAGCAATAACTATTGGAAAAGAGTCATTATCCGAGTGAACATCCTGGGAATTTACAGCAACAACAACAACAATAGGCTTTTGAAGACAAGGAACCTGAGAGTCTTCTTTTATGTTATTATCATCTGCCAATGAAGATCCTGGGACAATTATACAATTCGCTCAACCTAATCGATTCAAACTTTGGAATTCTATCATGGGTTGCTTTCGAGTTAATAATCTGGTCGCATTCCTTATCCACTAGGCTTTTCGGGACGAAAAGCTAATTGGTCATATGCAGGAAGCTGACAGTCTTTGATCCTACTTGTCATTGATTCTAGTACGGACTTTTCAGGAGACCCTTTGGAAAATAAGCTCGTCACATGAACTGGCTGAGAATTATTCATATCAGAGATATTTCTTTGTCCAGTCCAGATTTTCTACAACGCTAGGATTTAGAGTTTTGGGGTGTTGCTTTCCTTAATGCCTTCCATCATTGTGAGGATGGTTTTTGTTCGATTCTATAAGTTTTGTGTTTAGGAGGAGGTTAACAACATACTTGTACTCATGATCCTTGGAATTTAAATATGAGCAAGATATTACAACTTGGACTCTTTATGAATTTAATCATAGTTTGAACTTGAATATTGATCTTTGAAACCGTTTTATTGGATTATTTTGAGTTTCAATCCGACTTGTAAAATTTGAATTTCAAAGAGCCTGATAATTCAGTTTCCTTCTAGTCATGCATCCCCTTTGATTTTGTTTATAAACCCTACTTGAAAGATGTTGAGAAAATACGGGAATCTCAAGTTTGGATGTTCTATGAAAAACTCATGAACCACTTCAATATACATTGATTGCAAGCTATTACTCCCAGATATTTCCACTGAAACTTCTGATGAATTTTGAGGAAAATGACCAGTAGAAAACCCCAGAATCCTTGAATCAAAATGCTTATACCTTGAAATGCTTGACTTTAAGAATTAGTGTTGTCTATGCTTAAATTCGCTATACCTGCACACACTTGTTATTCATGATAAACAGATGGCGAAATATAAAAAGTAAAAAAAAACACACAAAGGGAGTGGGATCTTTAGGTCAAAAATTAGGGTGCAACACTTAGAATTTGAGTTTGAGGGAGATGATGGTGTTGATGATGAGAGCTTCCTTCCTCCTTCAATGGTAGTTCTTAGTGCTACTTCTTCAATGATCTACCAATTACTCACACATGCAGGAACTTGAAGAAAAGTGGTTCATAGTTCCTCTTTCTTCCTCTTGATCATATCCTTTCCTCCACTTCTACTTCTTGTTAGCCTTCCCAATAAAATGAGATATTACACGTGAGAGGCCAATAAAGAGAACAAGTTAGTAAACTTGTTTGTCTTTTAGTGGATTTGGTTAGAAAATAACTAATTCACCCTTTACTAACTCTTAAATTTTCCAAAGTGTCACTCTTTACCACAATACCAATTTGCGCTTGCTACTTATATCAAATTAGTAACTTTGCCATCTCTTTTCCTTAACTTTATCTCACATGGATCTCTCTACTAACTTCTCATTAATTTACCATTGGGTTGAGATATTAGAGATTAATCTTTCATACTCATGCTTAAAAAACTTGGGGTGTTACATCCTCCCCCATAAATTGAAATTTGTCCTTGAATTTCTTTCGATAAATGAAATGCAATATTCCTTATATTTCCTTCTTTAGATAACCATGCAAATTTTCTTTGATGTGATTCCTCTCCATCGTAGAATCCACTTATATCCTTGCGTTTAAGTGCCGTCTCACTACTGAAAACTCTTAATCCTTACACCATCATGCCCTATTCGATGCGCCACTATGATATACTTGAGGACAGATCCTCCCGGGTCCATAATCCCTTACTTCATCACACTGAGTCTTTATAGCTTAGTAAATCACTACACCTTATTCTGATTGAACACTCATTGCCTCTAATCTTTGCTTAGCTCGTCACCACTTACTCAACACATACCATTGATTTCCCACTTCTAAACTTAGTTCCTTAGGCTACCTCCAAACCAAGAAATTCCTCGTCAACAACTTCCATCTCCAACAACGAAATTTCGTATTTTCTTCTGCACAAAACCCATGTTTCAGGTGATTGTGGTGATTGATTCCAAGTTCGTATTTACTGCATGGTGAAAGTTTCCTATTATTATCCCTATTTGGGTCTTGGTTGGAACAACTAACGCTGAACACCACAAGATGATACGATCTCCCAAACAAATAGCCTTGATAGTTAATAACCCCATACTTAGTCTTGACGATGAAGAATGAGCTAATATGGTTAACCCGCATATGCCACCCAATTCACATATATATGTTCACTGAGTGCATAAGGCATATTCATAATATATTAGGAAGATCCATAAGTCCCATATTGGTTGGAGATAGAGCATTAAAATAATTTATATAGAGTGACACCCCACACCTTACCAACCGGTTTTGTAAGGTTGTGTTAGGCCAAACTCTAATATGGTATCAAAGCCTATCGATCGGACCTTGGGCAGCCCACCGTTTAAATCCATGCACCAAGCCCAAAAAAAGAGCGTTGGGCATGAGGGAGTGTATTAGGAAGATCCTAAAGTCCCACATTGGTTGGAGATAGAGCATTGAAATAGTTTATATAGAGTGGCACCCCTCATCTTACCAACCGGTTTTGTAAGGTTGTGTTAGGCCAAACTCTAATATAATAAGACTACGTCAAGATAATTTTTTAGTTCCCTTCATCATTTCCAAGGGTTACGAGACTCTGTCAAATTCTCGGTATTCAGAAGCGGTTTAATTAGCACATGAAACATCTGATTACACATCAACCATAATGTCTCTTATATACAGGTTCATCAATTGTACTTCTCTAGATTATGGTGGATTGTTCCGAGAATGAGATGAATGAAGCATTGCTTTGATGAGTTTTCCTTTGGAAGATACCTCTACTTAAAATAAAATCTTACGAGTATTCTTTCCATGCTTACTGTAGGCTTATTCGATTCTTCTCCACCTGTTGCGTGTTGATGCGGTAAAGCAGCAAACAAAAAATATCAAGTACCCAGTTTTGTCGTCTCCACAGGGATTAGTGCGATATGAACGCCGTTCAACAGCCTCTACATTTCTAAGATTATTGTTCAAAAGTTTTGATTTAAAAGGTTCAAAGAACCACAGATAAAAACAGAAAATATAAAAATAAGACTGAAATATAAACAGAGCCTTGTTGGGATTGGATTTCATCAATTGATAACATATGCATTCTTCTGAACAAATTAAACACAACGCAATCATTCATCTAATATTATCACGTATCACTCACGACAAAGCTTATCTCTAACGCGGCATCGAGAGAAAAGCCATCATGTCTCATTGGTGATTTCTCACCCAACAATAACACAACACAGAGCATTAAGATCTGATACTCACGCAAATGCTAAGCCTAAAACTATCTCTAGCATTTAGGACCTAACAGGCAATCATCCTAGATCCAGATCTGAAGAGTATATCTCTATCAGGGTTCAAATCAAAGATAAACAGGAAAGCAAAGATAACACCCATATAGGATAAACGATTGTTTTGCATAAAATACAATGATCAAAATACGTACACACGCCTAAGAAGCCCCCGAATGCAAGTGATATGAAATGCAAGAAAAAGGGTCCTGTGGAGAAATGATGTCACGGGGAATGAACCAATCACGACATAAAAGGAAGAACAGAACCGACGATAGGTAACCCTTACGGGGACAGGAAACAACCACCATTGGGGAAACTCCAGAAGTATAACAGCACCCCCTACACCGGGGGATATGGTGAAGGGATAGAAGCTTGTAGTCGGAAGGTATGCTTGTCATCATAACGTGGTGGTCGGCGACAATTCGAATGGTTTTCTTGATCGAGTCCATAATTCAGTTTTATCTTGTATTTCTTTTCCTTTTTCTTCATGTATTACTTTGTTCTCTTTTTCTTCTTTTTTCTTGTTTTTGTATACCTTTTTCTTTTGGGAATTCAACTTGCAATAGTAAAATGTATGACTTCCCCGAGCGTCATGATGAGGGTACCACGAGCTGGTCTCAGTCTCTGTCGTAGAACTTCCCCGAGCGTCATAGTCTCGATGCTATGAGCGGGTCTCAGTCTCTGATGTAGAACCTCCCCGAGCGTCATAGTCTGGATGCTATGAGCTGGTCTCAGTCCCTAATGTAGAACCTCCCCGAGCGTCATGATATGGATGCTATGAGCTGGTCTCAGTCTCTACTCGAAATGTTGAAAATTTTGCAGATTGAAGAGTCATTGTAGTTTGTAGTTATCGTTGTAGACTGTAAATGTCGTTGTAGACTGTAAATTGTAAATGTTATTGTCAATGTAGATGTAATTCGTTGTAGGACTTGTAGATGTAATTGTTGTTAATTGTAATTTGTAGCTGTAGTTGTAAATTTGTAAATGTAGTCCTGTGGATATTTGAGAGAATCATGTGATGCTATCGTTGAAGGAATGTCTGTCAAAATAAATGCAACCATGCTTAAAGTTGGGGATGTTGATCGCGACTTTCTATGTCTAATACAACTAACTGCAAGTGCACAGTCTATCGCGTAGTAATAAAAGATATCGATCCCACAGGGACTCGTAATCAAACTAGTGTTCTCGGGAGTTACTATGTTTAGCTAGGTAGAATATGTTTTAAGGGGATAAGATTGTCACTAAAAGAGGGAACTAAGATTACTATTTAGATTTTAATTAATTGAATCGATACGCAGTAATTGTGTTCTTCAGGGATTTGATAAGTTACTGGTGTATGAAATAGTTTTCGCAGTTTATTTAAGCAGAAAATGGAGATTTGAAGACTCTCGTCTCACAATGGTTATTGACGCTAATCGTAATCCTAAGGGCCAAACGTACACTTTCGTATTCCGTTCGGGGTTAAAATTACTTTTTGGAAATCTCTAAATTCTAATTCGTTTTAAAGTGCTTTCGCTGTTATTAAAACAAATGCCTAGTGTTTACTATCTGACCTTACCGCAGCTTTCGCTTGTTGGTTCGTATCTTAATTAATTTCCCACTTTCGTGGCAAAACTACTTTTAAATAAAGTCTCGCTTTCGCGACGAAGTTTATTTCGTAAATCAATTTTAAACACTTAGACCATAAATTACTTTTGTGAAAAGAAAGTTTTCAAACAAGAGTTATCAAATCCCATTCGAATTATCACTACATATCGATTGCCTAAGTTTAGCTAGACATGGAATTGGGAAGAATAAAACATAAATAATAATAGTAAATAATAAATTGCATTATGATAAAACAGAAGTCGATCAAAATGAAAACCTGTAAATAATGTCAATTGGCCTTTGGGCAGACCCTCCACAGATGTTGGCAGGATTCTGTCTTTAGTTCCAATTTGATCGTACAGTGCAGTAAGTATTACAGAAGAGCGGAAATGGGAATGAGGAATTGAAAAGGGAAATAAAGGAAAGGAATACAAATAAAACTGGAGAAATGGATACAAATAATAACTGAAAGTAAATTTGCTCTGGAAATTAAATTTGGCAGCACTTCGTGGTATGAATGCAGCTCCCTTTTTGAAGTCCCCTGCTTCCCTTTTTATAGAAGTGGAATCCCAACGGTTACCTCTGAGGATGATGGACCTTGAGGCAGATAATTTAGGGAGTAGTGGACCATTTAATGGGAATTGGAACTGCTCTTTTGACGTGTAATCTGAGTGGGGCGTTTTTGCCTGCATGACGGTCGTCACAAGGTGTGACGGTCGTCATGCATCTGTGACGGTCGTCACATCAGCAAAAAACTGTCTGCTGCGCTTTTCATTGTGTTTTCACTCCTTTTTCGTCCATATTTCATCTGGGATTGCTTCTTTTCTTCATGTTGCCTTGTTTAGACGTGATCGTTGAATACCTGCAAAAACATCAGACAAATACATGGAGATAACCCGAAATCGGATCGAAAACGGTTAGACTTTAGTTGAATTATGCATGAAAATATCTATATGATTTCGTGTTATCAAACTCCCCTAAGCTTGAATCTTTTCTTGTCCTCAAGTAAAACGTGGAAAAGTCGGCAAGCACGAGGCTGCTTCCTCGTTCGCAGAGTTTGGAAAAACCGGGATTCTTGGTAGGAACAAGACGAGTATCATGACGACACTGGACTACGAGTCTCTGGAGGTCTCCTTTTTATGCAAATCGGTATCAGTCATGCTACCGTATCTTGGTGTCAAGGTTCTCGTGGCAAGTTCACCCTGTTTGTTCTGGCGCAATCACATTAAGCCCGTTGTCCGCACACTTTCATGGCAAGTCGACCTGTTAGTGAATATGATCTCGTTTTTGTTTTTGATCTTCTTTATTGATCATAATTTGGTGTCATTGATTTTTCAATGAGTTTTTCGTGCCGTTGGGCTAAATGCTCGGGTGAGGAGCACCTAACTTAGAAGGAAACGTATCTTATATTCTTGGGCTTTTTAGCTCTCTTTTCATGATTTTTCATCTTTTTGGAGATCATACACTTATTTGCATCGGTCGCTCGCTTAGAAGTGTTTTTAGGATGGTGCTGACTGCTAGTATAAACTACTTGGGGTTGAGTTTGCGTAGACACTTGAGACTTTGGTACACGTAGGTGGTGAAACCGACTCGCATAAACTAGAGATCTAAGGTGTCTGGACGATACTGGTTTTGTTAGAACTGTCGTTTCCTTGGAGTTTCAAAACTCGGTTTGAACTCAGGTGCATTCTCGTGATGCTTTTTGCTTTTGAGGAACAAATGAAAGTTTTTGTTTACGTTGAATAATGTGGGGATTGTTTGCGTAACGTGGAAAATATATAGACGAGCATTATTTGCTAGAAATAGAAAGCGTAAAAATAGAACTTACTAAAATTCAAAGTGCAGTGAAATGGAAATAAAGGAAATAAGGGAAGTTCAGAATACAGTGGAAATAAGGCTCCGCTCCCACACTATCTCGATCAGTGTCCTCACTGATTCCTGAAGCATGCGAGAGGGAGATACAACTGAAAATGAAAATACAAAATACTGACATATAGTAAACAATAAAGGAAAAAAATGAAAATCTAGTCCCGGGGTCTGTCACGTCCACGCTGGCGTCCTCTGGCTCTAGCAAGGGCTACTCTATCCTCATAGCTCATGGCTCCGGTGTGGTAGACCGTGTCTCGGAGTCCTTCGACCTGCAGGGTCAGATTCGCTAGACTCTCAGTGATCGTAGCTTGGCCGGTGTGAAGTTGTTGCATTTGAGTCCGGTGCCAAGCTTCGAACTGGTCAGCTCGCTGGTTCTGCTGCTGCAGCATCGTGAGTATCTGTGCCAGCTGGTCTAGGGAGCGACGAAGGTCCTCTTCGGTGTAGTCGGGCACGGGATTGTGACGGCGGCGGCGAGAAGATGTACCTACTGGAGGAGGAGGCTGCGATGCCTCTGGCTGCTCGGACCTGTCCAACTCAGCTTGGATTTCATCGTCGGAATCATGAGTAGGATCCTGAGTAGGAACAGCGGCAGCAGGAGGGGCAGTGAGGTCGAACAACCAGTTGGTACGGTCCTCTGGATGGATGCGGGTGCGGGACGGAAGGATGATATTTCCCGTCAGCTCGGGAGCGGATGAGATGGGAGGCCCTGCAGTGGTCGGTGTCAAGGAACACCGAGGGGATGGAATGGAGGTGCTGAAGGCGGTCGCCAAGGTTCAGCCCAAGTGCAATAGCCGTGACAATCCCGCCAAAGTAGAATGGCTTCGAGCCACGGTTGCAGTTGGCCTGAATGTGAGCCAGCAAAAACGGGGCAGCGTTGACGGGTTCATTGTTGAAGACGCAATGCAGAAAGAAGAGCTTCTTGGAGTTCACTTTGTGGTTGCTGTCTCTGGCGAAGATGGTGTTGCTCAACGCCCTGTGAAAGTACCTGATGGCGGGGTTATGGATGTGAGTGGCGTGTAGGGAGTCCCAGCCATCGGCATTTAGGCCGGTCAACTGATACCACAGCGCGAAGGCTTCGTGCTGGAACTGGTCAGTGATGCGGCGATGAGCGTTGTCGCCGCGGGGTAGCTGTAGGATGCTGGCGATCTGATTCTGATTCACCTGATAGTTGACTCCAAACATCCGGAAACAAGCGGCACCTGTGTGCTGGTTGAGTTCGCCGCTGCTGGTGATGTACGAGAACGAACTCAAGAACTCAAGAGTGAGTTATTCGTAGGTCGGCTGGGGGTTGGAGCAGAGGTTCCAGATGCCCGCTCGTTGAAGCATCCAGGTTACACCTTCAAGGAGTCCGAGCTCTGTAAGTGATGGAAGGTGTGGGTAGTGAGTTGGCTGGAGTGTCCTCTGATGAAATGCAATGTACTGTGCTTGTTGTCTCTCGCCTAACTCGCCTTCAGGGAAGGAAATGTTGCTGACATCTGCGTTTCCGGCCATTGTTGAAGATGGAGAGGTTTCAGAGGTTTTGGGGTTTTTCGGCGGAGAGGGAAAAATGACAGAACGGTGGTTTGGAGGTTGAATTTGGAGTTGAGGTTTATAGTGCAATGTGGGGAGGACGAAAATCGTAGTGGGGTATGAATTTTGGAAGTTTGAAAGTGATAATGGGGGGAGTGGAGGGCAACACGAACCCTGTTATATCAGATTGCAGTTCTGGGCTGCGTGACGGTCGTCACAAAGGTGTGATGGTCGTCACCCGCGTGACGCTCGTCATGGGGTTGTGACGGTCGTCACAGCAGCAAAATCTGCAGAACGCAGAATTTTGCTCTGAGGGCGTACTCGTGGTGATTTTAAAGCGTAGTATTGCTACGGTGATGTAATATAATAGCAAACAATCAATAAATAATGCGAAAACAGAATAATTAGATAAAAACTAAAATTGAAATAACATAAAATGGAAACAATTGTATGTAGTACATAATGAAACGAACAATGCGAAAAATCCAAATGATTAAATTAAACTAAACTAGACTAGACTAAACTGAAACTACTGCTATGAGCTAATGACTAATCTTTTCGTGCCTTCAACTCATCGAATTTCTGTGAATAGTAGTCGAGTTGGTCGCAGACTAGATCCATGAAGCCTACCAGGTCACTGTGCATGCCTGCGATATCAGCTTTTACATTAGTCAGAGCTTTATCAACGTCGTCCAATCTGAGTAACACGGTATCCATTTTGTCGGTGGTCTCCTCAGGGATAGGCTCAGGATAAGTATTGTAGTGTGGAGGAGTCATAGGGTCTACTTCAGTTTCAGAGGCGGCGTCCTCATAGTACATGTAGTCGTGTGCCTCAGAGATGTGGTCACTGTCATACATATAGTCCTGGGGTGTTGACTGTGGTGAAGGAGGTCCCATAGGCTCATCCAATTCGTAGAGCCAGTTATCCTTGTTGTGGATGCTTGTCATCAGGTGATCAGGCAGTGTGAATAGCTGTACTGGTTTTTCGTTAATAAGGTACTCGTACGGTCCAGGTCCCATAGTCCCTAAGATGCGCCTGTTAAAGCAGAATTGAATGTTCATGGGTCTGATGGTACCAAAATGAGTGCTGGCATTTAGATGGAATCTAAGGCCAAGCTCGTGGGCAATCATTGTTACTAGTCCTCCTATAAGAATAGGTGTCTGAGGTTCCAGCGTGAGGCGTTTGAAGGATCTCATCATGAAAGGCACTGCGTTTACTGTCCGTCCCTGAGAAGCACAGAACATGATGAATAACTCTTCCTTAGACACTGTGGTAATATTTTCTTCTTTGCCAAATAAGGTGTGAGCTAGTATCTTATGGAAGTATCGAAAGGCTGGGTTATGAATGTCATCATTGTACATTCTGTCTGGTTCAGGGTGATAGTCGCCTGTGATTCTACCCCAGAAGTGATCGAGTTGCAAATCAATATCGTCATCTTCTGCACTGATGAACACATGCGGTCCGCTAGGGAATCCTAGGAGGTTAGCTAGTGACATCCGGCTATGAGTTTGGTCCATTCCAAACAATCTGAAGGTAATCAATTCTGTGCTGGATCCAAAACCATAGTTGGGTGTATATCTGGAGGGACTGAGGAATTCGTAGGTAAGATCCTTGTAGGTAGCGAAGCGTGTTTTCAGAGCAGTGTTCTCCCAACCCAGTTGATTGAACAGGTATTGAATGCTATCTGTGATCCCTAGTTTATCCATAGTAGCCTTATCATAACACAACGTTAAGGCGAATTCTCTTTCAGTCAGTGCTGCAAATCTTGCCTTTTGAGCGAGTCCTCTGAAGTGAACCTTTGTGAAATCGTACTCGGCCATATTCGCAGGTAATTCGGAGAAAACAGAAGGAATGTTTTGAAGGCTTTAAAAATCCTGAAAAGTTTGAAACAAGAAATTGAAGTCAGGATTTTTAGAAACGAAAAGTGGTAGAAACAAAAGACAAAAGGGAAAAAAATAAAATAAGAATAAAAGTACGAAAATGAACGAAAGTAGAAAGTAGTAGTAATTTTAGGATTTTTGTTGGATTTTTCAAAGTAGAATTTTAAAGAAAAATGAAATGCAATGACGAGGGAAATTTGGGTTGCCTCCCAGTAAGCGCTGTTTTTAACGTCTAAAGTCTGACGATAGCTTGGTGAGAAGCTATTCTGGTGTTTGAGCCGGAAGCTCAAGCAATATTATATTGCTAACTTGAGGACTGTTGTCGTTCTTATTGTAATGTTTTAGACGTTGCCCGTTTACGATAAACCGTGCATTCGTCTTATCGGTAATTTCAACAGCTCCACTCTGAAGTACTTTAGTCACTTCATAGGGTCCAGACCACCTAGATTTTAGTTTTCCTGGGAAGAGTTTTAATCGTGAATTGAAGAGCAATACGATGTCTCCCACACTGAATTGTTTCCTGATTGAACGTTTATCATGCCACTTTTTAGTTCGTTCTTTGTAGATACAGGCATTTTCGTAAGCGTCTAATCGAAGTTCTTCCAACTCGTGTAAGTTCAAGATTCGCTTTTCTCCTGCCTCAGTGTAGTTAAAGTTGAGCGTCTTAATGGCCCAGAAGGCCTTATGCTCTAACTCTACAGGGAGATGGCAGGATTTACCGTAAACTAATTTATAGGGGGTAGTACCTATTGGTGTCTTAAATGCGGTCCTATAAGCCCATAAAGCTTCTTGTAGCTTTGATGACCAATCTTTTCTCGAGGTAGCGACAGTCTTTTCCAAGATCTGTTTTATTTCTCTGTTTGAGACCTCTACTTGTCCGCTAGTTTGCGGATGATAAGGTGTAGCTACTCGGTGCCTGACTCCATATCTAGAAAGAAGTTTATCGAATATTCGTGATATGAAGTGAGATCCTCCGTCACTAATGACGAGTCTGGGTACACCGAATCTAGGAAAGATTGTGTTCTGAAGAGTTTGATTACTACTCGTGCGTCATTTGTTGGAGCAGCTATGGCTTCTATCCATTTAGACACGTAATCGACAGCGACGAGTATGTAGTTATTTCCGAAAGAAGGTGGGAAAGGTCCCATGAAATCTATTCCCCAGACGTCGAAGATTTCTACCTCTAAGATTCCTTTCTGAGGCATTTCATCGCGTCGTGAGATGTTGCCAGTTCGTTGGCATCTATCACACTTTTGCACAACGATGTGAACGTCTTTCCAGAGATTAGGCCAGAATAGGCCGGCTTGGAGAATCTTAGCGCACGTCTTGGACGTACTAGCATGACCACCGTATGGTGCTGAGTGGCATTGGGAAATAATATTTTCTATTTCTTCCTCTGGGACACAGCGACGGTATATGTTGTCGGCCCCTCTCTTGAAGAGTAGGGGTTCGTCCCAATAATAGTGTTTCAGATCGTGGAAGAATTTCTTCTTTTGCTGATAAGTAAGATCTGGTGGAAGCACGTCCGCAGCGAGGTAATTAACGATGTCAGCATACCAAGGTAATGTGACTTGGGCATAGACGGCTTCTACGGCTTTTTCGAATTCTGGATCTTCCGAGATTGCATTGGGTGTGTCACTTTCTAATTTGGCTATCAGACGTTCGTACGGGAAATCGTCATTTATCGGTACTGGTTCGTGTCTGATGCCTTCTATTCGGGATAAGTGATCCGCAACAACGTTCTCGGTTCCTTTCTTATCTTTGATTTCTAAATCAAACTCTTGTAATAACAGGATCCATCTCAATAGTCTTGGTTTGGCATCCTTTTTGCTTATTAGGTACCTTATGGCAGCGTGGTCTGTGTATATTATAATTTTTGCTCCTACTAGGTAAGAACGAAATTTGTCAAGCGCAAATATAACTGCTAGAAGTTCCTTTTCTGTGGTAGCGTAGTTCATTTGGGCAGGATCTAAGGTTCTACTGGCATAGTAGATAGCATGGAGTTTCTTGTCCTTCCTTTGTCCTAGAACTGCGCCTACAGCGTAATCACTCGCGTCGCACATGACTTCAAACGGTAGTCTCCAATCTGGTGGTTGCATGATTGGTGCGGTGATAAGGGCTGATTTTAATGTTTCGAATGCCTTTAAACGGTCGTCGTCGAAGACGAACTCAGCATCTTTCATTAACAGGCCGGTCAACGGTTTTGTGATTTTCGAGAAATCTTTTATAAATCTTCTGTAGAAACCGGCATGTCCTAGAAAACTCCGTATTTCTCGTACGGATTTTGGAGGTTGGAGATCTTTTATAATCTCTATTTTAGCTTTGTCTACCTCAATCCCTCTATTTGATATGACATGTCCTAGAACTATTCCTTGTCAGACCATAAAATGGCATTTCTCCCAATTTAGGACGAGGTTTACTTTTACGCAGCGTTCTAGTACCATTTCTAAGTTTTGTAGGCATCCTTCGAAACTCTGTCCACATACCGAGAAATCGTCCATAAACACTTCCATAATGTCGTCTATGAAATCTGCGAAGATTGCCATCATGCATCTTTGGAAGGTTGCTGGAGCGTTACAGAGTCCGAACGACATTCGACGGTAAGCAAAAGTACCGTAAGGACAGGTGAATATAGTCTTTTCTTGGTCATCAGGATGGATGGGAATTTGGAAGAATCCTGAATAACCATCTAGATAGCAGAAATATGAATGTTTGGCTAGTCTTTCCAACATTTGGTCTATGAAGGGTAGCGGGAAGTGATCTTTGCGCGTAGCCTTGTTAAGCTTCCTATAATCAATACACATCCTGCTTCCAGTCACGACTCTTTTTGTTATCGATTCGCCTTTTTCGTTTTTAACTACTGTGACTCCTCCTTTCTTTGGTACGACATGAACTGGGCTAACCCATTCACTATCGGAGATCGGATAGATGATTCCTGCATCTAGTAATTTCTTTACTTCATCTCTGACTACAGTGCTTAGGATGGGGTTTAGTCTTCTCTGATGCTCTCGAGAGGTTTTAGAGTCTTCCTCTATTGTAAATCGATGCATACAGATCGAAGGGCTTATACCTTTTAAATCGTTTATGTTGTAGCCTAACGCGGTGGGGTACTTCTTTAGGACTTCTAATAACTTTTCGGTTTCTGGTTGTCCTAAGTCGGCGTTGACTATCACTGGTCTTTTTAGTTCATCGTCTAGAAATTCATATCTGAGGTTTTTGGGTAGAGTTTTGAGTTCTAAAGATGGGTTCTTCGGACCTGGCATATGATTTGGTGTCAGTGCTAAGCTTTCGCTTAGGCTGTCGTCTTTATACGGTTTACGCCAATTGTCGTCTTCAGAAATGTCGGGTATTTGAATCTTTATTATTTCTGAATACGTGGTCTCTTCATTTTCAAGTTCTCTTATGCATTCGTCAATTTCATCTACTAAATAGCAGGTATCGTCTATTGCTGGTGCTTGTAAGAACTTGGTGAGAATGAACTCTATCTTTTCTTCTCCTACTTCGAATGTTAGCCTTCCTTTCTTCACGTCTATAATCGCTCCGGCTGTAGCTAGGAATGGTCTTCCTAGGATAATTGGGGTTACAGTGTCCTCCTTGATGTCCATGATTATGAAGTCGGTTGGAATGTAGAATTGTCCTATGCGTACTGGAACGTTTTCCAGTATTCCAACGGGGTATTTTACTGATCTGTCAGCTAATTGTACGAACATTTTGGTTGGTCTGAGGTCTCCCATATTCAGCTTTTTGCATATAGATAAGGGCATAACACTGATACTGGCTCCTAAATCGCATAGAGCTTTATCTATTACGAACTTTCCTATGACGCAGGGTATGGAGAAACTACCTGGGTCTTTTAATTTAGGAGGCATGCGGTTCTGAATAATAGCACTACACTCTGCAGTAAGTGTAACTGTTTCATTATCCTCGATTTTTCTCTTATTCGACAGGATCTCTTTGTGAAATTTGGCGTATGACGACATTTGAGTTATTGCTTCTGTAAAAGGAATAGTAATATTCAACTGTTTAAGGAGCTCTACAAATTTCTTAAACTGTCCTGAAGTTTTAGAGTTTATTAGTCTTTGCGGATAAGGGATAGGTGGTTTATATGGCGCTGGAGGTGCTTGAGTTTTTTCACTTGCGGTATCCTCCTTCTCGTTATCCTCCTTCTTCTCTAACTCAGATTCCTTTTCTGCTTGTTCAGTTGGTTTCTGTTGCATGGCTGAGTTTTCAGTCCTCGGATCGATCGGTTCGTCCAATTCTTTTCCACTTCTTAGTATCACAGCATTTGCTTGGCCTTTGGGATTCTGTTCGGGTTGTCCAGGAAATGTGCCAGCAGGTGCAGCAGCAGATGCTTGCTGTTGAGCCACTTGTGATATCTGAGTTTCTAACATTTTGTTGTGGGTGGCTAAAGCGTCTACTTTTCCTGTCAACTGTTTAATTTGCTCGCTAGTGTGTATGTTTTGATTCAGGAACTCTTTGTTCGTTTGAGCTTGAGTAGCTATGAACTTTTCCATCATCAATTCGAGGTTTGATTTCCTAGGTGCATTCTGAGCAGCTGGTTTTTGATATCCTTGCGGAGCAGTAGGCATTTGCAATGCATTTTTGCTTTTGTAAGAAAAGTTTGGATGATTTCGCCAACCTGGGTTGTAGGTATTTGCGTAGGGATTTCCTTGAGCATAATTTACCTGGTCTGGCGGGATTCCGGCTAGCAATGGGTATTCGGGTGCATTATGAGTGGTGCTTCCGCATAACTCGCAATTTGGAGTTACTGCAGCGACAGTTGCAGTGGGGTTAACGGTCAGACTATCGATCTTTTGTGCTAGAGCATCTACTTTGGCATTGAACTTTTCAAGGCTGCTGATTTCGTACATCCCACCTTTCGCTAAGGTTTTCTCATTTGGAGTGCGTTCACCTCCCCATTGGCAATGGTTTTGTGACATGTTTTCTATTAGTTGATAGGCTTCATCGTATGGCTTATCCATAAGTGCACCGCCCGCGGCAGCGTCTATGGTTAATCTAGTATTGTATAGAAGCCCATTATAGAAAGTATGGATTGTCACCCAGTCTTCTAGACCGTGGTGAGGACATGTTCTCATCATATCTTTGAATCGTTCCCATGCTTCGTAGAGAGATTCAGTATCTTTCTGTCGAAATCCGTTGATTTGAGCTCTAAGCATAGCAGTTTTGCTTGGTGGAAAATATCTCGCTAAGAAGACGTTCTTCAATTGCTCCCATGTCGTAACGGAGTTGGATGGTAACGATTGTAACCATGTCCACGCTCTGTCTCTAAGAGAGAGTGGGAAAAGACGAAGTCTTATCGCGTCTGGAGTTACTCCATTTGCTTTCACTGTGTCTGCGTATTGTACAAACTTCGTTAGATGTTCATTCGGATCCTCAGTTGCGTTTCCTGAGAATTGGTTTTGTTGTACAACCGACAGCAATGATGGTTTCAGCTCAAAATCATTTCGGGTAATAGCTGGGGCAGCAATGCTACTTCTAGGCTCCATCTGGGATGGTGTAGCGTATGCCTTCAGCGGTTTGTTCGGAGGTCCTTCAGCCATCGTTGGTTCTTCTTCGGATTTGGGAATGGGAGTGAGAGGATCGGGAATGTTATGTTTGAGTTGGTACTCAATGATTCGGCTTCTTAGATGTAAGAAGCGTTCTAGTTCTGCGACTGAAGGTTTCAAGATATCGCTTTGTGGGCGATCACTTGGCATACAATCGACAACACTAGTAAAGGAAAAAATGAAAATTGTTTACCTAGTCTATACGGCGTAACAGAAGGTTACACTATTAACTAAACGGGTCCCCGGCAATGGCGCCAAAAACTTGATCGCGACTTTCTATGTCTAATACAACTAACTGCAAGTGCACAGTCTATCGCGTAGTAATAAAAGATATCGATCCCACAGGGACTCGTAATCAAACTAGTGTTCTCGGGAGTTACTATGTTTAGCTAGGTAGAATATGTTTTAAGGGGATAAGATTGTCACTAAAAGAGGGAACTAAGATTACTATTTAGATTTTAATTAATTGAATCGATACGCAGTAATTGTGTTCTTCAGGGATTTGATAAGTTACTGGTGTATGAAATAGTTTTCGCAGTTTATTTAAGCAGAAAATGGAGATTTGAAGACTCTCGTCTCACAATGGTTATTGACGCTAATCATAATCCTAAGGGCCAAACGTACACTTTCGTATTTCGTTCGGGGTTAAAATTACTTTTTGGAAATCTCTAAATTCTAATTCGTTTTAAAGTGCTTTCGCTGTTATTAAAACAAATGCCTAGTGTTTACTATCTGACCTTACCGCAGCTTTCGCTTGTTGGTTCGTATCTTAATTAATTTCCCACTTTCGTGGCAAAACTACTTTTAAATAAAGTCTCGCTTTCGCGACGAAGTTTATTTCGTAAATCAATTTTAAACACTTAGACCATAAATTACTTTTGTGAAAAGAAAGTTTTCAAACAAGAGTTATCAAATCTCATTCGAATTATCACTACATATCGATTGCCTAAGTTTAGCTAGACATGGAATTGGGAAGAATAAAACATAAATAATAATAGTAAATAATAAATTGCATTATGATAAAACAGAAGTCGATCAAAATGAAAACCTGTAAATAATGCCAATTGGCCTTTGGGCAGACCCTCCACAGATGTTGGCAGGATTCTGTCTTTAGTTCCAATTTGATCGTACAATGCAGTAAGTATTACAGAAGAGCGGAAAATGGGAATGAGGAATTGAAAAGGGAAATAAAGGAAAGGAATACAAATAAAACTGGAGAAATGGATACAAATAATAACTGAAAGTAAATTTGCTCTGGAAATTAAATTTGGCAGCACTTCGTGGTATGAATGCAGCTCCCTTTTTGAAGTCCCCTGCTTCCCTTTTTATAGAAGTGGAATCCCAACGGTTACCTCTGAGGATGATGGACCTTGAGGCAGATAATTTAGGGAGTAGTGGACCATTTAATGGGAATTGGAACTGCTTTTTTGACGTGTAATCTGAGTGGGGCGTTTTTGCCTGCATGACGGCCGTCACAAGGTGTGACGATCGTCACCCGTGTGACGGTCGTCATGCATCTGTGACGGTCGTCACATCAGCAAAAAACTGTCTGCTGCGCTTTTCATTGTGTTTTCACTCCTTTTTCGTCCATATTTCATCTGGGATTGCTTCTTTTCTTCATGCTGCCTTGTTTAGACGTGATCGTTGAATACCTGCAAAAACATCAGACAAATACATGGAGATAACCCGAAATCGGATCGAAAACGGTTAGACTTTAGTTGAATTATGCATGAAAATATCTATATGATTTTGTGTTATCAGATGTCCATGATGCGGTCGCCGAGAGACCGAAGTTCAATTCAGGAAATAACTGAAGAGAAACTGTCAAGCAAGACTTAACCATTGATGGATGAGCTCAAATGGGATTGTACTAAAATAACCATCTTCCATGAGGGTTGAACCTCATGGGGAAAATGAAACATTGTGCTCTTTTGCCTAGGGTAAGCGAATCTACGTGGAGGGATAAGACGCGCCCAGATACCTAGGGATAACTATAGCCAAGGAAATAGAACAAAACAAATACAAAGAATGCGAGAAATGCACATGCCATGCTGTCTACTTATATGCTATGTGTATGCTGACGAATTGGGAGAAACGAAATAAACGCCCCAGACGAAAGGGTATTCAAGCAAAATCTGCACAGATCCCTTATCACCTGCGAAGTCAGTACTTCGAACAGAGACAGCCTTCGCGTCTGGATAGAATAGATATCCTTTTGCCCTGAAGAAGCATACAATATTGTTGTTTTATCTCGGACGAAATGAACGTCCCCCGGTCATCCGTTTGTTATTCATATATCAAGTAGAACATAAGGTTTTTGAAAAGGTTTAAATCAACTTGGATTTTGCTATCAAGAATACAAATTTATGATAAATGGAAAAACTTTTTATTGAATGGTGGTCAGCAGAAAAGCGTGACCCCGATGTTACAGCGTTGGAAAATAATAGCGATTACATAAAGGGAATAATGACTTGTTTCTCTTAAACAAAATATTTCTTGACAACATCCGTGTTAACGGGGCGAGTGATCTCTTCTCCGTCCATTGTTGCTAACATCAAAGCGCCTCCTGTCAAAACCTTCTTTACTACATATGGTCCATCATAATTCGGGGCCCATTTTCCTCTGACGTCGGTGAGGAAAGACTGGATTTTCTTAAGCACGAGGTCACCTTCTTTGAATGCGCGGGGTCGAACTTTCTTGTCAAATGCCTTCTTTATCTTCTGGTGATACAACTGCCCATGGCACAACGCGGCCATCCTCTTTTCTTCGATTAAGTTCAACTGATCATATCTGTTTTGACACCACTCCGCTTCTGATAACTTTGCCTCCACCAAAATCCTCATAGAAGGAATCTCAACTTCTATCGGGAGTACCGCTTCCATACCGTAGACAAGTGAAAATGGAGTTGCCCCAGTCGATGTGTGTACCATCGTACGATATCCATGTAAGGCGAATGAGAGCATTTCATGCCAATCTTTGTAAGTAACAACCATTTTCTGAATGATCTTCTTAATGTTTTTGTTGGCGGCTTCAACAGCCCCATTCATCTTTGGTCTGTAAGGGGAAGAATTATGATGCTCAATCTTGAATTCTTCGCATAACTCTTTCATCATCTTGTTGTTCAAATTGGAACCGTTATCTGTAATAATCCTGCTTGGCACACCATATCGGCAAATGAGCTGATTCTTGATAAATTTGACAACCACATGTCGAGTTACATTAGCATAGGAAGCCGCCTCGACCCACTTGGTAAAATAATCAATGGCTACTAAGATAAATCGGTGTCCATTAGACGCTTTTGGCTCTATCATCCCAATCATATCAATTCCTCACATAGAGAACGACCACGGGGATGAGATAACATTCAACAAAGTCGGAGGTACGTGAATCTTATCTGCGTAAATCTGACACTTATGACACTTTCTAGCAAACTTGTAACAATCTGATTCCATTGTGATCCAATAATAACCAGCCCTTAAAAGCTTCTTAGCCATAGCATGTCCGTTGGCATGCGTGCCAAAAGATCCTTCGTGAATCTCCATCATTAACATATCTTCTTCTTGCTTGTCAACACATCTCAGCAAGACCATGTCAAAATTCCGTTTGTATAAAACATTGTTACTCAGAAGAAAATTTCCAGCCAACCTTCTCAAAGTTTTCTTGTCTTTGTTGGAAGATCCCAAAGGATATTCTTGAGTTCTAAGAAACACTTCGATGTCATAGTACCAGGGTTTGCCATCTTCAACTTCTTCGACAGCAAAGATGTAGGCATGTCTATCAAGACGTTTTACTTCAATCAGGGGACACTCGTTCCAAAAGTTTACCACAATCATCGAGGCCAAAGTTGCTAACGCGTCTGCCATTCTGTTCTTATCACGAGGGATATGATGAAACTCAACCCTATCAAAGAACGGTAACAGTCTTCTAGCGTAATCCCTGTATGGGACCAAATTATCATGTCGAGTTATCCATTCTCCAGTAATTTGATTGATCACCACTGCAGAATCACCAAACACATCTAACTTCTTAATTCTCAAATCGATTTCTTCTTCGAGACCCATAATACATGCCCCGTACTCAGCTTCATTATTAGTACACTGGAATGTTAATCTTGATGTAAATGGGAAGTGGGTCCCTTTAGGAGTCACAATAATAGCACCTATCCCTTTTCCATGAGCGTTGACAGCTCCATCAAAAACTAAACTCCAATGAGATCCTGGCTCTGGCCCTTCACCATGTACGGGTTCTTCACAATCTTTCATCTTTAAGAACATAACATCTTCATCGGGAAAGTCGTCGTTTGAGGGTTGATGATCCAAAATGGGTTGGTGAGCCAGATGATCAGCCAAAACACTTCCTCTAACAGCTTTCTGAGTATGGTACTCGATATCATATTCAGACAATAACATCTGCCATCTAGCAATTCTCCCAGTCAAAGCGGGCTTCTCAAAAATATACTTGATAGGATCCATCTTTGAAACTAACCAAGTAGTGTGGTTCAACATATACTGGCGCAGACGCTTGGCGGCCCACGCTAGAGCGCAACAAGTCTTCTCTAACATAGTGTACCTGGTTTCACAATCAGTAAATTTCTTGCTCAGGTAATAAGTGACATGATCTTGCTTTCCTGTTTCATCTCGCTGGCCGAGTACACAACCCATCAAATCCTCTAAAACAGTCAAATACACAATCAAAGGACGTCCTTCAACCGGCGGTATCAGGATAGGTGGTTCAAGCAAATACTCTTTGATACTATCAAAAGCCCTTTGACAATCTTCAGTCCAATCATACCCTTGTTCTTTCCTTAGAAGCTTGAATATAGGTTTGCCCGTAGTGGTCATGTTGGATATAAATCTGGAGATATAGTTCAAACGTCCCAAGAATCCTCAAACTTGTTTCTCGGTAGCGGGAGCTGGCATTTCCCGGATAGCTTTCACTTTGTCAGGGTCCACCTCAATCCCTCTTTGGCTGACAATAAAACCCAATAGTTTCCCTGATCACGCTCCAAATGTGCACTTGTTGGGGTTCAAACGAAGCTTGTATTCCCTCAAACGACCAAACAGCTTAGCCAGGTGTTTAACATGATCATCTTCGGTCTTCGACTTAGCTATCATATCATCCACATACACCTCGATCTCTTTGTGCATCATATCATGGAACAAAGTAGTCATAGCTCTATGATATGTTGCCCCTGCATTCTTTAATCCAAACGGCATAACTTTGTAACAAAAGGTGCCCCAGGGCGTTATGAATGACGTCTTCTCCCTGTCCTCGGGAGACATTCTAATCTGGTTGTAACCTGAAAAACCATCCATGAAGGAGAAAACCTCATATCTTGCAGTACTGTCTACCAAGATGTCAATATGAGGTAATGGAAAATCATCTTTCGGGCTGGCTTTATTCAAATCCCTGTAGTCTACACACATGCGAACCTTACCATCCTTCTTCGGAACGGGTACAATGTTAGCTAACCATAGTGGATACTCGGCAGTGACAAGGAAACCTGCATCAATCTGTTTCTGTACCTCTTCCTTAATCTTTAGAGCCATGTCAGGTCGAGTCCTTTTGAGCTTCTGTTTCATTGGTGGGCATTCTGGCTTCAAAGGCAGACGGTGTTCAACTATAGTCGTGTCCAATCCAGGCATATCCTGATATGACCAAGCAAACACATCAACAAACTCTCCAAGCAGATCAATCAGTTGTTTCTTCACATCGGGTTTGAGCAGAACTCCAATTTTCACTTCTCTACGGATTTCTTCTGATCCCAAGTTGATTACTTCCACCGGCTCTTGATGAGGTTGGATGGCTTTCTCTTCCTTCTCAAGCAGTCTTGAAATTTCCTCTGGGATATCATCTTCTTCATCCTCAGCTTCATACACGGGAAACTCAAAATTCGAAGAAGGTAGCGAATCATTATTCCCAGGATGTAATTTATGTAGCAATCTGCGCAAGTGATGTGATTTTCGATAAGTTTTTTTTTAAGGTGGAAAGTGTGTGTACGCGAGATGCTACTTATTATTTTCCAACATCGTGAATAAATATAAAACACAAGTGTAAATGAAAGTAGTTTATTGATGATAGCAAAACCAAAAAGACACGCCCAACAAAGTCACCTTTGCCTTGGGCAGAGAAAAAGGAATTATTGAAAATAAGCCCTAACAAATGCAATCTCGCCTTGGGCAGAGCGAAATTTTTTTTTAAAACAAATGCTTTACTTAGATATATGAATGGCAGTAGGGGCTTCAACCGCACTCCAATTCTTGACTACAACGCTTGGGGTCACAAAGTCTGGGAGGTCCTCATCTGGATCTTCCTCGGTGACGGAATAAACTCTAAAGGTATAGTCAAATCCAACCGACACGTAGCCTGGATCTTCCATATAGGGCTCATAGTCTTCATAAGGAATGGAGGACGTTGCAGAACCGTCTGATATGTAGCCCTCAAGTTCGTCCTCTGACACAACATTAATCTGAGGATGATGGACGACCCCTCCACTACGGAACACTTCACTGATTAGCGGAAACCCTTGATTCTTGGTGTCTTGTTGAGCGGAACTGCCGGTGAAACCCAGACCCTCCTAGTTTTTGTTCTCTGGCAAAGACAACACCTTTCCCCACATTGTTTGGTGACCACTGTTCACTACTCGCTGTGCGTCTTTGAATGATGACATGGATGCTTGAGACTTCTGGGCACCCTCACCCACAATGGACAAGGCTTGGAATTGCGTGCCAATTTCTTCCTCAGCCTCGACATATGAGAATGATGACAAGTGACTTACCACCAAAGCTCTTTCTCCACAAACTGTAACTATTTTCCCCTCGAAAACATAGTTCAGCTTCTGATGCAGGGTAGAAGTAACGGCTTCAGCTTCATGTATCCATGGCCTCCCTAGTAAACAGCTATAAGCGGCACAAATGTCCATGACCTGAAACGGGATCATAAAAGTCTGTAATCCGATAGTTATGGGCAAATCTACCTCACCAATTACCGTTTTCCTTGACCCATCGAAAGCTTTGACAATAACGCGACTTGGCCTCATCGGTGGTCCTTGGTACGACAGCTTAGATAGAGTAGTTATAAGCATTACATTTAGAGACGATCCAGTATCAACCAGCACACTGGACAGAGAGTCGTTTCCACAATTCACATAAATGTGTAGAGCCATGTTATGTTTCCTTCCTTCTTCTGGGAGATCGTCTTCATTGAAACCCAGATTATCACTCGAAGTAATACTGCCAATGATGTTATCAAATTGTTCCATAGTCACATCCTGCTCGACATAGGCTTGTTCCAAAATCTTCTGAAGCGCTTCTCTATGAGCCTCAGAACTCATCAGCAATTGTAGCACAGAAATCTTCGATGGGGTTTGCAGAAGCTGATCTGCAACCTTATATTCACTTCTTTTGATTACTTTCAAACATTCATCGGAGTTGGATAAATTAGACCCACCAGATTGCCCCACAGTTGAGTCTTTTGAGCCTGATGGTTCGAACAAAACCTCTTTTTCTTTCGGTGGCACAGTCGGGTAGACTCGACCGCTTCTTGTCACTCTACTGACATCTGCAATATTAACGATTGAGGGTACAGTGGGCAAAGGCACCTCTTTCCCATCCTCCAACATAGTAGCATTGTACCTGTATGGGATAGCCTTACTAGAAGTATAAGGGACAGGTCTAGGCACATTGATTACTAAAGGAGTAACAGTTGGCTTCTTGCTATTGTAAACGATCTTTATACGTTCCACTTCCTTAAAGTGGGGTACTATGACACAAACTTCTTCAACCTCTTCATTTGAAACTTCTTGATCATCACTTTCCAAACAATCTTCAATCATATTGACAGAGGGCGAACCATGTGGTGGTAATGGATTCTTCTGTACATTAGGGTCGGAATCCCTAAAAGACAAGATCCCGTTTTTAATGAGCCTCTGGACATCCATCTTCAAACCGAAACAACTCTCAATATCATGTCCTGGAGCATCCTGATGGTAAGGACAAAACTTGTCAGCTCTATAAGAAGGGGGAGGATTCGTGGGAGCCGGAGGTGGAGCTCTCGTCTGAATGTGACCCTTTTTAATCAAAGCGGGGAATAAATCAGCATATGTCATTGGGATCGGATCAAAATTTATTTTTCTATACACACGACCTTGATTGCTGGATGGCCGATTCTACTGAGGGTACTGTGGACTTTGCTGAAGTTGGGGTTGTTGAGCAACGGGAGACTGAGGTTGCTGGTAGGGTTGCGGGGACTGTAGCTGATAAGCCGGAGCATTAAACACTGGTGATACCGCTGCGACTTGGTGTGGTGGTATGTACCTTTTTCTGAATTGTCCCTTTTGAATGGCATTCACACCTTGCTCCTTCTTATTCACATAACCGCTCCCATACCTCTTAGGAACACTCTCTTCTTTGGTCAATCTTCCTTCACGAACACCTTCTTCTAAACGCATTCCCATATTGACCATTTCAGTAAAATCACTGGGTACGCTGGCTACCATCTTCTTATAAAAGAAAGGACCCAGAGTCTTCAGAAAAATTTTGGTCATCTCTTTTTCTTCTAATGGTGGTGTGACTTGCGCGGCCAACTCGCGCCAACGCTGAGCATATTCTTTGAAATTCTCCTTATCTTTCTGTGCCATTGCTCTCAACTGATCTCGGTCGGGCGCCATGTCCACATTGTACTTATACTGCTTGACAAAGGCTCCTCCCAGATCATTGAAAGTTCGAATCTTCGTACTATCCAACCCCATATACCACTTGAGTGCGGCGCCTGTCAAACTGTCTTGAAAGTAGTGAATGAGTAGTTGATCATTATCAGTTTGGGCAGACATCTTCCTGGCATACATAATGAGATGACTATGAGGGCAGGTATTCCCCTTGTACTTTTCAAAATCAGGGACTTTGAACTTCGGTGGGACCTTAACGTTTGGAACCAAGCACAACTCAGAAGCACTCTTACCAAATAAGTCCTTTCCACGAAGGGCTCTCAACTCCTTTTGTATTTCAGAAAACTGGTCTTGAAATCCATCTATCCTCTCTTCTAAACCCACAGTTTCGGTTGGCGACCCATGTAAAATTGGTTCATCCAGAATATACGGAACAACGTTCACATGCGGAGATGCGGTAGTCATCACAGTAGAAATTGCAGGAGCGGCTTGAACAGTGGTCACAACAGGGATCTCAGACACAGGCGGACGGTAACCGGCCGAAAAGAAATTAGGGGACAATCCCCACGGGAAACCTTGAGGCATACTGTAGGATACCTCAGCAACAGAAGACACCACTAGGATCGGTGTTGGCGTCACTTCGGATACGACAGTCCTTGGAACTTCTTGGTTGTTGGTCGAGATTTGACTAGACAAGGCTTCCACTAGACCATTCAACTTCTCCAAACTTTCTTTCATACTTGCAACTTCATCGCGGAGCACTCTGTTCTCTTGCTCTAGTTGATCCATCTTCTGGCGTTGACTAGCTCGAGTGTTGTATCGGTGATTCAGCTTGTTCTGCGGAGATGAAGCAAGAGTGAGACCCTGGAATGCAAACGATGCTATGCTTATGCAAAATGCAAATGAGTGTGAAACTTTCAAGAAACTCAAATTATTTTGGTATTGTAACCTTGGAGAAAAACTTATTTTATTTTGATGATCGAAGCATTACAAAACGGAGTACTCTTTTAAGAGTTTATTACATTGAATCAAAAGCAAAAGAGAAACTCGGAGATCTACTCCTTATGTTCCTTCTGTGTACGAAGTTCTCTTTCTAGCTGACTGATGCGTTCCTGCAACTCGGTCTTTTCTCTGATGAGTCGGTCGACACATTCCTTCCAAGCCACAGTATCTGGGGGAAGATCGTCACTGGTAACAGCTCTTGAAGAGGTGTGAGAGGAAAATAAATCCTCTCGCGCCTTTCTTTTCCTTGCAAGTTCTACTTCTGGCAGCCTCTGGGATTTCTCCTTCTCTACCTTGAGTGTGAAAAACTTGTTCCTCCAAGCGGCCTTCAGTTTCCGAGCCTCGTCCAAGGCGGTCTTCAGCTGATCTACTTCGCTCACGTCAAACCAATCCGGATCGTGAAAGGCCAATACCATAGGTTCATGGAAAGGGAACCACATCTTGAGGTCGAGAGCTCTTGCTCGCACCCAATGTAGGTATTCTTCAAAGACAGCACAATTGGGGTATCCTAAAGCAGCTTTTCCTTCCTTATTGATGTATCTCCATGCATAGATTATGACGGTCTTCAGGTCTGGGTCTTCTCCTTCCTTGAGAAAGATTCCTTCTAACAGAGTCTGGTCAGGTACTTCAATCATGGGATGCCCAAATTGGAGACGGGCCAAAGCAGGATTGTAACTTATACATCCTTCTTTCGCAATGAGCGGTATGTTAGTAAGTCCTCCGATGCTATGGATCATACATATACCCCCATACGTAGGATCGTACCACACAATGTCAGAGTGAGTAAGGACCATAACTATCTCGGACCAATGAGGTGACTTTTCATCTTCCCAAATAGACGGGTGCCGAGTTAGGCAAGCAATGAACCATGAATACAACAGAGCGGTACAACAAACAACATGTCCTCCTCCTTCAACATTCTTCGAGTGGATTGAAAAGTATGTGTCAGCGAGCAAGGTAGGAACGGGATTCTTGAGTATGAACAGTTTAATTGCATCCATGTCAACAAAATCATCGATCTTTGGGAACCAGAAAATCCCATAAACCAACAGAGCAAAGGTGGCTTCCATGATAAGGACTTCCTTTCTTTCAGCATGATAGCGGACTCTTTCAATCAAAAATTCAGCAGGGAATCCAAGGACTCCTTCCTTGGTGGTTAGGTGCGCTTGAACATCTGCCAAAATGAGATGAGTAGCGTTGGCAATTTCTTGATGACTGGGTGTGTCTTCCTGGCCAGTGAATATGGGACGGGCCGTTACGGGCATCCTCAGGAAATCAGAATACTCTTCCAGTGTCGGCATCAATTGGTAATGTGGAAAAGTGAAACAGTGGTACAACGGATCGTAAAATTGAATGAGGGTCTCCAACAACTCTTCCTTCATCTTGAGTTCGAGAAAACGGAAGACTTCCCCATATTCTGCTGCGAAGGCGTAACGATTCTCGATGAGATCCGCTAGTTCTCTCAAGCTTTCAATGTTAGGACTCTGGAAAGTGTACTCCAATGCTTCTCTTTTAAAATCCATGGTTACAATACCTGAGAAATAAAATTGAGTTTCTTGAGTAAAGAAAGAATGCAATGCAGGATGAGTAGGACTTCATGGGATCCTAGCTATTTATAAACATTGTAGTAAAAGAAAATGTTTTTTATTAATTTCGAAACGGAATACAAATAATTGCTTTTAAAAGTCCCAAATAAAAGCTAAATAAAAGCTAGTAAAGACACTAAAGAAGTTTCAAATTCTGCTGCTTGAACTGCTCTTCTAATTGTGTCTTCTCACGGATAAGGTTGTCCACAATTAGTTTCCAAATAGTGCATTGCGGGTCGGAGAAAAATAAATCCTCCATGATCTTCCTTTTCTTGCAGGGGAGTAGCTCTTCATCCTTCAACCGTAGCTGTTTCTGGAGTTCGTCAATTTCTGCGACGGACACTAGATACTTGTTCTTCCAAGACTCTAACTCATGTCGTGACTTCTTCAAAGCAACTTCCAACTTCTCGGTTTCAGACATAAAAACATAAGTGGGATCCCTTCTTGGAGGTATAGGGTCTTGGCGAGAGTAAGAAATCTTCAGCTTGATCGCCCTATTCCTTACCCACTGGAGAAATGGTTCCATAGACACACAGTTGGGCCTTCCCAAACTATTCCTATCTTTCTTATGCAAATGCTTCCAAGCTTCTACGATCTTCTCTCGGAGTTCTTGATTATCCTCGAAGAAGACACTCTCAACTTGTATACTCTTAGGTGGTTCCTTCAATGGATATCCCAACCGTCGGCGGGCTAAAATCGGATTGTAACTGATCCCTCCACCAAAGCTGAGTAAAGGTACATTAGCAAAATCCCTACATCCATCAACGATTAGAATTCCATCATACTCACGGCTATACCAATCGATCTCAGAATGAGTCAAATCCATAATCTTTTCCGACCAACGCTTATCATTAAGGTGCCAAAAGGAAACATATTTGGGCAAGTGGGTAAGGAACCATTTATATAATAAAGGCACATAACACGTGATCATTCCTCCACCACGAAGGTTTCGGAGATGTATAGAGTGGTAGGTATTACCTAATAGAGTCGGCACTGGATTGTTCTTCATGAAGATCTTAATTGCGTTAAGGTCCACAAACCCCTCAAAACTTGGAAATAGAAGTACCCCATAGACAAGTAAGGCAAAGATTGCCTCGAATGGAGCCTTGTTCGTAAAATCAGTATAAAATGAAGCTTTTTCAAATAAGAAATCTGTAGTCAAACCGAAAGTCCCATTTTTAACAACCATGTTGCCCTTAGCATCGGATACCTTGAGATAAAGGGCCTTAGCGATGTCTCTTTCTTCGGGATCCTTTTCTAAGAAAAGAAAAAGGGATTCTTCTAGAATGGGTAACCCTACCAAAAAAGAGTACTCTTCCAAAGTTGGCAACAACTGATAATCTGGAAAAGTAAAGCAGTGATACATCGGATCATAGAACTGTAACAGAGCGGAAAGCAGGTCTTCATTTGCCTTACGTCTCAACAAAGATAATAACTTCCCATATTTACTCTTGAACTTCTCTTGGTCTTTAATCAAAGCTCCCAACTCCCTCAGGTCATCCAATTTGGGACTCTTAAAAGTATATTTTAGAGTATTTCGTCTATCCATAATGTCCTACAATGTTCATAAATAAAGGGTAAATCCCATGAAGTCCAATGTAGTATGATGCTATATGAATGCAACAAACACAAGTAAGCACATAAGGGCACACAAATATAAACAAACAAAGGTCCTAGGTTTGCAACGAGCATGGAGCCAAGGGTATACCCATTCCCAAAGGATAAGGACTAAAGGTGGATGGTACCTGCAGAACTGGGTTCTAAAAAAAAGGTCCCAAAGTCATTAGTCCATCTATCGGATATTATCAATTTCTCAACTAACTTGAGGATTAATAATATTCTCAAGAGAACTTCTTTTGAGTGTAGCTTCGTGTAGCACTATTTCGGGACTTACTCCCTTATAGCCTCGCACTATGCCCTAATAAAGGCCAAAGTGGGGTTAAAGGTAACTACGGTCCTTAGTATCATGGACTCCAATTGAGAATAGTAAAAGTTTTCACGACTAAACTCGTTCAACAGAACCATTTTCAAAAGGGTCTCAACTAAGCGGGATTCTCGAGTCAACTTAGTCGGGACTCACTCCTTATAAGCCTCATCGAATATATCACCATCCTATCATAATTTCTCTCAAGTCCGGGTGTAGGACTTTGTCTCACCACTCAAGGATAATAGCCCCAAAGAAACAAATAAGCAAGTAGGCAAATAAGCAAATATGTAAAGCAATAAAGAAAAACAAGATAGGGAGACCTACTGAGTATCCCCAGTGAAGTCGCCATTTCTGTCGCGGTGAAAATTGGATACCAAAGTATTAATTAGTTTGAATCTTTAATTCATTTTGCAACCGAACTTTGATTTGTCCAAAGGAAGGGATAAAGATCGAAATACCCACAATGCAATGCAAATGCAAGGTTTAGAGAGTTATAGGTTCGGGGGGTCGGTTAAACTTAGGGAAGGTACTAGCATCCTAAGTTTCTGTAGTATCCTACATGAACCTCTTGTTTTACGTTGTTTATTTCTAAGGTTTATCTGCTTAATGGTTGAAAGACCTAGGGGTTTATTTCTAAGTATACTCGATAAGATGTCGCATCTTATGCCTACATATCCTTACGGGAGTGGAATCAGAGTATCTGTAGTTCCCCTAAAGGGTTTGAGGAGTTCTTTGACTGTGGTCAAAGTTCCTATGGGTTTAGGGTAGTTGGTTGATTGATTTTAGGAGAAGAGATGAGTCTTCATCTTAAGGGAGATTTAACCGCCACGGATGTAAGAAATTGTATTGTTGTGGGGTGGAGATTTTATCTCGCTTAAGATGATTAGCATCTATTCTCTAATGTGTTTGAATAAAGTATTGAATTGTTGATTGTTTTCTTATGTTGTAAGATAAAGGTCCTTCCTATGGGGTAGGTCCTAAACTTAAGAAGATCGACTTGAATGGGATCGAGGATTTTATGGAGAGAATGATGCAAATGTGAATGCACTACACACGATTGTTGAATCATGTGTAGGGTTTTCCTTTGGACGGAATGCGATGCAGAAATATAAATTGCGATAATATAAATTACTGTAAAATAAATTGCGGGAGTGATAAAGCCAAACACGTACGCATGAAAGCGCTGAAGTGTGTGAGAGTGAATGTGTCGTGAAGTGGGTGTGCACGACTGATTTTATGCGAAGTTGATTTTAGGAAAATAGTTGAATTACTTATGAGAAAACATATTATTCGGGTGAGATTGATTTTATTTCGAGTAAATGTATTGATTAGTTTAACAAATTCGATTTGACTTGATTTTAAGGAAAAAAAGTTGTATCGGATTCTTAAATATAGGTCGATTAGTTATTCTGCCTAATCAAAGGTTGTATTAGTTTATTTGAGTTGGTTTATAAGAAAATGCATTTTTAGTGAAATTGATTTTATAAAAGAAAGTTAAGTTAATTATTTTAATGAAAGGTTTTATTATAAAACATTTTGCTATTTATTTATTTTAGAAGAAGGTTTTCTTAACGTAACAAAGGGTAAATTATATGTTTTATAAAGCAGGGATTAATCATATTAAGTTAGTAGGCAGGTTAAGGGACTTATTAAATAAGAGTTGTGATTAGGTGATTCAATTATGGAAATTAGTGATTAGGTGGTTAAATTAAGATTGATTAAATAAATAGATATGGTTATTATCATTTTAAGGATTATATTAATTTATTTGGTAAAGAAATTTTGGTTTAAATTAACTAAATTACTAACAAAAGATTTAGAAATTTTTATTTTTAAAAGGTATTAGTTTATCATTATATTTTTTTTTAAAAAAAGCTGATTAATAAAAAATAATGTTGGTTAACTAATTAAAATGAAGGTAAAACGGTTAATTAGTGGCAAACGAAGGGTTAATTAGTGATTAGTGTGTGTGGAGTGTTACGGTGTATGTACATTACAAAGAACTCAGAACGAATAACAACAAACAAAAACCCTAGGTCTCCTTCGAACCCCCCCCCCCCCCAAATCGGATCCGCCTCCCTCGTCATCTCCCTCCTCTCGATCCGTTCCTTCATTTTTCGTTCCTGAAACACAAATCGAAGATGTCAAACAGTTCAATAATCTTAATGAGAACAGAGGTTTACCAAAGGTTATTGGTAGTGGCGGCGTTGGAGACGACAGAGTGAATTCGCGGCAACGGTGAGTGACGAAAATGGATACTCGCAGCGGCGCACGAGGGTTTCGTCGACAGGAAAGATAAGTGTTTCTTTCTCGTTTCTTGAGCTTTCTAGGTTCGATTTTGGCAGCTCTAGGGTTTTTTTTTTGGATCCCATTTTCTCTTCTTTCCCCTCTCTTTATATAGGCCTCAGTGGGGATTTTCGTTTTGAATGCTTTGAAATCGTTTTTTAATGTGGATTTGGACCTTCTATTTTAGTTATACCCTGATTTTGAAAAGTTTCCTCTTCTGTTCCAATTTTGTTTAATGCTTGTTGATGGAGTCCCAATCTCTGATTTGGGAGTATCATTTTCGTTAATTACTCAGAGTTTTGGATCTGGATATTCTTTGAATCTTTGTGGAATATTCTCTGATTGACTTTGCTAACTTTGATTTTTGTGTTTGTAGGTGTGGAAAGCAAGCACGTTGTTGGGCTAGTGAACGAACAACCCAAAGCAGATACGGAAGGGGAGCGGACATGCTTGTCGTGGCCATTCAACGGGGACTGAACGATCTTTTAGAGATGTCACTCGAGGATCAAACTGGGACTGATTATTGCTGCTGGTATCGTTGCTCTTGAACTAAATGTCTAGCTGATTGTATAGGAATGGAAGAGGGAACAACACGTGTTCCTGCATATCAGTTAGGTAAAGCAGTCTTGGTTCTCCAGCGCTTCCATTATTTATCACTCTTAAGATGCGTTGCTGAAGAATTTGTCCTTTTTGTTTCAGTTTCTGAATCCAAGGAAGAGTATCAGCTTGAAAAATGACTTTGGAGTATTTTAACATTGCTTTGGGTTACACTTAATCTTTCTGCGTCAGAGACAATGACTTCATCTTGGAGCTTAAGGCGTTGGGGAAGATCCTTAAACCTTGAACATGTTGTGGCCACTGACATTGGATAGCATTCGATTTATACCTTCATGTAAAGGGGATATAACCGGTATGCTCCCGCAATCTTTGCCTCTGAACTTCATTTTAAGGGAAAACTTGTCGAGTAACTCTTGATCTATGTTTTGTAGGTGGGCTCGTGTGGTTGGTAACTCTGTACTCAGAAGAAAAAGTGTTTTGTGAATCCTGCATCTGCTTTAATGTTCACCTGTTCTTCTTTTATTGAGCCTTGATGTCACGAATGCAAACTTCTGACCATTCCCTCTTGTTCCATGTATTGGTGATGGGGTGGCAATTTGGAGGCAGACACTTGATGTTGTTGATCTTCTAGTGTTCAAAAGTATCTCTATAGTGCGCCTGTTACCACATGGTTGGTTCTTCCTACATTCCCATCTCCTTCTTTAAATTGTTTGTATGGTCTTAACACTGTTCTGTCTCGTTTTCATGTGTTTTGTGCCTGGAGAACTGTTGCGGGATTGTCTCATGGAGGATGGAGAGTTTCCATTTTCGGCGTTGCAACTTAAGGTGGCATCCATATCGAGGCGTTGTCTGAAAACAACCCAAATGAGGCGGGCTCAGAATACTTGCAGCAACTAGTGCTCTTCTATGCGTCAAGCTGCCGACGTCCATGAGGTTCGTGCTTCCTCTTTATCAGTTATGACACACCTCTTTAACATTTAGATTCTTCTCCTAAATTTCTTTGATGCTCCCTCGGGACGTTCATCTTGAGTTATGAAAATTGACTTTGAAAATGTTGTCGTGATAGGTCTGCGGTGGTTTTTGTAAACCTTTGGCACAGGTGAAGATGTGGCCTCTATGAATTCTTGCTGTGAAGATCTTCACTCATTTCAAATTAAGCAGCAGAATAACGCTCTCGAGTGGAATTTAAACTAAAGAAGGTAAACTTAATGAAACTCCTACACCAATGATTTGCATTTATGTTTACAAGAAAATCTTTAATGTGATGATTGGTAGCAGTGTGCTCATTGTTATGGAACCCAAATCCTTCAAATGTAATCTCAACTGAATTTTGGTCATTGACTTCTGCAAATGAAGCAATAACTATTGGAAAAGAGTCATTATCCGAGTGAACATCCTGGGATTTTACAACAACAACAACAACAATAGGCTTTTGAAGACAAGGAACCTGAGAGTCTTCTTTTATGTTATTATCATATGCCAATGAAGATCCTGGGACGATTATACAATTCGCTCAACCTAATCGATTCAAACTTTGGAATTCTATCATGGGTTGCTTTCGAGTTAATAATCTGGTCGCATTCCTTATCCACTAGGCTTTTCGGGATGAAAAGCTAATTGGTCATATGCAGGAAGCTGACAGTCTTTGATCCTACTTGTCATTGATTCTAGTACGGACTTTTCAGGAGACCCTTTAGAAAATAAGCTCGTCACATGAACTGGCTGAGAATTATTCATATCAGAGATATTTCTTTGTCCAGTCCAGATTTTCTACAACGCTAGGATTTAGAGTTTTGGGGTGTTGCTTTCCTTAATGCCTTCCATCATTGTGAGGATGGTTTTTGTTCGATTCTATAAGTTTTGTGTTTAGGAGGAGGTTAACAACATACTTGTACTCATGATCCTTGGAATTTAAATATGAGCAAGATATTACAACTTGGACTCTTTATGAATTTAATCATAGTTTGAACTTGAATATTGATCTTTGAAACCGTTTTATTGGATTATTTTGAGTTTCAATCCGACTTGTAAAATTTGAATTTCAAAGAGCCTGATAATTCAGTTTCCTTCTAGTCATGCATCCCCTTTGATTTTGTTTATAAACCCTACTTGAAAGATGTTGAGAAAATACGGGAATCTCAAGTTTGGATGTTCTATGAAAAACTCATGAACCACTTCAATATACATTGATTGCAAGCTATTACTCCCAGATATTTCCACTGAAACTTCTGATGAATTTTGAGGAAAATGACCAGTAGAAAACCCTAGGATCCTTGAATCAAAATGCTTATACCTTGAAATGCTTGACTTTAAGAATTAGTGTTGTCTATGCTTAAATTCGCTATACCTGCACACACTTGTTATTCATGATAAACAGATGGCGAAATATAAAAAGTAAAAAAAAACACACAAAGGGGGTGGGATCTTTAGGTCAAAAATTAGGGTGCAACACTTAGAATTTGAGTTTGAGGAATATGATGGTGTTGATGATGAGAGCTTCCTTCCTCCTTCAATGGTAGTTCTTAGTGCTACTTCTTCAATGATCTACCAATTACTCACACATGCAAGAACTTGAAGAAAAGTGGTTCATAATTCCTCTTTCTTCCTCTTGATCATATCCTTTCCTCCACTTCTACTTCTTGTTAGCCTTCCCAATAAAATGAGATATTACACGTGAGAGGCCAATAAAGAGAACAAGTTAGTAAACTTGTTTGTCTTTTAGTGGATTTGGTTAGAAAATGACTAATTCACCCTTTACTAACTCTTAAATTTTCCAAAGTGTCACTCTTTACCACAATACCAATTTGCGTTTGCTACTTATATCAAATTAGTAACTTTGCCATCTCTTTTCCTTAACTTTATCTCACATGGATCTCTCTACTAACTTCTCATTAATTTACCATTGGGTTGAGATATTAGAGATTAATCTTTCATACTCATGCTTAAAAAACTTGGGGTGTTACATCCTCCCCCATAAATTGAAATTTGTCCTTGAATTTCTTTCGATAAATGAAATGCAATATTCCTTATATTTCCTTCTTTAGATAACCATGCAAATTTTCTTTGATGTGATTCCTCTCCATTGTAGAATCCACTTATATCCTTGCGTTTAAGTGCCTTCTCACTACTGAAAACTCTTAATCCTTACACCATCATGCCCTATTCGATGCGCCACTATGATATACTTGAGGACAGATCCTCCCGGGTCCATAATCCCTTACTTCATCACACTGAGTCTTTATAGCTTAGTAAATCACTACACCTTATTCTGATTGAACACTCATTGCCTCTAATCTTTGCTTAGCTCGTCACCACTTACTCAACACATACCATTGATTTCCCACTTCTAAACTTAGTTCCTTAGGCTACCTCCAAACCAAGAAATTCCTCGTCAACAACTTCCATCTCCAACAACGAAATTTCGTATTTTCTTCTGCACAAAACCCATGTTTCAGGTGATTGTGGTGATTGATTCCAAGTTCATATTTACTGCATGGTGAAAGTTTCCTATTATTATCCCTATTTGGGTCTTGGTTGGAACAACTAACGCTGAACACCACAAGATGATACGATCTCCCAAACAAATAGCCTTGATAGTTAATAACCCCATACTTAGTCTTGACGATGAAGAATGAGCTAATATGGTTAACCCGCATATGCCACCCAATTCACATATATATGCTTACTGAGTGCATAAGGCATATTCATAATATATTAGGAAGATCCATAAGTCCCACATTGGTTGGAGATAGAGCATTAAAATAGTTTATATAGAGTGACACCCCTCACATTACCAACCGGTTTTGTAAGGTTGTGTTAGGCCAAACTCTAATATGGTATCAGAGCCTATCGATCAGACCTTGGGCAGCCCACCGTTTAAATCCATGCACCAAGCCCAAAAAAAGAGCGCTGGGCATGAGGGAGTGTATTAGGAAGATCCTAAAGTCCCACATTGGTTGGAGATAGAGCATTGAAATAGTTTATATAGAGTGGCACCCCTCATCTTACCAACCGGTTTTGTAAGGTTGTGTTAGGCCAAACTCTAATATAATAAGACTACGTCAAGATAATTTTTTAGTTCCCTTCATCATTTCCAAGGGTTATGAGACTCTGTCAAATTCTCGGTATTCAGAAGCGGTTTAATTAGCACATGAAACATCTGATTACACATCAACCATAATGTCTCTTATATACAGGTTCATCAATTGTACTTCTCTAGATTATGGTGGATTGTTCCGAGAATGAGATGAACGAAGCATTTCTTTGATGAGTTTTCCTTTGGAAGATACCTCTACTTAAAATAAAATCTTACGAGTATTCTTTCCATACTTACTGTAGGCTTATTCGATTCTTCTCCACCTGTTGCGTGTTGATGCGGTAAAGCAGCAAACAAAAAATATCAAGTACCCAGTTTTGTCGTCTCCACAGGGATTAGTGCGATATGAACGCCGTTCAACAGCCTCTACATTTCTAAGATTATTGTTCAAAAGTTTTGATTTAAAAGGTTCAAAGAACCACAGATAAAAACAGAAAATATAAAAATAAGACTGAAATATAAACGGAGCCTTGTTGGGATTGGATTTCATCAATTGATAACATATGCATTCTTCTGAACAAATTAAACACAACGCAATCATTCATCTAATATTATCACGTATCACTCACGACAAAGCTTATCTCTAACGCGGCGTCGAGAGAAAAGCCATCATGTCTCATTGGTGATTTCTCACCCAACAATAACACAACACAGAGCATTAAGATCTGATACTCACGCAAATGCTAAGCCTAAAACTATCTCTAGCATTTAGGACCTAACAGGCAATCATCCTAGATCCAGATCTGAAGAGTATATCTCTATCACGGTTCAAATCAAAGATAAATAGGAAAGCAAAGATAACACCCATATAGGATAAACGATTGTTTTGCATAAAATACAATGATCAAAATACATACACACGCTTAACCCTTTTTACATGTATTCATCTAATCCGCCAAATGTCGGTGAACATCGTTCTTCATCACTATTAACACATACCCACACAATATCATATTGATCCTACCCATGCTACCCATGCTACTTAATCAACACAACACCATAGAGGATAAAATGAATATCAACTTCAAAACCCTGTCAAAAGTTTGTTCATTGATAGAAGAAGATCTGAGATCAAAGATGTGAAAAGGTTTTGTCAAGACCCACAAATACATAATCAAAGATAATCAATCAATAGAGAATCCAAACTAGTTCACAAACATAAATTAGATGAAATACATAAGGTATCAAAAGATTACATCCAAACCCCAACAAGAGATCAAGGATCTTACCTCCTCTCTCTTAGGGTTTTATGTTTCTCTCTATAGAAGAAATGAAGAAAGATAAGTTCTGCTATCCAAAATGTTACAAAATGAAGTTATGACCTAAAAAAGCAAGAAAAACACTTAAATACACATTCAGGATCTGTCTTGTTCGCCTAGCGAACAACTAGCGAACCTGCGAACTCTTGGTACTTTCAGCACTGTCCAATTCTGGGCGCGTACGCTGGCCTGCTCGCCTAGCGAACAAGCTAGCGAACACTCGCTGGCACGCTCGCCTAACGAGCAAGCTAACGAACGCTCGCTGGTGTAACACCCCTTTCTAAACCCCGCAATTAATGAAAATAATCAGAGTATGATTAACATGCATTCATTCAAGGGTGTCACACTTAAATTTCAAAACACCTGCCATGTTTATTAACACAACAATAAAAGATCATGTTTTACAATTCTTTTCACTTTGCATGAAACAGCGGATTCAATTCAAACAGATATTTTCATAAAAGGAATATTCGTTTTGATCACATGATTCAACCATAATCGGGCACTAAGGCCAATTTCTCATAGCTTCAATAAATATGAAAACATAACACATTTCTATAAAATGTAACCAAGCGATCCCAGTGTTACATGACCAGAGCATGACTCGACCCAACTTAATTAAATCACTAAACAGCTAGACCGATGGCAACCTCGCACCACAAGCAACTCTACTCTGGATACCTGCACGATGTCATATAGGACATCATTCCAGCAGAAGGGTGAGAAATATTATCATAAAATCAATGCATATAATTATGTGCATAAACATTCATAAAATACATAAATGCCACATTTCTCACCACTTTACATAATCACTTCTCACATGCTTCCCCATTTATATATTTATATAACGAACATGATTAACTATCGAACATGTTATCATGCACATATCCATGGTTCTTATTATTCCACATTTTCATACACATAAGCACGTTGTATACATCAATTACATGGTCATAACTTATCCAAAACATTATAGTCATGCACATAGCATACTTTCATACAACATTTCCAATTATGCAAGTCATGTACATACACGTAAGCACAACTCTAATCAACAATCCTATCTATGTCATATGGCTCACGTAAAGCCCATCAATTCCACCAATTCCCCGTTCGGGATTGTGGGTATATCACTCATACCCCACCAGGAACAACACATAGTCATTCTACCCCGGTGATCACTCTGCTGGGAACGACATCTTGTCATTCCACCCCAGTATACATGAGCCTTACACGCATTCATTATTTCAATATCATCAACATGAATCACTAAGCAATGCACATATATATACATAATATATTTTCATGCATTCTTCACTTACAATTGCACATAAACAACACTGCATTACAACATTTATCAAGCAATGCATACAATATGTTTATTTCAACCCCGATTCACATAAACGTCAACATATACATATAGCCACACATATACATATATCATTTAGCATATTCAACCATGCCATTCATCATAATTCATATCAGCCCACATAAACATACACATATTATGTTTATTTTCCATGCTCCACGGCAATAATGATAAATGCAACTCATAGAGACCGACTCACGACTCCATGCAGATGCAAATGCGGTACCGACTCATTTCAACAGATTCTCTAAGGAATCGAGTATTCAGCAGATCCTCCACGGGATCAAGTACTCAGCAGATTCTCCACGGAATCAAATATTCATCAGATTCTCCACGGAATCGAATATTCAGCAGATCCTCCACGGGATCAAGTACTCAGCAGATTCTCCACGGAATCAAATACTCTAGCCAATCCTCCACGGGATTACATGTTATGACCGATTCTCCGAGGAATCACACAATGCAACCGATTCTCCAAGGAATCACACAATGCAACCGATTCTCCAAGGAATCTAATATAACCATCATACGAGGTTCTGCAAATCCTCCGAGGGATCAATCAACACAAAAATGCATACTATGTTCACAAACATACTCATTGCATTTATCACATACATCGCATATATCTATCATGCATTCACATTATGCACCATTCCACACATGGTTTACACACATATCAGCCTATCAATGCGTTTCTATTCAATTCGAGCAAATACACAAGATTATCAAATATTCAAGATTCACCATTTACTCTACAATCTAGGATTCACGCCTTTCGGCCACCCACAGCACGACATGTCAAAATAGTTCACACATCAATCATTCATGTAGGCATTAATCATAATTGAATCAACCAAACATCATGCTATGAACAAACAGCAAAACAAAATAACACTGCCAGGTTCGCCAACCTTCGCCTGGCGAAGCCACGCAGCGAATGCTCGCTGGCCTTCGCCTGGCGAACTTCCCAGCGAAGTCCACTGGGAGTAATTCTGGAATTACTCGCTGAGACTCGCTACACACTCGCCTGGCGAACCTTCGCCTACTCACTTCGCCTGGCGAACTTGCCAGCGAATACAGGGTATTAGCTTCTGACTTGCTTCGCCACAGCTCGCTGGGCTTCGCCTGGCGAAGCTTCGCTGCCATTCGCCTGGCGAACTTGCGAAGACAGAACTTCCATGGCTACCTCAAAGCCCAAACTCCACACAACCAACCGATTAAAAGCCAACTCGCTCCAGAAAGTTCAACACCACGATACCCGACTTAAATATGACATCTATACTCGACTCTATCCGATTAAAACATCATTTTACCGATTAAATCATTTTCGACCTAGAATTGAAAAGCATAGATTTCACCCGAACCATCCACATAACACATACATAATCATACACATGGATTGGATAATAATGTTTCTCACCCTTACCTTGATTCAATCGAAGCTTTGGGCTGCTCTTGATGATTTCCACACTTTTCTTCTTCTTCTTCTTCTCTTTTCTCCTCCTTTTCCTTCTTTCTCTTTTTCTTTCCTTTTTCTTTCTATTTCTATCCTTTATATTTCTTTTTCTCATTCATTAGTTGTCAAATGACCAAAATGCCCTCCATTCTAAATTTTACTCGAAAATTCTCCGAAACGGTAAAATATCAGAACATACCATATTCACAAATTAATTCCACGAATAACACAAGTATTACTCAAATCCAATGAAATGCTCCACAAAATGCGATAATCAAAATCGGGGCGTTACAACTCTCCCCCACTTTAGAAATTTTCGTCCTCGAAAATATCATCCGACTCAAACAACTTGGAATATGATTCTCGCCTCCCAATCTCGCAAATCTGACTGTTTCTAGTTGATCCTCCCAAACACCTTTACCAAGACAATCCCTTTGCCTCACAGTTGCTTCTTGTTCACCACTCTGAACCAGCAATGCCTTAGCAGTCAAATACTTTCTCACTCATACACCATCCATCTGGATCGATGCAACTCCTCAGCTTAGACTCATGAACACATCATGCAATTTTCCCAAGGTGACAACGGTACAACAATCTAACATGCTATCTTTCCACGCTCCCGCTGCACCACTCTGGTACAAATTCGATAAGACACAGTGTGCTTCCGAGACCTCAAGCTCGACCAACACCAATTACCATCGTAACTCTCCAAAACACATCTTCCCGGGGGCTTCTTTCAATCTTTTCAGTCGCCTCTCGCACAATCTCATGTCCGATTACCACACTCTTGCCAGATACACATCAACACAAAAGAGTCATACATCTCATTCCGATTCATTTTGATCCGACACACAAGTTATCAACAAGTCCTCTACGTACTAGACAGTTCCCGTGTCTGCCCATCCACCTACGGATGCTAGATAAGGTTCAATTTCAGTACGGCACCCAAAACGTCTGCAAACTTTTCCAAATCTCAATGATGAATTCAGATACCTTATCTGACACAATGTTAGACGGTATCACATACTATTCCGAAATACGCAACAGTTGCATCAGGCTAACATTCCCCGATGTTCACACTTCGACGTTCAACAAGTCTAATCCGCCTATACGACCGCGACCACTTCTCCCTCCATCTGTGGCCACCAAAACAACTTCTCCCAATTCAGTTACGTCTTCATGGTAGTTGAATGGATATTCCATTTATCTCAATACCCTCTTTCCAAAGTACTCTTATCCAAACCACACAATATGAGCACATAAACTCTACCGCAACATCTCGTGTCATCATTCCCATAAATCCGAAATTCAGCTTGTCGACTTTAACTCATTGAACTCAATCAATCTATCAACTCCAATTAGAATTTCAACCTCTTTGAATCTCATCGAGAGTACTAATCATCAGTCTCATCATGCAAGGCTCAACTCCAAACGAAGTTTCTATCATTTCCTCTACATCATATTCAATTTTCTCAAACAAAATAAATACCTTAAGCTCTTAAGATCGTTAACCATCTCAAATCTCAACTAACAATTGAGGTCTCCCTAACTACGGTACAAACACACAACAACAACCAACTCTAAGTCACTTGTCAGAAAATACCTCTTTGCACTTTTAATTGCCTTAAAGCATATCCAAAACTTGCCGACGTTGCATTAAACATATTTCCCAATCATATCACCAAAGCATCACAAAACACAATGAACAGTTCTGTCGGACTCGGCAAAACCAACACACAAGCTGTTGACAGCTTCACCAAAACTCTTTAAACTTTCTTCACTGTAGTACATCACCGCTTCTTCTCTAACACTGATAACTCAAATTCCCAATATACCACATGACCCCCTATAATCTTCTAATACACCAAAACATCGTTGGTTACACAACCACCGACTCACTCATCTGAGTATGGAAAATCTTATGTCACACAGACATTCACTTCGTAAGTCATGGCGGAAATACGAACTGCACCCTCTACAACATCCAACATATTCCATTAATGAATAACTTAATTCCACGTCACTACTTTCTCATCATATAGAGCACTGCAATGATTCCCAACGCTTCTAACCTCGCGTCATTCTGAATTACGGTTCTCCCGTCACTACAAAATCACGAAAACAACATCCTCCACTTAGAAGGTTATTCCATACATCTTCAACTTCTTGAAATTGTTAAAGGTCTAACCATATCAATCTTGTATCCCATATCTTATTCCTTTTGATAATTACCAAAAGTCACCATCTACTCTTATATACTTGACCTCACAGTCTGTTGCCGTAGCACCCACACCAAACGCGAGTCTCAACTACTTAATCAATTTAATTCTTTGACTATCCAAACACACATATGACATGGAGCTCTCAATATCAGACCAGTCCTCATCAAATAAGTCATTCCCCATTTTATTCCACATCCTAGCTCTGTATCACTTATCTTGTCAGGATAACTTTCAGACATTCATAACAAAACGGCAAACTGCCAACCCCTTACTTTCATTAGTGCTCAAAATCCTCATCAAAGTTTAACACTCTAACATTGTCCTGCGTCGACTTCTCAGAACACTCCTTAAGAATTTGGCTTCACTCTGAACAATTCACCACACACACCACCTAAGCTCGCAAGACACGTTTATTCCATCCAACACAACTTCCCAACTACTATCAACAAGAGATTAAGGGTGATCAGTTCCTCAATTTGTCAATAGATAGCCGAAAATCATGGTGGAGTATAAACCCGTCTTTACCAAACTATAATAGTGTTTCAAACCACGCACTGAGCTACAACTCTGCACTTGCAGCATCCTGGAGAATCACCAGCTCCTCCCCCACTTCGATCATTCCCACTTCTACAGACAAGGTTAACAACGGACATGTATCGACAGTGTTTTCACACACATGTCGCATACAATGGAACAACCAATCAACACAACTTGGCCGGACGGACCGACCTGCTTTGATACCACTAATGTAACACCCCTTTCTAAACCCCGCAATTAATGAAAATAATCAGAGTATGATTAACATGCATTCATTCAAGGGTGTCACACTTAAATTTCAAAACACCTGCCATGTTTATTAACACAACAATAAAAGATCATGTTTTACAATTCTTTTCACTTTGCATGAAACAGCGGATTCAATTCAAACAGATATTTTCATAAAAGGAATATTCGTTTTGATCACATGATTCAACCATAATCGGGCACTAAGGCCAATTTCTCATAGCTTCAATAAATATGAAAACATAACACATTTCTATAAAATGTAACCAAGCGATCCCAGTGTTACATGACCAGAGCATGACTCGACCCAACTTAATTAAATCACTAAACAGCTAGACCGATGGCAACCTCGCACCACAAGCAACTCTACTCTGGATACCTGCACGATGTCATATAGGACATCATTCCAGCAGAAGGGTGAGAAATATTATCATAAAATCAATGCATATAATTATGTGCATAAACATTCATAAAATACATAAATGCCACATTTCTCACCACTTTACATAATCACTTCTCACATGCTTCCCCATTTATATATTTATATAACGAACATGATTAACTATCGAACATGTTATCATGCACATATCCATGGTTCTTATTATTCCACATTTTCATACACATAAGCACGTTGTATACATCAATTACATGGTCATAACTTATCCAAAACATTATAGTCATGCACATAGCATACTTTCATACAACATTTCCAATTATGCAAGTCATGTACATACACGTAAGCACAACTCTAATCAACAATCCTATCTATGTCATATGGCTCACGTAAAGCCCATCAATTCCACCAATTCCCCGTTCGGGATTGTGGGTATATCACTCATACCCCACCAGGAACAACACATAGTCATTCTACCCCGGTGATCACTCTGCTGGGAACGACATCTTGTCATTCCACCCCAGTATACATGAGCCTTACACGCATTCATTATTTCAATATCATCAACATGAATCACTAAGCAATGCACATATATATACATAATATATTTTCATGCATTCTTCACTTACAATTGCACATAAACAACACTGCATTACAACATTTATCAAGCAATGCATACAATATGTTTATTTCAACCCCGATTCACATAAACGTCAACATATACATATAGCCACACATATACATATATCATTTAGCATATTCAACCATGCCATTCATCATAATTCATATCAGCCCACATAAACATACACATATTATGTTTATTTTCCATGCTCCACGGCAATAATGATAAATGCAACTCATAGAGACCGACTCACGACTCCATGCAGATGCAAATGCGGTACCGACTCATTTCAACAGATTCTCTAAGGAATCGAGTATTCAGCAGATCCTCCACGGGATCAAGTACTCAGCAGATTCTCCACGGAATCAAATATTCATCAGATTCTCCACGGAATCGAATATTCAGCAGATCCTCCACGGGATCAAGTACTCAGCAGATTCTCCACGGAATCAAATACTCTAGCCAATCCTCCACAGGATTACATGTTATGACCGATTCTCCGAGGAATCACACAATGCAACCGATTCTCCAAGGAATCACACAATGCAACCGATTCTCCAAGGAATCTAATATAACCATCATACGAGGTTCTGCAAATCCTCCGAGGGATCAATCAACACAAAAATGCATACTATGTTCACAAACATACTCATTGCATTTATCACATACATCGCATATATCTATCATGCATTCACATTATGCACCATTCCACACATGGTTTACACACATATCAGCCTATCAATGCGTTTCTATTCAATTCGAGCAAATACACAAGATTATCAAATATTCAAGATTCACCATTTACTCTACAATCTAGGATTCACGCCTTTCGGCCACCCACAGCACGACATGTCAAAATAGTTCACACATCAATCATTCATGTAGGCATTAATCATAATTGAATCAACCAAACATCATGCTATGAACAAACAGCAAAACAAAATAACACTGCCAGGTTCGCCAACCTTCGCCTGGCGAAGCCACGCAGCGAATGCTCGCTGACCTTCGCCTGGCGAACTTCCCAGCGAAGTCCACTGGGAGTAATTCTGGAATTACTCGCTGAGGCTCGCTACGCACTCGCCTGGCGAACCTTCGCCTACTCACTTCGCCTGGCGAACTTGCCAGCGAATACAGGGTATTAGCTTCTGACTTGCTTCGCCACAGCTCGCTGGGCTTCGCCTGGCGAAGCTTCGCTGCCATTCGCCTGGCGAACTTGCGAAGACAGAACTTCCATGGCTACCTCAAAGCCCAAACTCCACACAACCAACCGATTAAAAGCCAACTCGCTCCAGAAAGTTCAACACCACGATACCCGACTTAAATATGACATCTATACTCGACTCTATCCGATTAAAACATCATTTTACCGATTAAATCATTTTCGACCTAGAATTGAAAAGCATAGATTTCACCCGAACCATCCACATAACACATACATAATCATACACATGGATTGGATAATAATGTTTCTCACCCTTACCTTGATTCAATCGAAGCTTTGGGCTGCTCTTGATGATTTCCACACTTTTCTTCTTCTTCTTCTTCTCTTTTCTCCTCCTTTTCCTTCTTTCTCTTTTTCTTTCCTTTTTCTTTCTATTTCTATCCTTTATATTTCTTTTTCTCATTCATTAGTTGTCAAATGACCAAAATGCCCTCCATTCTAAATTTTACTCGAAAATTCTCCGAAACGGTAAAATATCAGAACATACCATATTCACAAATTAATTCCACGAATAACACAAGTATTACTCAAATCCAATAAAATGCTCCACAAAATGCGATAATCAAAATCGGGGCGTTACAACTGGCACGTTCGGTACCAGCTCTCCTAGCGTGCATGGCAATATTTTGGTAGTTTTGAATGTTGTTTTGGTTTCCTTGCCCATTTCTTGTATCTTACTTTTCACTTGTTTTGTGCCTAATTCCTGTACAATAACACACAAATCAAAAGTACCAAGAGATTTTCTCATCATGTTGCAAATCAACCAAAACAAGAGTGGTTTTCAACACTTAATTGACAAAAATAAGTGAAAGATGCCATCATTTGATAGATCAAATAAGTGAATTTTGGCGTCTAACAACTCGCCCCAACAAGCTTTTTGCTTGTCCTCAAGCAAAGTATGCCTCTCATTTCGCAACAAGAGGATTTGCTCAAGTTTAAGATTCACCCAAGAATGGATAAAATTGGCTCAAACACAAATGGTGCAAACAAGCCATGGTTTCAAATGTTTAGAATCAAACAATGCACAAGAACTAAATTCTTAAAGCAAATATTAAGCCATTTATCAATCAACAACTATATTTTTCATGAATGAATCACTCTATCTCTCCTCTTCAAATAAGGATTGAAGAAATTACGTGTTTGCAACCGCGGGGACAATTTCACTCAACTAACAAACAATGCCAATATTAATTCAATTCATACAATATCTACAAATCAAAAGCAAAAATATGGAAGCTAGAAGATCACTAAGGTCTTTAAGGTTGTAGCTTGGTCGGGTTTACAAACAACGGACATTTCTAAGGACATTGAAACGAAATTGCCGATGCAAAAGAGACATTCACCGAACACGTTATTTACACACCTCAACTTCATTCCATTTGTTTCTTAGTTGCAAACCTTCACAAACCTTATTTCACAACTTATTCTTTCACTATTTTTCTTTTCCAAGCAAACATTCTTTTTCTTTTCTTCTCTTTTTTTTTCTTTTTTCTTTCTTTTTTCATATTCACACAATTTTTTTGGTGCTTGCTTGAATTTTTCAAAAGTTGTAGCAACCCACTATCTTCCTTTTTCATTCGCCCTAACTTAACTTTTACTTAACCCTAAAGTGAATGCTCTTAGCTTTTTATGGCAAAGAAGACAATTAAAACAAATTCAAGGGTTCAAGAAAAATTTTAGAATCTCTCAAAATTAAGAATGAGATTCACATTGTTTAGGCTCAAAGGGGTTAACAAATTCTCTCTACTCACGAGTAAGTTGCATTTGGACATAGTTGTGCTCAATAAAAACAAGTGCCTTGATCATTTCTAATGCTTCCAAAAATTCACAATAATAACAAGATAAAGCATGAATCATACGAATCAACAAAGTTTATCAGAAATCCAGCATTTAGTAAACAATGGAAGCTTTGTCACAAATTGTGGTTTTTGGTCCTAAGTGAAACAATCATTCAAACGAGTTGCCAAAAGAACAAATTTCATTTGCAAAAAGACTTAAGTTCTTAAGTATTCTAAAATTCTAAACAAAGGAAACCATGTACCTTGAAAACATTCACTTGTTTCATACTATTATCGCCATCCAAACTCGGTCGAAGTTTCATTGAATACATTTATACCGATAGCAACCACTCTAGAAAGAGTTTTCGTCATTCCTGAACACACTAGAAAAAACATAAAGAGAAAAAAATATATACAAAATATACAAAGCTTAAAAACATAGAACCGTTGCAATGCACTTCAAAATCTCAACATCAATTCCCGGCAACAGCGTCATTTTGTTGATGCGGTAAAGCAACAAGCAAAAAATATTAAGTACCCAGTTTTGTCGTCTCCATAGGGATTAATGCGATATGAACACCGTTCAACGGCCTCTACATTTCTAAGATTATTGTTCAAAAGTTTTGATTTAAAAGGTTCAAAGAACCATAGATAAAAACAAAAAATATAAAAATAAGACTGAAATATAAACGGAGCCTTGTTGGGATTGGATTTCATCAATTGATAACATATGCATTCTTCTGAACAAATTAAACACAACGCAATCATTCATCTAATATTATCACGTATCACTCACGACAAAGCTTATCTCTAACGCGGCGTCGAGAGAAAAGCCATCATGTCTCATTGGTGATTTCTCACCCAACAATAACACAACACAGAGCATTAAGATCTGATACTCACGCAAATGCTAAGCCTAAAACTATCTCTAGCATTTAGGACCTAACATGCAATCATCCTAGATCCAGATCTGAAGAGTATATCTCTACCACGGTTCAAATCAAAGATAAACAGGAAAGAAAAGATAACACCCATATAGGATAAACGATTGTTTTGCATAAAATACAATGATCAAAATACATACACACGCTTAACCCTTTTTACATGTATTCATCTAATCCGCCAAATGTCGGTGAACATCGTTCTTCATCACTATTAACACATACCCACACAATATCATATTGATCCTACCCATGCTACCCATGCTACTTAATCAACACAACACCATAGAGGATAAAATGAATATAAACTTCAAAACCCTGTCAAAAGTTTGTTCATTGATAGAAGAAGATCTAAGATCAAAGATGTGAAAAGGTTTTGTCAAGACCCACAAATACATAATCAAAGATAATCAATCAATAGAGAATCCAAACTAGTTCACAAACATAAATTAGATGAAATACATAAGGTATCAAAAGATTACATCCAAACCCCAACAAGAGATCAAGGATCTTACCTCCTCTCTCTTAGGGTTTTATGTTTCTCTCTCTAGAAGAAATGAAGAAAGATAAGTTAGGCTATCCAAAATGTTACAAAATGAAGTTATGACCTAAAAAAGAAAGAAAAACACTTAAATACACATTCAGGATCTGTCTTGTTCGTCTAGCGAACAGCTAGCGAACCTGCGAACTTTTGGTACTTTCAGCACTGTCCAATTCTGGGTGCGTATGTAGGCCTGGTCACCTAGCAAGCAAGCTAGCGAACACTCTCTGGCACGCTCGCCTAGCGAGCAAGCTAGCGAACGCTCGCTGGCACGTTCGGTACCAGCTCGCCTAGCGAGCATGACATCATTTTGGTAGTTTTGCATGTTGTTTTGGTTTCCTTCCCATTTCTTGTGTCTTACTTTTCACTTGTTTTGTGCCTAATTCCTGCACAATAACACACAAATCAAAGGTCCCAAGAGATTTTCTCATCATGTTGCAAATCAACCAAAACAAGAGTGGTTTTCAACACTTAATTGACAAAAATAAGTGAAAGATGCCATTATTTGATAGATCAAATAAGTGAATTTTGGCGTCTAACAACTCACCCCAACTAGCTTTTTGCTTGTCCTCAAGCAAAGTATGCCTCTCATTTCGCAACAAGAGGATTTGCTCAAGTTTAAGATTCACCCAAGAATGGATAAAATTGGCTCAAACACAAATGATGCAAATAAGCCATGGATTCAAATGTTTAGAATCAAACAATGTACAAGAACTAAATTCTTAAAGCAAATATAAAGCCATTTATCAATCAACAACTATGTTTTTCATGAATGAATCACTCTATCTCTCCTCTTCGAATAAAGATTGAAGAAATTACGCGTTTGCAACCGCAGGGACAATTTCACTCAACTAACAAACAATGCCAATATTAATTCAATTCATACAATATCTACAAATCAAAAGCAAAAATATGGAAGCAAGAAGATCACTAAGGTCTTTAAGGTTGTAGCTTGGTCGGGTTTACAAACAAGGGACATTTTTAAGGCCATTGAAACGAAATTGCCGATGCAAAAGAGACATTCACCGAACACGTTATTTACACACCTCAACTTCATTCCATTTGTTTCTTAGTTGCAAACCTTCACAAACCTTATTTCACAACTTATTCTTTCACTATTTTTCTTTTCCAAGCAAATATTCTTTTTCTTTTCTTCTCTTTTTTTTTCTTTTTTCTTTGTTTTTTCATATTCACACAATTTTTTTGGTGCTTGCTTGAATTTTTCAAAAGTTGTAGCAACCCACTATCTTCCTTTTTCATTCGCCCCAACTTAACTTTTACTTAACCCTAAAGTGAATGCTCTTAGCTTTTTATGCCAAAGAAGACAATTAAAACAAATTCAAGGGTTCAAGAAAAATTTTAGAATATCTCAAAATTAAGAATGAGATTCACATTGTTTAGGCTCAAAGGGGTTAACAAATTCTCTCTACTCACGGGTAAATTGCATTTGGACATAGTTGTGCTCAATAAAAACAAGTGCCTTGATCATTTCTAATGCTTCCAAAAATTCACAATAATAATAAGATAAAGCATGAATCATACGAATCAACAAAGTTTATCATAAATCTAGCATTTAGTAAACAATGGAAACTTTCTCACAAATTATGGTTTTTGGTCCTAAGTGAAACAATCATTCAAACGAGTTGCCAAAAGAACAAATTTCATTTGCAAAAAGACTTAAGTTCTTAAGCATCCTAAAATTCTAAACAAAGGAAACCATATACCTTGAAAACATTCACTTATTTCATACTATTATCGCCATCCAAACTCGGTCGAAGTTTCATTGAATACTTTTATACCGATAGCAACCACTCTAGAAAGAGTTTTCGTCATTCCTGAACACACTAGAAAAAACATAAAGAGAAACAAATATATACAAAATATACAAAGCTTAAAAACATAGAACCGTTGCAATGCACTTCAAAATCTCAACATCAATTCCCGGCAACAACGCCATTTTGTTGATGCGGTAAAACAACAAGCAAAAAATATTAAGTACCCATTTTTGTCGTCTCCACAGGGATTAATGCGATATGAACGCCGTTCAACGACCTCTACATTTCTATGATTATTGTTCAAAAGTTTTGATTTAAAAGGTTCAAAGAACCATAGATAAAAACAAAAAATATAAAAATAAGACTGAAATATAAATGGAGCCTTGTTGGGATTGGATTTCATCAATTGATAATATATGCATTCTTCTGAACAAATTAAACACAACGCAATCATTCATCTAATATCATCACATATCACTCACGACAAAGCTTATCTCTAACGCGGCGTCGAGAGAAAAACCATGTTGTCTCATTGGTGATTTCTCACCCAACAAAAACACAACACAAAGCATTAAGATCTGATACTCACGCAAATGCTAAGCCTAAAACTATCTCTAGCATTTAGGACCTAACAGGCAATCCTCCTAGATCCATATCTGAAGAGTATATCTCTATCACGGTTCAAATCAAAGATAAACAGGAAAGCAAAGATAACACCCATATAGGATAAACGATTGTTTTGCATAAAATACAATGATCAAAATACGTACACACGCTTAACCCTTTTTACATGTATTCATCTAATCTGCCAAATGTCGGTGAACATCGTTCTTCATCACTATTAACACATACCCACACAATATCATATTGATCCTACCCATTCTACCCATGCTACTTAATCAACACAACACCATAGAGGTTAAAATGAATATCAACTTCAAAACCCTGTCAAAAGTTTGTTCATTGATAGAAGAAGATCTGAGATCAAAGATGTGAAAAGGTTTTGTCAAGACCCACAAATACATAATCAATCAATAGAGAATCTAAACTAGTTCACAAACATAAATTAGATGAAATACATAAGGTATCAAAAGATTACATCAAAACCCCAACAAGAGATCAAGGATCTTACCTCCTCCCTCTTAGGGTTTTATGTTTCTCTCTCTAGAAGAAATGAAGAAAGATAAGTTCTGCTATCCAAAATGTTACAAAATGAAGTTATGACCTAAAAAAGAAAAAAAACACTTAAATACACATTCAGGATCTGTCTTGTTCGCCTAGCGAACAACTAGCGAACCTGCGGACTTTTGGTACTTTCGGCACTGTCCAATTCTGGGCGCGTACGCTGGCCTGCTCGCCTAGCGAGCAAGCTAGAGAACACTCGCTGGCACGCTCACCTAGCGAGCAAGCTAGCGAACACTCGCTGGCACGTTCGGTACCAGCTCGCCTAGCGAGTATGACAACATTTTGGTAGTTTTGCATGTTGTCTTGGTTTCCTTGCCCATTTTTTGTGTCTTACTTTTCACTTGTTTTGTGCCTAATTCCTGCACAATAACACACAAATCAAAGGTACCAAGAGATTTTCTCATCATGTTGCAAATCAACCAAAACAAGAGTGGTTTTCAACACTTAATTGACGAAAATGAGTGAAAGATGCCATCATTTGATAGATCAAATAAATGAATTTTGGCGTCTAACATTGCGTGACTCTGATTTCAATTGGCCAGACTTTGTTGAAATCCTATGAGTGATATTTATCTTAACCATCCACTTCACTTTGTTACTTTATCACACTTAATACCTAAAAATAGCAATAACTTCTCATTTGCGTTCATCCAATACAATGCACACTTGAGTCTTAAACACATTAGTCGATGATCACTTCTCTAGGTTGGATAATCTCTTGAGATCTGGTTACCAATGATTCCATCAGACTAGGTTGGATTCATTCGAATACAATATTGGTTCCATGCTTTGGGTTTCAGACCTTTGAAGTTAGATATTCCTTGAGGAGGAATTTGTTTTATTCCACTGTCTCATATCTCATACATCCGTTGCAGTAGCCCTGCCAAACTCTTCCATAGGTCCTTGTGGCATTTTCCTTAATGATTGATGATCGGTGATAGAGTATATGAAGTATATCTTGGATTGGTTTAACATGAGATTTTTAGTGGGAGTATCTAGAGACTCTCGGGAAAAGAAGCATGTATTAGTCTTAGAAAGGCCAAATGCACCATGTTTTGAAGTGTCAGTGTTTGAGACATGAAGGGAAAGTCGTTGCATTGTGATTGCGTTCAAGATGTTACCAGTGCTACATGCAGAGAGATTGGTATAGTGGCAAACTCAAGAGCAGGAAGTACTGGACGACTGTGGGTATTGTAACACCCAACTTTTAATTTGAGCATTTTATTTTATCGGTGTTATTCATCAATTATGTCTGATTTGGATGTTTTCCAGAGTACAAAGGTACTTTGATAACTTACTAATTATCGGAATTATGGTATTTGAGAGCATATAATTAAAATAATATTATTTGGATTGTTGCAGATAATTAAGCATATTAATTATTTGATAATAAGATGAAATAACAAAAATTATATAATCTTGATTAAATAATTTATTTAAGTTGAATATTTATTTAGTTTAATATTTATTTTATTTTAAATAATAATTTAATTGAATAAATGGGAGAACGAGTCATTTTTGTGAATAGAGAAGAGTATGAGGTGAGAGGAGAGAGGTTTGGATTAAATTGGATAAAAAATGTGATTTTGAGAAATAAAACCCATATAAATTCTAAAATGTGGAGAGAAGTTAGGTTTTAGAATTTAATGGCATACGTGAAAAAAAGGCGGAAGGAACACAAAGGTTTTGGGAAGAAGAATGGAGTTTGAGAAAAGGAGTTATACTTGAGTTGTTGGAATCATCATCCTTGCTGCAAATCTAAGGTAGGGGGATTATCTACTCACGTGTAATTTTAGGTATGTAGGATATTGAGAGTTTCTTACCCTCCTATCAACGGCTTAAGGGTAATATAAGTTTTCCATATTTATCTCTTATGCTTATGATCTATTTGAGAATGATATGTGTTGCTCTAAAATCCTAATAAGGGTTTTGGGATAAATCTCCTAAAGTCTCAATAACCTATTTTTTATGTAATTGTTGTAACCCAAAATTTGACCTTCCCTTTTTCTCTAGCATACGCATTCACACTTTTTCTCTGTGGTTTTTGTTGCAGGAATATTCAGGTGTTCCAAACCCGACTAATCATATCCTCACAAAGATATCACATTATTATTACAAGTATAAAATAAGGGTTTCTATGCCTATTCATCAAAGTAAAAGGTCGAAAATCGGAGTCGTAGCCACAACACCATTTTTCAGGCAAATTGGGCAAAATTTGGCCTGGTTAATCGGTTAACCATTTTCTAGTGCAAATTAGTTAATCGATTAACCCTTGTAAAAAATGCAGATTCTGCTGCATTTTCAAGACAACAACTTGCACTCTACTATTTTGGGGTATACTTGATTCTAGCATTGTGTGGAACATTATAGATATCTCTAGGCATTTCAAGACTTTTCTAAACACTTTAAGGCATTTACTCTAATACATCAATTTGAATGGAAACTACCATGTAACTTCATTTGCAAGCATGAGAACCCTTTGATTTAAACTTGTATTGGAATTGCTACCGAGTCAACTACCTAACTATTTGAGTTAACTTCCAACTCAGTGAGTTGAGTCCAACTAACTCCAAGACTAGTTCCAAAGCTAGTTCCAAAGCTCATTCCAAACCTAACAACTCTAAACCTCTTTTCTTTATAAACAAAGCTCCACCATTTCACAAGGGACCCTTATCATTTTCTCACCCTCAATCATTTTCTCAATTTCTACATTCTTCACTCTCAATTCTCTCAGAATCTCTCAGAACTTTCTGCAACTTTTACTCACATTCATCTTCATTTTCTTCCCAAACCACACTATAGCTCAAACTCACCATTGAAGAGTAGTAACTTCTACATTGGAAGTGATTTTCTCTTGAGCTTAACCATCATCATCTTGCAATTCTACTTGTTTTTCTGGAGTTTTATTGACTTTTGATTCATATCAAGTGATTACTCTAAGCCTTTTCGGTGCAAATTCATATTTCGAGATTTCGTCGCATTTTGCTCGATTTTGCTACAATTCGGTTGCAAATTCTAATTTCGACGGTTTTCTTTGATTATCTTCATCACAATTCATTTGCAACAACATCCAAGGTAAATCTCAGCCTTTTAGGTTGGTTATCCTTTTCTCTTTTTACTATTTCAATAGTTTTCGTATCGTTTGTTATGTAGTTGCGATGATTTATTGTGTGTGAATTGATTATGCCATTACTTGATCCTTGATCTTGATGAGTTAATTGATTCTATTGGTGATTATTTGTTGTTTTTGGACTTTATTTTCGTGCATAAATGTTTGCCCTAGCATGTGAGTGATTGCACAAACCATAAGTGGCCAAAAGCGGTTTTGAAAAATCAATTTTCAGCCACTGCTTCAGTGTTAATCGATTAACACTTTTGCACTGGCAAAGTGTTAATCGATTAACACTGTATTTTTTAGATAAAATCTGCCTTTTTTAAAGGGTTAATTGATTAACAGTTTTGCACTGACAAAGTGTTAATCGATTAACACTGTTCCAGAATGCCATTTTTGTGCATATTTCAAGTATCTTTGACATTCTTTTCTCATTCAACTCCCATGGATTGTTATGATTGATTTTTATGGATGTTTTATGAGTCATTTAACTTCTGTTTGAAGCATGCTTGTAAACTTTCCGATGCTCGATTTTATCGATTACGCATTTGTTCACATTTTTGGCATTGTATGATCATGTACATTCTTACATTCTTTGATCACATGTTATTTGATTTGTGATGCATACTAAATGATTTTGGTACTGTTTTTCACGTCCATTCATGTATGCATTAAGATTGTTCCTCTTATGAATAAGCTTAATCTTGTATAATCAATAATTCCCCCTTTTCCTTTAATAATTTTTCATCCCTTTGGGGCCATGCATATCTTCTACAAGTTTGATCCTGCAAACTCTATTATTGATCTCAACATTGATTATTTCGTTTAGGTTCATAAAATATTTTGTTCTAATGAGAAAGCGAGCCGCATCTATTTTTGACATATTCTCTGTTTCTTCATCACATCATATGAACATACCCACCTTAATTGAGATGAACTTGAATAATTTGTCATGCAAACATGACAAGGTAATAATAGAGCATCCTCGTTAAACGTTCATTGGTGGGAGATAGATCAAAGGCCCAACGCCCAAATCAGCAAAATATTTTTGAAGGAGTTCAAGATTAAGAAATGGAATGTGTACTTGAAACTGGTGAGTGAGAATATAGGGTGAATGGTTAAAATTGCTTTCGTTTAACCCAATGCGTTATAGTGCATTATGTGAATCACCATTCAACTAGATCCAATTGTGGGAGATAGATCAAAGATCGGGATCACGTGTTTAGTACAGGGAGGTCCCACATGTTCCCTGCTTGCTGCATGTGCATTATATTCATGTCTATGTGATTGGGCATTTGTACCTAGGCCTTGTGAAAGATCCATAATAGAAATTTTTTACGTCATACCTCTATTTTTATCTCTATACCCCTACATTTTATAAAAAATATCAATTTTACCCTTATATATTTTTAATTATTTAATTATTTTATTTTTAAAATATTTTTTAAATTTTATTTTGCAAATCGGAAGACTTTGCAAAAGAATTCCGGTACACAAAATAAAAGTTAAAAAATATTTTAAAAAATCACTATCGAAACTCTTTTATAAAGTCTTTCGGTACACAAAAATTGATTACCGAAACTCTTTTTCCAAGTCTTCCGATACACAATAAAAGTTAAAATATATTTTAAAAAATGATTACTGGAACTCTTTTGTAAAGTCTTCCGGTACACAAAAATTGACTACCGGAACTCTTTTGCAAAGTTTTCCGATAAACATAAAAAAATTTTAAAAAATAACTATCGGAACTCTTTTGCAAAGTTTTCCGATAAACATAAAAAAGTTTTAAAAAATGACTACTGGAACTCTTTTGCAAAGTTTTCCAAAACTCTTTTGCAAAGTTTTCCGAAACTCTTTTGAAAAGTTTTCTGGTACACAAAAATTAACTAGTGAAACTCTTTTGAAAAATTTTCTGATATACAAAAATTGACTATCGAAACTCTTTTTTAAAGTTTTAATTTTCGGTGCGCAAAAAAAAGTTAAAAAATAACTACCAAATTTTTTTTTAAAAATCTTTCGGTATGCAAAATAAAATTTAAAAAATAATAATAAATTAATTCAATATACAAGGATAAAAATAATATTTTTTATAAAATACAGGAGTATACGAATAAGGGCATGACCTTTAAACAAGACTAATATATGACCTTGTGAAATATCCATAATAGTAAACCTTTAAACAAGACAAAGATATTATCGTTGCATATACAATCTTAAAAGAGATGTAGCGTTATTGGTAGATCTATTTAAAAATTATATATTCAGATAAAAAGTAATTAATAAAAAATGATGGTTATTTAGTTTAGGTTAATTTTATAATTAATTAATTCCATAATATATTTTCTTTAAATTGCATAATTTAAAAAATTATTTATTCTGTCAAAAAATTAACTAAAAATTTGATTGTAAATTAGTTTATATTAATTTTAATATTTTAAATAAATATATTCATTTAATTATTGTTATTAAATAACATTCTAAAATCATTTTTTTTTTCAATCTACTAGTTTAGTCACTTACCTAATTTATTTATATTTAAATATTTTTCTGTAAATATACTCCCTCCATATTTATAATAAAAAATTTACTTATTATAATAAAAGATGGAGTGAATATATAACTGAGACTCTGAGAATGAACTCGATACATTTTTTATTGTGTTCTTGTGATTAGAACTGAGGCATGAGGAATCAAATTTGTGTTTTGACATATTTCATAGTGTCTTTTATTGTTCAACATGGAAATTGTCAAACTGTTAAAGTTGGTGCTGGTTTTGTTCAAAGAAAAGGCACTCATTTTATTCTAAATGGGAAACCACATTATGTAAACGGATTCAATGCCTATTGGTTAATGATGATGGCATCAGATCCATCTACAAGATCCAAAGTCACTTCCACTTTCCAGCAAGCTTCAAAACATGGTTTAAATTTAGGAAGATCATTTGCTTTTAATGATGGAGATATCAAACCCCTTCAAATCTCTCCTGGTTCCTATGACGAAAATGTTTTTAGGGTAATTTATTTATTTTTAAATGAACAAAATTTTTGAAGCGAGTATAAAGAATTACATTATCATTTGACTATGTTATTTACATTATATTCTATTTTACTAATTTGCATGTGTACGTAGGGATTGGATTTTGTGATATCGGAGGCAAGAAAATATGGAGTGAAACTTATGCTGGGCTTTGTGAATAATTGGAAAGATCTTGGAGGCAAAATGAAATACGTCCAATGGGCAAGACAACATGGTCAAAATATCAAAGATGAAGAAGGTTTTTTTATAAACCCTCTTGTTAAACAATACTACAAGAATCACGTTAAGGTTGCTACCATAATTATTTAATTCTATATATCTTAAATAAATTAGCCTTATATAATTAATTAAAAATTGTTGGATGAATTATTGCAGGCTGTGCTAACAAGAAAGAACACCGTAAATGGACTTTTATATAAGAATGATCCAACTATTTTCTCTTGGGAGCTTATGAATGAACCTCGTTTCCCAAATCACTCTATTCAGGTTCTTTTATTTTTATTTTTAGATTAAAGAAATACTAACTTGAGGTTTGATGTTTGAATTTATTATTATTTTTTATTCATATCTCAAAACTTTATGATTTGTATTATTTATTGTAGAATTGGGTTACTGAGATGGCTGCATATGTGAAATCCATTGATAGAAATCATTTGTTGAATATCGGAAATGAAGGGTTCTATGGTGAAACAGTACCAATAAGGAAGCAACTCAATCCCATTTCTATTAATCTTGGGACTGATTTTATTAAAAACAATCAAATTCCTCAAATTGATTTTGCCACCTTTCATATATACGACGATAGATGGTAAATCTAATATAAATTCATCAATCTTTTTTTTTATTTTTAAATGTAGTTGTTATATAATTATTAATTTTGAATGCTATAGGTTAGTAAACAAGACGGAGAGAGCCAAAAGTGTATATGTTGACAAATGGATAGTAGCTCATCTTAAGGATGCAGAAATTCTTTTAAGAAAGCCAATTATTTTAGCAGAGTTTGGGAAGTCTTCAAGAGAATCACCTGGATATAGCATAGATAAAAGGGATGATTACTATAAGAAAATATACAATATTATATCTGCAAGTGCTACTAGTGGAGGATCTTGTGCAGGTGGAATTTTCTGGCAACTTCTGTCTCAAGGAATGGATAGCTATGGAGATGGTTATGAAGTTATTTTGGAGAATAGTCCTTCAACTGCACAGATCATCAAACAACAATCTACTAAGATGTCAAATATCAAAAAATAAATCGTCATATTAGAGAAATTAGTAACTTATGTAAAAGAAAAATATATTTATGTCAATAAATTATACTCTTATTCCTTGTGAGTTTTGTTTGCATACTTGTAGTATACTCCTATCTATTTGTCAAATTAAATGAGTACATCAATACCATAAATTATATATTTTGTAATAGTGTTCTACAATGATCATTTATCTCACCGAAATAGCATCTATTTATTAGAACTACAAGAAACCGTATTTTAGTGTTGGCAAATTACCAACGCTAAAAGACCAAAAGCTAACACTATTGGATTGTTAGCTCCGGTCTAGTGTTGGTCGCGATGATGCCTCTAGTTTAGAAGCTAAAAATATCGTTTAGCCGACACTAGATAGCGTCAACGTTTGGAATCGCTAAAAAAAACTAATACCTTATTAGAAAGCTCACATGGGGTTGCCGGGAGGAGACAACAAATAGTTAATGTGTGTTATGTTAGCATCAATCATTTGTAACAATAATTTGTTATAAATGTTTATATAACGCTAGTATTTATTAATGCTATAGTGTTATAGGTATTTATATAACGTCGGTTTAAGGATGTGTTAGATTGTTATAGGTTCTCAGTTAGCGTTGGTTTATGGAGACACTAGTTTTTTATAGGTAAGTAGCATCAATCCCGTTATACACTAGCTTGTTATAGGTACTTAGCGTCCATCTTTTGCGACGCTATGTATCTTATGCATGTAAAGGTAGCAACGCTTAATTTTTTTAAATGTTTTTTTAGCATGTACCAAAACTTGCTTAGAAATTTACTTTTACGTAAAAGGCCAACTTTACACATTGCGATATGTAATTAACTTGTAATTTTAAAAGGCCAATTTTTAAGAACCGAGTCATTTCCACGTTGATAACATATTTAATGAGAACAAAAGTGAGTTATTTTGACGTGAAATTAGTTTGAGTTATTTACACATGAACTCATATTGGATGATAACATATGAGAAGTCACTTGCTTTCTCTATATATTTTAAGAAACAAACCATAAATATAACAAGAGTATGAAACTAAAGAAATCTGAAACTATAAACTTTAACAAATTATTTGCCACAACAGCAACAGACCGAATGTACTCTTCCTCTTCCTTTGGAGTGTGAATGATGATAATCAAACATAATTTTTACCTTAATACCGAGAACACCTGTAACACAATGAGACAATAATTATAAGTAACATAAATCCATAAGCAATTGAGTGACAACTTCAAATTCTGCCAATGCAAGAAAATTAGATAAAAAAATCCACAACTTCAAATTATTTTAAACATACATATTAAATACATATAAAATTGGTGCAACGTTTGGAAAGAACTTCATATAATAAAAAATATGAAATTCTCAAAGTTGGTCAAAGTTGTATAGAAGACGATGATGTGTTTTATTTGGATTACGACATGTTAGTCTATTTAGTGCTCACGCAACCAAAATATCTTCAATGATGCTTTTGATAATATTACCGATATTATTCATAGGTCGATACACTTGTTGGTGATTAGACTTTTATTCTTCCTCATTCAATAAATGTTCTTATTATGATTGGTACAAAACTTCAACTAATTTTTTGTAGCTTACTTTTGAGTTGGTTCGCTTAATTTTGTCGTGAGAGTCATTTGTATATGGGTTAGATGCGGAAAAATAACGGTACCGTCGGCTCCACCGAGAGGTAGAAACACACCACCTCGAAAGCCCGGATGAAAGCCAAGGCATTGGGGTGCAGTTGAGACGGGGCAAGGCGCAACCAGTCAAAAAGCCCTAGATGAAAGGTGGAGAACGGTAACCGGAGCCGAGCTTCTTTGAAGTAGAACTCATGCATCGGGAACATCTGTAACACCCCCTTTCTATACCCCCAAATTAATACATTTAATCAATTAGGCACTTAGAAAATTTATTTCATCAGAGTTTAATTAAAATTTAATTAAAACATGGTATATAAGAGGCGCATCACATTATCACGAAATTAAACACATACGATACCTGCTCAAAATAGATATGCAACAATGGGTAACCCACATCTCAATATTTAGAATAAAAGCGGAAACATCCAAATATTGAATCGATCACATTCATAAAAGTATATACAACCATTCAATCAATTCATGCTTTACAACTATATCCACAGCGGATACATACACAGATGTATCACGAGGAATCAAAACAAATGCAACTCCAAAGGAGTCAAAGGCTTCCTAACTACCCAGATGTTACATATCAGAGCCATTGACCAAAAAGAATGAAGACATCGCTTCACAAAAAGAACCTCCAGCTTCCTACTCTGCAATGCCTCATAGAGCATTATAAAACAACAGAAGGGTGAGAAACAATATCATAACAGTTAATGCATAAAATTGTATATATACATATACTCATATTTGTACAAGTTATACTCAAATTATGTTCTCACCACATTAAGCATATACAATTAATCATGCCTCTACACATGCTCATGAGCATTCACTATATGTTCCTCCAAACAATCATATATAACATACACAGTTACATTCATACAACTAATGCATCATACACATATGACGCATGCAACTCATAGAGACCGACACACGACTCTATGCAGATGTAAATGCGGTACCGACTCATTTCAACAAATTCTCTAAGGAATCGAGTATTCAGCAGATTCTCCACGGAATCAAGTATTCAGCAGATTCTCCACGGAATCAAATATTCATCAGATTCTCCACGGAATCGAATATTCAGCAGATTCTCCACAGAATCAAATACTCTGCAGATTCTCCACGGAATCAAATACTCTAGTCAATCCTCCAAGGGATTACATGTTATGACCGATTCTCCGAGGAATCACACAATGCAACCGATTCTCCAAGGAATCTAATGTAACCATCGTATCATACGAGGTTCTGCAAATCCTCCGAGGGATCATCCAACACAAAAATGCATACTAAGATGCTACACAATGCTAATCCTCCGAGGGATCGATCAACACAGAATGCATACTATGTTCACAAACATACTCATTGCATTTATCACATACATCGCATATATCTATCATGCATTCACATTATGCACCATTTCACACATGGTTTACACACATATCAGCCTATCAATGCGTTTATATTCAATTCAAGCAAATACACAAGATTATCAAACGTTCAAGATTCACCATTGGCTCTACAATCTAGGATTCACGCCTTTCAGCCACCCACAGCACGACATGTCGAAATAGTTCACACATCAATCATTCATATAGGCATTAATCATAATTGAATCGGCCAAAAATCATGCTATGAATAAACATCAAACAAATAACACCGTCAGGTTCGCCAACCTTCGCCTGGCGAAGCCACGCAGCGAATGCTCGATGGCCTTCGCCTGGCGAACTTCCCAGCGAAGTCCACTGGGAGTAATTCTGGAATTACTCGCTGAGGCTCGCTACACACTTGCCTGGCGAACCTTCGCCAACTCACTTCGCCTGGCGAACTTTCCAGCGAAGACAGGGTGTTTGCTTCTGACTTGCTTCGCTGCAGCTCGCTGGGCTTCGCCTGGCGAAGCTTCGCTGCCATTCGCCTGGCGAGCCTGCGAAGACAGAACCTCCATGGCTGTTCCAAAGCCCAAACTCCACACAACCAACCGATTAAATCCAAACCAGTCTCAGTGGCACAACCCTACCATCACCCGACTAAACTACATCGTCTAATCCGAGTTCTAACCGATTAAAACCTCTTTCTACTCATCAAACCAACTTCTAACCTAAGTGGAAAAAGAGTAGAAACTCTACAAAATCCAAACACATACACATACAATCATATACATTAAAGAGATGATGGAGTTTCACACCCTTACCGATCGATTGCAAGCTTTGGTGATGATCCCTTGATGATTCTAGGTTTTCCTCTCCACTTTCTCTTCTCTTTCTCTTCTCCTCTTTTCTTTCTCTTGTTTTTCTTCTTATGTTACTATCTTTCTTTCTTTTCCTCTCTTATTCTATTTCTATCTCTATTTCTTTCCTCTCAAATTCTTTCCAACACTTACCAATCAATTCTCACACTAAATGCTAAATGTCTAAAATGCCCTTTTTACTCTAATTCCCCGAAAACTCTCCGAATCGGTAAAAATAGATAAAATAAGCAAACACCACATTGTAATATATAATTTCTCAATTTAAAACAAACATCAATTAAATAAATTAAAAGACTCAACAATTAATGGGAATTCAGAATCGGGGCGTTACAACTCTCCCCCACTTTAGAAATTTTCGTCCTCGAAAATATTACCTGATTCATGTTGCCTTCCGCGGCACCTCCCCAGGACACTTTCACAAGCGCAATATCCTTGCCTCTTAGTTTCTTAACTTCGCGGTCCAAAATACTATCCGGTAAAACTTCAACTGTAAGGTTATCTCTTACTTCAACTTCATCCATTGGGATAACATGTGACGGATCCGGAACATACTTCCGAAGTTGCGAGACATGGAATACATCATGCAAATTCGAAAGGTTCGGAGGTAACGCCACACGATAAGCCACAGCACCAACTCGTGCGACAATCTGATACGGACAAATAAAACGAGAAGTCAACTTTCTCGACTTCAAAGCACGACCCACACCCGTAACCGGTGTAACTCTCAAAAACACATGGTCGACCTCTTGAAACTCGAGATCCTTTCTCCTTTTATCATGATAACTTTTCTGTCTACTCTGAGAAGCTCTCATCTTTTCCCGAATAAATTTCACCTTTTCCGTCGTTTGCTGTACCATTTCCGGACCAACTACCGACTTTTCACCTATCTCATGCCAACACAGAGGTGTTCGACATCTCCGACCATATAAAGCCTCAAATGGAGCCATACCAATACTCGAATGGAAACTGTTATTATAGGTGAACTCAATCAACGCTAAATAACCGTCCCACGCACCACCTTGTTCAAGCACACAAGCACGCAACAAATCTTCTAACGATTGAATCGTCCTCTCGGTTTGACCATCTGTTTGCGGATGATATGCCGAACTCAATCTCAACTTAGAACCCAAGGCACCTTGCAAACTCTCCCAAAATCTTGAAGTAAATCTAGGATCTCTATCCGACACAATACTCTTAGGAACTCCATGAAGCTTCACAATAGTGCCAACATAAATCTCGGCCAACCTTTCCAAAGAATAAGTAATATCAATCGGAATAAAGTGAGCCGATTTAGTAAGCCTATCAACAATCACCCAAATAGCATTATGTCCTCTTTGCGTATTCGGCAATCCCGTAACAAAATCCATCGATATACTATCCCATTTCCATTCCGGAATATCCAACGGTTGCATCAATCCACTAGGCTTCTGATGCTCCACCTTAGACTTCTGGCAAGTCAAACACGAGTACACAAAACGAGCAACATCGCTTTTCAATCCAGACCACCAAAAGATCTTCTTCAAATCCTGATACATCTTATTCGCTCCCGGATGAATACTCAAGTTACTCCGATGTCCCTCTTCCAATATCATCTTTTTCAAATCCGCATCATCGGGAATACAAATACGACCTCGAAACCTCAAAACTCCTAATTCATCAACTTTGAAATCTTCATTTCCATTCGTCATCAAATCCACAAATTTCAAATCCAACTTTTGCTTTTCACACACCGTAGCAAGGAAATCATTCGTGACATGCAACATACCCAGCTTCACACTACTCGGTGTTAACTCACAAACCAAACTCAAATCTCTAAAGTTCTCCAAGAGTTCCCACTCTCTAACCATCAAAGTAGACACGTGCAACGACTTCCGACTTAAGGCATCGGCTACCACATTCGCCTTACCCGGATGATAATTTAAACCAAAATCATAGTCCTTCAAAAGTTCTAGCCATCTCCTTTGCCTCATATTCAATTCTTTTTTATCAAACAAATACTTCAAACTCTTGTGATCGCTAAAAACTTCAAATCTTGCACCATAAAGATAGTGCCTCCAAATTTTCAAAACGAACACTACGGCCGCTAACTCCAAATCATGAGTAGGATAATTCTTTTCATGTACTCTCAACTGTCTAGAAGCATACACCACGAACTTCCCATCTTGCATCAATACACCACCCAATCCTGACAAGGAAGCGTCGTAATAAACCACAAAAGGTTCCGTAGGATTTGGAAAAATCAAAACCGGCGCTGTCGTTAACCTTCTCTTTAATTCCATGAAACTCTCTTCACAATTAACATCCCAAATAAAAGCTTTTCCTTTACAAGTCAACTGCGTTAACGGGAGTGCTAACTTTGAAAATCCTTCGATAAACCTCCGGTAGTAACCGGCCAAGCCCAAAAAGCTTCGAATTTCCGTAACTGATCTTGGAGTCTCCCATTGCATTACCGCATCGATCTTGGATGGATCCACACTAATACCATTTCCGGAAATAATATGTCCAAGAAAACTCACCTTCGATAACCAAAACTCACACTTAGACAACCTTGCATACTGTCGCTACTGCGAAAATCGGCGCCGGCTGAACAGAAGAGTCGCCACCGTGCGTTATTTATCCCACGGGAGGGAAAGGAAACGCTCAGAGTAAACCTCGCACAACACGGGAAAGGTGTGGTCGTCGCAACCAAAACCTGGGTTCGGGAGTCGGTTACGCAAGGGGAAGGTATTAGCACCCCTCACGTCCGTCGTACTCGACGGGATCCACGCTTGTTTTCGGGTATGGATTGTTATTCTATCTACGCTAAAGGTCTGGGGTTAAAAGAAAAGAAAATGAAAATCAAAAAATGACTCGGCAAAGTATCGCACTTTATGCCTACGTATTCCCGTCTGGAACGAGAAATCAGAGTCAACGTAGTTCGCCTACCTACGGGAAAGGAGGGGAAGGTTGCTCGCTAGGATATCGCATCCTATGCCTACGTACTTTCATACAGCATGAAAGATCAGAGCAAACGTAGTTCGGGCCACGTACGACACAAGTCTGTCTTGGTTGATTTTATTCCTTCTGAAAAAGGTTTTCTGATCAACAGTCCCAGCGGACAAAAATGACGTTTTGATGAGTTCACATTCTTTTACGGAAGAAGTGTCTTTTATTGTGTTTGAAATCTTTATGTGTTTTTCTGTTTGTTTTGAGAAAGAAAGAGACAGAACTCTACCCTACGGTTGCGAAGGGAATCAAACTAACCTAATGTTATCATGCATGGGTTAAGACCTAGTGTCTATCATGTTCCTCTCTTGCACAGAGAGAAACAGAGATCCTACGGGATAGGCAGAAACAGAAACAATAACAGATATAATAAAGCGGTAAAATGCATGGATGCAACAGTACAAGCGAGGCAAGGGAGTCCCACTCAACCTCGAACCTAGAAAACAATAGGCGAAAGTGAACAGGCTTCACTTTCAACCCAGCAGGGTAAACAGCAAACAATACAGTCCAGAAAACCAATCAATACATCAGTAATGAAATACAACAGCAAAAGAAACAGCATCAGCAGCTCTGAATCAACATCTGGCTTCAAGTAATCTCCAATCATTTATGGGCTTCAACAAAGCATCAATCTCCATCTTCATGGTCTTCAGGCAAGGGCTTTGATCATCAGTCTTCTATCTGCAATGGCTTTTCTTCAAGCTCAAACCTCCAGGATGAGGGATTAGTCACAAGAGTGAATTGGGTGTTAAGCAATCAGTTGACTACCAAGGGTGGTGAACAGACTGCTTCTAACACAAGAGACACTTTCTCTCAAGAGTTCTATCTCATAGACACTATCACCAAGCCTTCCAAAGGAAGGGGGTGAGTGTCTTAGAGAGACTCTGAATCACAGAGAAGAATGGATGCAGACAAGGCAATCCCTGTTTGAGAAACAAACTTTCTAACCTAGAGCTCTGCCTAGCTCCTAAACCCTAGTTCATCTGCATCTGCTAGCAAGAATCTTCTCCTCAACTCTGGCAGTTGATCTTCAATCCCTGGATCTCCAATGGCTTCATCTTCACAAGTCTTCAGCTCTCCCAAGTCCCCAGACAAACCCAATACCCAAGCAGGCAAGCAATAATCCCCAGAGGGCACACCACACCAGTCAATCAGATATAACAGACAGTATTAATAGCAGTAGGGGAGTCCTAACTTTTCTCTAAGGGGATCTGATAACTACCCATAGCCCATATAGTCCCATAACTAATCTAGTTGAATCCTAAATCCTAAGGGAAAGAATTGAACTTCCTAAGTTGTCACCTAAAACCCTAGTTTTGTTCATGATGTTCAAACCTATTTTAATCACCTAAAATTAATTCCTAAAAATGGGAACTAAAATATTTCTACAAGTTGAATATCTCATCTAAACAATATAAAAAGAATGACCAAAAAATATTAAAGCATGTGATAGAACAAAAATTATTAAAATGATGCATGAAATGAATCTATTTAATATGACATTTATTTAGAAAATATGAAAAAAATATGAAATAAAAATAAAAATGCAATTTTATTTAATGAAAATTTTCTAGACATTTTAATGAAAATGATGTAAAAAGAATGGGTTAAAATGCATTTTTTATGAATTTATTATGAATTAATGAAAATTGGTAAAAATTAAAATGAATTAAGAAATTAAATTGAATTAAAATGAGGGAGGGGGGTTAGAATAGCAGATACGCCCAGTTGATTATCCATTGGGCCAGGCAGACAGGGGTGCGATTAGCGCTTTGGTTAAGGCCCAGCAACATTCAGAATTAGTGAAAAAATAAAAAGCCAGCTGGGGGTGAGAAAAGTATCAAATTCACGTTCAGATTGCAATTGGGCTTAACACTGGGGGTGGGGATAGCATAACATCCTGAGGCCCGCCCGTTTCAATTAATGAAACGACGCGTTTTGGCCAACTCATTTCCCTCCAACACAGAATTGAATATGAGCCATTGGATTTCTCTCCAAGTCAAGGGTCTAACACGAATTGAAGGGTCCAGATTTCGTCTTCCTCCTTTGGATCAACTGAAACTTAGGGTTTCACCATGAATGCTCATGCACGAGCAAGCTTACACCACTCTGTTCTCACTCTACAGGCAACCAATCCACACGATGTGAACATGAAAAATGCTCAGAATTCTTCCCTCTACAATCCTATGGTCTTAGATCAATTTGAAACTCAACAATTCATTCAACCCAATCGATGCAAGTTCTGGCCACCATGGATATACACTGAGATGCCTCAACACACTTCTCCCTCAAACCTAGACTAAACTAATCTATGCATAATGGTGATTAATCTGATCCATCAAGCTAACATTCTAATGCATTCTACTACAAGTTCTACCTCCTAACAGTTTATTGCACCTGCTAACAATTGTCACCAAATCACTCCAAATTCAATCTAATTATTCTACTAACCACCTAGATCATATCTAAACTAACAACAACATGCCAAACTAACTAGATCAAGCTGTGTGAATGAAAACTCACCTGGTGTGAAATCTTGAAAACAAATATGGAACTCGTGGATCTGAAGCTTCTAGGTTCTGGATCTTGATCAATCCTTGATGTACTTGATTCTGTTTGCAAGATTTGGATGAGACTTGGCCTGAATTATGCTGTTCAATGGAATTTGCAGTTTTGATGTTCTTGAAGATAGTGCACGAAAATGGATCCTAACCACCAAACCTTTGCTTCAATTCTGATCTAGGATGATGATTGAATAAGATTGAATTGAAGTGGATGAAAATTGATGAAGGTTTTGGAGAATTGGAATGAAAATTCAATGAAAAAGAATGAGGGAATTTTGTGAAATTCTTGGTGCAAATGAAGCCAACCCTTGCTAAATTCTCATTTCATGAATATATAGACCTCATATGAACATTCTAGATCCATCTTGCACATTCCCTTGCTTTCCAACTTTGATCCATTTTGGTTATGTTTCTTCAATTACAAGTAACCAAAGATAACTTTCTTTTTTCCTTCTAAACTCAAAAAAGTGTTTGAACCATTGTTCTTAGAATTGCTTTTCCATTCAAAATCATATATTGGAAGTCTCCATTTGGACTCATAAATCTCCCAAACCATTTTTCACTTTGAATTTATTCACTTTATAAGCCTTTTTAGTTCAACTTTTGACCAATTATGCAACTTCATGTTATGAGCTTCTCCAATAATTTGTGACCTTCTTTCTAGACTTAAAATCCCATTTGGAGCAAGTTTGATGTTGTAAGTTTTTCCATTTGAGGCCTCCTTGTATGAGTTTTGGACATAGGTTAAAATGACCTGTAATTCACAAATGCCCAAAATACCCTTTGCTTGCCAAGACCATAAGTTGAGTTATACACATCATATGAAGGCATGCCATACCATTCTAGAAAGCTAAGACAATGAGGAACAATTCTTATGTTGACCAAGAATTCATTTGAGATCTCCTTGAGGGGTAAAAATTGCTTGGAAGTCAAGTCACTTTCATAGACAAAAATTCAGATACCTCAGATGACCTGTAACTTGCAAGGACCATAACTTGAGTTCTATAAATCTCCTTGATGTCTTCCACCACTCAAATTAAAGGTCTTGAGATCCTCTACAAGTTTCATGTTGGCCAAGAAGCCATTTGAAGCTAGCAGTTTGACTTATCTTGCTTGGAAATTTGACCTAAACTAGGGGATTTTACAGAGAAACCCTAATTTAGAAACTCCTCTTCTCCTTGATTTCTCTTGAATTCTCCTTGGCATATCTCCATATCCTTCTTCATATGTCCAATGATGAACCCCACATCTCTCCAATAGACTTGAATGCCCTTTAAATCAGTCAATTAACCTAGGGTTGACCTAGGGTTGACCCAGAGGAAACCCTAGTTGACTGTCTTCAACTATAGCTCTTGTGCTCTCATCAATGACTTGTCTCCTTCTCCAAATGACTTTCTAAGTCTCTCATAATGTCTAGATGCTCTCCATGCCTTCAATTCAAAGCTCACAATCCTCTTGTTGACCCTCAGATACCCTCAACTAGGAGATGGACTCAAGGCTTGATCTGCTGAACTCCTTGCTTTCAAATTCTCTCCTGATGACTTGAATGAGATTGAATTAGGATAATAACCTCTTGATAAGCCTCTAGAGATGAGAATAATGATTGGTCCCCCTGTTGAATGACTTGCTATGCTCATGCTATGCAGATGGTTAGTCTATGTACATGACCCTATATGCAAATGCTAATGATATTAAAACATAAACCAAGTGAATAAGGTTGGGCAAATTTTAGGGTGCAACAGCTGCCCCTATTCAAGCGACTTGGACCCGATTGGGTGAAGAGCCCGGAGCCTTCATACATTCGCGGTACAAGACGGTTGAATACTAGTGAAACCAGAAATTTGCCAACCACAAAACTAAATTGCGCTCCTGTTTGAGAAACGACATTCATCAGCTGAATCTGACTGTTACGGCAACCCACTAATCTCGTGCGATTGTGCTGGGGATTGTCTTCATCGTTCTGAAGAGGATTCTGTCATAACAGATTGCTTGCTTGTCCACGTTAGGACTCTGCCGGTCGTCAATACGAAGAAATCTCAACTAAAACCTGTCCACGTTAGGACTCCACTTGCTGTTAACCCAGAAAAGTCTCGGCAACTCCGCTGGGGATAATTCGTCTGCATTTCCATAAACTGAATCGTCCACGTTAGGAATAACACTCTTCCACGTTAGGAGTAACACCTGTCCACGCTAGGAATCATTTCTTCTGTATCTGTCCCCGCCAGGACTAACCCCTTCATCTTTCCATGTCAGGAAGCAATCCTCTTTCCACATAAGGAGAACTATATCAATCTGTCCACGTAAGGACTCCAATACCACTTGACATGTCCGCGTCAGGACTCCAATCTTTCCACGTAAGGAAAACAACTTTTCTGAACCTGTCCACGTCAGGACTCAACTTTTCACGCATCTGTCCACGTAAGGACCCCAATTTCTCCGCTTAAGGAATAAATCTTCTTCTTCCACGTTAGGAATATCTTCTTTGATCCGTCCGCGTCGGGACTAAACTCTTCCACGCCATGAATGATCTCTTTCTTTCCACGTCAGGAATCCATCTTGATATGTCCGCGTGAGGACTCAATCTTTCCACGTAAGGAATAAATTCGTCTTTCCACGTAAGGAAACCATTTTTCTTCCACGTAAGGAATGCTCTTGATATGTCCACGTGAGGACTCTGATCTTTCCACGTAAGGAATACCAACTCTTTCTCGATTTGTCCGCGTCAGGACTCATTTTTCCACGTAAGGAATGCCATCTTAATCTGTCCACGTAAGGACTCTCCTCTTTCCATGTTAGGAATCCGATCTTTTTCCACGTAAGGAATCCTCTTCTGATACGTCCGCGTAAGGACTACATCGTCCACGTTAGGACCCACTTCTCCACGTTAGGAATAATAATCTCTTTGATTGGTCCACGTCAGGACACTGATCTCGTCTTGATTTGTCCACGTTAGGACTCAGGTATCTTCGACCCGCTGAGGAAATAAGACTTGTCCACATGAGGACTCACACCTTCGTCTGATCTGCCCACGTCAGGACACCAACACAAAGAGTAATCACTTTTGTCAACGTCATGACCTCCCATTCCACTAATTTCGAGAACCCGAATCTGCCCACGATAGGACTAACACAATTCACCAATCCAGGGAAATAAACCTGTCCACGTTAGGACGCCCACTTCTGAAGAAATCCCGTCAATATAGGAATAAATCGTCCACGTCAGGACTTAGTTCTCCACTGATCCCAACCCACAAACTTCTTAGCACTGACGTGACAGCGACTTTGAGATGAACTCTACTGGGGATGTCTGGAAACCAACTATCGGACGCCTGTTCTGATAACCGGCGGTGGCCTCTGAAATTCTGATTCCTGAAACCTGTTGATGACAAATAACTCTGCTCGGGGACAAGGAGAGATTTTGCCTGCTGACTCTGGCGGGGAAAATAAGAGACATTTGCATAAATGACTCTGTTAGAGACAAAGAGAATCTCATCATGCTAACTCTGTGGGGGAATACTGCCGAAACTGACATTATCATTGGATGTCTCCTGCCGAGATCTTGAAAGTTTGGTAATTCATTTGAGCAAGAGCTCTCTTCGCCTGAACTGCTAGAGTGCATAAACTGCTTCAGCAAAATAAATGCTGGAAGGGTAATGCCGACTCCGCCGGGGATAGCCAGATGCTACAGGATTGTTCCAGCAAAATAAATGCTGGAATGGTGAAGTCGACCCTGCTGGGAAATTGGGAACTCAAACCACACGCCTTGTTGATGTAACCCCCTGCTGGGGAACACAACTTCGCTGGGGAATAGCAGATGCGCATAGTTCGATCGGACTTTCTGCGGGAACGTGAACTGATATCACCAGTATCCTTGACAAAATAAATGACAGGTACCACGATCAACTCTGCTTGGGAGAGTCTTGATCTTCGAGTTCCACTGGAAGGAATGAAAACGCTTGCAAAGAGAATTCCGCTGGGGATGGGATGATTCTCTTGGGGAAAATTAACTGACTCCACTGGGGGAGAGTGCATGACCCTGCGGGGATAGATGAACCTGTCTGAATACAGCCTTATGATCTTGGAATCGCCAAACTCTGCTGAGGACGAATAACTTTTCCGGAGCACGTCCTTTGGATAAGCTACAGCTAGCTGGGGAATTCTATCCTTCTTCAGGAAAAACATGCATGACCTGCGTGGGGATCAAGTCTTTCGTTATCGCAATCTTTTGATCACCTTCTTCGTATGGTTATGAAACCTGCAACAACACAAGCAAGACAAGACAAGCCTATGCAATCAAATCAATTCAGGTTAGTGACATTACACTCAGTTAATTCAAAGCTTTAGCAATTGTTGGCAAGGGCCAGTGATGTTATACTCATGCTAGCTTCACTAAATCAGGCGTTTTATCATGCACAAAACAGTAAAGAACCAGCATCAAGTACTGAATAACACATTTTATTGATCGGGCCCCTGAATGGGCGGAGTTTTTTGTACACGGGATGTAACTCCTGAAAAGAGGAAGCTACGCAAAGCAAATACATAAGTATGCACAAGAAGCATGAATATTTTGACAAATTAAATTTTGTACACATGTCGGCAACGGGATGCAGATGAACACCACGAACTGATCCTCCCATGACTCGTCCGACTCTAATGCTTTCCCGGTATCCCCACTTCTGAAGAGGTTGTATCCGATAACTGACTCCTCAAATGTATTCTCCCGCATTAATGCTCATTGCAACATCAAATTCGGACCGCAGTCATTTGCTTTTCAAATCCCTAACTTTTGCGTGAACCGCCCTTTGCGGGTTTTCAGTTCACCGGGATACCCTTTTTTGCCGAGGCCGCCCAGTGTAGGTTTTCAACTTCGCGGGTGTACATTTTTTCAATTTTATCCCTTATTTTTGCCCGAACCTTTCATTCTGTTTTTGGTTCGCCAGGATGCCCCATTTTTGCCTGGACTCTCTTTTTCTGTCCAGCGGGTCTATTTTAAGCAAAGTATTTTTTAACTGCGTCCGAATTCACAGGTGACGCAAAATCTTCTCCGTCCATGGTGGACAACAACAACGCTCCTCCTGAAAAGACCTTACTAACAACGTATGGCCCTTCGTAGTTGGGGGTCCACTTGCCCCTGTGATCTGCTTGCGGCGGGAGAATCCTTTTCAGCACAAGGTCGCCCGTCTGAAAGCTTCGCGGAAGTATCTTCTTGTCGTACGCTTTCTTCATTCGTCTTTGGTACAAACGACCGTATGCCAGAGAAGCTAGCCTCTTCTCATCCATCAAACTCAGTTGGTTCAATCTATTCGTTACCCATTCTGCCTCGTCCAGCTGAACGTCTCGCAATACCCTCAGAGAAGGGATCTCAACTTCCAATGGTAGTACCGCTTCCATTCCGTATACCAACGAGAACGGAGTTGCCCCGGTTGATGTGCGTACCGTCGTACGATAACCGTGCAAAGCGAAAGGTAGCATTTCATGCCAATCTCTGTAAGTCACCACCATTTTCTGGACGATTTTCTTGATATTCTTATTGGCCGCTTCGACAGCGCCATTCATCTTGGGTCGGTAAGGGGAGGAGTTGTGATGTTCGATCTTGAAATTCTGACAGAGCTCCTTCATCATTTTGTTGTTCAGGTTAGAACCATTATCCGTGATTATCCGCTCGGGAATCCCATATCGGCAAATGATATCTCTCTTGATGAATCTAGCCACCACTTGCTTCGTTACATTTGCGTAAGACGCCGCTTCCACCCACTTGGTGAAGTAATCGATTGCTACTAGGATGAACCGGTGCCCATTAGAAGCCGTCGGCTCAATCTTCCCAATCATATCGATTCCCCACATCGAGAATGGCCATGGAGATGACATCACATTTAGAGGACTTGGAGGCACGTGGATTTTGTCAGCATAGATTTGGCACTTGTGGCACTTCCTCGCGAACTTGAAACAATCAGTTTCCATCGTCAGCCAAAAATAACCTGCCCGCAGCAGTTTTCTCGTCATAGCATGTCCACCAGCATGCGTGCCAAAGGCACCTTCGTGAATTTCCTCCATGAGAAGCTTCGCCTCCTTCTCGTCTACACAACGCAACAACACCAAATCGTGGTTCCTTCTGTATAAGACGCCATCCGGGTTCAAGTAGAAATTACCCGCTAACCTCCTGAGAGTCTTCTGATCTTGACTGGATGCCCCAGCCGGATACTCTTTATTCTTCAGGAAATTAAGGATATCGAAATACCACGGTTTGTCATCAGATGCTTCATCAATAGCAAATACATAAGCTGGCCTGTCCAACCGAGAGATAGTGATTTGGGGAGCTTCGTTCCAGAAGTTGACCTTGTACATGGAAGACAAAGTAGCAAGGGCGTCAGCCATTTGATTTTCTGCCCGCGGCACGTGATGCAATTCAACCTTGTCGAAGAAAGGCAACAATCTCCTTGCATAATTCATGTAATGTATCAAATTGGGCTGACGTGTCTCCCATTCCCCTTTGATCTGATTCACCACTAGAGCTGAGTCTCCGTATACGTCTAGATGTTTGATTCGCAAATCAATGGCTTCTTCAAGCCCCATTATACAAGCTTCGTATTCGGCCTCATTGTTGGTAACGGCAAAGGTCAATCGGGCAGTAAACGGGATGTGCGACCCATGTGGCGTCGTAATAATTGCCCCTATTCCGCTACCGTAAGCATTCACAGCTCCGTCAAAAATCATCTTCCATTGGGACCCCGGCTCTGGTCCTTCGTCTGGCAACGGTTCTTCGCAATCCTTCATCTTTAAGTACATGATATCCTCGTCAGGAAAATCAAATCTCATCGATTGGTACTCTTCAATAGGCTGCTCCGCCAGATACTCAGACAGCACGCTCCCCTTTATAGCTTTTTGCGAGACGTATTGAATATCATATTCAGTCAAGACCATTTGCCAACGGGCAATTCTACCTGACAACGCCTGCTTTTCGAATATATATTTGATTGGATCCATCTTCGAGATGAGCATGGTTGTATGATTCAGCATGTACTGCCTCAAACGCTTGGCGGCCCAGGCTAGCGCGCAACAAGTTTTCTCCAGCATTGAATACCGAGATTCGCAGTCTGTAAATTTCTTACTCAAGTAATAGATTGCATGCTCTTTTCTCCCTGTCTCGTCGTGTTGACCGAGAACACAACCCATGCTTCCCTCAAGAACCGTCAAATACATTATCAAGGGTCTCCCTGCCACTGGGGGTATCAAAATAGGAGGCTCCTGCAAATACTTCTTTATTTTGTCGAACGCCTTTTGACAGTTTTCGTTCCACGTTACAGCTTGATTTTTCTTCAAGAGCTTGAATAATGGTTCACACGTGGCCGTTAGGTGAGATATGAACCGGGCAATGTAGTTCAATCTCCCTAAAAACCCGCGCGCCTCTTTCTCTGTTTTAGGCGTCGGCATTTCTTGAATCGCTTTTATTTTAGCAGGATCGACCTCTATTCCTCTTTCGCTTACGATAAACCCCAGCAGTTTACCCGATCTCACCCCGAAGGTGCATTTATTAGGGTTCAGCCTCAGCCTGAACTTCCTAAGCCTTTTAAACAGCTTCAACAGATTCACCAGATGCTCTTCCTCCGTCTGGGATTTGGCAATCATATCGTCAACATAAACTTCGATCTCTTTATGCATCATGTCATGAAAGAGAGTCGTCATTGCACGCTGATATGTTGCCCCAGCATTTTTCAAACCAAAGGGCATCACTTTGTAACAAAATGTTCCCCATGGTGTTATGAAAGTAGTCTTCTCCATATCCTCTGGCGCCATTTTAATCTGATTATAGCCTGAAAAGCCATCCATGAAGGAGAATACGGAGTATTGAGCAGTATTATCAACCAACACGTCAATGTGAGGAAGTGGAAAATCGTCTTTTGGGCTTGCTTTATTCAAATCTCTATAATCCACGCACATTCGAACCTTGCCATCTTTCTTTGGCACTGGTACGATGTTGGCCACCCACGAGGGATATTTCGTCACAGCCAGGAAACCAGCGTCCCACTGTTTCTGAACTTCCTCTTTGATCTTCATTGCCATATCTGGTCGAGTTCTGCGAAGTTTTTGTTTGACTGGCGGGCAATCTTCTTTCAGTGGCAGGCGATGCACAACCATATCTGTATCGAGCCCTGGCATATCTTGATACGACCAAGCGAATACATCATTATACTCTCGGAGCATTTCAACCAGTCTTCGCTTGATATCTCTTTGCAGTGCGGCCCCGATACGAATATTCTTCTCAACCCCTTCCGACCCCAAATTGATAATTTCGATAACCTCGTCGTGAGGCAGAATGGCTCTTTCCTCTTGCTTCACTAACCAAGACAGTTCTTCAGGAACGTCGCTATCTTCGACAACCTCTTCTTCAGTCTGGAATACCGGGTGATCGAAGTCGGGACGAGTCATAGGTGGCTCAAGGATGTCATCTGAAAATGTTATCCTGCAAAAGGAATGGTTAAGTGCTTCAAAATGCGTATAAAGCGAATAACCACATTGCCATTTTATTGAAAAATACAAAACAGGAAAGACAGGGACTACGGTATTTGCACATGAAAAAACGCCATTTATTTAATGATTAACACGCAATGTTTATAACAACACAGCCCTAAGCAAATCCTGATGCCCCGGGCAAGACATCAGATTATTCAACAATTAATAAAGCAAAGCATTACTGTTTAAAAGTCACAGGAACAAGCTCCTGAATAGACCAGTTGCACAGTCCTTGTCCTGGCGTGCTTGGCTGAATCCAGGCATCCATATCACAGTCGCTGTCTCCTTCATCAGACTCTGAAGCAGCATTGACAGTTTCATGACATACTCCACTGGCAGAGATGGTGATTGACTTTCTGAAATGGGGGGCCCCCACGGAAGGAGCTGATGACGACGGTCGGTACCCCAGTCCGAACCGGTCCATCTTTACCGGAATGTCCAGCACTTTGCCCCAGCCCTTGGCTTCTCCTGCTTCCACTAGCGCTTGAGCTTCTTTATACGATGAAACAGCTATCTCCGGCACTTTGCTCGGCCCGGGACCTTTGTCCTTGATGCGCAACCCTTTGAATGCCTGGCATGGCGTCTCGTGGATCTCCCCGTCGACTTCCACATATTTAAACGAAGATAGATGGCTGACCAGGATGTCTTCTTCTCCGCACACGGTGACTACACTGTCTCCGACCATGTACTTTAACTTCTGATGCAGGGTAGACGTGACTGCCCCTGCCCCATGAATCCAGGGTCTTCCCAGCAAGCAGCTGTACGCAGGCTGTATATCCATGATATAAAACTCAGTTGCAAACACTTCCGGCCCCACTTGCAGAGGCAAAGTAATCGATCCGAAGACTGTTCTCCGCGTGCCGTCAAACGCTCTGACTACCAAATCGCTGGGTGTACACAAAATCCCCCGAACATCCAGCTTCATCATCGCCTTCTTGGGCAGCACATTCAAAGATGACCCGGTGTCAACCAATACGTGCGACATTGTTGATCCCCTACACTCCACAGACACGTGTAATGCCATATTATGATCCCTCCCTTTCGGAGTCAAGTCAAAATCAGTAAAGCCCAGACTGTGGCCTGCATTCACATGCGCCAATACTCCTTCTAGCTGATTTACAGAGACATCCTGGGGTACAAAAGAAGTGTCCAGGACTTTCAGCAAAGCGTTTCTATGAGCTTCCGAACATAAGAGCAATGACAAGATAGATATTTTGGACGGTGTCTGCTGCAGATGCTCCACAATCTTATAATCACTTTTCCGAATTAAGCGCATGAATTCTTCTACATCCTTAGATGCTGCTTCTTTTTCATTTGCTTGTATCGGAACATTCTCAACCGCTTTCCCTTTTCCTTTCGCTAGCCTTTCAGCCTCCACTTCGGGGGATATAAAGATCCTGCCACTCCTCGTCATGCCTCCTGAGCCAACAACATTATCCACAATCTCCGCTGACTGCTTGTGAACATCAATTTTAATCCCATCACAATACACCTCTAGCCCATATGACCATGGGACTGCTTTCGTGTTCTCATACGGGATTGGCCCGGCTTTAGTTATAGTGATAGGTGGTCGCTGAGCTGGTGCTGCAATAGTGATCGTCTTCCGCGGAATCGTCACTGTGGCCACATCACTCCGATTATCCACTACTGCCCCTGCCGGCTCATCAGTTGCCGCTCGATCAAACTGCAATATACCTTCATCAATTAAGGCCTGAATGCCTTTCTTCAAATCCTCACACCCTCCAGTTAGGGCCCAACAATCTAAACAGTACTCATTACATCCCGGGTAAACACCTCCTTGCAACAGTCGGCTCTTTATCTCGCTCAGCGGCGTCTTTAAATCCTCAACATTCACAACAAGATTCAGACCTTCCTCAGTCAGCACGGCGTTCGCCCCATGATTGGGCATGGGTTTCTGGACTATATTCGGACCTGCCGTTCCGAAATTGATAGTCTTGTTGTCTAAGAGGTCCTGCACAACGTGCTTAAAAGCATGACAACCTTCTATATCATGGCCCGGGGCCCCAGAATGAAACTCGCAGTGCCTATTCGCATCGTAGCCGAACGGGGGAGTTCCCGTTATCGGTGCCAGAGTTCTTTTCTCTACCAGATTCAATCCCAACAATGTCTGCAACAAATCAGCATAGGTTGAGGGAGGCTTCTCAAATGCTCTCCTCGGCTTATTACCCTGGAATCTTCGTTGAGCCTGCTGTGCCCCCTGCTGAGGCTGCTGCTGCTGTGGCATTGGCTGTTGCTGAACCGGTTGTTGTTGCTGGATTGGTTGTTGCTGATATGGGATAGTAACACTCGATACCTGCTGCGGCTGACGATATTGACCTCTTCCCCTGCCTCGGCCTCGGCCTCGGCCTCCAAATACGGCGCTTGCCTCGCCCTGACGGCGCCCACCATAAGCTTTCCTATTACTGCCAGATGCAGTTGATTCCTCGACTTGGAACTTTCCTTGCTTAATATTACGTTCAATCTTTTCCCCCATCAGAATCAGGTCTGAAAAACTGGCCAGAGACGTATGAAACAGCATATCATGAAACAGCCCGGTGAATGTGCCGACAAACATATCATTCATTTCTTTATCTTCCACAGGAGGACGGACCCTGGCAGCCATATCGCGCCACCTTTGCGCGTACTCTTTAAAACTCTCCCCCTTCTTCTGCGAAAGCCCGGCCAACTGGACCCGATTGGGCGCCAGGTCGCTGTTATACTTGTAATGGGCTACAAACGCCTCCGCCAATTGCTTCCATGTCTTGATATCAGTTGGCTCCAACCCCATGTACCACTCTAGGGAAGGGCCCGATAGACTATCCTGAAAGAAATGCATTAGCATTCTTTCATCAGTGGAGTATGCAGACATCTTTCTGTAATAAGCTCGTACATGCACCTTCGGACATGTGTCTCCTTTATACTTGTCGAACGCAGGCGCTTTGAATTTAATTGGCACCCTCAAGCCAGGTACCAAGCCCATTGTTGCCATGTCCAAACCCACAGCACTCTGATTTAAGACTCCCTTCATCTGCTCTTCCAGCATTCTAATCTTTTGGGAATCATCCATCGGCCCTTCAAAACCTCCTCCGGAGAAGGCGTCTTCCTGCTGATCCTCTTGCCACAGACCATTTCCAGCCCCGTACCCATCGTACGCATTGTTACGTCCAGCTTTGTTCTGATTCATCCCCGGACCTCGGCCTCTGTTGCCGTACCCTTGAACACCTCCAGCAGGACCAAAACCCATAAATCCAGTACCGTTTCCGTTTCCAAAGCCTCCGTAGCCCTGATTGACCATACCATAACCATCTTGCCCAAAGCCTTGAGCATTAAAGCCATACTTCCCAGTGTTGTCGAATCCCTGATCGTTGAATCCGAACCCAGTATTGACAAAGCCATTGCCTCCTAGATTATCTCCCACATTGACATCACCCAGCCCAGCATTATGGACAGCAGTTTCATTTCCCACTCCGACGTTACCATTCACAGCAGCGGTAGCGTTGTTGACGTTAGCGGCAGGTATATTGACCACGGGCGGAGCCACTGGCGTGGGAGTGCCGTCTCCATGAGCAGTATCAACCCGGACAGACTGATGATCGTCATTACCATGACCAGCGTTGCGAGCCATCAGAGGCTGGACCATGGCCTGCAAGTTCTCCTGCCCTTTTGCTATAGCTTCCATGGTCTGCATGAAGAGGGCGAGCTTCTCGCGCACATCCTGCATCTCGTTCTGAATTTGGTCCATGACTTTCCGACAGTTGGAGCGTGTAGAATAGCGGTGCGGATGTTGATCTGGAATCCTGTTAAGTACCTGATACAGAGCAGGGAATAAGACACCATTCAAAGATTACCTGCAATGCGATATGAATATGAATGCAATGCAATGTGTCTGTGCATTAGGGAAGTTCGTTCCCCCAGTTCTAGTGCGAAGGTGCCGGTGCAGTGACAGTGTTGACAATAGGAATATCGGAGTTGAATCATAGAAAGCCTCATATATTGCGGGGAAAATTAATAATCCCAGGGTACAATATCACTGAGAATATAAAGAAGGCATGACCTCAACCAACAATCCTGGTGATGGTCAGCACTATGCAAATAAAGCATACGAATAACTACATGAAATGATCAAATCCTCCCAAAAGTCTGGTACTCCTCTATCAACTTCTTGGTCTCCGGATGGCTTGGTCGATCAAGCAGCCCTTCAACAAGCTGGTTTCTCCTCTTAAGGACACGGCGTACGTCTTCAGCAGTTTCTTCCCAGGTTGCTTCTCCGAAGCAATCTTCTAACTTTCTCTTCTGAGACACTGCTTCATCTCTGGATTTGATTGCCTTGTTCAGTGCATGCTGGACACTATACCGGGTCATCACTTCTTCCTCACACTTCTTGATGCTAGACTTCAACTTCTCTTCGAGGTCGGAAATTTGCTGCTTTAGCTTATCTTCCCTCTTCTTGTTGTTAGTGAGAGTAGCATTCCAAGTCTTATTGCAAGAAGATATCTCTCGGTGTGCTGCGTCGAGCGCTTTCTTTTTGGCTTCCAGCATGTCATGGGAGCTTCTGAACTCTTGCCCCAGACGTTCGCGCTTTTTCTTTTCCTCGGTCAACTCAGCTCCTAACCTGTTTACCAGCTCGATCTGCTGTTGGAAAGCATATATGGCCTTGTTTTTCTCACTGCGTACTTGGGCTAACTCTTGCTCTAACCCTTCGTTAATCTTCATTAAGGCTTCTTTCTCCTTCACCACCTGTTCATAGGCTTCTCTAGAAACAGTAGTTGGTTCTGCTACCGGAACGGGGACGAGAATTGGTGCATCTGGAAACGGCATCCTCAACTGACTAGCCCTCTCCTGAATCCAAACTCTATAAGGTGCATAGGCCTGACAGTCATTCTTTCCTAACAGTGGCTTCCCTTTGCGGTTAATACGCGTCCAGGCACGTTGCAACTTGGCTAATAATTCTCCCTTCAAATCCCCTGTGAAGTACAGAGATTCCTGTACTTCTTCTTCTTGAGGTGGATTCTTCAGCGCATATCCGAACTGGCGAATGAATAGAGAAGGGTTGTAGTTAATACACCCTTTTCTTCCTATCAGCGGCACATTAGGGTATCCAGAACAACTGAAGATGAGCTCGGATCCCAACAAATCTCGATCAAACCACTCCATATCTTCCGACGATAGCCTCATCAGACGCTCTAGCCAAACAACTGGAACTGTAGTTTCTGCAGCAGATCCTCTCTTAGGAAGGTGACTCTCAAACCACATACTCAACAAGGGCACACACAGGTGAACATTTTTCCCTCTTCCTTTCTCATTCTTGTAATGCAGTGAGTGGTATAGATCTCCGAGTAAGGTAGGTACAGGATTACCAGCGGCAAACAAGTAGAAAGCATCAAAGTCCACAAAGTCCGGTATGTTGGGAAACAAGACTATGCCATAAATGCACAAGGCCAACACAGCATTGAAAGCAAACCAGCACCCACTCTTGGCATACTCTTGGGCTTTACCAACTAAGAACTGAAGTGAGAAGCCTGGAACTCCACGGGAAACAGTAGTCACAAGTTCAGAAGCATCAACATGCAAGGCTTTTGCCAATTCCTCCGGCTTGGGTTTGGCATCATAATGAATGAATGGAACATGGTTCTGCACGGGCAGCTCAACATACTCAGCGTATTCCTCCAGGGTTGGTCCCATAATAAAGTCAGAGAACGTAAAGCACCTCAAAGTAGGGTCGTAGAATTGCATCAAAGCATACAACCCATCTAACTCTACCTCTGTAGGTTTGCACACCCATCTCAATAGTCTACCATAGCTCATCCGGAAACTCCTACGAACACCCTCATCAGCAAGAGAGATCAACCCCAGTAAAGGAACAATATCAGGCGTAGGCAATTTGTAAGCAACCGTTCTCCTTAAGCTAGTCATGATCAAACACTCAGAAGTCTGGGCACTAGAACTAGGGAAATGCAAATGCACCTGCAGCACAGACACACGTTAGTGAAATGCAAATGGTAATGGATATGCAGTGATGCAATGCAAGTAACATTCAACAGGGACCGAAGCTGCAGCTGAATAGCCTAAACCCAATCAAGAAAGGTCTCAGATAGACCATCCAGAAGTCATCAAACCCTGGTCTCAGATAGACCTAAAATAAAACTCCAACACTGGTCTCTGACAGACCTCATGATCACAACCTGAATGGTCTCTGGCAGACCTCAAATCACATCCCCAACTGGTCTCTGATAGACCTCAAATCACATCTCTAATTGGTCTCTGGCAGACCTCAGAATACATCTCCAAATGGTCTCTGACAGACCTCATAACTCTCCAACTGGTCTCTGACAGACCTCAAAATACCTCTCCAAATGGTCTCTGACAGACCTTCTAATTCTCCATAAATAACCAGGATCTCTGATCAAGAAATAACCGGTATCTGAAGGTCTGGTTACCTGCATAACCCCAAATCCCCTCACAGGTGGGTGGCCCTATAACTGGCACAAGGTACGGCATCCTATGCGGTCGTCGGCGTCACAGACTTTCAGGGTTGATGATACGATTCCCAGAAGGAGTGGCATCATCAATTCCTGAAGAGGCCTCACTTAGCCAACTTCCAAATGATCGGTCCCCAGAGTCGACAATCCAACTAACCAGCAACCCACGCCAACCAAAGGAAGGGGCAGGAGGCCAACCAGAGGAACCTCGTCTGAGTGTAGATTTCATGGGACACCAAAGCAAGCAAAGCAAGCGGGCGCCCACTAATTTCTACTCTAATTCTAGGTGCACTCAAGCCCAGGTCCGGCTTATCTCTCAATATCAGAACACCCGTCACACCCCAGATACAGCAATAATAATCAATATATAAAGCTGAAAAATAGAAGGTTAGAAATATAAAATAACTCCATACAAAATCCTCGACGGGAAAACAAGCGTTAGGATTGACTCTCTCAAGGGACGTTGGATCCCAAATGCATAAGAACCATCGCAGTCCTTAGCAGCCAGGGGACGTTGGATCCCTAGCAGAGTCGCCAGCTGTCGCTACTGCGAAAATCGGCGCCGGCTGAACAGAAGAGTCGCCACCGTGCGTTATTTATCCCACGGGAGGGAAAGGAAACGCTCAGAGTAAACCTCGCACAACACGGGAAAGGTGTGGTCGTCGCAACCAAAACCTGGGTTCGGGAGTCGGTTACGCAAGGGGAAGGTATTAGCACCCCTCACGTCCGTCGTACTCGACGGGATCCACGCTTGTTTTCGGGTATGGATTGTTATTCTATCTACGCTAAAGGTCTGGGGTTAAAAGAAAAGAAAATGAAAATCAAAAAATGACTCGGCAAAGTATCGCACTTTATGCCTACGTATTCCCGTCTGGAACGAGAAATCAGAGTCAACGTAGTTCGCCTACCTACGGGAAAGGAGGGGAAGGTTGCTCGCTAGGATATCGCATCCTATGCCTACGTACTTTCATACAGCATGAAAGATCAGAGCAAACGTAGTTCGGGCCACGTACGACACAAGTCTGTCTTGGTTGATTTTATTCCTTCTGAAAAAGGTTTTCTGATCAACAGTCCCAGCGGACAAAAATGACGTTTTGATGAGTTCACATTCTTTTACGGAAGAAGTGTCTTTTATTGTGTTTGAAATCTTTATGTGTTTTTCTGTTTGTTTTGAGAAAGAAAGAGACAGAACTCTACCCTACGGTTGCGAAGGGAATCAAACTAACCTAATGTTATCATGCATGGGTTAAGACCTAGTGTCTATCATGTTCCTCTCTTGCACAGAGAGAAACAGAGATCCTACGGGATAGGCAGAAACAGAAACAATAACAGATATAATAAAGCGGTAAAATGCATGGATGCAACAGTACAAGCGAGGCAAGGGAGTCCCACTCAACCTCGAACCTAGAAAACAATAGGCGAAAGTGAACAGGCTTCACTTTCAACCCAGCAGGGTAAACAGCAAACAATACAGTCCAGAAAACCAATCAATACATCAGTAATGAAATACAACAGCAAAAGAAACAGCATCAGCAGCTCTGAATCAACATCTGGCTTCAAGTAATCTCCAATCATTTATGGGCTTCAACAAAGCATCAATCTCCATCTTCATGGTCTTCAGGCAAGGGCTTTGATCATCAGTCTTCTATCTGCAATGGCTTTTCTTCAAGCTCAAACCTCCAGGATGAGGGATTAGTCACAAGAGTGAATTGGGTGTTAAGCAATCAGTTGACTACCAAGGGTGGTGAACAGACTGCTTCTAACACAAGAGACACTTTCTCTCAAGAGTTCTATCTCATAGACACTATCACCAAGCCTTCCAAAGGAAGGGGGTGAGTGTCTTAGAGAGACTCTGAATCACAGAGAAGAATGGATGCAGACAAGGCAATCCCTGTTTGAGAAACAAACTTTCTAACCTAGAGCTCTGCCTAGCTCCTAAACCCTAGTTCATCTGCATCTGCTAGCAAGAATCTTCTCCTCAACTCTGGCAGTTGATCTTCAATCCCTGGATCTCCAATGGCTTCATCTTCACAAGTCTTCAGCTCTCCCAAGTCCCCAGACAAACCCAATACCCAAGCAGGCAAGCAATAATCCCCAGAGGGCACACCACACCAGTCAATCAGATATAACAGACAGTATTAATAGCAGTAGGGGAGTCCTAACTTTTCTCTAAGGGGATCTGATAACTACCCATAGCCCATATAGTCCCATAACTAATCTAGTTGAATCCTAAATCCTAAGGGAAAGAATTGAACTTCCTAAGTTGTCACCTAAAACCCTAGTTTTGTTCATGATGTTCAAACCTATTTTAATCACCTAAAATTAATTCCTAAAAATGGGAACTAAAATATTTCTACAAGTTGAATATCTCATCTAAACAATATAAAAAGAATGACCAAAAAATATTAAAGCATGTGATAGAACAAAAATTATTAAAATGATGCATGAAATGAATCTATTTAATATGACATTTATTTAGAAAATATGAAAAAAATATGAAATAAAAATAAAAATGCAATTTTATTTAATGAAAATTTTCTATACATTTTAATGAAAATGATGTAAAAAGAATGGGTTAAAATGCATTTTTTATGAATTTATTATGAATTAATGAAAATTGGTAAAAATTAAAATGAATTAAGAAATTAAATTGAATTAAAATGAGGGAGGGGGGTTAGAATAGCAGATACGCCCAGTTGATTATCCATTGGGCCAGGCAGACAGGGGTGCGATTAGCGCTTTGGTTAAGGCCCAGCAACATTCAGAATTAGTGAAAAAATAAAAAGCCAGCTGGGGGTGAGAAAAGTATCAAATTCACGTTCAGATTGCAATTGGGCTTAACACTGGGGGTGGGGATAGCATAACATCCTGAGGCCCGCCCGTTTCAATTAATGAAACGGCGCGTTTTGGCCAACTCATTTCCCTCCAACACAGAATTGAATATGAGCCATTGGATTTCTCTCCAAGTCAAGGGTCTAACACGAATTGAAGGGTCCAGATTTCGTCTTCCTCCTTTGGATCAACTGAAACTTAGGGTTTCACCATGAATGCTCATGCACGAGCAAGCTTACACCACTCTGTTCTCACTCTACAGGCAACCAATCCACACGATGTGAACATGAAAAATGCTCAGAATTCTTCCCTCTACAATCCTATGGTCTTAGATCAATTTGAAACTCAACAATTCATTCAACCCAATCGATGCAAGTTCTGGCCACCATGGATATACACTGAGATGCCTCAACACACTTCTCCCTCAAACCTAGACTAAACTAATCTATGCATAATGGTGATTAATCTGATCCATCAAGCTAACATTCTAATGCATTCTACTACAAGTTCTACCTCCTAACAGTTTATTGCACCTGCTAACAATTGTCACCAAATCACTCCAAATTCAATCTAATTATTCTACTAACCACCTAGATCATATCTAAACTAACAACAACATGCCAAACTAACTAGATCAAGCTGTGTGAATGAAAACTCACCTGGTGTGAAATCTTGAAAACAACTATGGAACTCGTGGATCTGAAGCTTCTAGGTTCTGGATCTTGATCAATCCTTGATGTACTTGATTCTGTTTGCAAGATTTGGATGAGACTTGGCCTGAATTATGCTGTTCAATGGAATTTGCAGTTTTGATGTTCTTGAAGATAGTGCACGAAAATGGATCCTAACCACCAAACCTTTGCTTCAATTCTGATCTAGGATGATGATTGAATAAGATTGAATTGAAGTGGATGAAAATTGATGAAGGTTTTGGAGAATTGGAATGAAAATTCAATGAAAAAGAATGAGGGAATTTTGTGAAATTCTTGGTGCAAATGAAGCCAACCCTTGCTAAATTCTCATTTCATGAATATATAGACCTCATATGAACATTCTAGATCCATCTTGCACATTCCCTTGCTTTCCAACTTTGATCCATTTTGGTTATGTTTCTTCAATTACAAGTAACCAAAGATAACTTTCTTTTTTCCTTCTAAACTCAAAAAAGTGTTTGAACCATTGTTCTTAGAATTGCTTTTCCATTCAAAATCATATATTGGAAGTCTCCATTTGGACTCATAAATCTCCCAAACCATTTTTCACTTTGAATTTATTCACTTTATAAGCCTTTTTAGTTCAACTTTTGACCAATTATGCAACTTCATGTTATGAGCTTCTCCAATAATTTGTGACCTTCTTTCTAGACTTAAAATCCCATTTGGAGCAAGTTTGATGTTGTAAGTTTTTCCATTTGAGGCCTCCTTGTATGAGTTTTGGACATAGGTTAAAATGACCTGTAATTCACAAATGCCCAAAATACCCTTTGCTTGCCAAGACCATAAGTTGAGTTATACACATCATATGAAGGCATGCCATACCATTCTAGAAAGCTAAGACAATGAGGAACAATTCTTATGTTGACCAAGAATTCATTTGAGATCTCCTTGAGGGGTAAAAATTGCTTGGAAGTCAAGTCACTTTCATAGACAAAAATTCAGATACCTCAGATGACCTGTAACTTGCAAGGACCATAACTTGAGTTCTATAAATCTCCTTGATGTCTTCCACCACTCAAATTAAAGGTCTTGAGATCCTCTACAAGTTTCATGTTGGCCAAGAAGCCATTTGAAGCTAGCAGTTTGACTTATCTTGCTTGGAAATTTGACCTAAACTAGGGGATTTTACAGAGAAACCCTAATTTAGAAACTCCTCTTCTCCTTGATTTCTCTTGAATTCTCCTTGGCATATCTCCATATCCTTCTTCATATGTCCAATGATGAACCCCACATCTCTCCAATAGACTTGAATGCCCTTTAAATCAGTCAATTAACCTAGGGTTGACCTAGGGTTGACCCAGAGGAAACCCTAGTTGACTGTCTTCAACTATAGCTCTTGTGCTCTCATCAATGACTTGTCTCCTTCTCCAAATGACTTTCTAAGTCTCTCATAATGTCTAGATGCTCTCCATGCCTTCAATTCAAAGCTCACAATCCTCTTGTTGACCCTCAGATACCCTCAACTAGGAGATGGACTCAAGGCTTGATCTGCTGAACTCCTTGCTTTCAAATTCTCTCCTGATGACTTGAATGAGATTGAATTAGGATAATAACCTCTTGATAAGCCTCTAGAGATGAGAATAATGATTGGTCCCCCTGTTGAATGACTTGCTATGCTCATGCTATGCAGATGGTTAGTCTATGTACATGACCCTATATGCAAATGCTAATGATATTAAAACATAAACCAAGTGAATAAGGTTGGGCAAATTTTAGGGTGCAACACATACAACTTCTTCTCTTTTAAAATCCGCAACACAATCCTTAAATGTTCTTCGTGTTCCTCTCGAGACTTAGAATAAATCAAAATGTCATCGATAAACACTACCACTAAACGATCCAACTGCTCGTGGAAGATACGGTTCATATATTCCATGAAAACACCCGGCGCATTAGAAACTCCGAATGGCATCACCGTATACTCATAGTGACCATATCGTGTTTTAAAAGCCGTCTTTGAAATATCTTCTTCCTTAACCCGAATCTGGTGATAACCGGATCTCAAATCAATCTTACTAAAAACACGGGCTCCAACTAATTGATCCATCAAATCATCGATTCTTGGAAGCGGATACTTGTTCTTAATTGTCACCTTATTCAACTGCCGATAATCAATACACAATCACATACTACCATCCTTCTTCTTTACCAACAATACCGGCGCACCCCAAGGAGAAACACTTGGTCTTACAAATCTCTTATCCAACAAATCATTCAATTGCTTCTTCAACTCCACCAACTCCGATGCCGACATCCGATACGGGGCCATCGAAATCGATCTAGTACCCGGAACTAGATCAATAGAAAATTCAACCTCTCTCTTTGGCGGCACATCCGCAACATCTTCCGGAAACACTTCAGGAAATTCACAAACCACAGGAAACACGTCGAGCTCAACTTTGCTCTCCACCGACAACGATGCAAACAAACCAAACAACTGAGCTTCGTCCGCTAAAAGTTTCTTCAACTCTTTAGTGGAAAGAAAACTCTCGTTTTCACCATCTTCCAAAGAAGGAAACCTTACTAACTTGTGATAGCAATCCAGATGAACTCTATTAAATTGCAACCAGTTCATACCCAAGATTACGTCCAAACCTTCCAACGGCAAACACACTAAATCCATAACGAAGTCCTTACCATACATGGTCAAAGGACAACTTGCACACACCAAAGAAGTAGTTACCGACCCTGAAGCGGGAGTTCCAATAACCATACCACTACTCAAAGAAACCATACACAAATCCAACCGCTTAGCACACGCAAGAGAGATGAACGAGTGAGTCGCTCCAGTATCAATAATAGCAACTAAAGGCATATCATTAATAAAGCATGTACCTTTAATCAAACGATCCGCCACATTAGTAGCGTCTGAACCTGCTAATGCGAATACTTTTCCGCCCGCCGGAGCTTGCTTCGGTTTGGTACAATTCGGGCTAATGTGACCCACCTCGCCACAATTAAAACACTTCACAGCATTCTTTCTACACTCTGCTGCATCATGTCCAAGGAGCCCACAGTTGGAACACTTCGCCTTGAACTTTCCACAATCATAAGACTTGTGGCCCATCACGCCACACTTAAAACATTTGATCGTACCGGAACCTCCTCCGGGTCTCCTATCAAAGTTTCCCCTATGTTTGCCCTTATCAGCAGGCGTCACATAAGGTCCGCTTCGTACTTGCTGCTTCCCTTTCCTCTCGCTCAAACCCTTATAATGAGTAGAACGAGCTCTACTGTCTTCTTCATAAATCCTACAGCACTCGGTCAAATCCGAAAATCTTCGTATTCTTTGATAACCCACCGCTTGCTTTATCTCAGGACGCAAGCCATTCTCATACTTGATACATTTGGAAAATTCCGCCGTAACCGCATCATAGTGAGGGTGAAACTTCACTAACTCAGTAAACTTAGTGGTGTAGTCCACCACCGACATATTACCTTGTTTCAACTCCAGAAATTCCATTTCTCTCTTCCCTTTAACACTTTCGGGATAATACTTCCTTAGAAACTCAGTACGAAATAAATCCCACGTAATCTCCTCATCGTCGACCTCAAGAACTTGCCTCACGCTGACCCACCAGTCATCAGCCTCTTCTCTCAGCATGTGAGTCCCTAGTCTCACCTTGTTCCCTTCAGCACAATCCATCACCCTAAAGATCCTCTCAATTTCCTTTAACCATATCTGAGCACCATCCGGATCAAATCTCCCTTTGAACACCGGTGGTTGGTTCTTCCTGAACTCATCATTCGCATTCACGTTAGGTGCACCCTGCACAGCTCTGGCCATAGCCTCTAACGCCGCTGCCATAGTATTATCATTACGACCTGCCATATTCTGAGGATTCCCAAAAATAACAACAAGGTTAAACAACCGTTCAACCAACACAACAACAAGACAGACACGACTGACTCAACACTGGCTCTGATACCACTTAATGTAACACCCCCTTTCTATACCCCCAAATTAATACATTTAATCAATTAGGCACTTAGAAAATTTATTTCATCAGAGTTTAATTAAAATTTAATTAAAACATGGTATATAAGAGGCGCATCACATTATCACGAAATTAAACACATACGATACCTGCTCAAAATAGATAGACAATGGGTAACCCACATCTCAATATTTAGAATAAAAGCGGAAACATCCAAATATTGAATCGATCACATTCATAAAAGTATATACAACCATTCAATCAATTCATGCTTTACAACCATATCCATAGCGGATACATACACAGATGTATCACGAGGAATCAAAACAAATGTAACTCCAAAGGAGTCAAAGGCTTCCTAACTACCCAGATGTTACATATCAGAGCCATTGACCAAAAAGAATGAAGACATCGCTTCACAAAAAGAACCTCCAGCTTCCTACTCTGCAATGCCTCATAGAGCATTATAAAACATCAGAAGGGTGAGAAACAATATCATAACAGTTAATGCATAAAATTGTATATATACATATACTCATATTTGTACAAGTTATACTCAAATTATGTTCTCACCACATTAAGCATATACAATTAATCATGCCTCTACACATGCTCACGAACATTCACTATATGTTCCTCCAAATAATCATATATAACATACACAGTTACATTCATACAACTAATGCATCATACACAGATGACTCATGCAACTCATAGAGACCGACACACGACTCTATGCAGATGCAAATGCGGTACCGACTCATTTCAACAAATTCTCTAAGGAATCGAGTATTCAGCAGATTCTCCACGAAATCAAGTATTCAGCAGATTCTCCACGGAATCAAATATTCATCAGATTCTCCACGGAGTCAAATACTCAGCAGATTCTCCACGGAATCAAATACTCTGCAGATTCTCCACGGAATCAAATACTCTAGTCAATCCTCCAAGGGATTACATGTTATGACCGATTCTCCGAGGAATCACACAATGCAACCGATTCTCCAAGGAATCTAATGTAACCATCATATCATACGAGGTTCTGCAAATCCTCCGAGGGATCATCCAACACAAAAATGCATACTAAGATGCTACACAATGCTAATCCTCCGAGGGATCGATCAACACAGAATGCATACTATGTTCACAAACATACTCATTGCATTTATCACATACATCGCATATATCTATCATGCATTCACATTATGCACCATTTCACACATGGTTTACACACATATCAGCCTATCAATGCGTTTATATTCAATTCAAGCAAATACACAAGATTATCAAACGTTCAAGATTCACCATTGGCTCTACAATCTAGGATTCACGCCTTTCGGCCACCCACAGCACGACATGTCGAAACAGTTCACACATCAATCATTCATATAGGCATTAATCATAATTGAACCGGCCAAAAATCATGCTATGAATAAACAGCAAAACAAATAACACTGTCAGGTTCGCCAACCTTCGCCTGGCGAAGCCACGCAGCGAATACTCGCTGGCCTTCGCCTGGCGAACTTCCCAGCGAAGTCCACTGGGAGTAATTCTGGAATTACTCGCTGAGGCTCGCTACACACTCGCCTGGCGAACCTTCGCCAACTCACTTCGCCTGGCGAACTTTCCAGCAAAGACAGGGTGTTTGCTTCTGACTTGCTTCGCTGCAGCTCGCTGGGCTTCGCCTGGCGAAGCTTCGCTGCCATTCGCCTGGCGAGCCTGCGAAGACAGAACCTCCATGGCTGTTCCAAAGCCCAAACTCCACACAACCAACCGATTAAATCCAAACCAGTCTCAGTGGCACAACCCTACCATCACCCGACTAAACTACATCGTCTAATCCGAGTTCTAACCGATTAAAACCTCTTTCTACTCATCAAACCAACTTCTAACCTAAGTGGAAAAAGAGTAGAAACTCTACAAAATCCAAACACATACACATACAATCATATACATTAAAGAGATGATGGAGTTTCACACCCTTACCGATCGATTGCAAGCTTTGGTGATGATCCCTTGATGATTCTAGGTTTTCCTCTCCACTTTCTCTTCTCTTTCTCTTCTCCTCTTTTATTTCTCTTGTTTTTCTTCTTATGTTACTATCTTTCTTTCTTTTCCTCTCTTATTCTATTTCTATCTCTATTTCTTTCCTCTCAAATTCTTTCCAACACTTACCAATCAATTCTCATACTAAATGCTAAATGTCTAAAATGCCCTTTTTACTCTAATTCCCGAAAAACTCTCCGAATCGGTAAAAATAGATAAAATAAGCAAACACCACATAGTAATCTATAATTTCTTAATTTAAAACAAACATCAATTAAATAAATTAAAAGACTCAACAGTTAATGGGAATTCAGAATCGGGGCGTTACAACATCCGCCGCCCATATCGCGAGCAGATGCGGTGATGTTCTTTTGGTCGGTCCACCTGCCAGTGCTGTGGCTCTCCTATAGGCACGTCCTCAACCGTGGCGTACACGTCGGACGCATCGGCCACAAAACAAGAAGGAGTAGAAAGCGGCTCCTCGGCCGCCCATTCCTCGGATGGGGCAATACGCTCATCGTCATACTCCGGAATCTCGGGTTCGTTGTCTTCGACCATTATCCCCGGTACCAGAGCCGACATCTACACCTGAAAGCAGAGGACAACAGTGAATTCGATAGCCAGGATCAAATCCACCCTTCCACCGCAAGTCAAGTGAAAGGGCGACAAAGGCCGGAAAGCGACGAACAGCACTCGCTCCCCGTCTACCCGGGACACTCATCAGAAAGTTCGCCAGACACGGCGGGCCTCGCGTCCCTCCTCGGGGCATTCATCATGCCCCGACCACACATTCCAATTAAACGACGGAAATAAAGAAGGAGGGAAAAGAAGAACTCACTTGTAACGGCGGCAGACGGAAGGAAAGATCAAACGGTGCAGCGGCGATCGACGGCAAGCGGCGGACGGGCAGAGAGGACAAAGCTTAGCAGACACAACGACAGAGTGAAAAGTAGCAGAATGAGCGGGGACCCCCATATTTATAACCCGGCGCGGGACTCGAAGCGACCCTAGGCTCATTAATGACATAGGGTAGCCGCCCCTACGACCGCTTAACGCACGACACGTGGCGGCAACCTGACAGTCGCGCCCCTTCACCTGCTTTCTCCCCGCTCTGCCGACGACCGGAGATCTCCGCACGAGTGCCCGTTCCAGACACAGCGACCTTAAGTCCTCGCTCTCTCCCCAGAGCTTCGACTTGGGGGGCTCCTGTTCCGGTATGGGCCCAACCTCGGCAGGCCCAATACCACGTGCGGCCCAACAGGAAAATCGGGCACACCGGGCACGTGCATCCCTCGGGACGAGCAGGGCATGCCGCCGAACACAAGCAACGCCCCAACAACCTTTCACCGTCCACCGTACCAGACGAGCAGAACCATCCCCGGCTCACCATAGCGCGGCCATGGTTCCTCCCCTCCGCGGGGAGAACAACTTGCCTTCGGAGAACCTCCTGAGCTCCCCTCCGCGGGGAGAACGACGTGCCCGGCGCACGTTCTCCACGTGCTCCCCTCCGCGGGGACACGTCATCAACCAACTGCCCACCTCCGAAAGAGCAGGTCAAACCCACTTTCCGGAGATCTAGGAGCAGTTGGACTAGGGCGAAGACCACGTCCTGGTCTTCACTACGCCACGTAAGCCCTAGCAGTCATTAGGGTTGGGCCTGGTCATCCAGCCCATCCCAAATGACCGTTGGCCCAGCGTTGAGGTCTCTCTATAAATACCCTCTTCCTCAAGAGGGTCAGGTAACTCTCTTCTTGCCCTTTTCTGTACTATTGCTTCCACTCTGCCCAACTTCTTACTTTGGCATCGGAGTGTCTTGCAGGTACACCCCCTTCCTCCTCATCGTCGGTCAACAGGTAGCCGTTCAGCAGCGTGTGGCCATATCGTGATCCCCTTCTGATCAGGTCAGATCAGTGGCGCCGTCTGTGGGAACCTGAAACTTCCCCGTTACTCCGAGCAGAAAACCAAAAGTTTCACCAAACCTCCACGATCATGGCTAGTCCACACCGCGATGACACTCCGCACGACCTTGCGCTCAACGTCGCCACCAACGGGAAGCAAACAGGAACGGCACGTCCGGCGGAAGCCGACGAAAGGGACGGGAAAACTGCTTCACCATCATCCGCGGAATGGCCCCTTCAGGACGATCACCGACCCCCGAGCCCGCCAGCATTCCACCCCGTTCCTATCCCGACGGGAGCAGACCCAACGGTGGCCGCTCTCTTTACGGCCATCAACCAGACAAACCAGCTGCTGTTCCAACAAAATGTGAGAATTGGAGCATTAGAACGCATCGGCCCTCCGAGGTACCCCCAGCGGGAAGACCAGAACGGAGGTTCGAGGAGTCCCTCACCTCGACCCAGAAACCGCCGACCGCGGCTGGAGAGACACCGCCCGCAGGCGACACGAGAACGCACCAGATCCCCGGCAAGACACGTTCGCGCGAGGAACCAGAACACCGCGGCGATCCCAACCGAGGACCCCCGAGGCGAGAACTCAGGCAGGAGATCGAGAACTCGAAACCAGGGGCATACCTTGAACGTCTCGTCTCCCCACAGATCCCCGGCGCACAGCGACGAGGATGATTACCGCACCCCGCTGTCCCGGGAGATCATGGCTGCCCCCATACCCCAGGGGATGGAGAAACCACCGACGCTGTCGACATACGACGACACCTCCGACCCGGACGATCACCTGGAAGACATCGAGGCTATGCTCGACTACCGAAACGTCCGGGGAGCCATCAAGTGCAGACTCTTCCCGACGACTCTGAGGAAAGGCGCTATGACCTGGTACAAAAGTCTGGAGCCCGAATCAGTTACGTCGTGGAGAGTCTTGAAGGACCTGTTCTCCAAACACTTTACGGCGTCCCGACGTCACCCGAAGACGGCAGCAGTCCTCGGGGCAATCATCCAAGGCCCCGACGAACCTCTCCGAAAATACATCGAAAGGTTCACTCGGGAAGCCGTGCAGGTGACAACTTCCGACGAAATGAAACGCTACTTAATGGAACAAGGCCTGCACCACGACTCCAAATTCTACGAGGCCGTAGGCATACACCGGCCCACATCCCTCCAAGATTTCCTCGACAGGGCCGCGCACTACATCCGATTCGAGGAAACACAGGCGGCCAACTCCGCTCGCGACACTCGAGACAGGGAGGCCCCCCACGGGCACCGAGACGACGGAGCTTCGAGCCATCGACGAGGAGGAGACCGTCGTCGGGAAGACCGCCCCCGCGAACCACGCGGCCCGGCAGGAAGATTCACAGAGTACACAGCCTTGGTCGCTTCATGCGAACGCATACTGGCCGAATGCGCTAAAACCGAGTTCGTTCAGGGAGGCGTCCGTTTTCCGCGACCAACGCCGCCCAAACCCAACGTGGACAAGCCAAAATACTGCCGATTCCACAGGACCCACGGGCATGTGACGGAAGACTGCATCCATCTCAAAGATGCGATCGAAATTCTAATCAAAGATGGGCACCTGAAGCGATACACCCGAGGAGGTGAACCTCCTAGGCCAGAGGCTCCGAAAGCCAAGAAAATCGAGGAACTCCCCTCTCTAGAGGACAGCGGCAGGCTCCAGGTCGCGTTGTGCGTCAGCCGGCCCGAGGATTGGTTCGCGGGCAGAGAATTCGGCATCCCCGAAGGACCCAACCTAATCGACGAGCCAATCCGACCAACCAGCCGATGGGAATACTTCCCCAGAGCCATGGTCATCTCTGATGGAGCCACGAGGAGTCTATCCATAGGATCTGTGAAAAGGAAATTCGACGAACTCATCGCGAACAACTCCGGCAAATTGAGCACGCTCGACAAATTCCGAGGCCGCTCCAACCCGATCACATTTTACCTCGAGGAACTACCCGGGGGATCTCCCAATTCCAACATACCCTTGCTCATACGTGCCCAAATGGCAAACTTCGACGTCAGGCGCCTCCTCGTCGACGGCGGGAGCTCAGTCGACATCATGTACTCACATCTGTTCACAACTCTCCAGCTCGACGAATCCAACCTCTCTCCCTACGTAGGCTCCGACCTTCAGGGGTTCAACGGGACGACGACGAGACCTTGGGGATACGTGGAATTGAAAGTCACCTTCGGAGAAGAGGAAACAGCCAGGGACATCAGCGTCCGCTTCTTAGTCATCGAATGCCCGTCCCTCTATAACTGCATCCTGGGCAGGACGACGATAGCAGAACTCACCGCGGTACCCTCCACCGTCCACCTGAAGATGAAATACTACACAAGAAGGGGAGCCGTGGTAACCCTCAACGGAGACATCGAAGCCGCCCGAAGATGTTTCGAAGCCGCGCTGAAAGGCCTAGACTCCATCGCTCCATCGACCAAAAAGAAAGCGTCAAGCGCTACGCCAAAGGACAAACCAACGGAGCTGGTCGGATCCGTTGAGCTCGACAGTCGCTTCACCGACGAGCTCGACAATGAAACACAGACCAACAAAGTCAACGGGCAGCCCTCACACCCAGCGCGCCCCATCCCGGATGGAGAATTCGAACTCATTCCCCTCGGGGAAGACACGAGCAGAACCGTGAGGATAGGCGCAGGACTCCCAGACCTCGCGAAACGTCAGCTCCAAGCCTGCCTCCGTGAGAATGCCGACCTCTTCGCATGGAGCGCCACGGAAATGCCGGGACTCGACCCCGAGGTCGCCTGCCACCAGCTGTCCGTCAACCCGACCGCAAAGGCCGTTGTACAACGCCGACGTCGCCAGTCCCCCGAAAAATCGGCAGCGGCCGAACAAGCTGTAAAAGACCTCTTAGAGGCAAATTTTATTTCGGAAGCCCGGTATTCAACCTGGCTGTCCAACGTTGTACTCGTTAAAAAGAATAATGGAAAATGGCGCATGTGTGTTGACTACACCGACCTCAACCGGGCATGTCCTAAGGACGCCTACCCCCTCCCCAATATCGACAAGCTCGTCGACAACTCTGCGGGCTTCAAGCTCTTGTCCTTCATGGACGCGTACTCGGGATACAACCAGATCCCGATGGCCGAACACGATAAACAAGCCACGACCTTCATGACGGCGTCGGGCAATTACTATTACAACGTGATGCCCTTCGGCCTCAAAAACGCCGGGGCCACATACCAGCGGATGATGAACCGTGTCTTCCGCGACGAAATCGGGGACATGCTCGAAGTATATATGGACGACATGATCGTCAAATCCGGCGCGGAGGACGACCACGCGGCACACCTCCAGAAGGTCTTCAAGACCGCGAGGTCGTGTCGCATGCGTTTTAACCTGGAGAAGTGCACCTTCGGCGTCTGCGCCGGTAAATTCCTCGGCTACTACTTGACCGAACGGGGGATCGAAGCCAATCCGGACAAATGCCACGCCTTCTCCAATATCACCACGCCGACCACGAAGAGGGCCATCCAGTCCCTCAACGGCGTGCTTGCCTCCCTCTCACGATTCATTGTGAGGTCGGCCCAACACGCCCTCCCATTTTTCAAACTGCTCAGGAAGGAGACCAAATTCGAATGGACGGACGAATGTGAGAAAGCCCTTTGCCACCTCAAACGCGTCTTATCTGAACCACCAGTGCTGACGCGCCCCGCGACGGGCGAAACCCTATACTTATATCTGGCCGTGTCCAACGAAGCCGTTAGCGCCGTCCTCGTAAGCGAAACCGGGGAGGGACAAAAGCCCATCTACTTTACTAGCAAAGCTCTCCACGGCCCGGAAGTCCGATACCAGCTGATCGAGAAAGTCGCCCTGGCCCTCGTGACAGCGGCACGCCGACTCCGACATTATTTTCTCGCACACGCCATTGTGCTCCGCACCAATCAGCCCATCCGCCAGCTACTCGGCCGCCCCGACATGGCCGGACGCATGCTGAAATGGTCGCTAGAACTCTCCGAGTTCGACATCACCTACGAGAGCCGGCACGCCATCAAGGCTCAAGCTTTGGCCGATTTCGTCGCCGAGATGACCACACTACCCGACCCTACCGCCGGGAACCACCTCTGGACCATCTTTGTGGATGGCTCCTCCAACTCCACGGGAAGCGGCGCCGGCATCGTCCTCGACAACGACGAGGGAACGGTCATCGAAGTCTCCCTCAAACTGGCTTTCCTGACGACTAACAACCAGGCCGAATACGAAGCGTTTCTCGCCGGCCTTCGCCTGGCATCCAACCTGGGAGCCAGGGGCATCCGAATCTACACGGATTCCCAGCTAGTCGCTTCACAAGTCCGAGGCGAATATCAAGCAAAAAACGACACCCTCGCCGGATACCTCGCACTCATCACCGAAAAACTGAGAGGTTTCGACTCAGCAGAGATTCAGCACGTCCCTCGCGAGCAGAACACCCGCGCCGACATCCTCTCCAAACTGGCAAGCACCAAAAAGCGAGGCGGCCACAAATCGGTCATTCAAGAAATCTTGTCGCAACCAAGTACCAGCGCGACCACCACGCCCCTCGACATCAACGCCGTCGGAGACGCTGACTGCTGGATGACCCCGCTCCACACCTATCTCAGCACCGGCCACCTTCCGGCCAACTCGGGAGAGGCCAGCGCGACGAAACGACGGGCCTGCTCGTACGTCCTCCTCGAGGGACGACTATACCGTCGAGGCTTCGCAATCCCACTCCTCAAATGCATAGATAAGTCCCAGAGTACAGTCGTTCTAGAAGAAATCCACGAAGGCATCAACGCGCAGCACCTCGGCGGAAGATCCCTAGCACGAAAGGCCCTACGCGCAGGCTACTACTGGCCATCAATGCAGTCCGACGCGAAGGAACACGTCAAACGATGTGATAAATGTCAACGACACAGGGACATGCACCTCGCCCCCCCGACCGACCTCACGTCCCTCTCATCTCCGTGGCCCTTCGCCTGGTGGGGGCTGGACATCCTCGGGTCCTTCCCCTAGGTTCATACCAGAACAAGTACCTCATCGTGGGCGTTGATTACTTCACCAAGTGGATCGAGGCCGAAGCTCTGGCCAAAATCACCGCCCACAACATACTCCGATTCTACAAACGCAACATCCTCGCCAGATTCGGGGTCCCACTCGCCATCGTCACCGACAACGGCATACAATTCACAGACAAAAACTTCCGCGACTTCGTCACCAAACTCGGAACCAAACATCACTTCGCCTCAGTCGAACACCCACAGACAAACGGCCAGGCGGAGTCGGCGAACAGAGTTATACTCAAAGGACTCAGCCGACGACTCAGCGACGCCAAACGAGCATGGGTCGAAGAACTCCACAGCGTCCTCTGGGCATACCGCACCACTCCCCACTCAACCACGGGGGAAACCCCATTTCGCCTCACGTACGGAACCGAGGCCGTGATACCGGCCGAAATCCGCGAACCGTCCCGACGAACGGAAGCTCCCCTGGACACCGACGACAACGACGGCTCCCTCCGAGAAGAGCTCGACCTCGTCGAAGAAATCCGCTCAGGGGCAGCCCTCCGTGAAGCCCGGCTGAAGCAACAAGTCACACTTCGCCATAACAACAAAGTCCTAAAACGCGATTTTCAAACAGGCGACTTAGTTCTACGCAGAAACCAGAAAGACTCCCACGAGGGCAAACTGGCTGCGAACTGGAAAGGCCCATACCGAGTCCGCGACAAAACGGAGCACGGGGCCTATTACCTCGAAAACCTGCACGGTGAACAACTAGCTCGACCATGGAACGCCGCGAAACTTAAGCGGTACTACAGTTAAAACATTGCCCGCGACGACCCATCGTCCCGACCACTGGGGGGCGACATGGTACCACCGCACACCCCCGCGTCCACTAGCGACCAAAGAAAAGCAAGCCCTGCCTCTCGTGTGCGCGGGCATAAGGCCTTGCTCGGCAGGGAATACCTCGACCGAGACTCCTCGCCGTCATACCAAAGGAGGCAGGACACCCAGCTCGCGATGGGACGTCCACGCCCCGGGGAGAACTACCCCCGAAACGGCCCGGCTACGTCGCCGGTCAAACCGGCCAGTTCCCCGCACTACCGGTAACAAATTGTCGAGCTAACACCCGAACACACCGAGCGCACACTTAGAAAATTTACAAGAAATGTCATACACATCATAGGCATTCAAAGGCATTCAAATAAACAAACACGAAAAACGAGCATAAATGACATGCAAATAACGAGCGCACACTTAGAAAATCCACGAAAAATATATTAAACAAAAGCGGGCACCAGCCCAGTAGTCAATGGTACAAATACAGAGCACGCAGGCCCAAAGAAAGAGATCACAAACATCGGCACGCAGGCCATAAAAACAACGAGCACGCAGGCCCAACAACCTATGCTACCTCGTCCGCCCGGTCAGCAGTCGCGGGTTCCTCCTCGGGAATAACAAGATAGGGATCGACCACCTTCCCGTCAACAATCTCGTGGTACGGCCCGATCCCGTCCACAGCCAGCACGACACCAGGATTGGCGACCTGAACCTGCTCGACATCACTCTTGAATCCGACCTCAACAGCCTCCAGACAGTCGCTTTCCAACACCCGGATACGAGCGATCAGGTCAGCACGAGTGATTAACCGTCGATCTCCATCTGTCTCGTCCTCGGCCGGACGGACCGCACTGTCCAAAACTTCCGTGCGAACCTTCAGCGCCTGCACCTCGGCCGTCGCTGTCCCCAGTTTCTCCTCCAGCGAAGTCACCTTCCCCTCAACACCCTCTGCCCGTTTCCGCTGCTCAGCAACATCCTTCTGGCTCTTCTCCAACTCCTCAGTGAGCTTGGCCAACCGCGACTGCATGAAAGTAAGATCCCCCTACAGTTTGGACAGCTCAGCAGCGGAGCAGCCCTCCTCGTTCAGCACAAGAGTCGTCGTGAACGTCCGCATCATTGCGGCCAAGTCCTCAGCCAGAACACGTCGACGAGTCTCTCGATCGTCCTGACGAACAGCCTTCACCTCCCCAGCGGAGACAGTGGGAGAATGGGCACCATGAAAATATCCCGGATGCTGATGACAGGGCGGGACGACATAACCTTCCTCAGCGGTACCGACCGTCAGATCCACCACACCTCGGGGCTCCTCGGACCTCTGCCTCTTCGACGCTCCTTGAGACGCAGGATATTGGCTCTCTTGAGGCGAAGAGGACGAACTTTGCCCCCCCGGCGCCGCGACCTCCTGTCCGACCAGCTGGCTCACCCTCGTCCTCGGGGCCGCAGCATTCCTAGTAGCACGCAACTGCTTCACCCGCTCCTCGACGGAAGACATGTTCGCTGCAAAAACAAAGAAAAAAGTTAGCGACGGTCAAAAGCCCCGACCACGGGGAGAAAAACGAACATTCCTACCTAGGTAATCCAGAGCGGCCGCCCCGGTCGCACAACCGAGCATGGTCTTGGTATTTATCAAACGCTTCTTGGTGCGCACATTCCCTTGCGCGTCAAGGATATACCGACCGTCGGGTGTCACCAGCTTCGACGGAGGGAGAAACCGCACAAAGGCAACTATTTTCAAATAGGCGGCCATGTCCTTCTCCTCGAGGGTCCCCGCCCGGACGATATACCTATCCGTCCCTCGGCTGAAATGCTCCGCAGTCCACAGTAGATGTATCTTAGGAAGCCACGCGCGGAATCGCTGGCCATCTACCGTTCGCTCGCCCTCGTCGAAGAGAGTGTCTGAGCCGTGCTGCGTGATCGGTTTGACGAGGTAGAACCGGTTTTTGAAATCTTTGACGGAATCGCTATACGCTTTGAAAAGTTTGGTCGATTGCTTAAAAGAAACCCATCCGTGGCGGCCATTCACCGTCTGCCGCTGCAGGTGGAAGATGCGGAAAAATAACGGTACCGTCGGCTCCACCGAGAGGTAGAAACACACCACCTCGAAAGCCCGGATGAAAGCCAAGGCATTGGGGTGCAGTTGGGACGGGGCAAGGCGCAACCAGTCAAAAAGCCCCAGATGAAAGGCGGAGAACGGTAACCGGAGCCGAGCTTCTTTGAAGTAGAACTCATGCATCGGGAACATCCGCCGCCCATATCGCGAGCAGATGCGGTGATGTTCTTTTGGTCGGTACACCTGCCAGTGCTGTGGCTCTCCTATAGGCGTGTCCTCAACCGTGGCGTACACATCGGACGCATCGGCCACAAAACAAGAAGGAGTAGAAAGCGGCTCCTCGGTCGCCCATTCCTCGGACGGGGCAATACGCTCATCGTCATACTCCGGAATCTCGGGTTCGTTGTCTTCGACCATTATCCCCGGTACCAGAGCCGACATCTACACCTGAAAGCAGAGGACAACGGTGAATTCGATAGCCAGGATCAAATCCACCCTTCCACCGCAAGTCAAGTGAAAGGGCGACAAAGGCCGGAAAGCGACGAACAGCACTTGCTCCCCGTCTACCCTCCTCGGGGAATCAGAGGCCGACCCGCCATCCCCCCTCGGGACAGCCATCGGAAAAGACACTTGTCCCCGGGGCATTCATCGAAGAAAGCCCCCGTCCTCGGGGCATTCATCGGAGAAAGCTCCCGTCCTCGGGACATTCATCGGAACCAGCCTATCCTCCCCGGGACACTCATCAGAAAGTTCGCCAGACACGGCGGGCCTCGCGTCCCTCCTCGGGGCATTCATCATGCCCCGACCACACATTCCAATTAAACGACGGAAATAAAGAAGGAGGGAAAAGAAGAACTCACTTGTAACGGCGGCAGACGGAAGGAAAGATCAAAAGGTGCGGCGGCGATCGACGGCAAGCGGCGGACGAGCAGAGAGGACAAAGCTTAGCAGACACAACGGCAGAGTGAAAAGTAGCAGAATGAGCGGGGACCCCCATATTTATAACCCGGCGCGGGACTCGAAGCGACCCTAGGCTCATTAATGACATAGGGTAGCCGCCCCTACGACCGCTTAACGCACGACACGTGGCGGCAACCTGACAGTCGCGCCCCTTCACCTGCTTTCTCCCCGCTCTGCCGACGACCGGAGATCTCCGCACGAGTGCCCGTTCCAGACACAGCGACCTTAAGTCCTCGCTCTCTCCCCAGAGCTTCGACTTGGAGGGCTCCTGTTCCGGTATGGGCCCAACCTCGGCAGGCCCAATACCACGTGCGGCCCAACAGGCAAATCGGGCACACCGGGCACATGCATCCCTCGGGACGAGCATGGCATGCCGCCGAACACAAGCAACGCCCCAACAACCTTTCACCATCCACCGTACCAGACGAGCAGAACCATCCCCGGCTCACCAAAGCGCGGCCGTGGTTCCTCCCCTCCGCGGGGAGAACAACTTGCCTCCGGGGAACCTCCCGAGCTCCCCTCCGCAGGGAGAACGACGTGCCCGGCGCACGTTCTCCACGTGCTCCCCTCCGCGGGGACACGTCATCAACTAACTGCCCACCTCCGAAAGAGCAGGTCAAACCCACTTTCCAGAGATCTAGGAGCAGTTGGACTAGGGCGAAGACCACGTCCTGGTCTTCACTACGCCACGTAAGCCCTAGCAGTCATTAGGGTTGGGCCTGGTCATCCAGCCCATCCCAAATGACCGTTGGCCCAGCGCTGGGGTCTCTCTATAAATACCCTCTTCCTCAAGAGAGTCAGGTAACTCTCTTCTTGCCCTTTTCTGTACTATTGCTTCCACTCTGCCCAACTTCTTACTTTGGCATCGGAGTGTCTTGCAGGTACACCCCCTTCCTCCTCATCGCCGGTGAACAAGTAGCCGTCCAGCAGCGTGTGGCCATATCGTGATCCCCTTCTGATCAGGTCAGATCACTTCAACTAATTTTTTATAGCTTACTTTTGAGTTGGTTCGCTTAATTTTGTCGTGAGAGTCATTTGTATATGGGTTAGAGTCCCTCTTAACCTATCTTTATTTTTTAATATATCATTGCTTATAAAAGAAATAGCATAAATTAGCAATAACAAAGAGAATCCCCTAATCTATTTGCTCTATCACTCTATCAATTAGCATCATCACCAACACAAACAAACATTATAAAATATAATACACCCTCTGGTCTATCGTTATATAACTATATCACTCATAACTTGTTCATCCAATTCCACTGCATATCCTAATTTATTTTGTCCCTATAAGAAGCCTTACACTATGCTACTATTTATTGTCTCAATAGTCTCATCTAGAAAGAGAAATAAATTCTTAGAAAAGCTGAGGAATATAATTGTAAAGTACAACTTAAGACAGATAGCATCTAGCATGTTTCATTGCAAATTTCTAGTAATTAAAACAAATAATATAGTTTCATCTTAATGAAACCATTTGAATGACATCCAACATAATCATCAATCACTCATATTCATCTTCATCTATCGACTAAATCATAGCAAACATTTGTTTATGAAAATCTTCAAAATTCTTTCAAATACTGCTGACCGTGTATTGGTTGTTGTAGCTTTTTACATGTTGCTCCAATGTCAGCAGCCTCAATGTCTTGACTCTCTGCTTCTCTGTTGTGATTATTTGCCACATATGTCAAGTAAGACACTCTACTTCTTATGTTGAGGGATATTTGTGCAGCTATGTAACACTGCTCTCGCGACTTACCCCGACAACTTTTCTCTAAATATGTAGTTTTTTTGATCAATCCACATTTATCTGATCAGGAGCATGATTATCGGTTTGTGTGGCTTGTTTCAGATGATTCAAGTATTTTTCCTGTACAAGATAAATGTGTAAAAAAAACTAATGTGTATGTGAAGGATTTAATTTAATAATGATAGATACAAACTATAACATATTATAATATCGAGAACAATCAAGAATAATAGGAACGATGAACCTTATCGAATTGAAGAGACGACTAGTTGAGACGAGTGAGTATGAGAGAATTACTATCCTCATTGTCGTTTAGGGTTTTCAGAGTATGTTAATTGTCTAATGGGGAGACACTTAAATATTAGAAGTAATTCATATTTATTAGTTGTACTATTTTCTTAGCCCCTAAGTTTGTTAGAGGGTATTTTAGTATTTTTATCTTATTCTAGTAATCCTAGTATTAGCTTATAAATAGGGTATCAATCATTGTAATGTTTAGTGATTGTGTGTAGCCGTCATTCTTTTAATAGAATGTTTCTCTTTTCATCATTTATTCTACCTTTGCACCAACAATTGGTATCTAGAGCTCCGGTTCAGATTCATTGAGAAACACGGGAAACACGAGTGAACGTGAGATCTTGTGTGTTTGATTTTGATTCTTAGATTCGTGTTGAATCTTGAACAAAATTTGATCAGAATTTTAATTCTGTGGGTTGGGAAACACTGTGTGAGAAATCTGTGTACTGTGCAAGGTAGAAGATGAACGGAAACGGCAACATGAATACCAAACTTCCAGTATTTGACGGTAAAAACTAGAATCGTTGGATGATCCAAATGCGTGTACTATTTGGTGCTCAAGATGTTCTAGATCTTGTCACTGATGGTTATGTTCCAGTAGCAGCAAATGCAACAGATGAACAAAAAAACACGCAGAAGGAAGTAAGGAAGAAGGATCAGAAAGCATTGTTCTTCATTCATCAATGTGTGGATGTAAATGTGTTTGAGAAGATTGCAGATTCAACAACAGTAAAGGCTGCGTGGGACACACTGGTGAGATGTTATGGTGGTGACGCATCAGTGAAGAAGGTAAAGCTTCAGTCCTTGAGAAAGCAATATGAGAATCTCAACATGAAGAATAATGAGAAAGTCTCTGAATACATCTCCAGAATGATTCTGATCACTAATAAGATGAAGGCGTATGGAGAAACTCTTTCTGAAGAAGCAATCATGGAGAAAGTATTGAGATCCCTTACCCCTCAATTTGACTACATTGTGGTAGCAATAGAACATTCCAAAGATCTGAGCACCATGAGAATTGAAGAGCTGCAGAGCAGTCTAGAAACGCAAGAGCTGCGTTTGACTGAGAGAACCTCTAAAAAGGAAGTAGAGCAGCAGGCTCTGAAAGCAACTTCTGATAGGAGGTATCAGAAGCAGTCAGAAGCCAGGAGAAGATCTGATGGTGGTCAGAAGTCAGAAAGCTCAACCTCTGATAGACAAAAGAATGCTCAGAAGGGAAAAGAGAAGTATGACAAAAAGAAGATCCAATGTTACTGTTGTAAGAAGTTTGGTCACTTTTCTAGAGATTGTTGGTCAAACAAGGAGAGAAAATCAGAAGAAGCAAATATAGCCAGAAGTTCTGATGACGAATCTGTACTATTGATGGCCTCTGAATCTGATAATATGGATCTAATAGACTGGTGGTATATGGACACTGGCTATTCAAATCATCTTACTGGAAACAAGAAATGGCTAGTTGACTTTGACTCTGAAAAGAGAACAAAGATCAGATGTGCTGATGACAAATATCTTAATGCAGAAGGTATGGGAAATGTCAGAATGATTCTGAACAATGGGAAAACATCATTGATTCAGAACGTGTGGTATGTACCTGGCATCAGAAGCAATCTGATGAGTGTGGGACAATTAATTGAGAAAGATCTTTCAGTTACCATGAAGAACAATCTTCTGAAGCTGTATGACTGCAATTAGAAGTTGACTATGGAGTCAGAACAGGGAAGGAATAGAACATTCAAGGTAAATGTCAGAACTGCAGACTGTTGGGACAGTGGTAAAGTGTCAGGTTTTTGTTATCGTCTCCACAGGGAATATAAGATTTTGTCGCCGTACGACAGTTGTTAAATTCGTAGTTTTATAGTAATAAAGGGTTTGGTTTTAAAAAACGGTATCTTGCATAAAAAGTTATAAACAACGGTAAAAATTAGGGTTTGACGATTTAAAGAAAGATTGCCAAAGTTAGGTTTCAATGATCACTTTGCATGCATATGCTTAATCAACAAGATTTATAAACTCCATCACATTGTGGGTTTTACCGTTTTGATCTATTGTTGATCTCTCACACAATCTATCAAACTGATAACATTAAAGTTTAACATTTAAGTGAACATCTTCATTCTTAACTATCTCTAGCTTAAAAACAAAGATGGATGAAAACCTAGGTTAAGAGTTGGAAAATATCTCTCAATCATAAACCAACACAAAGAGTTTTCAATAAAGCAAAGTTTTCATCATTCATTCATCATCCAAGAGTTTACAATACAAATGAAGATCAATACATTTACATACAAAGGTTGATGATCACCTACATCTAACCTTGACAACAAGAAGAACTTAGCCACTCATTCTCATGGTAGCTTGAACAAGAAGGAAATGGAGAAGATGAAGAACATCCACTTCTCCTTGATTGCACACAAAATAGCAAAATGAAGAAGAACTAATGTTTTTAGGGTTCTAGAGCTTTATTCTTATGTTACAAGATTCCTCTCCTTCTGAGTACATGGTATGGGCTATATAAAGCAACCAATAAAGTAAAAAGGAAGTGTTGTCTGCGCACATTCGCCAGGCGAACCAAAAATAACTTGGCACTTCAAAGTGCCTCTGGCTAGCAAACCGCCCTCTGAGGTATCGTGCATTCGCCAGGCGAACAATTCACTCGTCAGACGAACATTCGCTGGTCTCACTCGCCAGGCGAACTTTGGGTGGTTTTGCTACTGGAATTTGCATGAGGAAAGCTACCACTTCTTCGCCAGCACCTTCGTCATGCGAACGGTAGCGAAGCTTCGCTGGAACCTTCGTCTGGCGAACTTCCTATCTTTTAAGTCTGGGAGTTAATTCTGAATTACTCGCTCTAGCTCGCCAACACTTGCCTGGCGAACATTCGCTGGCATTCGCTGAGCTTCGCCAGGCGAATGCTTTGGTTTGCAACTTCTCCAGACTGCTTTGTCTTGTCTCCCAAGGTGCTCTTATTAGTGTCAATCCTGCACACTAACATCAACATTACAAACACCATTCACTTGGATCACAACAAAATGAAACTAAACAAATTAGACTACTAAATCAAATACTATTAGATGAAAACGATTAAAAAGACTACTAAAAATAAATCAAATATCTACTATAATTAGGATCTAACACAGACTCAGAATGTCTTAGTGCAACAAGTGCTGAGAAGGAGAGTGAGCTGTGGCACAGAAGATTTGGTCATTTGAATTTCAGAAGCTTAAAACATCTGAATTCAAAGAAGTTGGTACATGGAATTCCTGCAATTAAGAAGCCTGAAAAGTCATGCAAAGTTTGCATGGAAGGAAAACAACTACGATTGCCATTTGCGTCAGAAGCTGCTCCAAGAGCAAAACATGCCTTGGTAGTTGTACATTCTGATGTGTGTGGTCCATTTCCAGTAGCATCAATTGGAGGGAATAAATACTTTGTGTTGTTTGTTTATGAATTCACAAGAATGACATGGGTATCCCTTATTAAGTTTAAACACGAGGTGTTTGATGAATTCAAGAAGTTCAGAATGAAGGCTGAGAATCAGAGTGGTCAGAAGTTGAAGATTCTTAGAACTGACGGTGGAGGTGAGTATAACTCCAAAGAGTTCCAGAAGTTCTGTGAGGAGAATAGAATTGAGCATGAGGTTATTGCTCCTTATACCCCTCAACACAATGGTCTTGCTGAAAGAAGAAACCGTACTTTGCTTGATATGGTGAGAAACATGCTAAAGGAGAAGAAGCTTCCTCAGAAGCTCTGGGGAGAAGATGTTGCCACTGCAACGTATGTACTCAATAGATGTCCTACGAAGAAGTTGAAGGAAATAGTTGCAATACAGAAGTGGACTGGAGATAAGCAAAGTGTTATTCATCTGAAGGTGTTTGGTTCTGTTTGTTATAAACATGTTCCAGAAGCCAGAAGACAGAAGCTGGATGATAGAAGCAAAGTGATGATTCTGATAGGGTACCACAGTACAGGTGCATACAAGCTCTATTGTCCAGAAACCAATAAAATTGAATTCAGCAGAGATGTGATTGTGAAGGAATCAGAAGTTTGGAATTGGGATAAGTCTCAATCTGATTTTGATGTTAGAACTTTTGAAGAAAGGTCAGAGTTAAGAATTTCTGAAGTTGGAGTAAATTCTGACGTTGACACTGATAGTGACTCAGACTCTAGAGAAGACTCAGAAGATGAAGGTGACTCTGATGACAATCCAGATTTTGGTGGCAATTCAGACTGTGGAAATATGCCATACTCTGAAGATGGTCAAGGCTCTAGAGGAAGTCAATCATCTGAAGCTAGAAACTCTGAAGCTCAAGACTCTGAACAAGTTCAGAGACCACAAAGAATAAGAAACGTCCCCAGAAGATATGCAAAATTTGACATGTTGCAAGACATTGAAGTAGACTCTGAAGGAGAAATTATTCAGTGTGCCATGATAGTAGACTCTGAACCCATAAGTACAGAAGAGGCTCTTAAGTAGAAGCTCTGGCTGAAGGCCATGAAAGAAGAACTTGATGCTATAGAGAGAAACAAGACTTGGAAGCTGACAGAACTTCCAAAAGACAAGAAAGCCATCAACGTCAGATGGGTTTTCAAGTAGAAGTTAAAGCCAGATGGTTCAATTGGAAAACATAAAGCAAGGTTGGTAGCCAGAGGATTTCTACATAAACCTGGGCTGGATTATTCTAAAGTGTTTTCACATGTAGCAAGACATGAAACAATCAGAATGGTGATTGCAATAACTGCTAACAGGAATTGGCCTCTGATGCATTTAGATGTAAAATCTGCGTTTCTGAACGGTCCATTAGAAGAAGAAGTTTACGTGTCACAACCTCCTGGATTTGTGAAAAAGAATCAGGAAGGGATGGTGTACAGATTATACAAAGCTTTATATGGACTGAAAGAAGCGCCCAGAGCTTGGAATCAGAAGATTGATTCATTTTTCAAGAAGCAAGGCTTTCAGAAATGTGAGATGGAGTACGGTGTTTATGTTCAACATACTTCTGAAGGCAATATGACTCTGGTGTGTTTATATGTTGATGACATACTGCTGACTGGAAGTTCTGAACAGGAAATAGCCAAGTTCAAGAAAGTTTTGATGAATGAATTTGAAATGACTGATCTAGGCAAAATGACATACTTTCTAGGGATGGAGTTCATATATTCTGAGAAAGGTATCATTTTGCATCAGCTCAAGTATGAATTAGAACTTCTGAAGAGATTTGAACTGAAGAATTGTAAGATTTCTGTCACACCTTCAGATACAAATCAGAAATTGGATTCTGACTCTGATGGAAAGGATGTGGACGCTACAACCTTTAAACAGTTGGTTGGTTCTCTGAGGTATCTGTGCAATACCAGACATGATATTTGCTATTCTGTTGGGATGGTTAGTAAGTTCATGAGTAAACCTAAGTGGTCCCATTACCAAGCTGCTGTCAGGATTCTGAGGTATATCAAGGAAACTCTGAAGTATGGAGTGTTGTTTCCTTCTGGAAGAAAGGATGAGTCAGAACTTCTGAGTTATTCAGATTCTGATTGGTGTGGAGACATAGTTGACAGAAGAAGTACTTATGGGTACTTGTTCAAATTTCTGGGAGGTCCCATTTCTTGGTGTTCCAAGAAGCAACCTGTTGTGGCGTTATCAACCTGTGAAGCTGAATACATTGCAGGTGCTGTTACTGCATGCCAAGCTGTGTGGATTCTGAATCTGTTGCAGGATCTGAAGATTAAAATAAACAAACCTCTGAAGTTGATGATTGACAACAAGTCTGCAATCAATCTTGCCAGAAACCCAGTGTTGCATGGGAGAAGCAAGCATATTGAGACAAAGTATCATTTTCTGAGACATCAAGTTCAGAGTGGAGTGTTAGAAGTTGTACACTGCAGCACTCAGAAACAGTTGGCAGATGTTCTGACGAAAGCTATCAAGACTGATCAATTTCTCAGATTAAGGGATGGAATTGGTGTTACAAGTTTTGATGGAATATGAATTAAGGGATGATATTAGAAGAAATTCATATTTATTAGTTGTACTATTTTCTTAGCCCCTAAGTTTGTTAGAGGGTATTTTAGTATTTTTATCTTATTCTAGTAACCCTAGTATTAACTTATAAATAGGGTATCAATCATTGTAATGTTTAGTGGTTGTGTGTAGCCGTCATTCTCTTAATAGAATATTTATATTTTCATCATTTATTCTACCTTTGCACCAACAATAAATAGCTAAGTGGCTTAAGGCAGAGACCTCTCATTGAATTTACCTGAATGATTCAACCCATCACGGTCCATTCAAGTATAAAGCTCAATCAAACAATTCATCTATGTAGTGTTTAATAACAATAGACCATAATATAATTAATTAATAATTAATTATGTCAATCCATATTTAATTAATTAAATAATTAATCTAACAATCTCCCACTTGAATGACAATAATTAATTATTAAAAAATATTGAGTTTAATATTATAATATCAATAATAGTCAAAACACTTATCAATAAAAAATAAGTAAATTCCAATGCTGCAGAAATTGTATCCAATAGGAAAAACAAATCATACATGTTAAAACTCACAACTTTATATAAAGAATGATAAACTTAGAGTAACATATTTAAGTTAAGAGTAATAAGTTATAAAGAATGACCCAAGCATATGAAAATGCTATTGATAAACTACCACTAACCCAAAATATCATACAACTTACTCATGTGTATAAGTCTATGGTTAGTGATTATACTAATGAGTTTTAAATTATAGAATATCCATATAGGATACCCTATTACGAAAATAATTATATTTAATCATAAGTAGCTTCATAATACAATATCATACTCGATAGGAGTATTGATATTTACTTGTACTTTCATATTTTAGACCTTAAGAGTGTGGATGTTGAATATAGAATAACACAATATTATTATGTGCTAAAGAATTATTGTGTCTTTTCAATACCGACTTAAACATCAAATTATGATGCTTTTTGAGATTAAAAGAACAATATATATCCCAGTATAGCATAATAAGACTATATAATTATTTCATATTTTGAAGTTCTTTTAGAATATGTCATATTTACCGTGCGCGCAAGAATATATGACACTATGAGAATAATAATTTAAAATTTTTAAATTATATTATTGTGTATAAATGCACTCACTCTAATCCAATATGATAAATATTTATCAAAGTCACTAATATTAAATACTCTGATTGAACAATGAGATACTATATAACATCATTTCAGCCACATATTTTGCACGTAAATAAAATATATTATTATTTAGATAACTTCACATGAAAGAATATGACGGTCATATAAAAGATTTGTCATCAACTGCGTGAGATCAAACCCATAATATATGATTATACATAACATCTTAATAACTCACTTAAAACTTAAATGATACAAATATAACTACACACAATTGAGAAACATATTATGTTATATGCAGCGGAACAATATGAGACTTAATTTGTTTAATATTAAGGATATAACAAAAGTAGTCATAAATTTTCATCAATAACATAAGACTATAGAATGCTCAATATAAGTCTCCATAAGATAATATTATATTAATTGATAAATATTTGATTCTCATTATATAAAATTGACATATTAAATTCTTCCACTTGATAGAGAATAATAGTTGAACTATTAATTCAAGAGTTTTAAAATTATTTAAATTCTCTATCACACAATGATCATGTCAATTAACGTCAAACCGATAGGGTATGTTCATCACTTACATAATACATAGATAATTGAAATCCATTGAAATAATTAAGATAAATATTTAAAATAAATTATTGGATTTCATTTAATTAAAATAACTTTACATATCTTTAAAAGAAAGTTTCATTTATTATAATTTCAAATGAGAATATCAATAATAAATAAGAAGTATAACAACAATGAACAAATAATATACCACCCAAAAATTCTAATACCAATAGGATATTCGAACCATAATTGACATAAGTATATAATCAGAAGAACATTGAACAACAATTATATTAATAATAACCCACCGATAAGGTATAATTATTATTAATATAATATTTTTTATAATTAAAATATATTTAATTATTTATTAAACAAAATTTGTATAACTGTATTCACGATAGGTGAGTTACAATCACATAAATTAAGAATGTTTATATTTTATTTAAAATAAAAATATTTATATAATTATATCTACGATAGATGAGATTACAATTATACAAACTAATAGTAATTATTAATTTCTCAGAATAAAACTCTCAAAACAATAAGATTTCTAATATACACATAAAATTAAATTTTTATTTATTTATTTGAGTGTATAACAATAAATCAATTTATGGTAATAAATAGAGAGTTTTGATTTTAAAATATTCTGATAAAATAATAATTTTATATAAAGCATATTTTATAATTTTCAAAGGAGTATATAATATTAGAAATGCATTTCTCCTTATATGCAATTATATGATTAATTACTAAAAATTAAAAATAAATCACAACTAACCTCATAAATTTTAACTCGCATTCTTTGTAGAGTCTTTGAATCTTTAATGACTTATAGAGTATTGCAATTTCATCTCAAAAATAAATTCATTAACAAAGAATAAACCATTATATCATACTATATGACTCTAATTATAAATCAACATAATACGAGGAAAATATAAATATAATTATAATTTATATCTATATTTTTTTGATAAGCATAATCTATTAATAAGAGATTAAGGAAATCTCAGACCAAAAGAAACAATTACAATAAGTCGAAAGAAAATTTGAACCAATCATATAAGCTACACTGCTTGTTATCCTTGCTACCTAGGATCAACCAATTCCAAGAAGAAATTTTGATGTCGAAAACAATTCCATCAACCTCAATGACTACATTATTGAAAATAAAATCATTTTTAGACCTCCAAATACTCCAGCAGGTAATAAACCAAATAGAATTTATTCTGTTCGCTTGACACTGGTCACTAAGCCTCGAGTTCCACACCTTCGCGTGAGGATAACGACAAGTTTATGATATTATCTCTATATCCGCCAACTCACAAATCTTGTTCTAAACCTGCGTGGATATAAAGCACGAAAAGAAGAGATGAGAGACATCCTCGAAACTACTCGAACAAAACACACAATCCAAATCTAGCTCAAAATCAAACACCCTTCTTTTCAACAAATTAGTTCTAGTTGGCAATCTATCTAGCGCCATTCTCCAGCTGAAAGTTTGAACTTTCGCCGGGATAACCGTCTTCTAGAGAAACTCAAGATGGGAGGCACAAACAGATCCAATATCTTGATCAAAGGAGGAGGAAGTTAAAGCTGAATGTAAAGAGCTAACCTTGAACTACAAAGAATCATTTAGTAGCCACCGCCATTTATCGGACTCGTCAGGAGTAACAGAAACATTTTCCAGCATATTACAACAATCAGTCCAGTCTGGTTCAAGAGGAAAATCTGAGTCGATCAAAGATTCTCTAATTTTCCAGGTCCACTGCCCGTCCTCCCAAGATCCCATATCTCGAACGGACGCCGACTTCCTCGAACAACTCTGAAAAAGCCGCTGAAATCTCTCTTTAAACAACAAGTCACAATTCCAAGTAAATTTCCAGAACGCCACGTCGTGGCCTTCACCAACAGAGCAGACCGTAAGGTTGCAGAAATTAGCATTAGAATTGAATGAAGCGTTGGTCAAAATATCCTTCATCCACAGCGAGTCAGTTTTCAATTTATCAGCGTCGAAGTAAGTTTGCGTCTTGATATTGAGGTTGTCATATCTATTTGTGAGGGTCTTCCTCCAAATTTCATTACCACCAGTTTGGAACCTCCAAAGCCATTTTGCCAACAGAGCACTATTGAAGCGACCCACATGCTTAATTCCAAGACCGCCATGTTCCTTAGATTTACAAACATAATTCCAAGAAACCCAAGGAATGAAACTATTGCTTGAGTTTCCAGCCCATATGAACCGACGTTGGATGGCGATAATATCCTTCACAACTTTTTTGGGAGCCTTGAAGAAAGCCAAATAATGAATAGGAAGATTAACAATTACCGAGTTATATCAATAAAATTTAATTATTATCATACTAAATAAAATTGATTACAATTAAAATAATTATTAATTATACAATTAACATATAAAATTTGCGTAATTATATTCGGGTACCAATTGAAGGATTTAATTTAATAATATATCGATTTAAATTGCGTAATTATACTTTGATACCAATTGAAGGATATAATTTAATAATGATAGATACAAATTATAACATATTATAATATCGAGAATAATCAAGAATAATAGGAACGATGTACCTTGTCGAATTGGAGAGACGACCAGTTGAGGCGAGTGAGTATGAGAAAATTACTACTCTCATTGCCGTTTAGAATTTTTAGAGTATGTTAATTGTCTAATGGGGAGACCCTTAAATAGTTAAGCGGATGAGGATAGCGACCTCTTATTGAGTTTAACTGAATGATTCAACCCATAACGGTTCATTCAAACACAAAACTCAATTAAACAATTCATCTATTTAATGTTTAATAACAATAGACCATAATATAATTAATTAATAATTAATTATGTGTTTGATTAATTAAATAACTAATCTAAGAGTATGTCAATAAATGTGTCACTATGTATATTTTAAGAGTCACTACATGTAGTTTTTCAATAGGAAAAGAACTGGAATACAATTCTAAATTCTGCTATGATGAGTTAGGGATATATGACATTCACATGGAGGCATGAAACACTAAGCTCTCATTATTCTGAAAATAATTTAAGATATGCAAATTATGCACTCTAGTATATGCATCTCACATTGAAATCTTTAAATGGCTATCAAGCTCAAATTTCACAATGGATCGGTTAAGCATAACAACATTACTTGTAATATTATGCTATCCTTGAGAACTTAAAACTAGGTAATGATCGATAACTATGGTAGAAAGATGAACGTTTGAACTAAGTTAAAGATGAACGGGGAACGACCTAAAGGTTGTACGATGTTTACAAAAAATGTAATCAGAGGGTGATTTTATCTCTAGCCATTTGATTTGATCCAAAGTATGAAGATGGAATACAAGTGATTTGATCTTGGTTACAATAGTCAGATTAAATAAGAGCAGTAATTCCACTTACGAAATTCACCATGAAATATGAACATGATAAGTAGTAGTAACATGAACTAATTAATCCTGGGCTCCATTCCTCTAACTAATCTTGCTGCTATGTCTCTAAGTAATATTGTTGCTAATTTGTTTGATGTTAAAAAATAAAAGGAAGATGTTCACCAAGAAATCTAAACCTTTAAACTATTTTTTAGGTTTTAACAAAGCCTAAAATCATATTTTCTTCTGCAGTCCAAATCATGAATAGCATAGCAATATAATACAGCTGTGAGGTGAAAATGAAGCATAAAATTAAATCATGATATTTCTATTTGGAATCCATTAATGCTCAAAGGATTTGGTGCCTCTATCAAATTTTTTTATTAACATGTTAAAAAATTTCAATTTTTGTATTTTTCCCCTCAATGAGTGATTATTAATAATGGAATGGAAATGAGATAGATTTTTGTAGTATTTGGATCAAAATCTAGTCTTGGTAAGGATAGCTTTATAGGTCAAGAAAGGTTTAGCATGTAGTCGAAGTTTGTTCACATGTTGATACTGTATGCTGTAGTCGAAGTTTGTTCACATGTTGATCATGTATGCTGTAGTCGAAGTATGCTCACACATGCAGTAGTCGAAATGCTAGGATTGTTAGCATGTCGAATTAGATCTTGTTTGTAAGCTAAATTGTTAAATTAGCTTATGTCTAAATTAGCTTAGTAGTCTATAAATAGACTAGTTCTTTCAGGTTGTTGAGAGAGACGTTAGTTGTTTTTATTTATTTGTAATCTTTGAACCATTATCAAGTAAGTGAATAGTAAATCAGTTTTAACCAATTCCAGTTCTTATTCTACCTTCTTTTCTCTCTTTCGTAAAACCTAATAAGTTTTTTTGTGTTTGTTCAATAAACTCAATCTTTATCATATTTTGATTTGTTCTTGACGACACCGATTCACAACAATCTTCGTTTGGAATATATAAATCAATGCATTTGATTGTTCATATATAAAAAAAACAGTTTCGTTCTTATATTTTCTACATAGATTTCAGCCTGAAATAATATTTTGTATTCCAGTTGGTATTGAGATAATGGTTTTAATATAAATTTTAGGAATCAGGATCAATGAGTTAAAGTTAAAGTTTGGAAAATTCCATGAAGTGTTAAAAAACTGCAAAACTGAGGCCACTACATCAAGATGAATGATGTCCCAATAATGCTAGAAGAATTAAGCTCCAAAGTCATCGGCCTAGGCGCACCCTCTTTTTAAGTTGAAAATTGCATTCCTTATCTCAGTAGCATTGGGAATTTTGCAAAGTAAGAAATTGATATCATCATTGAGAAGACGAGATATACAATCCCCAATGAGATCCTGATCCATCATTATATTATTAGTATTAGAGAACTAAGGGATGAAAATAGTTTACCACATGAAAATAGTTTACCACATGGTTCCCAATTGTGTCTTGATCACTTTGAATTTACCCATCAATTCTCAAAGTACTAATTAACTTAAAGGTGTTCTTAATCTTGGCCAAATTATGGAAGAACCTAGAATTTTGATCCCCCTCAAAATGCCAATTGAATCTAGCTTTCTCTTGCCGAAAAAGGTTCTCTTTGTTGAGGGCCTCTTCAAGACAACAAAGACAATCTCTTTCCTACTTTCTCAACCTGTCAGAGTAACCATCAATTTAGATTTTAAGGTTAACCTATTCCAAATTCTCCTCAGCTTGACTCACTATGAGATGGACATTTTCAAATCAAGACTTGTTCTTGGATTTAAGTTTAGACTTCAAGATTTTGAGCTTTTGAGTTAAAACATGCATAGGACAACCAAGGATGTTGACTCCCCAACTAGAATTAATAACATCTAAGAAAGAGGGGTTTGAGGACCACATTTGAAGGAATGTGAACTGAGATGAAAAGTTGTGGTCACTAAATTAGAACTCCGGCTTAAGGGGATGGTGATCATATCTTAGCTTAGCCAGGGTATGATGTTAGAAGTATTTTTCGGTAGTGTTCTATCGTATCCACATGGATTGATGAGAATATAAGATGCTTGTCGTTCAATGGTTTAATGATTTAAGAAGGAGTTTTTTTTTAAAAATGGTTTCTATGTTTGTAATAAGAGTTTGCAAGAAATAAAACAGAATAAAAGTTGGTCTGAGTTTGATAAAAAGAATGTCAAGATTAGGGTTCGCTAATCCGTCCTAAATGTATCCAACCGATCAAATATGTGAACGTAGTTTTAACCAACATAACCGCGTATCCTCGTAAAAACGTTCATTTCTAAAGAAATTTCGTGGATGTTATTGTTTCGACCGTTAAATGTTCTCTCTAAATAACACTCAAAATAATAATCATTAAGATCAATACAAAGTGAATATCAACTTTTAAACCTATGTCTAGAGTTTGTATAGTTGATAGATGAAGAAATTAGGTCAAGACTTGAAAAGTTCATGTCTAAAGCAATGCAAACCATAGATATAACAAAAGATAGCAAATAACTTCATCTATATTGATTAAAGCATTGTTCACATACAAAAGATCAAGAAGAATACATAAAATCTGAACTAGCTACCTCTAACCTTGACAAAAGAGGGATTTAGCCACCCATTTCCATGATAGCTTGAGCAACAAGTTTCAGAAGAAGGTTGATCAACATCTGAGTCGAATAATCGAGATTGGATGGGAATCCACTTTCTTTTTGTGAAATATTGCTAAGAGATGATAAGAAATTGAGAAACTAGGTTTTTAGGTTTGAAAATCCTCTCAAAAGAAAAGTACAAGAAAAAGATATTTTCCCTAAAAAGTGGCACATACTACTTATAGAAGGTTTGTTGAGCTGTCATGTTTGCAGTGTGAACATTCAAATTTGGACCTGAAGTGCCTTTGTACAGTGAAGACTCCCCTAATATATTTCCACATGTTCGATGTACGAAGAATCCTCCACAGTGCGAAGGCTTTGCTGCAAACTTCGCACAGCGAATTCTTGTCCAAATACCTACTGCCTCAAGTCTGAGGGTGTTTGCTAGACCTTCGTTGCCTCTTCGCTCCAGCGAGTTGTTCACTACCTCCTTCACAAAGCGAACTTAGGTCCCTTTTCTTTCAGGATGAACAGTACATTGGGTTTTCTCGTCTTCACTGGGAAGTTCACTGTGCGAACTTGTTGAAGTTTTTCTAGCAACTTCGCTAGCAAGTTCGTAGTGTGAACTTGTTGTTGTTTGCATGCTGACTTGGTTTCTTTGTCATACTTCTTATGTCTTACTCTTCAATTTTTCATGCCTAATTCATGCACAATATCACACAAATCAAAGGAACCAAGATATTTTCACATAATGGTGCAAATCAACCAAAGCAAGAGTGATTTTAACACTTTTCCTTAAAAAGGAGTGAAAGATGCCCACATTCGATAGTTCAAATAAGCAAAGTTGGGCATCTAACAACTCTCCTCAACTATATCTTTGCTTTCCCTCAAGCAAAGTATGCCTCTTGATGAAACAAGAGGATTTGCTCAAGAATAAGATTTCTCCGAAAATTGGATTAAATGGCTCAAACACAAAGAATGCCTCCAGACACAGGTTCCACAAGATGAGAGTCAAATAACGCACAAGAACTAAAGTCTTAAAGCAGTTCAAAACATGCATCAATCAACAACTATGTCTTCTTGAATGAATCACCCTATCTCTCCTCTTCAAAAAAAGATTGAAGAAATTACGTGTTCGCAACCGCGGGGACAATTTCACTCACCCAACAAACAATGTCAATATCATTCTAATTCATACAATATCTAACAATCATAAATGAAAATATGGAAGCAATAAGATCACTAAGGTCTTTTACAGTTGTAGCTTGGTCGGGTTTACAAACAATGGACATTTCTAAGGACATTGAAACGAAATTGCCGATGCAAAAGAGACATTCACAGTACAAGTTATTTACACATCCCAACTTCATTCCACTTGTTTCTCAATTGAAAACCTTCCCAACTCTTTTTCACAACTTATTCTTTTCTTTTCCAAGCAAGCATTCTTTTTCTCTTTTTTTTTTTACATTCATATTCATATAAAAAAAATTTCAATGCTTGCTTGAATTTTTCAAAAGTTGCAGCAACCTACCATACTTCTTTTTCATTCTCCCCAACTTAACTTTTACTCAACCCTCAAGTGAATGCTCTTGGATTTTTATGGCAAAGAGGACAATTAACACAAAATTCAAAGGTTCAAGAAATATTTTAAAATCTCACAAAAATTCAGATTGAGATTCACACTGTTTAGGCTCAAGGGGGTTAACGAATTCTCTCTGCTCACGGGTAAGTTGCATTTGAAACTGTTTGTGCTCAATAAAAACAAGTGCCTTGATCATTTTTAATTGCTTCCATAAATTCACAATAATACAAGATAAAGCATGAATCAAACGAATCAACAAAGTCTATTAGAAATCCAACATTTAGTACACAATGGAGGTTTCCTCACAATTTGTGGTTTTTTGATCCTAAGTGAAACATTCATTCAACAAGTTGCTAAAAGACGTATTTTTATTTACAACAAGAATTAAGTTTTTAAGCATTCTAAAATTCTAACCAAAGGTAACCATGCACCTTGACATTATTCGCTTGCTTAATATTATCATTGCCATTCAAACTCGGATGCATCTTCACTGGATACTTCTTTTCAGAGAGCAACCAATCTAGAAGTTTAGTTAAACTCAACAGCAATAAGATATTAATTACCACTTGAAAAGAAAAAACAAAAAATTTTAAACATAAAACTTGACATTAATTAAACTTAATAAAATGTGCATATGTGTAAAAACACCTCAAAATAGTACATAATCCAATCTGAAATAAAGTATGATAAAACTAACAAAAGCAATGATTTAAGCACAAAAATACTTCACTTTGAAGACCAAAGGAAGTTGCTTAATATCATGCTCACAAAATCGAAATAAAACAAAATCAGTCCTCATCGGACTCAGTATCCTCCACACTTTCCGAACTGGAATCTCCATCAACATCATCATCATCCGCTACCTCAGCGCTGCCACCATCAGGGTCAGAAGCACCCGCCCCCTCTCCAAAAGTAGGCCTAACCTCAGGCCAGCTCGCATGCTCCAGGAACTGTTCCCGAGTCATCATGCTACGCTCCACGGAGGGATCTCGGTACTGCAACTGGAGTACCTACATATAGTTATGTATATCAATCATGGTGCGCTGAGTAGCCGTCATCCAATCCCAGTTATAATTGCAAATAGCCTATTGAAACGGATCAAAATTCTGTGTGAATGTAACATCAGGTCCCTTAGTAGCCCTAGCATCCGCAGCAGCTGAACTCCCTTTGAAACCTTTAGGTCGGCAGTATTTGTCCACATATCTGTGATCAATGGCAGCCTGAATCATCACCTGTCGACGCAAAGGCAACTTCACCCTTTCATGAACACATAATGCCATGATGAGACAAGGAAAAGCGAGGGGACAATTCACTCTCGCCCTCGCTTTCAATCCACTCTCCGCCACAGATCGCATCTCATCAACAATGATCTGAGCCACATCAATTTGGACATTAGTAAGAATAGAGTGAACCAAATGTGCCATTGGGATCGGCATAGTAGACGTATGTGATTTTGGCTTGATGTTCGTCAAAATCAACAGCAACACTAACTGTGGCAAGGGCTTCATGTCTTCCCTGTGGTACCTCCTTGGAACCCCATATGGGTTCAATTCTACAGTCTTATCTTCCAACAATTGAGCATCGGAAATCAAATTTGTATCTCTGTGAAGTCTCAGCTCTCGATGGTAATCATCAATCTCATCTTCACCCAAGCTAAGTGGTCTTCCGAGTACCCGATTGATGGCATCTCTGTCAAAGCTTACCGGTCTTCCCAATACCCTTGTGGTCCAGGTGAATGATTCATCGTCATTTGGAAGAGTGTTGGCATAAAACTCCCGCACTACCTCCGTGTTGTAGCTGTCTGTCGGTGTCACCAACACGTCCCATCTTTTGTTGTTTATGAGTCCTGCAAAAGTCTTGTATGATCCTTCCGGATGAATGAGGAACCTTTTCTCTGGCAGAATATTTCGCTTTTCCAAAGCCACGTATCGAGCGACTTGCTTTGGTCCCACAAATCTCTCGCTGTCATACTTGATTGGTTGGGGTCATGAAGTGCTATCGACCTTTTGCTTCTTGGATGCTATTGAACTGTGTTGCACCCTAAATTTTGACCCCTTAGATCTTCATCATCATTCTAGGATCATATTCATTTTATTATCTAACCATAACATATTTCAAGTTTGTCTTTGTGGAGATACAGGTGAATTAGGGTTTCGTACAATCAAGAATTGAGGTTTCGATGGTTTAATCAGTCAATGTATTGGATTGATTCTCCATGAAACAAGTTTAGAAATCATCAAAGATACTCTATTGGGTCAAGTATGAATCCAATTTGAGGTTATCACCCAAAGATTAAAGACGGTGCAGTTCAGGATCCCCGATTAGGGCTTTCAATTAGGAAAAGTCAACTGTAGTTTGACTTTTGATTTAATAGGTGTTAACATGATGGAATTGTGGTCCATTAGGTTCATATGGATTAGTGAAGTCCACTCAAGAAGTTTCAAGGCCTCAGAAGACCCAGAATATCAACATCGACGCGGTAGTCATCGATCGATCGTTCGGTTGACCGAAAAGTTAACTCTTCAACCATAAGGAATTTGACCTCAAAGTGTGAAGAAAAAATGTTCCTAATAACATATTACACCTATCCATGAAGTTTCATGACCATTGGATCAAGGATTGGGGAGTAATCGAAAAAGTCGGGAACTAGGGTTTTGAAAGGGGCAAGACCATAACTTCCTAACCACACATCCAAATGAGTTGGTTCAAAGCTTGTTAGAAAGGTCTTGGCAAGTCCTACCAAAGTGTAAAATTGAACCTTGGGAAAAAATGCATAGATTTAGAGTTATAGCCAAAATCATCACAAGAGGGAGAAAACACTTATAAAATTTCTAAGTTTCTGGCCTTTCAAATCATGTTTTCAGCCAACTTTGAGGAGTTTTTTGACCTAGTTCCACTTGGAACCTGAAGATCATGAAAACATGAAAGTTGTAGATATCCATGAGGGATTTCCAAAAAGTACTAGAACTCCTCCATATCCCTTGTGAGATGAGAGTTATGAATCCAGCAAGTTGGGGTTTCAACACTTGAATGCATCATTTCAACTTTTCCACAAATTCACTTTTCAGCCACTTGAATTATTCTCAACTATTGGATCATGTCTTGATATGATATTTAGGGAGGGTGATGATTATAAAATGCATAAAGAATGAGGTTTTGAGAGCTTTGCAAGTTGCAAGCAAGTTGTCATTATTTTATTCAAAAACAAGGAGGAAAGAGAAACTTTATGAGGGAAAACTTGTAGCTGCAGTCCCCTACACACTAGCTTCACTTCAGTCACCTCCATGTCCTTCATTTCACTTGATTTTTGCCCTGCACTGAGCCAAGGAACTGATATGCACAGCTGCCACATGATCTTGGATGGATTTTCTTCCAAAACTTCCCTCCAAAGGCAAAAAATCAAATCTGCCCCAAACTCTTCCCTTAGCCTATAAATAGAGGCTTCATCCCATTGTATCAAACACACCAGAGCTATCAAAAACATCACAAACACATAGCTCTCTTTCTTTCTCCCTTTTTAAAGTGAAGAAACCTCACAAAACCACCAATTTCACCACTTTGCATTTTTCACACCAAATCTTGTTTTCAATCCAAAAACACTTCAGAGACCATATACACACCCTAAAAATGATCATTGAAGGATGTTCTTTCTTGGAAGTTGTTGCCATAATCCTGTTGGGAGCATTTGATATTGTGGTTGATCAACTAGTGTATAGACTTGCATCTTGAACATTGCCATGTTTAGTACTTTTCATTTGAGAGCTTTCATCTATTTTTGGCTGTTGGAATTAGTGTGTGAGATTGATGATCAAGTTGTTGCTGTCATGGGATAAGGGAATTGACTGTTGTCATCAGGTCTTAGACCTATGGTACATCATGGTTGGCTAATCTATGGAGGCAAGCCTTAGACAGTCTAAGAGAGTTTGTTTGTTAGTACTTGGTAGGTGATCAATTTGGTGTTGTCATGAGGGTTTTGACTAGTTAGGATAGTCAGCCCTCTGCATGAGTTAGAGATGTAGCTTGCTTTAAGTCTTCTAGGCATTAGCAAGGAGTTGTTCTAGGTAGGCTAGACTAAAGATTTAGGGTGGGATTTAGTCAGGTTCTTTGCTTGTTTAAGTTTTGGAGGGGGATGCTGTTGGTGCTGGTTGTTTAAGCTCAGGCCAAGATTGTTGGCCAGCCATTGATAGGCTCACTAATACACTATCATAACTTTGATGTTCAAAACTTAGTGATTTCAGTCTGCACTTCATTCTTCTCTGAAGTTTGTGTGTTTGCTTACAGTTTATGCCATTTAAATAAGTTGTGGTTGTTGCCTTGGTTTATTGTTTAAGCATTGTTAAAATGCACCTCCTTTTAAGAATATAAATTCCATCATTTGCAACTCACATATCCAGATTTTGCTTTAGATCTTTTTGAATGGATTTTCTTGTTAGAATTCTTTCCTTGGTATATTTAGAGTTTGCTCAAACTGCTACATGACCTCAAAGGCATCTGTTTGATCTTAAAATCTCCAAGTGCATTTCAAAATCACCTTTAGCATGAGCATTCGTGTTCTTCATTGTGTGCTTCATCTCACAAAATGGTTGATATTGTCATAATCCTTATGAAAAATCAAGCAGATTAGACTTTTGCTTCATTAAAATTGGTTAAGAATTGAGGAAATTAGGATCAAACCGTTTTCAAGATTTTCACTTGGCTTGCCTTCAAGAATGCCCAGAATGTGCGCATTTTTAGGTATATGTTTTACTGGGGTGGCTTGATACATTGGATGTATCGCCACCCCAGTGGTTATTGCCTTGCCTTTAAGAGCTTACCATGTGCGTGATACCGGGTTTGACCCTCAGTGAGGGCAATTTTTTGCTCATTTTGTGATTTTTCCTTGTTTTCAATATTTCATCTTCTCTATTCACCCATTTATCACACGCTTCAGGTGGTTGAGTTGGTTTAGTTTTGAGCCTATGACCCCAAAGTCTTGGGGGAGGCATTTCCTTTCTTTTTAATATTTGGTTTTATTTAATTTTATTTTAATTGTCATTAAATTCAAAAATTCATAACTCCTTCATTTTTGAATGATTCTTTTTTCTAAATTCTTGTATTAATGAATATTTTCACATGATGCTTAAAGAATTCTAAAATTTTTATTTTAGAAACACTTTGCATTATGAGGAATTTACGGTTCATTTTAGGTTTTTCACCCTCTTACTTTTCCTCTCTCATTTCCAACTTTAATTTCATTCTCTTTTTAGTTTTATTTTAAAGTCATGATTTTAGCTTGTTAGCATCCTTGTGTACTTGAGTTTGACTTAAACTCCTTGCTTATAAGCATTTGCGTTTGATCTTTTCTTAAAACTTGAAAGTTTTCCCCGTGAAGTTTTGAACTTTTTCCTTACATTTTGTTGTGACATTATCTAATTATTACTTGATGTTTGTGAATGCATATGAATTTTGTAATTTTAAAAAAACCACATCTTTGTCAAGATACATCTTCATCTTTGTTAAGATTCTCTTCCATATTTGTTAAGATATATCCCCGACTTTGTTAAGATACGCTATTGGTTTTTACCTCTCATCTCTAAGTCTTGAAAGAACTTACCCCCTTCTTGATATTGTAATATCTTGATGTTTGCTTTGGTTGTAACCATTTATCTTTATTGAAATTATTGCTCGATATTGTAATATGCTTGCTTATTCTTGGTTGTAACCATGCCTCTTATCTTCATCATGTTTGAATGATTATTGCTTTGTTAAGTTATCTCCCCAAGTGATGAAACTCTTTAGTTCTCATCCAAGTTGACTCATCTTTTTCCCTTCCAAAGGAAAGCCTCTCTGTTGACCCTCGAGTTCATAGATAGCTCATAACACTTCTCTTGACTTTGTTAAGTCATCTACCTCTTAGTTAAGATAGAACCTAGCCACTAGACTTTGGTTAAAGTCTAAAAGACCTATCCCTTGTTAGAAGTGTCTTCAACTAGAACTTTAGGATAGAGTTTGTTAAACTCTATGTAAGAATTATGGTGATAATTACTTACTCCTCTCTTGACTTTGGTGAAAGTCAATTCCTTTGAGTGTTTAACTTAGATTAGAGAGTTTGGTTAAACTCTACACAAGCATTGTTATGTTTTTTTCCCTTTGACCCTTGATCATGATCAAGTGTTCATCTATCCTTAGTGAGGTGAACTATGGTTGCTCTGATTCTATCCTAGTTAGGATACGTAGGCAGAGGATGTGATATCTTTGTGAGCAAACTTAGAAACTATCCCTAGGTCTGCATCTTAACCTTTACATTATACCGCAATCCCAAACCATAGCAAACATTTAGCAACTATTAGCATGAAAACAAACAAAAGGTTCTTGTAGAGTACTACAGATGTTTAGGATGTGAAATACCTACCCTAAGCATAATCAACCCCCGATCCCCGAATCTCTTAGCGTTGTTGTTACATCGCGCAAAGGGTTTTTCTTTCTTTAACCTTTCCTTTGGATAAATTAAAGTCCGGTTGTGAATTTAAGAATTAAGATTCAAGTTAATCAATAGCTTGGTATCACGATTCTCACCGCAACAACCTGGATGCCATCTGTACAAAAAACACAGGAGAAGAACAAAAATAACAGCCACATAGCATATTAGTTCAGCAAATAGAACAAGAAAAAAAATATTGTCATATTCACTGCACACTTCGTTGTGTGAAGACCTGGTGAATACTCGCCCCAGGTTCGCATTGCGAAGGTGCTGGCGAAGGCTACAGGTTTTTGAATTTCACCCCTGTTTTCAATCCTTATGCAAGACAAGCAATTTGCAACACAAATAATTCATGAATATCAACATTGGTCATGCTAGGGACAACTATTAACAAACATGCAACCAAAATTTCAACAATTTGATTCTATCCCTACAAAACCCATATGGAAATTCTTATACAAACTAACACAGCCTAATTAAAAAAAAGAAATGAAAAAGAAAAAAAAATCTAGTTGAAGTAGCTTGATTGAAGTTGTTAGACAGAATTAGGGTTTGCAATGTGATGTGAAGAGTGAAGAGTGACAATGTGGCAATTGAAGTGCAAAGTGACACACAACAAATTCGTAGAGAACCAAAAACCAGTTTGGGCCCTAATGGATGGCCCACTGAAATTTAAAAAACACTGATGTGGCAGACCTGATTCGCTCTGTTCGCACTATGAACTTCCTAGCGAACATGACAGGTTTTGGTTTTTCCTCTTTCAAATTCAGATCATTTTTCAGCACAAGTTCTACTACATCATGCACAGCAATTACACTACAAAAAACGGTAAATACTTACAATATTGGGGTGCCTCCCAACAAGCGCTTTGTTTAACATCGTTGGAGCTCGACGGTCTGATGCGATCACAGATCACAAAAGGGCACAGAGGTGGTGTCCCGCTCGAAATCACCACCTAAGTAAATCTTCAATCTTTATTCGTTGACTGTCAAATTCTCTTTGGTCTTTATGTCTTCAATAGTGATTGCCCAGTAACTCAAAATGTTGTGAATCCGAAATGGACCCGACCACTTAGACTTTAACTTCCCGAGAAACAATCTCAACCTAGAATTGAAAAGTAACACCATTTGTCCTACCACAAACTTCTTGGTCACAATCTTTTTATCATGATACCCCTTCACTCGGTCTTTGTAGAGTTTGTTTGATTCATAAGCTTGGAGGCGTATTTCCTCTAACTCATGAAGTTGGCTTTTTCTTTTGTTGCCACTCAAGTGCTGATCAAAATTTAGCAACTTTAATGCCCAAAAGGATTTGTGTTCCAATTCAATCGAGAGGTAACCGTTTTTTCCGTAGACCATTTTAAAAGGGGTGAGACCAACTGGAGCCTTGAAAGTTGTCCGATAGGCCCACAAATCATCGTCAAGCTTGCTTGACCAATCCTTCCTCGAGGTGGACATAGTTTTTTCCAAAATCTTTTTAATTTCTCAGTTTGATACTTTCGTCTGTCCGTTAGCTTGTGGATGGTACGATGTTGCAACTTTGTGCCGCACACCATTTTGTTCCAAAGCTTTTACTAACTGAGTGTTACAAAAGTGGGATCCTCCGTCACTTATTAACACTCTCGGAGTACCAAAGCGAGAAAATATATTTTTTTTCAAAAATTTTATCACGATTTTCCCATTTGCCTTAGCACTAGCTATGGCTTCTACCCACTTTGAAACATAGTCAACCGCAACAAGAATGTACTCATTTCCAAACGACGGTGGGAATGGACCAACAAAATCAATGGCCTAACAATCGAAAACCTCGACTTCTATCATGCTTTGCAGTGGCATTTCATTTTATTGCGATATCCCACCAATCCTCTGACATTTATCACAACTTTTTGTATGCGCATGCACATCTTTGAACCAGATGGGCCAATAAAATCCCGATTGGAGGACTTTTGTGACCGTTCTTGTGTCGTTAAAATGACCTCCATACAGAGTGTTATGACAATGCCACAGGATGTCTTTGGCTTCCTCCTGAGAGACACATCTCCTTAAAATGTTGTCGATACCAAGTTTGAACAGATGAGGCTCATCCCATACAAAGTACTTGGCATCAAACAAATTTTTTTTCTCTGGTGACTAGTTAGACCTTTCGGCATTAATCTGGTGGCTTTGTGGTTAGCCATGTCAGCAAACCACGGTCTAACCTTCACCATATACAACTTTTCACCAGGGAACTCTTCCCTCACCTCCTGCCCATGTTTTATGACTTCATCATTCACAAGGCGGGACAAGTGATCCGCTACCAAATTCTCGGATCCTTTCTTATCACAAATTTCAAGATCAAATTCTTGTAATAAGAGGATCCAACGAATTAGTCTTTGCTTGGAATTCGGCTTGGTTAACAGATACTTGATCGCCACAACTTTGGACCCAATCAAATAAGACCTAAATTTTTCTAATTCGTACACTATTGCCAGCAATTCTTTTTCAGTTGTTGCATAGTTTATTTGAGCATCGTTAAGAGCTTTGCTTGCATAGTGTATCGCATGGAAAATTTTGGTTTTTCTTTGGCCTAACACTGCGCCAACCTCATAATCACTCGTATCGTACATTAGTTCAAAATAATTTTTCCAGTTTGGTGCGACGATTATGGGTGCAGTAATTAGGCTTTGTTTTAAAGAATCAAAAGATGTCATACAAGACTTATAAAAAAGAAAAGACTTATCTTTATTGAGCATGATGCTCAATGCTTTTGCTATCTTTTCAATGTCTTTGATGAATCTTCGGTAGAATCCTGCATGACCCAGAAAACTTCGGATTCCCTTCACATTCAGAGGTGGCGGAAATTTTTCAATAACTTCCACTTTAGCCCTATCAACTTCGAGTCCCTTTGAAGAAACCTTGTGCCCAAGCACAATGCCTTCCGTAACCGTGAAGTTACATTTCTCCCAATTAAGCACCAAATTAGTATCCACACACCTCTCCAAGATAACATCAAGATTTTCCAGACAAAGATCAAATGACGGTCCAAAAATTGGGAAATCATCCATAAACACCTCGATAGTCTTTTCAATCAAGTCTGAGAATATAACTTGCATACACCTTTGAAAAGTCGTCGATGCATTACACAAACCAAACAACATCCTTCTATAAGCAAAGATTTCGAAAGGACAAGTGAAAGCTATTTTTTCATGATCCTCTGGGTTGACAATGATTTGATTATACCCTGAGTATCCATCCAAAAAGCAATAATATTCTTTACCGGAAAGTCTCTCGAGCATTTGATCCATGAAAGGAAGAGGGAAGTGATTTTTTTTGTAGCTTGATTGAACCTACGGTAGTCGATGCACATCCTCCATCCTGTTATAGTTTTTGTTCGAATCAACTCATTCTTCTCATTGCGGACAACTGTCATTCCACCATTCTTTGGCATCACTTGAACTGGACTAACCCACGGACTATCGGAAATAGGATAAATCATGTCGGCATCCAACATTTTGACAACTTCTTTCCTCACCACTTCTTTCATAGTAGGATTCAATCTTCTTTGTGGTTGATCTACCGGTTTGAAATCTTCCTCCATGAATATTCGGTGCATACAATAGGAAGGACTTATACCTTTCATGTCAGAAAGAGTCTAACCCATTGCCTCTTGATTTTTCTTCAAAACACCAATTAATTTTCTTTCTTCCTCCATGGTTAGATCCGAACTTATGATTACCGACTTGTTTTTCTCTTCATCAAGGAAAACATACTTAAGATGCGATGGTAACAACTTTAACTCAAGTTTGCCTTCCTCATTGTTTTCCTTTTTCAAAATTTCCACCCTTTCTTTCAAAGAGGGGATTTCCTCTAATTCTTCAAGCTCCCGCAAACACTTTTCAATCTCTCTTTCTTCTTCGTCATTGACTTTTGAAATAGCATTGGGAAGAACTTGTTGTAATGGTGTGGGAACTTTCAACAACTCCTTAACTTCTTCGATCGCCACTTCCGTTGCATCGATTCTAAAATAATCGGTCTTGTCCTTCGAAAGCTTCATGGCTTCAAAAAGATTTAAACAAACCTCTTCATCTAGAACTCTAACCTTCATTATACCATCATCCATATCAATTGCCATGCGCGCGGTCTTCATAAAAGATCGCCCAATAATCAAGGGAGAGTTTTCATCTTCTTCCATATCAATTACCACAAAGTCAATTGGGAACAAAAATTTGTCAACCTTTTCCAACACGTCTTCGGCTACACCATGAGGGCGAGTGGTAGATTTTCCGGCAAGTTGCAATGTCATTTGAGTGGACTTCAACTCCATGTATCCCAACCGCTTCACAATGGACAGGGGTATCAAATTGATACTAGAGCCTAAATCGATCAACCCTTTGCCAATATACGTGCTTCCAATTGTGATGGGCAAAGTGACTCATCCCGGATCACTTTCTTTTCTCGGGAGATTACGTTGAATGATTGCGCTACAACTAGCATCCACCATGATAGTTTCTTGATCTGTATACCTTTTCTTCTTTGTAAGGATGTCCTTCATGAATTTTATCATACTTGGGCATTTGTTCCAATTCTTCGGAAAATGGAATATTGATTTGCAATTGCTTGAATATGTCCATGAACCGATCATAGTGTCTCGCATTATCTTTCCTTATTGGAGCATGTGGATATGGAAAATTTTGAATCGGGATAGTGCTCACTTGCTCTTTTCCTTTCCTAGACTTTTTCACTCTTTCTTCTCTCTTATTTTTCTCTTCTTCCTCACTCTTATTTTTCTCTTCTTCCTCACTCTTTTTCACTCTCTCTCTTTTCAACTAAATCTCCCTCAATATATTTTTCTACTTCATTCTCAACATTTTCAATTTCTTTTTCAACTACAACCTCTTCCGCCACTACCTCCTCACCTACACCCATGTCAATCTCCCCACCACTTCTTGTGAGAATCGCCTTGCAATGCTCCTTAGGATTTGGAAGAGCAGTAGTCGTGAAAGGCCCTTTTTGTTGATCAGCCAATTGTTTTGATAATTGGCCCACTTGTGTCTCCAAATTCTTTATAGCCGCATCGGTGTTCTTTTGATTTGACATTGGCATTTGCATAAATTGAGCAAGAGTTTCTTCCATCTTTGACGGTGAACTTTGAGTTTGTGGTGGTTGAGTGTAATTTTGATATTGTTGACGATTTGAAGTTCCTGCTTCTTGCATCCTCCAAGGTTGTTGGTACCATTGATTTGGTCTTTGATAACCTTGATTTGCTTGTTGATAAGGTGGTCTTTGTTAGTATCCTTGATTTTGGTTTTCGGGATAGTTGACTTCTTCTAATACCGGAGGACAATACCCAGTGGGATGGTCGCCTTTACACAATTTACAACTTGCAACTTGAGCTTTGGTAGGAACTTCTTGCATCTCTTTGATTTGTTGTGGAAGCTTCAACATTTGTTGCGTTAAAAGCTCCACTTGTTGTGCAAAAAGTTTGTTCTGAGCAAGAATAGCATCATTAATACCTAACTCTAGCACTCCTGGTTTTCGTTGAGCTACTCCACGGTTATGATTTCCCTGGTGATCATTAATTGCCATCTTGTCAATAATTGATATTGCATCTTCGGTGCTTTTAGACATCAAAGAACCCCCCGTCGTAGCATCCAACAAAGTCTTGTAAACCGAGAGGAGACCATTGAGGAAAATGTGAACTTGCGTAAGTTCATTAAAACCGTGTCCTTTGCATTTCCTCAACATTAACTTGAATCTCTCCCAAGCTTCGTTGATGGATTCATTTCCTCCTTGTGAAAATATAGTTATCGTAGTTTTTGCTTCCATGAAACGATTATGTGGAAAGAACCGTTCAAGAAACTTCTCTTCCAATAAATTCCAATCTGTCATAATTTTCGTAGACTGATCAAGATACCATTCATTCGCTTTCCCAATCAAAGAATGAGGAAATAGCCTCCTGAACAGTGATTCTTCATCAGCTTTTGTTGCTCCCGTTGCACCCGCAATCTCATAGAATTTGGTAAGATGTGTAAACGGATCCTCATGATCTAACCCCGTGAAAGGATTTTGATAAATGAGTGCAAGGATTTCCGTTTTCATCTCAGCTTGCCTTCCATTTTGGAGATTATACGTAAACTCAGCGGTGTGTCTTGGACTGTTTGTACATGGAACTGAAACTGGAGGTGGGGGTGGTGGTGGTGCTGCCATAATTGGTGAATTAGGTGGAGTGGATGAAGAAGATTCTCCAAGCTCTTGTCTTTCAATAGCTTGTTGTCGTCTTCGCCTTGCGTGACTATTGGTACGGTGAGCAGTTCTCTCAATATCAGGATCGAAAAGAAGGTCTTCAGGCCGAACCTATCCTCGCATAAATGAACTCTGCACACAAGCCAAACAGATCAAAAGGCACAAAGAATTACAAAGATAAGAGACTCACAATACACAAATCTTAAAATCACTAAACTATCGCAATGCTTGAAATATTCTACTAACAATCCCCGACAACGGTGCCATATTGTTAGAAGTATTTTTCGATAGTGTTTTATCGTATCCACAGGGATTGATGAGAATATGAGACGCTTGTCATTCAATGGTTTAATGATTTAAGAAGGGGTTTTTTTAAATGGTTTCTATGTTTGTAACAAGAGTTCGCAAGAAATAAAACAGAATAAAAGTTGGTCTGAGTTTGATAAAAAAGAATGTCAAGATTAGGATTCGCTAATCTGTCCTAAACGTATCCAACCGATCAAATATGTGAACATAGTTTTAACCAACATAACCGCGTATCCTCGTAAAAACGTTCATTTCTAAAGCAATTTCGTGGATGTTATTGTTTCGACCGTTAAATGTTCTCTCTAAATAACACTCAAAATAATAATCATTAAGATCAATACAAAGTGAATATCAACTTTCAAACCTATGTTTAGAGTTTGTATAGTTGATAGATGAAGAAATTAGGTCAAGACTTGAAAAGTTCATGTCTAAGGGAATCCAAACCATAAATATAACAAAAGATAGCAAATAATTTCATTTATATTGATCAAAGCATTGTTCACATATAAAAGATCAAGAAGAATACATAAAATCTGAACTAGCTACCTCTAACCTTGACAAAAGAGGGATTTAGCCACCCATTTCCATGATAGCTTGAGCGACAGGTTTTAGAAGAAGGTTGATCAACATCCGAGTCGAATAATCGAGACTGGATGGGAATCCACCTTCTTTTTGTGAAAGATTGCTAAGAGATGATGAGAAATGGAGAAACTAGGTATTTAGGTTTGAAAATCTTCTTAAAAGAAAAGCACAAGAAAAAGATATTTTCCTCAAAAAGTGGCACATACTACTTATAGAAGATCTACTAAGTTGTCATGTTCGCAGTGTGAACATAGTGTTCGCCTAACGAATATTCAAATTGGCACCTGAAGTGCCTTTGTACAGTGAAGACTCCCCTGATATATTTCCACATGTTCGTTGTGCGAAGAATCCTTCGCAGTGCGAAGGCTTCGCTACAAACTTCGCACAGCGAATTCTTGTCCAAATACCTACTGCCTTAAGTCTGGTGGTGTTTTCTAGACCTTCGCTGCCTCTTTGCTCCAGAGAGTTGTTCGATGCCTCCTTCGCAAAGCAAATTTAGGTCCCTTTTATTTCTAGATGAACAGTACATTGGGTTTCCTGGCCTTCGCTGGCAAGTTCGTTATGCGAACTTGTTGAAGTTTTTATGGCAGCTTTGCTAGCAAGTTCGCAGTGCGAACTTGTTGTTGTTTGCATGCTGAGTTGGTTTCTTTGTCATACTTCTTGTGTCTTACTCTTCAATTTTTCATGCCTAATTCCTGCACAATAGCACACAAATCAAAGGAACAAATATATTTTCACATAATGGTGCAAATCAACCAAAGCAAGAGTGATTTTAACACTTTTTCCATAAAAAGGAGTGAAAGATGCCCACATTCGATAGTTCAAATAAGCAAAGTTGGGCATCTAACATATGAAAAGTGAATTGAGTGCATTTATCAACCCATTATCACACCTCTAAAAATAGTAACGACCTTCATGATGGAAAATATCAAAAAATGGTAATAAACTTCGCGATGGTTCTATCAAAATTTATCCCATAGAGGAAAAGAAAAATATCGATAAAATCTTTAGGGAAAGAACATGGTCATCGCAACCATATTCTGGATTTAGGAGTCAGTTACGTAAGGGGAATGTATTAGCACCCCCTCACGTTCGTTGTACTCAACGGGAAACTCTTAATCCGATTCATGGGAAAAGTTAGCTAAGATTTTTTGTTTTCTTCTAAGGAAATAAAGCAAAAAGTTAAGGTAAAAGAAATTAGATTGCTAAGGAGAAATGAGTGGTTTTTTGTTAGAGTGCTCGTCAAGGATTGGGGCCCTTATGCCTACGTATTTTCACTTGAAAGAAGTGAAAAATCAGAGCGTCCGTAGTTTATGCGACTACGGGAGAAAATGGGAAGTTTGCTCGCTAGGATCTCGCGATCCTATGCCTACGTATTCTCAACAGGTATGAGAAATCAGAGCGTCCATAGTTCAAACTACCGTTTATTGGTGGTTTTGTGGACGTTGCTAAAGTTTGTGTTCTATCAGTTAGGTGTATTTCTGCTTGCTCGTGGAGTCTTATGTGTTACATGTATTGCGGTAGAATAGAAAATAACATGTCCTTTTAAGAAAGAGTTTTGATTGCACGGAGGCGAGAAGTTGATTTAGTGTGTTGATTGTTTACTTGGATGATGATTACTTGAATGCTTAAGAAAGACTCTTCTAGCACAAATAATCAGGAGAGTGAATCGTAGCTTAGCTAGGGTATGACAAGTGAATTGAGTGCATTTATTAACACATCCCATGTTACAAATACATGTGTCTAAGCACTTGTGAGTGTACAAGCTATCAAGCTTACCATTGGCCCAGGTGAATTGGAATCTAATAGTTAGAAGGTGATACAACTCATTGACATTTATCCAGTCCTATAAGTCTTTAATGGAAACTTGGCAGGAGAAGAGGAACCTTTATACTCATGAGAACCTAATATGACATTAAAATCTCCAATGAGACACCAAAGAATTTTGTATGTAGTGAAGATGGTAGACAACCTGCACCATAAGAACCTCCTAGTAATATAATTTATAGAAGCTTATATAGCTATCATGCCAAAAACTTGATTGTCCACAATGGAAGTGAAAGCATAAAATTGATCACCAACTTCTTAAATGATATGATTAATGGAACATTTACAGAAGTACCAAATGTTGGGAAACACATTATTTCTACAATTTGAGGAGAAGAAATTCAAACCAAGCAAGAGGGAATCTATCAAGAATCATCCAAGAGGAGGGTCTTCATCATCCAACAAGTCCTCAAGATTAGTGTCAACATTAGTAAGATTATTCCAACACTTCTGTAAAAAATTTGGGTTAACAATGATAGAAGGAGTGAGAGAGTTTTCAATAGTTTCAACTTCATCAACAATTAATTGGGTAGCATCTACGAATTCACTATTAAGGGAACTGTCATCAGTGATCTCTTGTTCTTTACCAGTTGTTTGGCAAAAGAGCTTCAGGCTGATTTTCCACCACATCCAAAAGAGCTTGAAATTTGTTTGGCAAAGTAGGTGATTTTCTAACTCCCCTAGATTCAGGCTAATTCCTTACCAGTTGCTCAATGTTGTCAGCAGTCTTACCACCAACATCTTCTTCAAATTTTCTTTACCTTTTTCCAAATTAATGTTTCCATCTCTGACTTTAACAAACATTTTTTCAGGTTGTTTTCTGGTGGGTTTGTTGACAACATCAAAGTTTAGTTTCTTGCAAGCATCCAAAGAATGCCATATAGAGTTGCAATGAGCATAAAATTTTGAAACATTTCCGTACTCAATGTCCACGAAGAAAGCATAACCTTGTCTTTAAAAAAGGACATTATAAGTTAATTGAGCAAAAAGATCCATATCAACCAAAACCCTGACGAAATGGCCAAAAATGCACGATTAAATGTGGGTTTGGAGGCAATAACATAAGTGCATATGGGAGTTCATATGCTTCTAACTATGGAAAAAAGGATGTTCACCCTCGAGTATTCCAAGGCCAACCCAAAAAATTGAATCCACATTTGAGCCGTTGAAATTTTTTGGATGTTAAGGTTTAAATCCTTAGTCCAATGAAAAAGAATAAGCGTTCCTGGATCAAGGTTCCAATTGACGTTCCATATAACCATTTTTACGTGCTCTAACGATGAAAAGGAAAACTCCTAAAAACCCTTACTTAATGAAGTAATTCCCCAGCGGCCGAGAAAGCTCTAAATAGGAAATATCTTGTTTTTCAAAGTAACCACAACCAACGACGTTGACTCTTTAGGCCACAACAGACAAACTTAAAGGTTATGTTTGCAGACTTCGACACTAGCAACATATTCATCTTCCAGAATAAAATTTGCTACTATATTACCTTTGAAGCAAGGTTCATGGAGTTGAGAAGTTGAAATATGACAAACAATGTTGCTAGAGCCAGTCAGCTGAGAGAAAATTTTGACCATTTTTTAGGGATGGGATGCAATCGCAAACGCTATTGGCATAAGGGCTCCACCGTCCAAGGTAGTAAACAATTGACCTATAAAAAGTTAAATTTTAGAAAAAGATGAACAATACTTTTAAAATCTCCAAAGAGCTTATAGCACTATAGTTGAACATAATTAATGATATATATATATATATATATATATATATATATATATATATATATATATATATATATATATATATATATATATATATTAGGGATCAACTTACTCCAAGAGTAAGTTTTTTAAACGTACTCTCCATCATAGCCTTTAAATTGAATCTAATCTAGTGGTTAAATTAACATTTTTACTTATAACCATTTGATTAAATCTAATTTAAAGGCTATGATTGTGGAGTAAGTTATAAAATTTAATTTATATAGTATATATTTAGATAAATATACTGAAATTGATTTAAAACATATAATAAATATTTGGATAAATAAAGAGAAATTAATTTTTAACAAATTGTATGTAATGGATTTGTTCTCCACCATTTGGAATGAATAGAGTTGTTGTTCCAGATACGATCTGTGAGGCAAAGACTTTGTCATATACAATGATTGAAGTTTTTCCCACATAGCAACCGCAGTTTGCTCCCTGACGACTTCTCTTCGAACTTTATCCCCGAGGCACAAGATAATGGCACTCCTGGCCTTATCCACCATCTCGGTCTTCTGGACCTGTGTAAGTCCTGTGCATCAATGCTTCACTCTTCAATGCATCGATACACTTCTCTTAAATTAAATTTTGCTTGCATCTTAATTTTCCACAACCCGAAGTTGTTGTTACCGGAAAATTTCTCGATCTGCCATATTCTAACCATGGTGCTCACTTGTCAACAATATCTCTTTGCTTCATGCTCACCGCACCACTTGTTGTGAATGTTATTGTAAATTACGGCAAAATTCAATATCAATTAGTTAGGCAAAGAAGTGTAGCAACCAAAATAAATGGTCTTCAACAATAATAATCTGTACACAGATAATATAACAGAATAAGACAAGAAAAAACCGAAGGTTTGTTTACCCAGTTCGACCAAACGATCTACTCTAGGGGAGAAAGCAGCTCTTCAATTCACTATATTCAGAAAGTTGTTACAAGAGATTACATGAGTTACAAGAAAATAGCCTTCGCCTTCAGGTTCCCAAGAACAGCCCTGAAGATGCCCAAGAACAACCCTATCTTCTACCCAAGTGTTTCCCTACCTCTCCAACTCTCAATATATGAATCACTCAAACCCAAGGTGTAATCTAAGTTTTTCTTTGTGCATATCTGAAACCTTATGCTATACCTTAAACCCTTGGTGTCCCTTGTTGGTGAAAACTCTAAGATTGTGAAAAACAAAGCATATAAGAGATACATATTTACAATAGCAAATACCCAACAAACAAAGCCCAAAATCACATGGATCCACGGACTGAATTGAAAATCCTGAAAAATCAAAAATACTATTCACTGTACGAACAACACTATTCACCGTAGGGACATCACTATTCATCCGTACAATTTTTTTTCTCGACTTTTCGTCCGACTTCTAAAAATTTCAATTTTTGCGGTACATGCAATCTCCAAAATATATTTTCTTTCTATTCATTAACAAAAGTTTTAAGACACATTTACAACAATCTCCACATTGACATTAAACCATGTTGATACCAATTTAACAATCAACAACATTGTTGCTCTCTACCAAGTTGAAACTTTAATCAATAACTTTGATTAAATTCAAACAACCCTTGAATCTTGATCTTGCAACTTGACAAGCCTAGGTAATTTAACAAGCCTACATGTATGATTTTTCAATCACCCTTGACTCCACCTGTTTTCAAATGCCTCCCTGAAGGTTTTTCTTCTTTTATTTTGCAGTCCTTCAGCCACATTAAAAACATAATATCCAAGTTTAGCATAACCGTCCCTTTAAGATGCTACAATAACCCTCCTTACCTTATCATGAGTTAAATCATAATTAGAGATCTATGTAACCGTTTCCTCACTACTTCTAGCATTCATAGTAGGAAACTCCACCTCAAACTGAGTTTTCTCTGTTATAGTTTCTCCCTTGGTTTTCACTATTCTTCTTCTAAAGAAATTCTCTACCAACCAAGTAAGTTATTTTAACCTCGGCTTTTCCCCAAAAACTCAATAATAACTCAGCGGTCACATGTATTTTTATCCCTTGATTTCTGCAAAATTCATTGTACTCCTTTGAAACTTTCTCAAGGCATTCATAGCGCCTTAAACTCAAATCTTATAACTCTTCCTTGTCATGAAAGCCTCCACTAGTTAACGATGAATGAATCATAATATTTGAAACTTCTAAAATATATAGACCACATATTTTAGACCCTTTAGCAATAATTAATTCATCACGCGAAATCTTTAACGCTCCATGTTCAACTCTAGTACAATAGCCTAGATCATCAAACATACTTATAGATGGAAAATTTCGCTTGAGTTCTGGAACATACCTCACATTGTGAATAAGAAGTTCACGATCATTAGACATCTTGGACACATGTGATAAGAGCAGCCTGAGTCAATGACCCAACTACCTTCAGTTTCCAAACTCGATACTACTAGTGCTTCAGCATCCTCATAACTTTCCTCACCCAGTGCAACTACAGCTTGAACAGAATCTTCGTTGACCTTTCTTTCAGGACAATCCCTTTTAAAGTGACTGATTTTCTGACAGTTAAAACACTTTACATTTGACTTGTCAGACCTCTTTGATTTGAACATCCCTTTACGCTCACCTCCTCCTTTTGACACATTTAAGCCTTCACCACTATCTTTAATCTTCAAATCTTTCGACTTTGAAAATTCTTTGGATTTCACCGCCGTCTGGACTTCACCCAAAGTAATAGTATCTTCCTTACCATAAAGAAGGGCATCCTTAAAGTGCTCAAAGGATCTGGGTAATGAACTCAACAGGAGCAAAGCCTTGTCCTCATTATCAATATTCACTTCAATCTTCTCAAGATCATTGATGATCTTGTGAAATTCTATGAGCTTCTTAACTATGGATTTTTTCTCCACCATTCAGAATGAATAGAGTTGTTGTTCCAGATACACCCTGTGAGCCAAAGACTTTGTCATATACAATGATTCAAGTTTTGTCCACATAGCAACCGCAGTTTTCTCCCTAGCGACTTCTCTTAGACCTTTATCCCTGAGGCACAAGATAATGGCACTTTTTGCCTTATCCACCATCTCGGTTTTCTATACCTATGTAACCCATATAGGCATCAATGTTTCACTCTTCAAAGCATCGATATACTTCTCTTGAATTAAAATTGCTTGCATCCTAATTTTCCACATCCCGAAGTCGTTGTTACCAGAAAATTTCTCGATCTGCCATCTACTAACCATGGTGCTCACTCATCAATAATATCTCTTTGTTCCATGTTCACTGCACCACTTGTTGTGAATTACGACAAAATTCAATATCAATTTGTGAGACAAAGAACAATAGCAATCAAAATAAATGGTCTTCAGCAATAATAATCTTGAAGGTGAGAAGATACTTAGAAGGGGGGTTGAATAAGTATATTGAAAAACTTATGGCAATAAAAAACTCAAAGATTTTTATCCTGGTTCGTTGAACTCAACTACTCCAGTCCACCCTATCAAGAGTGATTTGCCTTTCTCAACAAGGACTTAATCCACTATTAATCAACTGATTACAATAGCAAGCACTAAGAGCAACTGTTCTTAGTCTTCTCAAGAACTACTGACCACAACTGGGTCTTCTCAAGGAACTTTTACAATTAAATGTAAGAACTAAAACAAGTGTTTGAATGCTTATAATTAAGCTATATCACAACTGTGATTTTACACTTAAGTTTTAAGAACGTATGAAATAAATTCAGCAAAGAGAATAAATTGTATGATAGCTTGTAATGAATTTATTTCAATAATGCGTCAACTGAAGAAGAGAGTTGGAGACTTGCTTTTATAGGCACAGAAGTCCAAGTAGTTTTCACGTTGAAGGCTGTGTACTGAAAAGGGTTGTAGCCTTTTTGTCTTCACATCACATGACCTTTCATAGAAGTAGAATGCATAGAGAAATCCTTTTTATCTGTGTTCTTGTATCTAGCATAAATGAGGAAAGATTCGTTTGGCCAAACCAACGGACATAACTTTGAATTCTTCTTCAACAAGTTTCTAATACTCAGCAAATAACATCAGAGCCTTGAGTGATCAGAGTCTTTGATGTTCATCAGAGTTTGATGAATCAGAGCATTGCAGTAAGTGTGCTTCAGCGTGTAATTTCATTTGAGCAGAGTTTTATGAATCAGATCCTCAGTACTTGCAGCGTACAGTACCATCAGAGTCTTCTGAAAAACTGTGCTTGAAACTCTTCATACAAAAGTCTTCAGACTATGCTCCAGATGCTTCTATAGCTTCTGCTTCAGATCCTTCTGTAAGCAGCGCTCAAAATCTTCTGTAGGCAGCGTTCAGATTCTTCTAACAGATGCTTCTGACGCTTCAGAGCCTTGTATAGTTGCATGTTCAGATCCAATTTGCTTTCAGAAGTATATTATCTTTAATATCTGCAGCAAACATACTTGAACAAATTTTAGAGTACATAATTCTTTAATACAAAATTTCATAAGAGTTATCATCAAAACATAGAGATATAATTAAGAACCAATCTGTGTTCTAACAATCTCTCCATTTTTTATGATGACAAAAACATAAGAAATTTTGTTCAATAAATCAATCATTATAACTCCCCCTGAGATTATGAATCTCCCCCTGAATTAAATACTTAGAAAGAATAGAAACTTCCCTTTTTGCATTAGTATTCTTTTCAGAATCAGAGCCTGATTATTCCAAAAATAATAAGATCTTGACTTGGATAAATGTTTCAGGGTCAGTGCCTGATTGGATAAAGCTTGATATGGGGATCTCAGAGTTACTTTAAAGAATTTGTCGGATTTTTCATATGTTCTAAAGTACTCAGAGTTCACGTTAGTTATAATTAGATATGTCTGAATTTCATTTAGGTAGAGTTTATTTGAACAGTCAAATCCATTTTCTCCCCCTTTTTTGTCATAATCAAAAAGAAAAACTTTTAAAGACAAAATAAAGGAAAATAGAGAAAAGATACAGTCAAGTAAAGAAAACAAAAGAGTCATTCATTCATTCAGATAAACAAACAGACAAATCATCAAATAATAAAGTCAAGTACATGTACACAAACATCAGATACAGAAAAACATAAAACTAGGTTTGCTTGGAAAGAATCATCTTCAGAAGTTGAGTGATCTCAGATGAAGATTCTTCTTGCTTAGACATCCATTTTGCCAAGTGCTCATTCTTTTGATCTTGTTTAGCCATCCATGACTTGATCTCAGATTGCCTAGCTTCCAATACTGCAATCTTATCTTCTAAGTTTGGATTCTCTTTCTTGATCTCAGATGAAGAAGATGGAGCAGATTCTGGTGCAGGTGCAGAGTTAATAACCATTTGAGTTGAAGAGTCTGGATTCATAGATGCAGAAGGGTTGTCCACGATTGTCAGAGCCAATGGATTTTCTTCAGAAGCAGATTCAGCAAAAGCTTCTATAGCAGATACTTCAGAAGATGAAGGTACATCCTCAAGAAGCAGAGGTGCAGATCTTTTCATGTTCCATACCATGGTTCTGGCAGTTTCAGCAAACTTGATCTTCGCATCATCAGAACAGACGTTCTTCATATTTGAAGCAACTGTATTGAATCTGGAAATGAAGATATTCCAGATTGCATCAGATTCAGCTGAGTTCATGGTTGACAAGCATCTTTTCTATACAGAGCCTAAATTCATATTTATTTCTTTCAGAAAATTAGCAAATAGTATATCAACATTAAGCCTTGGTTTGGGTTTGAGAAGGGTTTCCAAAGTGAGAGGCTTGGGTTGAACAGATGGTGCAGGTATGGTGAAAGATGGAATGATGAACAGAGGGCGAGGGTAGGAAGGAAAAGATGGATGGTCAGATGGAGTGGCAGTTTTGGATCTGGATAAGGCATTAACCAGAAATGGTTTTACACGTGATGCATAGGAAACGACATCAAATGTAGTGGAAGAGTAGGGAATGAAAATAGATTTATCAGACAACAGAGGTTCTAATGAAATAAAATCTAGTGATTGTTCAAATTGGGTTTGAAGATCAGATGGAAGAATGGTTGAAGGAATGGGTTTGAATAGAGTGAATGGTTCAGTTAGTTCTATTCTGGTATAGAAATGTTTAAGCTTTAAACCAGAAGGAAGGGGATCAGAGGGAAGTGGTTTAAAGGAAGCAACTGAAACAGACTCAAATGTCCTGGGTGTGGGTGTTGGAGTGGGTTCAGGAATGAAAGCATCAGATGAAACAGGTGGATCTGATGGCTTGGGTTCATATCCTCTGAGAGATGGGGGTGAGATAACCTCTGGATGCACATCAGATTTAGACGAATCAGATGAGGTGGTTGGGGTACAAGATGTAGAAGATACTTCAAACACAGTCTTGAGAGGTTTAATATTTAGAACCTCAATATCAGGTATATTTGACTCAACAGGATTGGATTGTTCTGGTTGAGGATTAGAAGATGTAGATTTTGGTGGTTCAGATGCAATTGGTTCAGATTGAATTGGTTCAGGGTCAGAGGGTTGCTGAATTTCAGATTGTTGTTGTGTTGGAATTGGTTATGCTGGTGTTGTTGTTTGTGGTTCAGATTGAGGAATATCAGATGATTTAAGTGGTGTTGTGGGAATAGGGTCAGATGTTGTAGGTGGTTCAGAAGTTTGAGATGGACAAGAAGTTGTTTGAATTTTAAAAGGAGGAGGTTTTGGAACAAAATTAATAGTTGATATATCTACTGCATTTTCAGAAATAGAAGGTAAAGATGTTTTAGTACCTTTTATCTTTATGCGCTTGGTAGGAACAGAGGGAACTTCTCCAGAAGCTTTTCTCTTTATCTGCCTCTGTGGTTTATCAGCAACTTTTTGTTTCTTTTGAGCAGCAGCTTCTTCTGCCTCTAACTGTCTTTTTTTTCTCATGTTCTCCTCACACACATCTGGAGTAGGTTCTCTTGCTCGTATCAGAATATCTGCAGGAACATGTGTTCCATCTGCCTTGCACATTTCAATATACCTAAGAATAATATCCCTAGGTTCTTCAGCACCAAAAATTAGAAAGTCTTGAACTGGAATCCTTCTCTGACTTACTTTAGTAACATTTAGCTTCTTAGGAGCAGTTGTGAGTTCATCCACAACTTTTAGTCTTTGAAGACTCTTTCCATTCAATGGTTTTCCAACAATTGACTTAATCCCTTCTTTAACTCCAGCTTCATATAGAGCAGCTACCAGACCATTCTCTGTCAGAATGTCTGAGATCAATCTTCCAAAAGGAATCCACGCCCTGATCTTCTGTCCCTTAGACTTAATAGATTCTCTGGATACATTGATGTGATTCCACAGATGCATGAAGAGGATGTATGGCAGATCCACTTTGGTACTCTGACTTAAGCAGTACATGAAATACAGTTGTTCATTGTTCACATAGTCTGGAGAATTTGTTGATTTTCTGTGGTTGATGCAGCCCAGAAAAATCTTTACCCAGATTTTATAGTCAGGTTTCAGATCCTTGAATTTGTTTGAAGCTTGTCCAGAAGAAATCACTTCAGCATATAATTCCTCCATATCCACACGCCCAGCTGGCAGATGACACACTCCATCAGTTTCCTCATATCCAATGAGTTTTCTGATGAGATCTTCAGAGATGATGATCTCTCTTCCCAGAATAGAAGATAGGATGAACTTTGGATAAATAGAAACATGAATCCAAAATTCCTTCACTAGATGTGGATACACTGGTCCAAGTAGTCTATCAAAATATTTAACCCAGCCTTGAGCACCAATAATGGAATGCAAATCAAATCCATTTTCAGCCAAAGAATCAAAATCCACCATTGATTCACAAAGAACTTCCATCTTATCAACAGAGGTTAATAAGGTTCTTTCAGGTTCCTTAAATGGAGTAGCTCCCATGTTTGATGACGCAACTACAACCATTGATGATTGAAACTGTGCTGAGGTTGAAGAAGATGTTTCCATTGTTGAAGATGAAGACGATTTGGATGAAGGTTTAGGGTTTTGATGAAGTCCAAATAGCAAACAGAAATGCATATATTGTTTGTGAAGTGAAAAGTGTGAAATGGTGTGATTTGTGGTATTAATAGAGAGAAATTAGGGCACACAAATAGCACGTTCTCACTTAGCATTAAATGGCATTTAATGAAAAGAATAATAATCATTTCAAAGCATTAATTGATTCTGACAATTTGGGGGGAAAACCAAGATTTTAACTATTCAAACAATACCTCAAATGTCTCTTCAGTATTGTGCATGCCATCTTTTCAGATTCAGAGTGACACGTGTTTGCTTGCATGTGCTTCTGAATTCTCTTGAGAAATGAAACATTAGCCAACATTCAGATCCTCTAAGATTTGTTAGTTCAGATACACACAAATAATAATAATAATAATTCAAGAAATCAAATAAATAACAGATGAAATACTTCAGAGTTTTAAACATTTTGCATTTGAGAAGTTTGCTTCTGATAAATATCATTCTGGACAAAAATCCATACCAACATTTTTCAGAATAAACTTAAACCTATCTTCAGCAAGGGGTTTTGTGAAAATATCAGCCCACTAATGATTTGTATCAACAAAGGCTAAGTTTATAATACCCTTCTGAACATAGTCTCTGATGAAGTGATGTTTAATTTCTATATGTTTTACCTTAGAGTGTAAAATTGGGTTTTTAGACAAACATATAGCAGAAGTATTATCATAGAATATAGAAATATTACTCTCAAAGATCTGATAGTCTTCTAGCTGAATTTTCATCCAGAGCATCTGCGTGCTACATCCAGCAGCAGCAATATATTCTGCTTCTGTAGTTGATAGCGCAATTGTAGGTTGCTTCTTGCTGTACCAGGAGATTAATTTCTTCCTAGAAATTGACAACTTCCAGAAGTACTTTATCTTTCCACTCTGTCTCCAGCGTAATCAGCATCACAGAATCCAACTAATTTGAAATCATCAGATTTTCTGTAATACAAACCCACATTAGAAGTACCTTTCAGATACCTTAGAATCCTTTTAACAGCTGTTAAGTGTGATTCTCTAGGATCTGATTGGAATCTTGCACACAAGCATATACTGAATAAAATGTCAGGTCTAGAAGCAGTTAAGTAGAAAAGAGATCCTATCATACCTCTGTAGAGTTTCTAATCTACTTTCTTACTTACCTCTTCCTTACCAAGAGTACTTGTTGGATGCATAAGAGTCTTTACTATCTTACTATCAGTCATGTTAAACTTCTTCAGAAGCTCTTTAACATATTTGGTCTGATGAATGTAAGTGCAATCTAGAGTCTGGTTGACTTGAATTCCCAGAAAGAATCTCAATTCTCCCATCATGCTCATCTCAAATTCAGCCTGCATACATTGAGCAAACTCCTTTCCCAGCATAACATTGGTAGATCCAAATATAATATCATCCACATATATTTGACAAATTAAAAGATCTTTCTTAAATGTTTTACAAAAGAGTGTTGTGTCCACTTTGCCTCTGATAAAAAATTTCTCCAGAAGAAAATTGCTTAATCTCTCATACCAAGCTCTGGGAGCTTGTTTTAAACCATACAGAGATTTCTTTAGTTTAAAAACATGTTTTGGAAATTTTTCACTTTCAAAACCAGGAGGTTGATGAACATAGACTTCTTCTTCTATAATTCCATTTAGAAAGGAACTTTTAACATCCATCTGATATAGAGTGATGTTATTCTGTGCAGCAAAAGAAATGAGTAAACGGATAGACTCTAACCTGGCTACATGAGCATAAGTCTCTGTATAATCAATTCCTTCTTGCTGACTATAACCTTGAGCAACAAGCCTTGCCTTATTTCTTTCAACTTCTCCTTTTTCATTCAACTTGTTTCTGAAGACCCATTTAGTTCCAATTATGTTGAATCCTTTTGGTCTTGGAACCAAATCCCAAACGTCATTTCTTGTGAACTAATTGAGCTCTTCTTGCATTGCAATTATCTAGTCATTATCTTGCAGAGCTTCATCCATAGAAGTTGGTTCAATAACTGACACCAACCCAAATAATGATGCTTCAGATGATCTGAGGAAGGATCTTGTTCTTATTGGGTCATCTTTCTTTCCAATGATCACATTCTCTGGGTGAGAGGCCTTGATTCTGGAAGATGATCCTCTAATAGTTAATTCTTTAGAAATGTTCAAGTTGTTCATTTGAGAAGCTAAAGGAATCGCATCAGGCGTTGCTTCTAGTTCCTTCACTTGAGCTCTTTCTGCCTCTGAGCCTTCAGAGTCTGTGAGAATTACTTCTCTATCTGCAGAACTTTCAAACTGCTTTGGCTTTTCAATGCCAAGCTTATCATCAAATCTAACATGTATGGATTCCTCCACAATCTGTGTTTCAGTATTGTATACTCTGTAGCCTTTAGAGCGTTCAGAATAGCCAAGCATGAAACACTTCTGTGCTTTAGAATCAAACTTGTTAAGATTCTCTTTAGTGTTCAACATATAAAAAATGCATCCAAAAGGATGAAAATAAGAAATGTTGGGCTTTCTGTTCCTCCACAATTCATAGGGAGTCTTTTCCAGAAGAGGTCTTACAGACACTCTGTTCTAAATATAACATGCTGTGTTTATTGTTTCTGCCCAAAAGTGTTTTGCCAGATTAGTCTCGTTGATCATGGTTCTGGCCATTTCTTGCAGAGTTCTATTTTTCCTCTCTACAACTTCATTCTGTTGTGGAGTTCTAGGGCAGGAGAAATCATGAGCAATTTCATTTTCATTAAAATATTTTTCAAAATATTTGTTTTCAAATTCACCACCATGATCACTTCTGACTTTAATAATTTTAAAATCTTTTTCATTCTGGACTTGTTTGCAGAAGTCAAAGAACACAGAGTGTGACTCATCCTTGTGTTTTAGGAACTTTACCCATGTCCATCTGCTATAGTCATCAACAATGACCAATCCATACTTCTTGCCTCTGATGGACGCAGTTTTCACTGGTCCAAACAGATCAATGTGAAGTAATTCTAATGGTCTTGAAGTTGAAATAACATTTTTTGATTTAAAAGAAGATTTTGAAAATTTTCCTTTTTGACATGCTTCACAAAGAGCATCTGAGTTGAACTTCAACTTAGGAAGTCCTCTGACCAGATTGAGTTTATTAATCTGAGATATACGTCTCATATTAATATGCCCCAATCTTCTGTGCCAGACCCATTGCTCATCATTAACAGACATAAGGCATTTAACATTTTGAACCTTAAGTTCTGAAAGATTGATTTTATAAATGTTGTTCTTCCTCTTTCCATTAAACAGGATTGAGCCATCCTTCTGACTAACAGCTTTGCAACATTGTTGATTAAAGATTATGTCATAACCATTGTCACTTAATTGACTTATGGGCAATAGATTATGCTTTAATCCTTCTACAAGTAAAACATTAGATATAGAGGGAAGGTTACCATTGCCAATAGTACCAGAGCCAATAATCTTGCCCTTCTGATTCCCTCCAAACTTCACTTCTCCTCCAGATTTAAGCTCCAGGCTTTGGAACATAAACCTTTCTCCCGTCATGTGACGTGAGCAGGCAGAGTCCAGGTACCATGACTGGCGTCTTGACTTTTCTGTTAAATACATCTGCAACATGGATTATTTTATCCTTAGGTACCCAGATCTTTTTGGGTCCTTTTGGGTTAGTTGCCTTGAAAGTCTGTCTGAACTTCTGTCTTTTTACAACTGTTTTGTTCTGATTGACTTTTGGTTTAAACACAGGAACGTTCTGATCAGAACGTGTGTGTTTAATATCATTTAGATGACCAAACATAAAATGAGAGTATAGGGGAGTCTTCTTAATGATAAGTTTATCAACAGGCATTGGATTTAAATCTTTCCAGAGGAAGATTCATATCCAATTCATTTCGTGTTGTTTCTGCTAACTCCATAGATCATTGAAGCCATCTTGCTTTTATCTATGCTTTTAGCCAGAAACTTCTGAAAGCTGAAGTCATATTCTTCTAAAATATTTTTGCATTTAGACTTAGCTTCAGATTCAGAGTCTTGTTGAGCTTTTTCAAAATTGGTTTTCATTTTCAAATTATTTTCTTTTAGCTCAGCAACTTCTGACCTTAACAGATTATTCTCAGATCCAAGATTGCATTTAAGCTTCTTGCATTTGAGCTTAATCTGATTATAATTTTTCAGGACTTCTGATAAGACTTTAATAAGCTCTTCCCTAGTGAGATCAGAAAGTACCTCTTCTGAGCCAGATTCAGAATCAGATTCAGATCCAGATGATCCTTCATTCTGATCTTCCACGCCTGCCATCAGAGCCATGTTGGCGCATTCATCTTCAGATTCTGATGAAGATCCAGATTCATCTGAATCATCCCATGTTGCCATTAGAACCTTCTTCTTTTTGTCAAACTTCCTCTTTGGCTTTTCCTTTAGAAGCTTTGGACATTCGTTTTTGTAATGGCCAGGTTCTTTGCATTCAAAGCAAACAACCTCCTTCTTTCCAGATCTTTTTTGGTCCAGAGGACTCCTTGCGTTGATCTGGCTTCTTGAAAGTTTTTGAACTTCCTCTGCTTGTGCTTCCAGAGTCTGTTGATTCTTCTGGACAGCAAGGACAGTTCATCTTCTTCAGAAGAAGAAGACTCTTCAGAACTCTCTTCTAACACCTGCAATGCTTTAACAGATTTGTTAGATTTTAAGGCAATTGACTTACCTTTCTTTTGAGGCTCATCTTCCTCAAGTTCAATTTCATGGCTCCTCAATGAGCTGATTAGTTCCTCCAATGTGATTTTGTTCAGATCCTTAGCTAGCTTCAGAGCAGTGACCATTGGTCTCCATCTGATGGGAAAGCTTCTGATGATCTTCTTCACATGATCAGCAGTTGAGTAGCCTTTGTCCAGCACTTTTAGACCAGCTGTGAGGATCTGGAATCTAGAGAACATAGTTTCTATAGACTCAGATTCTTCCATTTTGAACGCTTCATACTTCTGTATTAGTGTCAGAGCCTTGGTCTCTTTAACTTGTAGGTTTCCTTCGTGAGTCATCTTCAAAGACTCAAACATGTCAAATGCAGTTTCTCTATTTGTGATCTTCTCATACTCAGTATAAGATATTGCATTTAATAAGATTGTTCTAGCCTTGTGGTGATTTCTGAACTCCTTCTTTTGGGCTTCAGTCATAGATTTTCTATCTATTTTCTTGCCATTCCCATCAGTGGGATGAACATACCCATCTATGACCAAGTCCCATAAATCAGCATCATAACCAAGGAAGAAACTTTCTATTCTGTCTTTCCAATAGTCAAATTTCTCCCCATCAAACATAGGGGGTTTTGTGTTGATTCTATCCCTTTCTTCATATTTGTTGTTACTGTTAGATGTTGAACTTTCAGCCATAATAACAACCAAATATATATCGAAGTTTTCTCACTGGATCTTTTCTGTCACTGTGAAGTGGTAGCACACAAAGAACCGGAGCTCTGATACCAACTGAAGGTGAGAAGATACTTAGAAGGGGGGTTGAAGGCTTTATCAAGAGTGATTTGCCTTTATCAACAAGGACTTAATCCACTATTAATCAACTGATTACAATAGTAAGCACTAAGAGCAACTGTTCTTAGTCTTCTCAAGAACTACTGACCACAACTGGGTCTTCTCAAGGAACTTTTACAATTAAATGTAAGAACTAAAACAAGTGTTTGAATGCTTCTAATTAAGCTATATCACAATTGTGATTTTACACTTAAGTTTTAAGAACGTATGAAATAAATTCAGCAAAGAGAATTAATTGTATGAGAGCTTGTAATGAATTTCTTTCAATAATGCGTCAACTGAAGAAGAGAGTTGGAGACTTGCTTTTATAGGCACAGGAGTCCAAGTAGTTTTCACGTTGAAGGCTGTGTACTGAAAGGGTTGTAGCCTTTTTGTCTTCACATCACATGACCTTTCCTAGAAGTAGAATGCACAGAGAAATCCTTTTTGTCTGTGTTCTTGTGTCTAGCATAAATGAGGAAAGAGTCGTTTGGTCAAACCAACGGACATAACTTTGAATTCTTCTTCAACAAGTTTCTAATACTCAGCAAATAACATCAGAGCCTTGAGTGATCAGAGTCTTTGATGTTCATCAGAGTTTGCTGAATCAGAGCATTGCAGCAAGTGTGCTTCAGCGTGTAATTTCATTTGAGCAGAATTTTATGAATCAGATCCTCAGTACTTGCAGCGTACAATACCATCAGAGTCTTCTGAAAAACTGTGCTTGAAACTCTTCATACAAAAGTCTTCAGACTATGCTCCAGATGCTTCTGTAGCTTCTGCTTCAGATCCTTCTGTAGGCAGCGCTCAGAATCTTCTGTAGGCAGCATTCAGATTCTTCTAACAGATGCTTCTGACGCTTCAGAGCCTTGCATAGTTGCATGTTCATATCCAATTTGCTTTCAGAAGTATATTATCTTTAATATCTGCAGCAAACATACTTGAACAAATTTTAGAGTACATAATTCTTTAATACAAAATTTCATAAGAGTTATCATCAAAACATAGAGATATAATTAAGAACCAATCTGTGTTCTAACAAATCTGTACACAAATAATATAACAGAATAAGGCAAGAAAAAATTGAAGGTTTGTTTACCCAGTTCGATAAACGATCCACTTCTGAGGAGAAAGCATCTCTCCAATTCACTATACTCAGAAAGTTGTTACAATAGATTACAAAAGAGTTACAAGAAAATAGCCTTCGCCTTCAGGTTCCCAAGAACAATCCTGAAGGCGCCCAAGAACAACCCTATTTTCTAACCAAGTGTTTCCTTACCTCTCCAACTTTTAATATATGAATCGCTCAAACCCATCCAAGGTTTTCTTTGTGCATAGCTGAAACCTTATGCTATACCTTTAAACCCTTGGTATCCCTTGTTAGTGAAAACTCTAAGATTGTCACACACCAAACATATAAGAGATACATCTATAATCTATAACATATATAAAGGCAATACTTGGTTTTTGGTGTAGCTTTTTTTTATACCAAATTTATCCTTATTTTAAAATATATAACTTACACAATAACTTCCATTGAACTACTACTATCATCTTTCATATAACTCCCTACTAATAACTTCCCACATAACTTCTATGTAAAATTAATATTAAATAAAAATATATCATTTATCTATAATGTATAACATATATAAAGGCAATACTTGATTTTTGGTGTAGCTTTTTTTTATACCAAATTTACCCTTATTTTAAAATATATAACTTACACAATAACTTCCATTGAACTACTACTATCATCTTTCATATAACTCCTTACTAATAACTTCTCACATAACTTCCATGTAAAATTAATATTATATAAAAATATATTATTTATATTTATTTGTGTGCAATAAAAAAGCGGACAGACGGGCACGCGAGTGCCCGTCTGGACGCTAGTATTTATAATAGCAAATACTTAACAAACAAAGCTCAAAATCACATGGATCGATGGACCGAATCGCAAAGCCCGAAAACTCGAAAATATTATTTAACATACGGACAACACTATTCATCGTACGGACGTCACTATTCATCCGTACGATTTTTTTTCCTCGACTTTTCGTCCGATTTTCGCAATAAATGCAATCTCCAAAATATATTTTCTTTCAATTCATCAACAAAGATTTTAAGGCATATTTACAACAAACGTAATTATGTTTAATCTAAAGCTTGAAATTTAACTTCGGTGACAATAATATTTTACAAAATTAGACAAATTTTGATTTATAATTTTTGTGTGACAATTCTTATTTTTAGTTACTTTCATTTTCTCTCTTTTTTTTTTTTGTAATTTAGAATTTTTAAAATTAGTTTCAATCGTTATATTAGAGATTCTCTTTTAAAAAAAAGTGATTTAAGTTAAAATTTGTTTTATTGTTCTTTTTATAGAAAAAACACTTTTATATATAAAATGATTAAATAATAAAATAACTAAATTAAAATTTGTGTCAAACATTATATTTGTTCTTTTTATTAAAAAAATCACTTTTATATAAAAAATAATAAAATAAATTTGTGAAATCTATTTTAGAAAAGTATATCGGATTGAAATAAAGTTAGAAAAGATATATTCACTTAGCTTTTAAAAATAAAGCTAATTCACATCTGTTTGTTTTAGTTTTTAAAAAATGGATATTTTTTCTTCACATTTTTAAAAATTGATTATATAAAATCGTTTTTTAAAATATTATAAATTTCTTACATTCGGATTTTAAAAATTTAAAGATTAATTTTGACATCTTATAACATAAATATACATTATTGAATATCAAAACATAGTCAAAATCGTAATTTTTTCAAAATGTTTAATCTTAAAAATGATTTTCATGAAAAACTATTTGAAGTAGTTTCAAAATTAAGTGAATTTTTTAAATTTTGATATCTAAAAAAATTTTTTTAAAAATAATATGAAATATTTAAAATAACATTTTAAGAATACTTATTCAAACCAAATTTTTATTTAAAACTTTTATGAACAGTTTTTTTGTAATTTTTTTTACATAAAATTATGTTATACTATAAAAATCATTTTTAAAAAGACAAAACAAAAAGATCCATAAATACTATAGAATTAATGATTAATTGAGACCGTTGGATTAAAATAAAATTCGTAGCAAGATTATTAATTTACTCATGGAGTAAAAATGTCAGATTTGGAGTAAGTCTTTTAACTTACTATTAGAGTAAAAATGTCAGATTTGGAGTAAGTCTTTTAACTTACTATTAGAGTAAAAATATATGATTTTTTTAAGCAAAATATTAGATTAATAGAGTATTAGGAATACTCTAACCCTTTATACAAAAGACAGAAAATCAACAAAGGTAAAAAAATAAAAATAAAAGAGAAAATTTGCACCAACTAAAAGCTATGCCAAACAATCTAGATGATCCTGACAGAAAGAAAAAAATTATAGTTGGAATGAGAAATTTTTCCGACTATACTCCATTTTTACACCGTACTTTTAATTTCTCATAAGAAAATATATGATTTAAAAGGAAAGTATGTATAGTTTAATACTTTTTGCAATGACTAGTGTTTAAAAATCCAGACCATTTCGACCAGTTGGACCGGTTAGATCCTGAATCAAATGGTAGAGTAGTTCAGTAAGATCATCGGACCATAGTTGCAATTGATCCGATAAAAATTAGTGTGACCCGGTCGGTTCATTGGTCATACCATGAACCAATGAATTTTTTGATCAGACGGATTGATTTTTTTAGCTTAATTATAATTTTGATCTTCTTATATTTATTTTTCTTAAGTTTGGTGCCCTTGTTTTAAAATTTGATTTTATTAGCTAAAATTTAAAAAAAAAATTAACTTATTTATAATAATGTTATAAAAAAATAAAATTATATTTATAAATTAACAAAAGCTTTGAAAAATAATCATGTTATAAAAGAAAAATAAAATTATATTTTCACATTATTTTTGGTATGAGTTTTATCATTTGAAAAAAATATTATATTTTTAAAACAAAGTTGAAATTAAATTTTTATATTATTTTTAATATAAATCCCATTATTTTTAAGTAAAAGTCACAGAATTTTTAAATTATTTACTTATTTATAGATTTTTATTTGTTCTATCTTTTATTTTTAATCATTTATATAGATCATAACTTTATTTATTTTCTATATTAGTTTCTGATTGTATTATATCATATAAGTATTTTTTTAACTTTTGTTAATTTATATGGATCAACAAAGTTATATATGTTTGAAATTTGAAATTTTATTTAAAATTGTTATTTAACTTATTTGTATAAATAAATTTATAGAATTTTTTTTTTGTAAATTTTATAGTTATGAAATTTATGTCAAGAATTTTATTTAATAAATAGTTATTTATTTTAATTTGTATAAACTAGATTAGAAGTCATGCAGTCTGACCAATAAACCACTCCTCCGACCACTAATCTAATAGTTTAATAGATTGATTGGATCGATGGTAATTTTAAAACATTGACAATGACCATGGTTTTGTGTTTTAATTTATCTTTTTCATTCCATACATATATTTCTTCTGTTCTCTTTTATAAACAAATTTTAAATTTTAAATTCCCTCGATAAATATTATATTTTAATTATATATATATATATATATATATATATATATATATATATATATATATATATATATATATATATATATATATATATATATATATATATATATATATATATATATATATATATATATATATATATATATATATATAAAAGATACATCGATTATTTAATAGTTAAAATTTGTTTATAAAATAAAATATTTTAATCTTAGTATGTTTAATTATTTACAAATTTATTTATTGTGTGTGATCAAAATTTATAAGCAAATTTACTTATTGTGTATGGTCAAATTTCCTTATTGTGTATGGTCAAAATTTATACAACTTTCTTCATATATATGTAACTGAGATTTTGAGGATAAATTACATACATTTTTTGCGATTGTGATTTTGTGATTCAGAATTGAGACATGGGATATCAAACTTTCGTGTTGACATTTTTCTTAGTGTCTTTTATTGTTCAACATGGGAATTGCCAAAGAGCTAATGTTGAATCGAGTTTTGTTCAAAGAGAAGGCACCCATTTTGTTTTAAATGGGAAGCCACATTATGTGAACGGATTTAACGCCTATTGGTTAATGATTATGGCAGCTGACCCATCTACAAGATCCAAAGTCACTTCAGCTTTTCAACAAGCTTCTAAACATGGTTTGAATTTAGGAAGATCATTTGCTTTCAACGAAGGAGATTATAGACCCCTTCAAATCTCTCCAGGTTCTTATGACGAAAATGTTTTCAAGGTAATTTTTTGTAATGTGTAGACAAAATAGTAATCACCACACACACAACAGTGATATTTAGGTAGGAGTGATAAATTGAGTCCGGCCGATTGAGTATGTTTGTTTTGCCTACACTTTAGTGCAGGACACAACAAGGTTTAGGACTTTATTCTCTAATGTGTCTGATCCGTCCCGTCCTATTTTATTTGCAGACACGGATATTTATATAATTTATGTGTTTGTAACCTTTTTCCGTCCTGCCCTCACTTTTTTGTGGGACAAAAGAGTAGGTTTTAGACCCGTATCCTCAACTATGTATGCACTGCTATGTTTCGTCTTACTTTTCTTGAACTTTTATAGAACGAGTCTAAACGGCGTGGACATGCCTATTTGTCATCCTTAAATTTAGAGTTCGATCTCTAGTATTAATCTCCAACGTAATAATATTAGTTTTGTCCATTAAACTAAGATTTGTAAACAGTAATAGTTTTGATAAGTTAAAAACCTATAAATAATACAATTAATATTCTCTCTGAAGAAGGGCGTGCAATGTGGTCTGCTGCATAGGACCTCCAATTTTTAAATTAAATTATATTTAAATTGGACCTTATAAAATATTTATGAAGTTAAATCATGATTAATTCATGAAAACAATGAGTGCATAGCACATTTTCTAATTCCACCACATTTTTCATTGAATATTTGCATGTATATGTAGGGATTGGATTTTGTTATATCAGAAGCAACAAAATTTGGAGTGAAACTTATACTAGGCTTTGTGAATAATTGGAAAGCACTTGGAGGCAAAAGTAAATATGTGCAATGGGCAAGAGAGAATGGTGAAAATGTCATAAATGAAGATGACTTTTTTACACACCCTGTTGTTAAGCAATACTACAAAAATCATATTAAGGTGCACTTTTAATTTATTTGATTATTAAAAATAATTTCATATGTTAACCAAAAATATTTGATATTTATTGCAGACTGTGCTAACAAGAAAGAACACCATAAATGGACTTTTATACAAGGATGATCCAACTATTTTCTCTTGGGAGCTAATCAATGAACCTCGTATAAATGAAACAGGAAAATCAATTCAGGTCCTTTTATTTTTATTTTTAAATCATAACTTTATGTTTTAATATTATTTTTAAATGCATATATCCAAATTTTAAGTTACTCATTATCATTGAAATCAAATTATTGTAGAACTGGGTTAGTGAGATGGCAAGTTATGTAAAATCCATTGATAGCAATCATTTGCTGGAAATAGGGCTTGAAGGATTATACGGCGAATCGAAGCAGCAGTTAAATCCTTATTCACTATTAATCGGAACCGATTTTATTTCCAACAATCAAATTCCAGAAATCGATTTTTCTACCATTCATGTATACCATGATTATTGGTAAACCCTAAATTCTGGGATCATTCATTAAACAACTTAATTTTTTAAATCAGTTTGATTAGCATCGAGTTATTATGGATAATGCAGGTTAGAAAACTCAAACCAGAGTGCAGCTATTGACAAATGGATAGACGTTCATATTGAGGATTCAAATACTATTTTACGAAAGCCAATAATTGTAGCAGAGTTTGGAATGTCTTCAAAGTCACCTGGATATAGCATAGATGCTAGGGATGATTACTATAAAGAAATATACAATATTATATCTACAAGTGCTACTAGTGGAGGCTCTTGTGCAGGTGCAATGTTCTGGCAACTTCTGACTCAAGGAATGGATAGTTATGGAGATGGTTTTGAAGTTATTTTGGAGAATAGTCCTTCAACTGGAGAGATCGTCAAACAACAATCTACTAAGATGTCAAATATCAAATTATAGAAATGCAGAAAGACAATTCTCAGCCTATCCATTTTTCTTAACCATAAAAAGTGTGCATGGTAGATAGCATATCATTCTATCATAGAAAATAATACTTCACATAAAAGAAAAATATATTTAAATCATTAAATATTCCTTCTCCTCTTGTGTTGTGTTTGCTTAAGAAATCATGTTTAAATGATGATACTAGTATATCTATTTGTGAAATTAAGTGAATCCATAAAAGGTGGTTCATTAAATTGAAGGGATAAGTGAATTTGATTCATGTTCATTGAGTAGAAAATGTGACTTCATATAGAGGATGAATGGTAGAGGTTTGAAAATTAATTATTTAAAACAAAATAATTTTTTAAATAAGAGTTTGAAATTATTTTATTAAAAAAACTTAAATATCTAAGCAATAGAAATTTAAAGTAAAGAAATTAAACGGAAAATAAAAGGGATAAGGATAAAGAGATGATACCGAAAATTTATAGAGGTTTTGGTCTGATGAAGTGACATAGTTTTCTCTCTAAGACTTGTTTTTTAGAGTATCCATTATATCTTAAGTGCAAAATAAGATGAATAAGAGAAAAGACATGGCACTAAAGATGTATAGAGCTTCAGTCTAAAGAAGTGATTTAGTCCTCTCCCTAAGATTTTATCTTGAGAATATTCAATATATTTTTAGAGCTTTTAGAAGGTTAAGTCCAAGAATTCCTTATACAAGAAAATGAATTTTTCAGGATAATTTCTAATTAAATAACAAACACATCTTGAAATGGTTAGCCTTCCAACCAAAACACAAACAGGCTTGAAACGATTAGTTTACAAACCAAACATAAATTTTACATAGGATGATCTCGAACCAAAAAGGAATTTTAAGTTGGCTATCCTACAAACTGAACTTAGGTTCTACGCAGGGCTAACCACGAATCGTGATGAGACTTTATCAAGCAGATCTCAAAACTACTGAGCTTTTATTTATTTATTTATTTATAAGCCACTTTTCACTATGGTTGAACATTACCCTCCTTCTTCCACACACAAAATATGTTTTCCCTCCTCACAATGCCACGAACTCAACATCAGCACTCCTCCGTACACCAAGCCCACATCTCAGGCAACGAATCTTCAACCTCATTCAAATGCACTACTCACAACCAGCGCCGACCACCCCTAACCTTCCTTACTTTAGCGCAAACCAAACGTCGGCCACCACTGAAGAACACATGGCCACCACACTATAATAAACTCGACGTTTCCGGATCCAAAACACAAAACCAACAACAACCTCGATGTCGCCAAATCCAAAACTCATCGCTCAACACAACCTCCAGCAACCCCCAACTACACTTTCGGCGACATGCAACAACTATTAAACAACTCATTCTGCCTCTAGCAACCCTTAATGCACTCCCTTTGTTTGCAACAACTCTGAACATCACAACACTAACAACTCCAACCACCATACCAACAACATCAACACAAAGATAGTTTTAGGTTCAAATTCAGTTTTTCTTCATTCGACAAGCTTGATTCAAGATTTCAGCAAGGTGATTTGGATTCGATCGTGGTTAGAATTCAGTTATCTCTCGGCTTTTTCTTACTTGTGACTGCACTCTAATTTCAACTTTATTCTGGATTTGTTTTATTATGGTTGATTTCTGTATTAGACTTGTCTTTGTTGTCTTGTTTGCCACGTGATTTTTATGATACAAACATGAATTTTGCTTTGTGTTTTCTACGACCTTAATTTGAAATAATTGTCATTAATTAGCGTCGTGTTTTACATGACACAAATTAATGTTTAATTAAAAAATACGAAATTATTAATTTCAATTATTAATTAGGAATATTAATATTTTGATTAAATTCAAAAATTATAAAATATAAATCTTTTTACAATTAAAAATATTATTTTCAATTATTAATAAAAATTACCTATATTTCCAAATATTAATTAAAAATATGAATTTCAATTAAAAATAATTAAATTCAAAATGATTAAAAATATTATACAAAAATGAATATTTAAAAGTAAAATAATAATAAAAAAATCAATCAACATCATCATCTATAGCTTCATCCACATCATCATTATCATCATCCAGATCACCACCCATTGAATTATTTGTTTGATTTCTTTGTGAGAGCAATTGTTGCATTATTTCCTCTATCTCAATTTGTCTCTTTTTTCATTGTCTTGATTTGGACATTCATCGTCATCTTACGTTTTACCGTCTGCGCCTCATGTTCTACTGCCTCACGTCTCATCAACTAGCCAATTGTCACACTTTTTCCATCACTTGGGTTGTCAATTGTGGTGGACGTAAAATTTCTTCCCTGTCCATAAATCTTTCAAATAAAGATTGATCCTCTTGTTTGTAGTTCCCGACTAAAGATCCCGCACACAAAAAATCACTTGTTAGGTCCTCTCCGGCCAATTACTAAACTCCAAATATAAAGATTCGCGCGTTCATCAATCGGGTTTGGACCTAATGGAGTATACTGAGGATTTTGAACTAAGAATTTTGCGAGCAATATCTGATAGTCCTCCTACACATACAAGGAAAAAATTAAGTTAAATATAGTTTAAACAATTTATTTATATAAAATAATGAAATACAACCACATGATTTTCACGCCACAAACAAAATTAAACTAGTTTCCACATGAAAACCATGCTACAAATTTTCCATCAAAAATTAAAACTTTTAAACAATTTATTCATATACGAGAATTAATTTAAATAGAATAATACAATATAAACAATTTACCAAAGCTAATCTTGTACATTCCTCAACAAATTCCTCCCATTTTTTGATACGAATCTTTGCAACTAACTTTCATTCGTGGGTGTCCCCCAAATAGTTAGCCAAATTAATAAAATTAACTTTAATTAAATATATATAGTAAATCAAAATGTGACTTAAAAAAGTAGTTATAATTACCACTCATTAAACGTGTTTGACGACACTAATGCTTCCAACTGCATTGAGGTGACTCCTTTTTCAACTATTTCGAGCCTAGTTTTTAGATTATTACTTAATTTATTTTGTTTAATATATTCTATATTTTATAAAATATCAAATAAATCTAATAATATATTTAAAAGTATATTAAATTCGAAAACTATTTTATATATTTTGTTTATTCTTTAAACTATTTAATATATTCAATAATAGTATTCTGTTTATTCTTTTTAAAATAATATACTCTGTTTGTTATTTTATTTTATAACTATTTTATATATTCTTTTTAAAATACTATATATTAAGAAATTATATATATATATATATATATATATATATATATATATATATATATATATATATATATATATATATATATATATATATATATATATATATATATATATATATATATATATATATATATATATTATGTTTTTTTCTTACAACTATAAAAATTGTGTCTATACATATAATATATTATGTTAATATTTTCTATATTTTATAAAATATTTTAAATAAATTTAATAATATATTAAATTTGAAAAAATGAAAACCTATTAATATATTTAATAATATATACTAAAAAGTTGAATTTATAAACCTAATAATATATATTTTCATATTAATAAACCTAATAAATCATATGAGTATATGAAAATTAAAATTAAAAAAAAAAACAAATCTAAACAAACAGCAAAATCCAATAATATTTATACATATGATTTTCTAGAAAGAAAAATAAAAATATAATTGCTAAAAACCTCAATGAACCAACTATGCAACTGCACATGAGTCTTTTATATTTTGTGAAAATGCTTTTTTTTTAATTTGAAAACATATGACGCAATATTTTTAAATGAACAAAATTTTTGAAGCGAGTATAAAGAATTACAAAACTTTGTATCAATATTTTTAAATGAACAAAATATTTGAAGCGAGTATAAAGAATTACAAAATTTTGTATCAAGTTTGAGTATCATTGTACTCAAGTTGTGGAGTCTTCAGTTATATTTCTGATTTTTATTGTGATTACAGAGAGGATTCGGCTATATAATATATATAACTCTAATCCCTACCCATAATAGGTTGGGCTCAAGGTTAAAGCTCACACTTTTACCTACACTAATTAGATTTTAAATATTCAGTCATTAGTTAAAAAAGATCACTTAACTAATAAAAGGCTTAGATATACAAACCCATTAGAATCAGAATTAACCAGTTTTCACAAATTAAACCACAATTAATGCTAACAAGAGATTCAATTAATTTGAGTACAATAGTACTCAACCTTGATACAAAGGAAGAAAGAATAGGGAAAAAAACAAAGACTAAGGGGAAAAAAACTAGGGGATCAAAGAATCAATCCTTCAAATCAAAACCTATAGTCCCTTGGAATTAGCTCCAAGTCAATCTCAAGATAAACTCTTAGCCAAAGCTACTATTTCAGCCACTCCTTTATTTCAGCCACTCCTTTATAGTCCCCTTTGAAAGGTGTTTCATTCTTCATCAACCAAATAGACCATATGATAGAAGGTACACCTCTTTCTTGATCTTTCCTTTCAAGGGGTTTCCAAAGGCCTTCAAATTAGACAAAAGCTCAGTAAATACCCAAGGCCGATCCATTCCAATATGATGAGCCATACACGATTAGCTACTGAGCAAAGAAGAAACAATGCACATGAGATTCTGTAGAGAGGAAAGACAATATTCTGCACACTAAAAAGGATCCTTCTTTTAGCCAATTTATCTCTAGTTTGAAGCCTACTCAATTGAAGCCTCTAGCCAAAAAATTGAATATTTCTTGGAACGCAAGAGCTCCAAATCAATTTAAGATCATACGACAAATTTGCATCCAGTTAGGAACCTACAGAAGAAACGGAAGCCATTCTTTTAAAAACGGTTATTTTCAAAAATAATAAATGAAAAAATATTGTCAAATGCCATTCTTTTCTTTTTATTAATTATGTATCGTCAAAGATATATTACCAACGTCAGTGAGCTAATTTAAGCATATTAATTATTACATTAAAATAAAACTTATATATTTCCTTCCATGTTTAATGCCTTTATAACTGAAAATGAGTACATACATAAATTTTATTTATTCTGAGTAATGGAGCTTCAAACTTTGGTATTAACGTATTTCATAGTGGCTTTGGTTGTTGTTGTTGTTCAACCTGGGAATGGTGCAGGCTTCGTTGAAAGAAAAGGCACTCATTTTTATCTAAATGGGAAACCACATTATGTGAATGGATTCAATTCTTATTGGTTAATGAACTTGGCAACTGACCCATCTACAAGATCTAAGGTTACTTCAACTTTTCAACAAGCTTCTCAAAATGGTTTAAATCTAGGAAGAACATGGGCTTTCAATGAAGGATTCCTTCAAACCTCTCCGGGTTCTTACGACGAAAATGCCTTCAAGGTAATGTTCTTTTTAAAGGGGTAGCGGCACAGCTTGTTGTCTGTTTGACTATTAATGTTGTCGATTTATATTTTACAGTATTTGTGTGCATAGGGTTTGGATTTTGTAATTTCAGAGGCAAAAAAATATGGAGTACAACTTATACTAAGTTTGGTGAATAATTGGGAAGAGTTTGGAGGCAAAATTAAATATGTTCAATGGGCAAAAGGACGTGGCCAAAATGTAATAAATGATGATGACTTTTTTACTCATCCTGTTGTTAAGGAATACTACAAAAATCATGTTAAGGTACATACCATAATTTTTTAATTCTATAGTATGTATTAGCTACTTTACTTTGCAGGAAAATACAACAAAATTAAAGCAATGTAAATTTTAACATATTTGGGTGATTGATTGCAGACTGTGCTAACAAGAGAAAACACAATAAATGGTATTTTATACAAAGATGATCAAACTATATTCGCATGGGAGCTTATGAATGAGCCTCGTTTAAATGGCTCAGGAAAATCAATTCAGGTTCTTTTCATTTTCTTCTTTTAGTGGCTGGATTTTCAATCTTTAAAGGTGAATAAATGGGATATCACAGATGTGCATTCTGGTGTGTCTGCATAACTAGTGATGTTCATGCATAACTACCAACTGAATTGGTTTTTACTAGTACTTCAATTGTGCATTCATTGTGACAAATAATTTGGCATAAATTACTGTAGAATTGGATAAGTGAAATGGCGAGTTATGTGAAATCCATTGACAACAATCATTTGGTGGAAATAGGACTTGAAGGTTTCTACGGTGAAACAAAGCAGCAGTTCAACCCGGATTCACTTCTAGTCGGAACTGATTTTATATCCAACAACCAAATTCCTCAAATTGATTTTGCAACCATTCACCTGTACCCTGATCAATGGTACCACTCTTAAACATGATTTAGAATGATTTTAATGTAGGTTTTTATCTCTCATTCACCACAAAACCCTAGTGTAATTATTGATGCAGGTTACTAGGCTCAAACGAGGCAAACCAGAGTGCATTTGTTGACAAATGGATAGAAGAACATATTCAGGACAGTAAAAATGTACTAGGAAAGCCAATAATTGTAGCAGAGTTTGGAAAGTCTTCAAAGTCACCTGGATATAGCATAGATGCTAGGGATGATTACTATAAGAAAATATACAATATTATATCTGCAAGTGCTACTAGCGGTGGATCTTGTGCAGGTGGGATTTTCTGGCAACTTCTGTCTCAAGGAATGGGTAGCTATGGAGATGGTTATGAAGTTATTTTGGAGAATAGCCCATCAACTGCACAGATCATCAAACAACAATCTACCAAGATGTCAAATATCAAAATATAGTATTCAAAGAATGGCAGGAAAAATTCTCAACCTGTCCATTCTCTTTTGTAATTCATTTTCTTTATTCTAAAAAAATGTGCATGATGTAATATCTCACAATATCTTAGAAAATAATTTTCAAAAATATATATATTTTATTGATAAATATTCTATTCCTTTATTTTATAAGCAAGAGATTCTATTAATTTGAGTACAAGGGTACTCAACCTTGATACAAAGGAAGAATGAATAGGGGGGAAAAACCAACAAGAAACAAAGACTAAGGAAAGAAAACTAGGGGATCAAAGAGTCAATCCTTCAAATCAATTATAGTATGGCTGCCATTGAGAGATGTGAGAGATCAATCCCAAAGTTCAAACTCCAAATGTCATTTAACCACTCACTTGCATCACTAACTATGATCCTAAGATCCTGAACCAATTCAAAAAGAGAAGGGAACAAGTCTTTGAGGGGTTGGGAGCCAAGCCATCTGAACCCCCAACTGTCTATATCTGAACCAAAACCAAGTTTGCAAAAAATGCTATTGGCAAACCAACAGTCATCATGCCCCCTGAAAGCCATTATTTCCCTTAAGTCTCTCCACAAGGAGACTTTTTATTGTTTAATGGCCTAGAGGGATCAAGCAAATGGCTCTTTGTGTCTCCATATTTGAAGGATAGGAGATGGGACCATGGGAATTCTGCTCGTCGACAATTTTTTTGGCCCACTTATACAAGAGGGCCAGATTGAAATACTCGCAATGCTTAAGACCTAAGCCTCCTTCAAATTTTGGTTTACAGATTGGTGACCATGAGACCCAATTGATCCTCCTCTTTTTTTCTTCCCCTTCCCAAAGAAAGGGTAGCTGAATTTTGATTATGTCTTGGATCACAAGCTTAGGAGCTTTGTAGAAAGAGAAAATGTGTAAAGGAATAGATCATTGACAAGGTTCAAAGAAAGGGTGGGCCATAGTGTCTATATAGGAACCGGCCGTAAACTCCTTTTCTGGTGTAGATCCCCTCCCTTATGAATAAGTTCCCCGGGTACAAGGAATGAGTGCTCCTAATGTCTTTTCGGTGTAGATCGTCTGAGACCTTTTCAAGTCTCTTCGGTATGGATTCGATGCAGGGATTCTTGCTTGTGCACTTTCTTTGTGGCATTATCAGGCTTAAAGACCCGGCACTCTACATGTGTTTCGGTATTGATTTGAGCATTCGTGTAACTACTAATAAAGCTCGAGGTTCCAAGAGTTGTGCCTTCTAGGATTTATACACTACTATAAAAAGTACTTTTAACGTCTGATGCGAAATGTATTTTATCTCGACTGCAGTAGCGAGATAATGAAAGGCGTCATAAAAAGTAACAGCTTATCACCTCGATATTTTAAACACTGAGGAGTATATTAATTTGCACATGGGTTTGAACCTCGGCATCAGCATTTTTATTATTTACAAAACTAGCGCCTCATACATCTCGGTTTACAATAAAACCAAGGAGTAAGATGGATTGTTTTTTAATTGAAATTCGTTACATTATTTACCCATAAAATAAATAAAAATAATTTGTTTACAAACTAAAATGTTTACCTAGAATATTACATTGTTTACACATAATATTAAAATAAAAATTAATTTATCCCTGAAGATCATATGTTAGATCTTTGAATCCTTAATATTTGGGCAAGATCAAATAATTCACCTTGCAAGTATTTGTTTCTAATATAAAAAAAATGTTAGAAAAAAAGGGTTAAAAAAATAAATGATTTTCTGCTCAAATGAATATTTAAAAACACAAACTTTAAACCCATATAACTTTTTGCACTTGTAATCCATTATAGAGAACTCCTAATGAAAAAAGTTAAAGTGGAGGATGTAGATAATTTAAAGTGTTTCATGTCGTTTCTTTATCAATTATAGATATCAGAAGGCCTTTATAATAGAAATTTTTTAGGTTTAACGTGGATCACTAATGGTAGTGTCTTGAGCATTGATAATCATGAAATGGTCGGCAAAGATTTGTTTAAGGACGGCGTGAACATGATTTTTTTTTAAAATTACTTTGTTTACACAAAATATTGAAAAACAATAATACAGCAAAATCAGAATTTTGGTGTAAGGAGTTATCTGGTTCAAGTATTGCATACATCCAATTTCTATGAGTTACTGTTCCTAGCATTGAATGCATCCAACTTCTAAAGAAATTAGTTGTTTCAACATTGAAAAAATATTTTTCTAAACTTGCAATCCATCATAGAGAACTTTTACAAGCTTCTAAATACAACAACAACAACAACAACAACAACAACACTATTTTGTGAGATGGATCTCAAAAGAATAATGCGTTCGAGTTTGGAGCGGCTACATATAAGTTAAAATTAGGGTAAAATCTGTTTAACAAGTACTTTTATAGTAAAGTCTGATTATCTTATCCCTCGGTTATTAAGAAAACCGATTGGATATATTATTTAGTTTACAAAAAAAAATTATATAATAAACAAAAGGTTCCTAAAATGCTTTTCCGCTCAGATTATTTGAATAACCGAGATAATAAGTTGATTAACAAAACCTGAGGTAATATGTGATTTCTATTTCTAAAAAAATATCACGGTGCGCATTGGAATCATATCACTAGAATAGCAATGATCATCCATATTCAAAAATGTAACGTATCTTTTGGATTTTCAAGGATGCATTCCTATTCTCCACTTTATTTAAACATTATTTCAAGTTTCAACGTCTCATTTCCAACTCTTTGTCTCTTCAAACCTAGTTTCAAATTATTTTCTTTTCTTCAAAAATGTCTTCAACAACCTTAGATAAAAAAATTTTGTTCGTTATCAATGAAAAGTGTGTTGATTTTGATGATTTGAAAGACAAAGATTTTGATCTAAGAAAAACTATTTGCAAACAAAAGTTGAATGGTTACTTTTACATTCTTCATGGACCCATCTACATTAATTTCGTTAAATAGTTCGGGTTAAATTCCTCTATTGGACTATGTGGTCATGATGTTGAGTCAATCCAACTCTATGTAAATGGCTTTCCTATCACAATTCCTAGTCACTTATTTCTCAGACAATAAACTGTGAAAGGAAGGTTATTGTGTTGAACATTATAGATTCAACAATGCCTACTCATATCACTTTCTCCTAATTTATGCCAACAACGATAATCTCAGCAGTCTTACTACTCTACAACCAATTGAAAAAGTTTTGTATCAACTTCTAGTGTCAAATCTCCATTTAAGAGAGAAACAACTGGAATGCTTACTTGGGATGACAAACATCTCTTATTATTCATTACCAAAAACATCAAATTTAATCTTCCTCTTACCATTTTTAACTTCTTAAAGGAAATGATAATCATCTATAGGGAGGAAATGACTTTTCTCATACCATTTGGAAGAGTTCTTTCTGAATGTTTCTCTTAGTTATAGATAGTTAATAGTGATACTAGTGAAATTGAGTGGAGTAAGAAAATTGAATATGTGGAATAGTTATTTGTTGTCTTGTTTTTAATTAATGAAATATTTACTTTCATATTATTTTCTATTCGTTTTTATTGATAACAAAAATTTTGAGAATAACTAATTAACAAGAAATAAATGAGAAAAAAATTAACTAAGAAAAAAAAGGGAAGATTGGAAAGTGTCAAGTGAGAAATCATTGACAAAAACCTTAAATGCAGTTACAGGGATTGGAAGTGTGTTCCCTTATAATTATATTTCCTCGGTTTTAAAAAACACCGAGGTAATAGGTTTATTACTTTTTTATGGAGAAAATATGACGCTCACTTATAGTTATATTACCTCGATTTTTTATAAAACCGAGGGAAAAGGTTGCTTTAAAAAAATAATAATCAAGCATGTCGCTCCCAGGACCTATATGCTCAATTTTTATCATGTTCAAAGTGAAACCTTTGTGATAAAAAGTATTATTTTTCGTAGTGATACCAGTAGGAATTCCCAAGAAATTAAAAGGGGGTGATAGATTGAACAGGCCAAGAAATCAGAAGTTGCCTCCAAGAAACTAGGATCAATATTAAAACCTAAAATCATGCTTTTATGAAAATTAACTCTTAGCCCTAAAACCATTTTGAAGCCACGTAGAATTGCTTTCATAGACCAGATATTTTCCCAACTTGCTTGACCTAAGATCAGAGTGTCATCTGCAAATTATATAAGGTCAAAATAAAGATATTCTACAAGAGAAAAAGGTTGAAAAGTCTGTTAGACGATAGGCTTCGATCAAGAGGAGGGGTGAATAGATCACAAATTTAAAACCAAAAACTCTTTGCAAAAATTTGTTTACAAAAAGTATGGCACAATAGAAAAACAACTCGAATCAAGTCATCTAACTGAACCTACTGTCGAAAAGCTACATGCGCAACATAAACCTTATGGAATGATAATGAACACAAAATTCTCAACAATGATCAAGTCACAGATCAAACAAATGTAAAGTTATTCGTAATGCTTATTTCTAATGAACACAAAGCAATAAAAATACACAAAGATAATTTATCGAACACTTTGAGTACGATTGATCATGTTTGGAAATTCAATTTACTTTGTTGATATAAAAAGTCAATCACAATCGAAGTGATTGTGATTATATCAACAACAAAAATTTAAAATAAAATTGAAAACAATTTCTAATCAAATTAATCGAAATAATAACGAAATCAAAAATTTGTAAGAACAACAATTAAAGAAAATTAAAGCGATAAAGAGACACAAATATATGTTTAGGCAGTTCCTTAATCGGTCTCGCTATGTGTGGGTGTGTGCGCGCGTGCGCGTGAGTACGTGCGTACATGCGTGCGTGCGTGTACGTGTGTGTGTGTGTGTGTGTGTATGTGTGTGCGTGCATACGCGTGCGTGCGTGTGTGTGTGTGCGCGCGCGTGAGTACGTGCGTACGTGCGTGCTTACATGCGTACGTGCATGCGTGCATGTGTGTGTGTGTGTGCGTGCGTGCTTACGTCTGTGTGTGTGTGTGTGTGTGTGTGTGTGCATGTGTGTGTGTGTGTGCATGTGTGTGTGTGTGCGCGCGTGTGTGTGTGTGTGTGTGTGCATGTGTGTGTTGTGTGTGCGTGTGTGTGTGTGTGTGCGCGTGTGTGTGTGTGCGTGTGGGTGTATGTGTGTGTGGAAATAGGAAAAAATGATGCAAGAAAAATAAGATGAAAAGTGAAATTTTAACTTTTGAAATTGTATAGGCCGGCCTATGAAAGCAATAGGTTGGCCTGTGAAGGTGTTCAGGTCGTCCTGTGAGGCGACTGTGGGCAGAGCCTACAGGCTTTATTCTTGGAGCGTGGGAGTCGGTATGTATGTCGGCCTATACTAAATCAAAAGCTTCTACAGGTCGGCCTCAGCACGTATAGGTCGGCCTGTGCAGTGTTGTTGACACACAAACTTGGTTTTTAGTGTGAATGACATGCCTAAGACCTTTCAAACCATTTCAAGAACACTTATTGCACATACTTCACGATAAAAGCAATCATAGTGAGCAGAATCCTCCTCTTGAGTTCTAATCGTGTATTCCATCTCTGCAGCATGGTTTTCATTAACAGTATTCTGGCTAGACATGATGCTTTCATTCGTATTCATAGCAAATGGCTGAAAATTTGCATCTTAAGTAGCCATGTGTTCCTGTATTAGACGAAAGTGCTCCGCCTGTGCGGCATATCTCTCATCTTATTTCACCTGCACATTTTGCAGCATGGTCATTATATCATACATTTCACCAGAACCAGCATGATCACCACCACCGTGACCAAATATGTGATCAGCATCTTGCATAGTCGCATCAACCTCTAAAGCATCATGAGGAACCTCAACATGTTGCTCATCATCCATCTGATTATCTTAAGCCTCTTCAGCAACAACATTTGGATCATCAAAATTGAACATTTTTCTTTTGTTCTTTCCTATGCGAAGATAATAGGCTCGGTGCTCAATATCCCAAAAGTAACTCGTGTTTGAAAGAGTAGGTTGTGAAAACTCTTGAGATGTGTCGAGTGATTTGTAGAAAAGATTTGGTAGGCCAATGTTGAAATGTTTTAAAATCTTTGCAACCATAGAAGGATAACACAAGGATGTACCTTTGTTGCACGTCCTGACGGAGAACATGTGATACGCGAAGTAATGTGGCCAACTTATCTTGACCTTGTGCAGCAGGATATAAACAAGATGAATTTCAAGAGAATCAACTCGTGAAAAGCCTTCATTCTTAGGATGCTGAATGTGAGACACAACCCACAACAAAATCATAGGTAGCATTTTCAATTGTCCCGTGGAAATGGGATCATAACAGCCATCCAAACGGGGTGCCTTAAGCCTCTCATTCAAGTGCGCATTCCAATCAAAATGCTTATGCATGTCAGATTCGCTTACCACTTATTCAGTTGCTTCTTCATTAATTTCTGGATCACTGGCAGTAATACCAAAAAAAGTGTTCCACAACTCATTTGTGAAGTGATATACTTTGTTGTTTATTAAGAACTTAAAGCTAGCAGCATCTTGTTCATGTAGACCAGAGTAGAACACACGAGTAAGATCCTTATTGTAATCGTGAGCTTGTTGTAGGAATTAATCAATGTTTTGATGTTCAACTCTTTTCACAACCTCAGGTAGAACCAAACCTTCATTGGTATCCTTCTTCCACATATATTGCCTAACAACGAGACGAGTCATATGCTTGAGTTAAAAATCCTTTGAATATTTCCTTGAAACCAGATTAAATGGATTCTCATAGGCAATGATGGATGGAAAGGCCTTATTTTTTTCCCTTAGACATATTTTTCATCTTGGAAGCCATGAGGAAATCAAGTTTGAAAGATGCAAACCAAGTGTTTGTTGAAAGTCTTGAATGAAAAGTGTGAGAGAATGAGAGATCCAAGAGTACCCACACACTCCAAAAACAAATAATAACAACAAACCAACAAAAAGAAATAATGATAAACAACAAACAAGAAGAAAATTCTGATTTTTAATGATAGGGGATGAGTTTGGGTTTTTACAACAGAAATGGAGAAAGAAGATGAAATTTGAAGAAAGTGGTGGAATATTTTGACAACAACTGTTGAGGTAATGATAATGAGATGAAATCAAGTACGAGATTCTGATGAACTTGAGTTGTTGGACTTGATTTGAGAAGTTTGAGACAAGTTTGCATGCAAGAGACAAGACCAAATGAAGTGAAATGTTCCAAAATGGGCTTATGAGTCGACCTCAGAGCGTACGTGTTGAACTGTGCAGGTTATAGGTCAGCACACATTGAAGCAACCACTTAAGGAATTTTAAAAAGTTTACTACGAGCCGACCTGGAAAAAAACATGTTTTGGCCTGTACTAGAATATTTTTGACAAATGCAAAATTTAATTTGGATAGGTCGACTTGTGCCAGAATGTGTCGACCTGAAACCTACAAAATTTCAAATTTTTGACTCCAATGGACTTTTAGAGACCAATGATGACTCAATTTGATCTTGTAGAGACAATAATGACTCATGCACCCTAACTTGATGAGAAACACATGCATTTGATATATTTGTATGGTTTGTTTGCTGGAATCGTACAATCATGTAAAATTCAAGCATGAGTTCATTCAAGATATAGATGACATATGAAGAAAATTATGATTAGCTACTATAAACATATAAAATGCAACATATAACAGTCATATTGGAATTTTTAGAAGTAAACACACATCACAAGTTTCACACATATAGTTCATCACATATATTCACGAAATAAACAGGTAAAAGAAATACTTACGTACTTAACAAGAAAAAGGATTGAAACGATATTACCTCATCGTACACAAGACGAAGGATGCACTTGCATTCCATGAAGAACTTCCAAACGAAAGTTAAAATAAATGCAACATGTTCCACAAAACACAATGGAGACCAAAACGCTCTTACCACTTTTCTCTTGTACAAGTATTTTAAGGTGTGATTAATAAAGTATCCAATTGGTGATTGACTTGATGATTATCCTTGATGTTGGATTCTCAATCTTGTTCAATCGTGATGATTATCTTACTCCTCCTCGTGTTCCATCACCTTAAGTTGATCACTCCCAATTTGATGCACTTGAGTATGTCTTATTGAAAATAAACCTACATTATTGAACATAGTACCTTTCTGACACTCCTAGGATAGAACATTAGTAATCATTTACACACTTTACCACTTAAACAAAATACTAAACATCAACCTGATTGGTAACACAATCCACCTTGTTAGTTACAAAGATCAAAACAATAAGGACATGTCATTGTGTTGTGCCTTGATGCTCCACAAACGAGATCCCATACTCTCTTTCATAGAGTCAAGATATTTTTCCTACATGATTAATAAATAGTGTTAGGTACCCAATCTTCATTGGATTCTTGGGAATTATTAAAAATTTCGTTGCATTTAGGCAACCATTGAAAGGCGCCATTAGGAACCAAAAGTTTCCTAAATTTTCACTTAGCAATGGTGTGACCCTTTTTGCAACAATAGTGACAATATAGGTAAAGAGAAGATAATCTATTTCTATTTTGTTTCTTTTTAACGTAATTATACCTTCAATAAGGATTATAAGATGGTAAGTCATATTTGGATATAGAAAAAGTAACCTTAGGTTGCAAAACATTATCTAATTTAGCTTTAAGAGTCCTTGACTCCTTTTGCCAAATGTGACAAGTTTCACAACCAAACCATAAGGATTTATGATCCTCATCTTGATCCTTTTGAATATCTAGCATGGATTTCCTTAGTGCTTCCATAAGATCTGAGTCCATTGATGGTACCACATGCATTGGAGTAGAGTACAAGTGCATCTCATAAGCATTCATATATATGTTATATGTATATTGTGAAATATAAATAGATGTTATATTTATATTGTGAAATGTCAGTCGATGTGATATGTATATTGTGAAGGATTAAGTGATATTATAAGTACTATGTAAAATATTAAGTTACGGTATATGATGTCACAAGGATTGTGTAACTCACCTTTATGTTACCCTTACTATATTATACCATGTTAATTTGTAGAATGTATTCTCACCCATTTTGTTTCTATGTTCCTCCATATGGGTCTATATGCAGAGTATTCTCATGTTGAGGCTAAGGAGTAATCGCTTGTAGAATATTATGGAAGATGGTGTAGAAGACCACTTCAATTGTTTTTATTGGGTTCATATTTTGGTGAACTATTACGTCAGCTAGTCGATTGAATTATAATAAAAGTTATGATATTGTAAATTGGGTTGGGATTTTTACCTTAATATTTCTATGTTTTAATATTTTGTAGGAATTGAAATTATTATAGTATTGTTATGTTTGAAATTCAAGTAGTATTCATGAACAAAGATTTAAGTATTTATGTATGATGTGACAGCCTTGTTCTATATTTTTACGTTCCACCATGTTATTTATATTAAATATAAGAAGAAATTTTATTAGGGTTTAGGGTGTTACATGGTTGGTATCATAGTCGGTCGGTCTATCCGGTCTTAGGGGCATGAGTCTATTATACCTTTGTGTACGACATGTATGTTAACATTGTTAGTACCTTATCCTTAGGGGATATTTTATTTACTGTTTACAACCAAATTTTATGTTTGGTTGTGCAGGAAGAAATGGTTGCTCTCGAGCTACTCAAGCATTCTAGTGTGCTCAACATGCGTGAGTTGATGAATTTCGTAAGCTGGGAAGATTTCATAAGAATAACCTGTTTACATTTAATGGGAGTTATAATCCAAAAGGTGCTTAGATTTGAATCCAAGAGGATGAACAAGTTTTAAGCATAATTATATGCACGGATAAGGAAAAGGTATCATTCATAACTCATATGCTAGCTGGAGAGGCTGAGTACTGGTGGAATAATGCATGCCAAAGTTTGGAAACATCAGGTGCTACCATTACCTGGGAAAAGTTTGAGAGAGAGTTTTTTTAGAAGTATTTTCTAGAAGATGTCCGCATCTGAATTGAGTGAGCTTAAGAAGTGGGTAGAGGAGTTATTGGAGGAGCAATTGTAAGACTTATCATATCGCCTTAGGTTTGCCTATGTTATTAGTTAAGGAGAAAGAGGAACCATGAGATTGTGCATGGATTCTCAGTGCTTAGATAAGGTTACTATTAAGAATATGTACCCTCTTCCTATAATTGATGATCTTATGGGTCAGTTGGTGGGAGATTACATGTTTATTAAGATAGATCTGAGATCAGGTTACCACCATATTCGAGTGAAGTCATAAGATATTACTAAGACAATGATCAAGACTCATTATGGTCATTACGAGTATTTGGTTATGCCTTTTGGTGTGACTAATATGCCCGAAGTTTTAAATGGAGTATATGAACATGATTTTCAATCCCTATTCAGATAAGTTATTGTAGTGTTTATAGATAATATTTTGGTATATTCTAAATCAGAAGAAGAACATGCAGAATATCTAAGAATAGTATTACAAACCTTGAAAGACAAGAAGTTGTGTGATAACTTTTCAAAGTGAGAGTTTTGGTTGAAGTTATTGTCGTACCTCGAAAAATACAATTCGTCGTAATGGACACGGAAAAAAATAGTTCGAACAGAGTCGCCATCAAACTTTATTTATCCCAAGAAGAAATAGGAAATATCAATAAACCCTTTAAAAATACAATAATGGTCGTGCAACCATATTCCAGGTTCGGGAGTCGATTACGCAAGGGGAAGGTATTAACACCCCTCACGTCTGTTGTACTCAGCGGGAACCTCTTAGTTAGATTTGTGATTAAATGTTAACACATGTTTATTTGCTTTCTTCGAATGATAAAAGAACTAAAGGGAAAGGAAAGGAAACCGCTAAAAGGGAAAATGAAAGTTTATTTACAAGAGTGTTCGCCAAGGATTGGGGCCCTTGTGCCTATGTATTCTCATTGAGAAATGAGAAATCAGAGTGTTCGTAGTTCAGAGGACTACAGGAAAAGCGTTTGGGGTAAAAAGAAAAAAGGTAGCTCAGAGGACTATGGTAACACTATACATCTTTAATTTTTACCATTATTAGCAAACATAAATAAAATAGGTAGATATAGTTGGGACGCTGCTACTTTATCACATCTATACAGAAATTTATGTAAATGTACTAAAAAATATGCATAATTTTGCTGGTTGTGGAGTTTTACTTCAAGCATGGGGTTGGTCCAGAATACCAAGATTGTCACCAATAAATCCTAATCCATTCTAGTTTCCATATGCGACCAAGTATGTATAAAAAAATATTTTTTATATGTTTTTATAGGTATTTTTTTAATAACTATTTGTTTTTTAGGTGGTTCGCATATGGGATGAATTAGGGGAAAAAAACCTCATCATTGTGCTCTTGGACATCGGGCGTTCTTCGATCATTTCGAGGCAGATGATGTATTATCTCCAAGACTCATACTACTAACATTTAAAGTTTATTTATAACTTTTCACTAATCGTTTTTACTACTATGTTACAGTTTCTATGGAGGTCATATCTTGAACTTGAAGATGAGGATCCAACTGAAAGTGACATGTGGAGTTCAACAATGCTTTTAATTTGTTTCACTTATGTTGAAATGCATCATTCAGATAGGGTTAACCTCTAATTTGAGATTCAACAAGAAATTTCGGGTCCATCTAGGTGCATGGAGAAGTACCACAAAAGTAAAACGTTAAACGAATGAAAATTTAAAAATTGTAAAGACCATTATAAACAAGAGCGTCAACAATGGATAAATCGTCGCAACACTGTCTTACAAGGATATGTCATGCAAACTGAATGTAAACCCAACAGGGAATACATGGATTGGTATAGATCTGTAACCAATTTGTATCTATCATAAAATAGATACTTAATTGACCCTCGTAACCAACACACATCTTCCAACTTCCAACACACCAAACCATCTACAAGCACTTACACCCAAAAACCAACATGTAACACCCAACAACAAACATGCAACACCAACAACCTACATGTAATACTCAACAACCTTTCAACCCAACACAACAATTTATACCTCAAGCCAACACTACCATCAACCATACTCACCATTTAACCCAACCCCTTTCAACATCCAACAACAAAACCCAAATTTTACCCCTTCATCATCATACACCCAACAACAAACACCATCTATCACCCGCTATAACCAAGACTCATTCTCATAACCTACCCCACAAGAACACAACTACCAAACACCCCAACCACAAATTCTTTTTTACCACTCACAAACCTTCACCCTAAATTCTTCTCAAGACCAACAGCTCTACATCCCCTACATGCATAGCTCAATTCCACCTACTACCCAACCAAATTGGATAACGAGGGAACCGGATTAAATTATGACAATACAACGACCATAGCGACGATGGACGAGTTTAATGATGATACGATCGTTGAACTTATGAATCATATGAATGATGCGGGACCTTTTTACTCAGCCAACAAATATTGATGAAAATCGTAGAAGGTCTACACGAATTGGACAAGCTCCTGCATGTGGAACCCACCAATACTTTCATTGACTGTGTCAAAGTCAAGGCTAGATAGGAATTTAATGTATTTGTTTTAGGGGTTTAATGTACTTTTTTTTAACTACATAAATTCCTTTTCATTATTATTTATTTGTTTTTATTGATATTTTATTTATTAATTAAATATATTTTAATTATAACAATTATTTTAATTTTAATTATTTTAACACTTAATTAAATATAAATAACTATAATTAATTAATATTCATAAAAGTAATTAATATTATATTATTTATAATTAAAATTTACTTCAATTATAATTTAAAACATGTTATAACATTGTCGCTCATTTAATGCACAGTTCTTTTTTCTTATCTTATACACTGTCGCTTATTTATTAGATAGAATCAACATTATTTTCACATTGTCGCTCATTCAATGGACGGTTGCTCTATAACAAAAACAAATTTTTTTTTAAAAGTATAGTACTTTGATATTTACTTGAAAATGAATGGTTATTTGATATATTTTAACCAATATTAGGGTCGGACAGTAAAAATTTTGCATTTATCCACTTTTTCATACCTTAGTCTTCTTCATCAATAATCAGAGGAAAAAATGAAAACCTAAAAAATTAAAATTGAGATTTCATTTATGTATTGTAGTTTTTATTCTTTTTGAAATAATAGTTAAAAGAATAAAAGAATAGAATATTATTTTGTAAGTGTTTCTAAAAGATCTATAAATGATATCATATGCCCTTAGACTTGGAACATGTAATAATTTGTAGGTTGTGCTAATGTTTATGACTACAACACTAAAAAATATTTTATATATAATAAAACAGACGTATTTATTAGAAAACCTTAATTAAAAGATGCAAGATTTTTAATTACATCACATATTTATCAAGACCTCATAAAAATCCAATTTTACTCCTTTATGAAATAAAGCTTTTCGACACATCCTATCTAAAAAGAAAGTTTTCCGACTGAAAGTATCCATCTAAAAGATGTCTTAGAAAATTTTCTATCAAATGCGCACAGACACTACCAAATACCTACCTAAGTTTCCACATCTCCTAAGAAGCTATTCAAATAACAAATACACGAAAATTTAACTTATTATATAATTTTTGTTGATAGTTTGTTTGATTATTTACAATAAATTGTAAGTCGTAATACTTAATTTGGATATAAAACTTAATATACCATATAAATTGTTGATAGTTTGTTTGATTATATGCAATAAATTGTAAGTAGTAGTAATACTTATTTTGGATATAAAAAATGAGTTTATTTATGATTTTGGAGAATTTGGTGTTCGCTTCAAATAAATAATGAAAATGAGAGGTTAGTTCATGTCATATAAACACAAGCTCCAGAAGCTTCCTTTCCGACCTGATGTGTTTGAATGCTTCCTTTCAAAGATAAGGCAATGTTGGGCTTTACATAATTTTTGAGAAAAATATGAGTGCAATGAGAATCCCCTAAAAGATGGGAGTAGCAAAATATTTTTTTTTTTAATTTTACCCGTGGAACATAATAAATCTTTTTATTCATGATCATTGAAATGTGAAAAACAAATTAATTTCTTTAATCAATAAATACACATTTTGGTTATAGCATAATTCCTCTAATTACTCAAAATCTACTAACGAGATTATTTATACATTCGGTTACACCGCATAAGATTACCATTTATCAGTTAGTTGATAATTATTATCAACTAAAATATAAATCGGAGTGGCATAAAATCAGCACAGCAGAGGAATGGGGAAAAGGATTTCATACTGATCAAATTGGCCATAGTTTCCTCTAGTACGATCATATGATTCATATCATGCTCTTGGGTAGAATCATAAAATAGATCCACCCCTCTACAGTTCAATGGATTGAAACTAGTAATCGAAGACAGACTAATTAATCTAATGGACTACACCTATAGTAAAATCTCGATGAAATAGGAATACAATACGGGTTATTAATCGTCTCAAAATAGAGTAACCAATGAGTCCAGCAAGCGTTGGAAGCAAGTAAATGTTGCTCCTCCAACAGTTATGTACTGTATGTACACCGATGTCAGAGCCAGCTTCTCATAACATACATGGTAGAACGCGAGAAGCTGACAGAAGTATACAATGGCTTTTGCCTACAACTATCGCTAACTACCAAAACCCTGCTGCATTTTACAGCATTGGGGAAAGAGGTTGTATACTACAAACTGCAAAACAGCAAGTGCCAACTATACATTGACATAACTATCAGCATTGCTACATTATTTATCAATTCTAAGATTGTTACATAGATGGCCAAGTTCGGGCCTTGCATCCATCCATGCAGCAAATTCCATATTGGACGAAGCGGTGCAGTAAAGGTAAGATCTGAATGTGATGAGAAAAAAATACCGCCTGCAAACAAGGTGATACGTAAAATGGTTGCAATCGCCTGTATTAACATGGAAAAAAAAATAAAGCCGCCATTCGCCCTACTGTCTTGTAGATATGACTATATAGATAGGGTTGACAGTTTTATGAGATTAACATCTTACAAAATCTATCATTGACTTGGATTGAAACTATATCATGCTTATCATTCTCAAAATTTTCAGATTATGCTAACAAGTATCATAAGGCACAGAACAAGGAATCAACAATAACAAGTTTTACTGAAACCAAAGGATTGAAGGTTATACCTTTTCAATCAAAAAAAAAAAATTAACTGACTCCCTATATTGCAATCATTAGCAAGATCCTTCCTATTTAACCATATGCAAGTGATGCTCAAAAAATTCATTAATCCAACATTGTTTAAATGTGGTAAAATTAGCATACAAACTTCTTCAAGAAGCTTATTATTATATTAGTCATTTCATAGTATATTCCTGTTTAAATATTATAGAATTCAGTTAGAAATAATTTAATAGTTGTATCAATTCTAACAGCACTATTGACTGACTTAAAAAAAAAAAAAAACACTACCATTGATTAATCCAACATTGTTTAAATGTGGTAAAATTAGCATATTATTATACTTCTTCAAGAAGCTTATTACTCCCTCTGGTCCTTAATATAAGAAAAAGTTTACTTTTTAGATTCATTGAAGAATCAATGTATCTGGACTATATATAGTGCATATACATTGATTCTTCAATGAATCTAAAAAATAAACTTTTTCTTATATTAAGGACCAGAGGTAGTATTATATTCGTCATTTCATAGTATATTCCTGATTAAATTTTATAGAATTCGGTTAGAAATAATTTAATAGTTGTATCAATTCTAACAGCATTATTGACCCATTCTGCACATAACATTTATAGGACTCAAGGAAAAGGAAAAATACAACTGGAAAGCAAGAGGATTTCAGTTGAATGTGAAGAATACCTCAAAGCCTTGATTCCCATGTCCATAAGATAGGCCCGTTCCTCATCATCGCCGTCGGTAAACTTCTCAAATTCTTTATAATAATAAAGAATATCATCGCGTAGATGCCCTGCGCCTGCACATCTGTTGAACAAAGAAAATTTCAGTACCTCCAATAAAAATTAGGCCATGCTGCCATATCAAACGTCCCTCAGTAAATTATGCATCAATTTACTAATTTCATAACCACCAAAAATAATTACAAAGGTAATAAGTAGGTCACTGACAATTCCTTTTCAGCTCAAGAAAATAGAATAGACATGGAGAATACTATTATTTTCAAACAACACAAGTTCCTACATGAGAGAACAGAACCACTGATTCCACTTTGATAATGATTATGTTTCTTAAAGTTAAATATCATTTAGTTAGCAAAGCTTTATGACCGGACATTGGTCCATAACCTGTCAATAACAATGCCAAGATCTGCATTGTTTCGGCATGAAGAATATACTAGTCTATTAATTCCGACCATATCTGTTTTGACATGTTTATTTAAGTTATTATCATATAAATAGAAAAGCTTTATGATCAAATTCTGGTGGATAACCTGTCAATAACAATGTCAACATCTGCTTTGCTTTGGGGACCATGTATCAGGACTCTTGTAAGGCTCAATATGTCACGATAATCACCCATCTTGAGGGCTGCTTCATTAGAAGCTCGAGCGGGGAAGTTGTCTTCAGTCTCTGTATATTGCTTAGGACTAAGCAATGGCTGTTGGACTGGGGATGCAAAGTTTGCTTCTGCACCGAGTCTAATACAGATAATGGCCATTGCATATGCAACTCCGCCAAAACCAGTGTGTGATACAAAAAGATAACTCCCTGCAGAGCTACAAAAAAGCAAGAGTTTAGAAATATATTATTATATTTAAAAAATTGTTTCAAAAGACTAAATCACAAATATAATGTTCCTAAACAAACGTAAACAGATGCCCATGGAATGTGTCGAGAACAAAATGTAAACAGATGCCCATGGAATGTGTCAAGAACAAAACATAAACAGATGCCCATGGAATGTGTCAAGAACAATGTCACTATTGCCCCTAACCCACCAGATAGAACCATAAATTATTGTTTTATTGATGATCCAAAATATTACAAGAACGGCAACAATTTCATCGTGGAGAGAAAGCAAGATCCCTAAATTACTCACAATCATACATTGGTTTATGTATCATAGTTACACAGTCAGCTCAGAAACTTTAAAAAAAATACCATTGAACTTTACAAAACATGTGTCGATAACTTCCTTGTATTTAGTAGGAATACTTACTCATCTTTACAGAACTGGATTGCATCAACATCAGAGGCCAAAGCATCTCTCTCCCTCGTTAACGGTATCCTCTGATAGACAATATCATATCCCTCATCCTTTAGAGCAGAATAAACTTCTACGGTTGTTTTCACATCGTCTGCCAAAGTATTTTCCCAGTAACCAACCACATTAGACTGGTTTGTTGAAGGGTTATACTCTTCACGGTGAAACAGCATCAGCCCGCCAGACTGTCTAATCTCAGCTATTATATCTTCTTTCAACCGTGTTTCCATGTGTTCCACCTGCATTGCAGTTACCATGAGTTGTATAACAAAGCATTTTGTAACATGTTCAGATATATACATAATAGCACAAGATGACACACCACAGGACCAGTGATTCCGACATGCTTGAGTGTATCATAGGGTTTGTTTAACTCCCTCAGAACAAAGGGAGTGCCCTTGATATAGACAACAGCTTCCTCTCTCAGATCAGTCAAAATTACTTTTCGAGCAGCTGAGGCTTTTGCTTTAGGAATAGCATCCAGATATTTTAGCATCTCCTTGGCACCAGAGATGGTTGGAGTTGCCATGCAATACACGGAGTATTCATCAACCTTGGAAAAAAAAGCTTTTAGGCGTTATATAATTTCACAAAATCTGCGAACAAGAAAAATATGAAACATGCGCATCCAAGCACACACGCAAAGAACAATTACAGAAAAATTGGAATTACTATAGAAGAATTATAATATTTTATTTTATGAAAAGCCCTTCCACATCAAAACCTCAAGGCTACCTACTGTTAGCATGTAAAGGTAGTTTTGTCATTTACATGTAAATGTATAATTGTTTCAAAAGGGTAATCTTGTTATTTAAATGATATACATCTTATCATGTCATTATGAGGTATGTACCAAAGATATAATAATATAATAATATTATCATGTTTCTTATCATGTGTGCACCAAACTCGTCATAGAATAAATATTTATCATATCACTATTATATCTTATTCTTATCATATATATCATTTCGATATCATATTCTATGCAGAAACAGGTCCTGAATGTACATACGAACAATATAATAGTATTATAAATGTTTCTAATGAAAAGACAAAAATAGTTATAAGAAACATAAACTTATGAATATGAATTTACATTTACAAATGATAAAATAAATCTATAATTGATTCATCAAGTTTTTACTAACTCTCTGTTGTTCCCAATTCACTACCGCAAAAGACTGTAAACAGGCTAGTTCACTACTTAACGGGTTAAAATGGCAAATTAAGAGTTTTAAAAATGAAACCAGCTTTTGGACAATATTGCTCATATATTACCCATCCCTAAGCCAAACTTTTAGCTGCATCAATGAAAGCTACCACAAATGGATGATCAGAAAGTTGACAATAGTTATTCTCTATAGCAGTCATGTATGTCAGCTTACCTTGTAAACATGCGGTGCGCCGTGTATTTGTATATGGCTAGAAGTTCTCTGGCCAGGAAAGAAATACATTTTTAGGATGGAACCTTTTCCCAGAACTGAACCACTACGGGCCCTAACGAATGCCTCCATCACTGCATCTCCATGTTGAGACTCTTGTGGTGCTCTCAACTCTTCCTACAATTAAAGTTGACAAATTGGCTTAAGCTTAATATTATGTCAAGTTGGGGAGGGGGCAAATAACATCAAGAAGAAAAGAGATTTACAGGAACAGTGAAAAATCGTCCCGGTCTCAATCTTATGCTCCATTTCATTGCCTGCACCTCTGGTTTCTGATGCAACCAATTCTTAAATGACACTTTAGATTCACCTTCTCCACAAAACCCGTCAAATGCTTCACTTCCAAGATATGCTGCAAAAGCAATAAGACGGAAATACCTTTCCAAGTACTCAGCACCACGATTTAATGCAACCCTCCTTACCCTTGGCTCAACATGCTGTTGATTGAATACTTTCCTATATTCTAGAACGGCTTGGCGAATGTTTTGAAGTGCAGAGCATCTATCAATAATACCATCTAAGGCCTCTCGGCACTCCACCCCATTATCAAAAAATGCTGTTATCTTCCATAACAAGAGGATATCATTTATACCAAAAACATGCTTTTGCTTTTCATCTGTCTTTATTTGCAAATTATTGGGAGCACTATCATAACCCCCAACTTCATCTCCACTTGAGAAACCGCCATCCACATCTTCCTGGGTTACATCATCTCCCAGTATTTTAATAGGCCTCCCATAATCAATTCGATGTTTCACAAGGCAAGCTATGACAGTACCTGTGGTTGTTCTGCCCCTACCCATCTGAAATACGAATGAGACATTAGCAGTAAGAGTTGAAAAGGAAAATAAGAGACAAGAGAAGAGCCAATACACAGATATAGAAATATATCCATAAAGAATACAACAAAAGATATTCAAGATTAAGCAACTACCTGACAATTGAAAACAAAAGCAGTGTCCTTTGTGGAAGAAGTAATATTAAAAGTCATTGTGTCAAAATCAGAACTTTTAGGAGCTTTTCCATCAGTGATGGGCACACGTGCATACTTAATGGGAAATCCATCAGCCTCCAAGGTTTTAAAAACTTCGAGTGGAGTTTGAACTACATCCGAGGTTACTTGCTCCCAAGCATCATATATCTGCCCATCGTCTGTTTCATGAATAACCATTATGGCATTGTTATACTGCTCTGCTTCCCTTAGGATATCTTCTTTTAACCGGGCTTCCATTTTCTCCACCCTTTCACGACCAATTCCCTACAAAACAAATTCACACAATTGGCATGAAAATTCCAAACTACCATAAAATTCCGAAAGTCATTAAATGATATAAAAATTGAGAGAAAACCATACATCCAAACCATGGATATTAGTTTTAAAGTTTTATCTAACATAATAATATTAAGTGAAAAGGTAATGTAATAACATAGTCACGTATTTGGTGAAACACCATCTAGGAATCTGGGTTGGAGCTAATTAATCTGTACAAAACCAGTATCTTAGAATCTGGGTTGGACTTAATTCATCCTTACAAAACTAGCAAGTAAGATATTAGAATTTAGATTGGGTTAACACAACCTTACAAAACTAGCAAGTAAGATATTAGAATTTAGATTGGGTTAACACAACCTTACAAAACCGGCTACTTGTAAGGTGAGGGTTGCCCAAACTTTATAAGCACTACATAGGTCATATCTCTAAACAATGTGGAACTAAATCCACCCCTTCACACCCAATACAATGGTGTTGGAGCCTGCAAGAAAGGCAAACCCAATGCCATAATAGACGCCTAGGGGCGACGGTGAAGTTTCCAGCATAAGGTGAGAACTGTCTACCACTTATAAACACATGTTCAAGTCATTTCTTATCTAATATGGGACTCTTAACACATCTCCCTTACATCCAAGATTGAACATCTAGAGCGTGACCCGAGTGCTCGATAGTGCTAACTTGATAACAAGTGGCCTAATGGGGTATTTGATAGACTCTGATATCATCTTAGAATTTAGGTTAAACCTAACTCATCCTTAAAAAATTGGTTTGTAAGGTGAGTGATAGGATATTTTCTGTTAGAAACCTTTTAGGTCCTTTGGCGACTTGCAAGTTGTATACTCCAAAAGGTTTCTAACCGAAAATATACCCCCGGAATCCTCTCTTGCTATCTGTGTACTTATATAACTACTCTTCCCTTCTAACATAATCAGTTATAATCAACTCTCTTTTCAGCCTCTTTATTGGTCTAAGGCCCAAACCCAGTATCCTATCAGTGAGAATACCCATTACCCACCACATATAAATATAGATTTAATTCATAACTCGTCCAATGTAGGATTCCTAACACACCAAAAACTATTAAAAGAAAACAGCACAGTAAACACTAAGCAAGTGTGATCTCCATGCGTGTGAACAAGACCAACACTATCAATTAAACTGCACTACTTATCTAAATACACAGCTTCCCACTTCAATTAGTACCTTCTTTTGGAGGATGGTGTCTTATATTATAGTCCAACAATACAACTAGAACAGCATTGACGTCCTATTGACACACTACAAGAAAAACTGTGGAGGCTGGTTTGTGATATATGAACCACTGGATTATAAACCAGATGAAAAGTAAATTGTTCTGAACATGGTTGTCAAGATCTCGATCTAGATCTTAAAATTTTACAATTTTGCGATCTCGCTCACCCCCAACAATCTCAATCTTAAGTAGAATCGCGTGTTGTAGCCAAATTGTGAAAAAAAGAAATTGTAAAACCATTGATTTTGTGCGATCTTGGCCGGTTCCGGCCACGATCAGTCGTTTTCCGGCCATGCTCACTGTTTTTTGGCCACCTCCATTATAAGCCGAGAAGGTTGACAGGATGCCGAAGCGCAACAATTACGGTTCGACGGATGCCATTTTCCAACGAATACACTTGCCCACCAAAATATCATGTAAAAAACTTCAAATACATAGTATAAATTTTCGTTTTAGTAATATCTTATAATTTTTGTTACAATCTTATGTTTTACGATCTTGTTACCCCCTCTCGATCTCACAAAAATAATTGGGTAGGATCTTCCGATCTTAGTTACGATTTTATGATTTACGATCTTACTGTCCCCTCCCAATCTTACGCAAGATCTCGATCTTGACAACCTTGGTTCTGAATTCAATTCCTAGATAGCAATACCCCTTTATTAACTTAAAAGTTTATTGAAGAGATACCAAAGACTCAAAAAGTAAGTTTTACCGTGTATTCCCGCATGTTTTTGTACGGTCTTTCGACTTCACGGAGAACAAATGGTTTCCCATTGATGTAAATAACAGGTTCCTCTCTCATATTATGCCAAAGTACCGGGCGTCCACCTTTGGAGCTGCCAATCCTACGAAGGACAGATCGAATACCATCGATAGTTGGATTTGCAACTCCATAAACTGGAAAGCCGGGAACTTCTCTGAAATTAGGTGCCCCCTCCACTCTTTCAGGCAATCTTGGATTTTGACATCCCGGGCAATGATCACTTTTCAGAACAGTTTGACTTCCAAGTACCTCGCCATTTCTCGAGGCAGCAACCACTCCCATCTCAGAAGGACGGCCATCAGTAGATTCAGCTATCTTCTTTAGAGACGGTTTCAAACTGGAATATCCAAGTGCACCCATTGGATCTCTCCTCAGTAACCTGCAATGCAAATAGATGGCAAATGAAATAAATTATGCATGTATATTTTTATAGAGCGTAAGATCAGCAATTCAACCAAATCAGATTGCAATCAAAATCCAATTGGTGAACAGTTATTCAATTAAATTAAGGAAAAAAGTATTTAAGAAAGTAATGATACTGATGGGTGAGGATGAATAACACTATATTATTAGAAGAGACCATAATGCAAATGCACTCTATATATTTGGAATTTTTCAGTAAATATAGACCAAAAAATCTCTAAACTATAAAGAAAGTTCCCCCGGGCCTGTTTCCCGATAATTGATATAAGCCACAACATGAACAGAAAAGTAGCCCAGTTTTTTCTTGGGTAACAGAATATTATGGAATCATAGTATAAAGTCCTAATATATAGTGATTGACAAAATTGTATATCGGGTCCTTTATCATGATTTTGTATGTCAATGCAGTACTATGTCTATTTTTCATATCAAGTTTGTCCTTGCTTAAAAATGTTTACACCGCTAGACAGACCACCATTTCCCATTTACTTTTGTTATAGATTTGTGTACCTAATGATCTACTGCAAAGACTGTTTCATCACTAAACATCAATATTAGATTCAAATTGAAGTCAAGGAGCCCACAATCTTAAACAAAAAATTGAGAGAAAATATCATGTTAATTTTGATGGATTAGGGAATGTAACTGCTATTTCGAAGTAATTTAGATGGATTGAGGATGTAATTTACTTTTTTGAATGGTCAAAACTTACTTTTTGTCCAGCCCAGTTGACATTTTTTTAAAACATAAAAGGCTAACTTGACACAAAAAAAAATGACTAGCTTGACACGAGAGAAAAAAGAAGTACATTGATATAATAAATTAAGATAAATGACCCCAAGATAAAAAAATACTACATTGATATGATAAATTAAGTTAAAGGACCCCCCTGTTGCAACTTTTCCTCTAGAAATTCTAGCCCAAGGCCTTCTTCGGAGCCAGCTTAGCACTGGAATCTTAAAGGGTAACTTTGGGAAGCGAATAAGCTTTCAACTTGCCAAATACCATGCATTCTCACAAATCAACAGATCTTCACTCAGAAAAGTTAATGGCAATCTGAGAACCACACTAGCACATACATAATCCCTGGTGGTATGACTCAGTTGATTAATAAAAGTTTTTAGCCTAAGAGCAATATTCAGGGATTTTTTAATACCAGTGATGATGTCAAGGTACATGGAAACTGGGATCTTGTATTGAACAAAACATCATGCCTCCAAGTAGAGGCAATCTCAGTTGCATTAATGCAGTTCAACTTTTTAATGCTGCATATATATGGCAGGAAACTGTTCACTAACCATAGCCAGTTTGACCCAGCATATATGGGAGTTATGGGACCCATTGCCCTAATGAAAATTTTTATTTAAAAAGTTAAGAAAAGAAGACTTATTAAGACTATACACCAATTATTGGGAGGGAAAAAAATAAGCAACCTGCGAATAATGCTGTAGAGCTCTGGCCTAGCTCTCATCCAGTCAGTAAAACTACTGTGGCTAGCAGACCTAGCTCGCAGTGCAGCCATTTCTGAATGTATGTATACAGCAAAACATATCAAAAAGTAGTATCTCTCCAAGTACTCTACAAAAAAAGAAAGTGATGCCTCCCTTTTCATCTCATCTGGTTGCCGCAGAATACTATTACGATAAGTGGCAATTGCTTCACGTAAGTTCTGGAACAAAAGCAAACAAGGATTAAATGATGCCTCTTCAGTTAATATATAAAAACCCAACTTCTACATAAAAGGAAAAGAAATTTGCAACATCTAAAAAGAAGCAGTCTAAACAGCCAAGGAGTTTTCTTTCGTTTTTTTGTTTTTGCGAGGTGTCCCCACATCCTTAAGGTGTGAGACTAATCCTCGCTCAGGGTAATTAGGCTGCCTCTCCTTAAAAGTAATTCCTTGGAGGGACCGAGAAGATACCTGCATTGAGGAACACTTGTCAATGACTTTATCAACTTGTCTTTTCCCCTCAACACCACCCTGGAAGCAAGTAAACAAATTAGAACAAATAGAACATATTTTGCATCACCTAAAAGCAATATTAAAGTTTAAACGAATATACTAATACCTCTAACACACGAATCAAGCTTCTTATGACAGTGTATTCTCCCCTTCGAATTGCCTCCTCAGAGTTAGGCATTTGGTCTGGGACATTAGTCAGATATTGAGAAATTGTACCAACTGAGTTGCTTCTTGGAATCCCTATAATTTTAAATTTATAAATCAGAAATATATTGAAGAAGGAAAATGAAAAAACAGAAACATGAGAAAACAAAGCTCAAAACTCATGAGGGACACAAAAGAAAGCTTTAAAAAGTCTCAAACTAGAAAGATCAAGTTTGCAATGACCAAAATTTTCATTAATAAAAATAGCAATTAAATCCCACCAAGTGAACTTTGAGCGGCTAAAAGCTAAAAGAAGCAATCTTTCCAGTACAACAATATCCAACTCAAGAAGCAGAGCTGGCTAGCAGATTCAAACACTTTGTTATTGGATATTCAACTGGTAACCCTATGGTCTAAACTGAATGACGGAGTAAAAATAAATGTATTGAAATTATTAAAGAAATTCGGAATCAATGAGTATAAGCTCAAATATCTTTCTAATTAAACAATGGTTGTTCAGTACATACCCCAGTAATCCAATTTTCTTGGAACTAATGTATTGTATATGTATGGGTATGACTTTGTAAACAAATAGTCCTAACTTATTATTCTAGTCCAGCCCATCAATGCTGAATCAAATGGGTGGGTTGAGTTGTTTCTCACGTGCATAATAGGTAATTGCTATTTGGTCAAGTGTTAGACCTGATCATACATATGCTGATGCAGATGACAATCCTGTTCTCATTAGATAGACACGGACCCCATAACCTAGAGGTAATATGAAAAAGAAATGAACTCTTCAGAAAAGATCTGAAAGGCTGTATTCCATATTTGTACAATTTTACAAAAAAGAAGCTAGAGAAATAATTAGCTGATCATCCACTGAGCTAATAAACTAAATCAGAACCCAGGTAGACATACCAAATACAGAAAAGACAGACAGACTTGCTGATGTCTCGTTGACGTGAAATTAAAACTACTACACAAACTGAAAAAGCTATTGACATTTTTATTTTAAGCAAATGCTGAAAAGCCTGGTCAACTCTATTGTATTGGTGTAGCAAAGTGCATCTTAATTTTTTTTATTTTTAAAATATTAAACAAGAAAGTCTATATAGAAAAACTCAAATCAAATAAAATGCATACCAGAAGCTCCAATTCGGTTCAGATAAATCAAAGTCGCAATGACCATTCCAGTTGTAGTTCGTCCACGCCCCATTTGACAATTAAAAATTATCTCTGTATGTACATCAGCTTGTGAAATTTTTTGAACCTAAAATGAACATGAAGGGTATCTAAGATGTGAAGTCAAAAGTTTCAGGAAATTGAACAAGTTTTCTGTGTTGTACAAAATAAAATCTAAAAGAAATATCTCATTCAGAAGCTTTTTTATTAAAAGAAATATTTAAAACTAACAAACTTACCAAAATATCAAAATCCTGTTCCTTTGGGGATTTTTCATCAGTTACTGGAACACGTTCATAATCAACAAGATATCCTTCCACTTGTAATTCCTGGTACACCTACAGCCAAGAAAACAACTTTGCGGCATTTTGTTCAGAAAACTGGCTAAATAGACTCACAAACACATTAAAGACAAGTTTCACCTATACCTCTAGCGGTGTCTTCACAGAAGTACACGACACTGATTCCCATTGGTCCACCATCTGACCGTCTGGCAGTTCATCAGTCACAAGAATCTTATTTCCATATCTGTTATGCCATTTTGAAAATAAGATGGTTTGTCGTACAATAAAGACTAGGGATAAAATTATGAAGGGGACCATGGATATACCTTGCAGCTTCATTCAGAATGTCTTCTTTCAAACGATCCTCCATTTGTTCAACTCTTTCCCTGTTAATTCCCTGATTGAGTACAAAATGCAAAACAATTAGAACCCAAACAATTTTCCGTTGAAAAGCTAACGAGTTCAATTCAACTCAAATGCAATAATCCAACAGTATCAAGAGCAAAGACAGTTGGGAACCAAAACTTACCCCCTCAGGCTCAAAGAGAAAAGACTAGACCGAAATAAAGCAACGAGAACTCCACAATAACATACCGTATACTCAAGGTTGGAGAATGGTCTCTCCACATCACGCAAAACAAAGGGGCGCCCATTAATGTACACAACCTGATTTGGATAGAGTGAAAATTTAGAAGAGATGACATGCAGAATTTTAATCGAGCATCAATCATCATTTGCAGAGCTAGAATGAAGCATGTGTGTGTTTTTTGGTTGAGAGTTTAACAAAGGTGATTTCAAACGAACGCGGTTATGTAAAAATTGGTTTGGTTAAAATTAAAATAGATTTGAATTTCAGTTATTTGCATTAGAACATTTTTACTCTAAAAGCAAGTTTAATGGAAAAGTTAGGACAAGTTTTCGATCTAATACAAAAGCATATTACCGCTTTGAGTCAAACCAAAGTTTGTAGTTAGAATCTATTTCGATTCTCGAGCAATGGAAAATTTCAGTAAGACATAATGAAGTAAAATCAATTTCGACATTCTTCATACGGTGATTGGAACGTCATAATTTCAACAAGACTTTTGCCCACAAATAAATTGCAAATAAAGTGAGAATTATGAAGCACGGGAAACACGGAAACACGACTTCGACACTGACACATTGACATTAGTAAGAATTTGAAAGAATGAACAAGTTAAACGTAATCACAAGTGTCACTATCGGTTTCGGAACTTTTTTGAGATTTCAATCCACTTTCATTTACATAGATGTCTAAAACCTAAATTTAAAGCTGAAAACCACAGAACTACAATAAAATGAATATGGTACCAGAAAAAACGCCATCACTGTTAATACATGCATAATAAGAGTACTGTAAGTTAATCAAGAAAGCAAAGATACCGGTTCTTCACGAAGGCTAATCCAAAGAACATGAACTTTTTTCCCTTCCGTTTGAGCACCAATGTGCTTAAGAACATTTCTGATTCCATCAATAGTTGGAATCGCAACACCGTGAACATGTAACGAATCAGCCTATACGCAAAATTTCAACAACCGTAACAATCATTAAAAAAAAATCACAAAGGTGATAAAATCTGAGTGGTAGAAATGAAAGATAACAAAAACCTGACGATAATTCGGAGCTCCGTCGATATTTGGACGCAATCGCTTGTTCTGGCAACCAGGGAAATGATCGCTCTTGAGAATGGTTTTCTTTCCAAGAACAGATCCTCCTCTTAGCTTCATTACCTCCTCTGGTTCTTTCGGAATCGACATCTTTTCCGATTCCGAATTCTTTCACGCTTGAAAAACTCTCAACAGCTTGCTATTGTTGCTCTTCACTTCTTCTTCTTCGTCTTCTTCACTACAGATTCTGTTTCGATTACCTTCCACTTTTGCGTAATGTGATTTTTTTTATTCTATTCGTAGTTGAGAATTTACACCGGTGCTAATACTTTTTTCATTTCCATTGGACCAATCCAAGTATATATAATTCACATTGTTTTTTTGTTATTGATTACTATTTACTAATATTATTATTTGACGCTTTGAATAATTTATTTTTTATGAAAAGGGACTTAAAAAAATTAAATTTGAATAAACAAAAATTCGAACTGTATTATAATATTTAGCATTATTCTATATTCTCTTTATTATTCCATTTCGGATGCACAACAGCACAGAGCCAGTTTTGGATAGGCTCGTTTGGAGTTGTTTTTCAAAGCAATGAATTCTGAATGTATTATATTTTCATTTCTTTTTTTTTTATATGTTAAAATCAAATGTTAAGTATCTATCAATATCCACCACAAAAAGTATATATATTTTGTCGTACAAAGAGGGAGAGAGTGAGAGAGAAAGTAATTATCAACTATTGGAATAATATTTATAACACATGTTTATATTAAAATGGTTATTGTCAAGAAAAATTATACCCAATGGTTGATCGTGATGGACAACTTATTATCAAACTTTATATTCAAGATAGGAGTGATCTCCATTTCATAACAAACAAACAAAGTTTATATGAGTAATCTCTATCAGGATAACAACGTTCACCAAACAAATAGATTTGAGTTTTTAAAACAATTCATCAAATCCAAAGAAATCGACAACTCACTTTAAATTTTAAATTATGGGTGAGTAAATTGTGTGTAGGGGGTACTATTCACGCTACCGAGTACATAATCTTACCATATATTAAGTCAATATGAGCTATAGTATTATCTTTGTTCTTTCTTTTCAATGTGACGATGATATTTAATGTGATGATAGTTGGTTTATATAAAATCCTCACGATATCATATTTCTTAATGATCAGTTCATTTGTTATTATGGCTAATGTCTTCTAGTCTGCCTAAGGACTACTACCAATGAAAATAAAGTTTTCTCTTTCTTTTTCCAATGTCAAATTATGTGACGTGAATGTTATATCTATGTATATAACGGGTAATTTTTCTTGATTCAAATTTTTTTTTGCACATAGATTAAAAAGGGTGGGTAGTTTTTCAGCCTGATTCAGAGAAATCATATTTGATATGTTTGAAATTTAAACAGCCTCTCAAGTATATTATCTAAAATGACAAAGTAATTTAATGAAAAAATCCGACATCTAAAATGACAAAGTAATTTAATGAAAAAATCCGACATGTACGTAATTTCTCAGGCATGAGTTATAAAGGGACGAAATGTTTTAGAGAGGGATTCAAAATGCAGGCAATCCCTCAAACATGAGTCTCAAAGTAATAAAGTGATTTTGAAAGATAATTCGTGACATTAAGTGTGTGATTATTGTCTTTTTTGCTCTAATTAAACTTTTTCATTTTGTTATGAAATTTTGTCTTTGTTGTGTGATTATTGGTTATTAAGACTTTATTTGTGAGTTGTGGTTTGGTTCCTCTTTGTTAAAAATTGGAGAGTATTACAATTTTTGTATATTTCTTTCATCACCTAAGATGTGGAATATATAGTTACAACTCACTATACAAAATAGAAAATATTTTAATTTAAGGAAAACAAATATTTTTAATTGTAATATACACAATATGTCTTTTAATTAGATCTCTATGATAGCTACAACATATATTAGCAATTAAGATTAAAAATATTATAATGATATTGTACAACTCATGCTTACACTCCCCCTCAAATTTAAGCATATATATCTATCATGTCCAACTTTTCAATAGCACCATGAAAGACCTTTGCTAGAACAACTTTTGTGAGCACATCAGCTGGTTGGCTTTCAGATTTGACAAAAGGAAATTATACAATCTTTAGGTTGAGATTCTCCTTTATGAAGTGACGATTAACTTCGACGTGTTTGTTGCGATCATGTTGTACCGAGTTTTGCGCGGTTTCAATGGATGCTTTGTTGTCACAATAAAGTTTCATAAGTACTTCATACTTGATTCTCAAGTTTTGTGGAGCACTTTTAATCTACAACAGTTCACAAATACCATGGGTCATACCTCAAAATCAACTTTTGCACTTGATTGTGCCACAACCTTTTACTTCTTGTTTCTCCATAAATGTAAAATATCTCGATGTAGATCTTTTAGTTGTTTGATCACCTACCTAGTTAGAATCTATATAGTCTTTAATATTAATAACATCATTTTTTGAGAACAATAATCCTTTACTTGGAGCATTCTTCAAATATCGTAGAATTCGATAAATAGCATTCATATGATCTTCACTTGGTGAATGCATGGACTGGCTTATAACACTTACAACATGAGTTATACCAGGTCGTGTGTGTGCTAAATAGATTAGTCTCTCGACCAACCGCTGATAATGTTCCTTATCTATAGGGACTTTGTGTGGGAAGATTACAAGCTTATGATTCATTTCTATAGGTGTTCCTGTTGGTTTAAAGCAAGCATGTCAGTCTCGATTAAAAGATCTAGCACATATTTTCATTGCGGGAGAATAATCCCTTGTTTCAATCTTGCAACCTCAATTTCCAAAAACTATTTTTATGATTCATTTATATATATATATATATATATATATATATATATATATATATATATATATATATATATATATATATATATATATATATATATATATATATATATTATTTTAGGTCGGTCATGAGAGAACTATACTCCTTCCAAATCCTTCTCAGCATATGAAAATTATCATTATGATGATTACAAAGGATCTCAATTGTAAATATATCAAATAGATATATGTAATTCACTTCTAACAAATAGCAAGTTTGTTCTCTCTCTCTATCTATCTATCTATCTATCTATCTCTATCTCTCTTTCTCTCTCTCGTGAGTGCATTCCTCTTCTAGTAGTATATTTTAATTGATGTCAAAACTAGGACACTTAGTATTTGTGTGTTGGGTGGTATCCTCTCAATCTTACATTTTCATGATTAGGAATGCATAATCATAATCATCGTTATTTGTTTAAAATCATTTACAAAGTCAAAAACTAGGTTTTGGATCAAAATGAGTTTTGTGCATTAACTCATAAAATGCTACAGGTATGTGCGTAGAATTTTCCACTCAGGATGCATCAACTTATAGGTAGGTGCATAAAAGCGTTCATTCAATATGCATTGTGTTGCGGTGGAAATAAGATATCAAACTATTAATTGGTTTGAATCATAATTCAAATCACAACCGCTCTTTGATATATACGAAGGAAAAGGTCAAAAGAGGGAAAACCTATTTTTGCATAGTAAGACAATGCGGGAAGAGATCTAGGTAAGGTGGTTGGTTAAGCTTAGGGAAGGTATTAGCACCCTAAACTTCTGTAGTACTCTACAGGAATCTTTTGTTTATTGTTTACTATTTGCTTCAATTATTTGCTTTAAGGTATATACAAAGGGTTAGAAAGTTAAAGCAAGACCTAAAGGTTAGTCCTAAGTTTACTCGGCAAGACATCGCATCTTGTGCCTACATATCCTGATGGGAATGGAATCAGAGTAATTGTAGTTCCCCTCGAAAGGGAGGTTAGAAACGTCTTGACTGTGGTCAAGGTTTCAAAGGGAAGTAAACGTATCTTAGGGACACGCTTACGTGGAGTGCGGAGACTCCAATCTCTACATTGAAATTGTTAATTAAAATTAGGGTTAAATTAGAGATTCCACGACGGGAAACCCTAAAACAGAGTACGGAGACTCTTGACCTAATGCTAGGGTAAAGGGTAAAAATGTCCACGGCGGGGCGTATGGGCTATTAGGGTTTGGAAACGTCAAAGGTTAGGGTTATTGACTCGGCGGTCAAATTGCTAGACCTAATCCTTCGGAATGTGACAGAATTGTAAAACGCGATGGAAAATGAATAAGTATACAGGAATGAAATATAAAGTACTGGAAAAATAATGCGACGATTGCCTCGCAAAATTACAACCGAGAAACAAATACAAATATGATAAATAAATATTAGTCGGAGTTTAAGTAGAATCTGAGAAGGGGAATAGCGAATGTTAGTGAAAAGAGGTTAGACGAAAATCAACGACAAATAATTAACTAACGAAAATAAGGATAAGCGGGATGACGTCGAGAGCTCTGGAATGTGAAAGCGTTATGAATTGAAATTAAGAAAAAGTTAGCTTTTTTTTAATGGAAACTTTATGATTTTCTTTTTTACAAAAAATGTTTTTTCATTAGAGGAAATTAATTTATTACAAATTTTTAAAAGAAAAAGGATTATGTTAGATTTTTATTTACTATTTACAGAAAAAGTTAATTTAATTTTTTTTTAAGAAAGTGATTAATTTTAATTATAAAAAAAAGATTAATTTTAATTATAAAAAATGAAATGATTAATTTTAATATAAAAAAGGAAGGTTAGTTTTATTGTTAATGTTAATTAGTTTATTAACATACAACAATAACCAAAAGAAAACTGAAAACTGATGAATAAATAAAAAAGCAAAAAGAGATAAAAAAAACACATGGGTTGGGCCGGGTAACCACATCCCGGACCCAACCCGGTCCGCGGTCTACACACAACAAAGGGGAAGGGCCACGAAAACTAGGGTTTTAACCCTTATTTCGTTGGCAGCCGCGGCGCATCCTCAAAGAGGGTTTCCTCTGCATTTTCCTTGTTCTGAAATTTCTTTCTTCTCTCTCAAGCCTCTCTGTTTCTCTCATCACCATGGTTCTTCTTCTTCTTCGCATAAATCTCCTGTTCATGTTTTCCTTTTTCTGGCCGTAACACTTCTTCTCCTTCGCTTCGCCTGAATCAAATACACGATAATGCACAAATGGGTTAGCAGTTGATTTGGTTGTGTTGGAGTGTTAAAATTGTTTTGTGAAACCATTGCAATTGATTTGTCATGACTTCAACAGAAAGAGAATCAAGCTTGGTGTATTGCACACCAAGTGTTTAACAAAATTATTGCACACCAAGTGTTCGACAAAATTCCTTAGTCAAGTTTAATTTCACTTCTCATTAGAAATCTCTTATCTTACGTGTGGTTTATATTAAAATAAATTATATTGAACTTGTTTATTGGTTTTTCTTATCTTTAGCATACTTCATACTACGGTTTGAATGCATATCCAATCCTACCAACAACGGTTCGAATAGACGACAGTCGATCCAAATTCATTTCCGCTTGCCATAGAAAATTACTTTTCAAAACAAAATTTTAATTTCTCAATTTTTATTTGGTGATCTATTCAACCCCTTTCTAGATCGTAGCCCTCGTCTAACAAGTGGCATCAAGAGCACTAGTTTGTCTTGTGCTTCAAAATCCCTTATTAGATTATGGTTTTTGAACCAAAAGGGGCATAAAGTGTTGATTTTCAATGGTGAGAATTATGGTTATTGGAAGGATTGTGTGTGTACTCATATCAATTAAATTGATAGGAATGTATGGAAGGACATTCAAAATTGTCCATTTGAAATACTATGACCAATGTGAAAGGTTTTACCATACCTAAACTAGAAACACAGTGGAATTTGAAATATAAGAAAAAATGGTCTTGTAATTGGAGGGCAATGAATATTCTAATCTCCACTTTAGGAGTTGATGAATATTATTATGTCTCTCATTGTAAAACCTCTAAAGCTATGTGGGACTCATTACAAATTACCCATGAGGGAACTAATAAAGTCAAACAAGCTCGAATCAACGCTTTAAATTAAAAGTTTAAACTCTTTCACATGAAGCATGATGAAACCACTGGGGAAATGCAAAAGAGACTCACTCATCTTGTAAATCATTTGAATGCACTTAGTAAGCCAATTTCCAATGATATTGCTACTAACAAAATCTCGAGATGTCTTAATATGGAATGGCAACCTAAGGTGACCTCTATCAAGGAAGCTAACAACTTATTGACATTCGATATAACGAATTTGTTTGGTAAGCTTGAAGAATATGAGCAAGAGCTCATTTGCTTAAAGAAGCATGAGAAGAAAGTTAAGAAAGAAAATAACAAAGAAAAAGAGGTGGAAAAGAAGTCAATTGATCTTGTGGCTTCTAGTTCCAAGTCCTTAATAAAAGAGCATGATGAAAATGGATCTAGTGATAATGAGAAGTCGAATGATGAAGAAATGAAGTTGTTTGTTAAACGGCATCATAGATACATTAAGAAAAACATAGTAAAGCATTCCGATAACAACCTCGTCAACTATGGAAGACAAGTTTACTCCTCCAAACATGATGAGAATAGGAAAGGAAAGTCCAAAGGTTCTTGTTATAATTATGGTAAAACCGGACACTACAAGTGGATTGTCCACAACTTAAGAAAGAAAAAGATAATGGTCATAATAAGAAATCTAACAAGGATAGAAGAGCTTACATAGCTTGGGAGAGTGATAGTGAATCATCAAGTAAAGGTAGCTAAAGTGAAAGCAACGAAGAAGCAAATCATTGTCTCATGGTCCATCATCATAAAAAGAAAAAGGTAAAATATTCTAAACACAAACATATTGATGATATGTCTCATTATGAATTACAAATTGCTTTTGAGAATCTATATGGTGAAGCGGTATATGCCTTTAAGAGATTAGCTTCAAATAAGAAAATATTTTCGTATTATGAAGCTAAAATTTTAGAAATTAAAAAACAAATGGAAACGCTTAAGAAAACCATGTTAGATGCTCAAACAGATAAGATCGAGGATGATAAACCTTCTTGGTTTGGTTGTGAAACTTGTCACATTTTCCAAAAAGAGGTTAACATCCCAAAGCCCAAATTAAACAAGGCTTTAGAACCAAAAGTCACTTTCGTCGTTGATCCAAAAAAATTTAAACGACATCTATATGAACCATATAGAAAGTATAATTTTGTTGCAAAAGAATATAATAGCAAAAGTCATTCTCATCGTCACTTGACTTTCACACACACCTATAAAAACAATTATGCATCTTATTTCAAACTATTAAAAACCTAAAAATATACAAATAATTCTCATTATCTTCAACCTTTCTTTTACGCATTCATCGACTATACATAATCATTTTTGTTGTTTGATAACATCCAATTTAGGTTTTTGAAATTAAATTGGGTTGAGATTTTTCTTTGGGGGTTTCAAGGAGAAAACCTCCAGGGTTTTTACTCCAAGATTAAGGGATTATTTTGAGTTTTTGCACAAGTCTTGTCAAATTGGATTCAATCGAGTGAAGGCTTTGAAGAACATGGGTTCTTATAAAGGAGTAGTGATAACCAGAGGATCAACTGAAAGGCTTGATGCAATATTTTTTCAATTTAGATTCAGTCGAGTGAAAAGTTTTGAAGGACTGTGGTTCGGTCAAAGGACAACAGTAACCAAAGGATCAAATTGGAGATCTTATATGACTTCATCTAGCTAAGATCAAGGGGAGAGAATGAGCTAGAATCAACATGAAACATAGAGTTTTAGGGTTTGAATTACGACTACTTCTCTTGTAAATTGATATTGAAAAGGTTAATTACAATATCTCAATTCAATTTAAAATTTAGGGCAGACGTACCCGTAGTAAGGAAAATTAGAGAACTGCCTAAACAAATCTTGTTGATGTGTGTGTGTGTGTGTGTGTGTGTGTGTGTGTGTATTTCTTTTTAGATTTTAATGACACTTAGTGAATAATTTGAATTGTTGAAATTTATGGTTGTGTTGGAGTGTTAAAATTGTTTTTGTGAAATCATTATAGTTGATTTATTATAACTTCAACACAAAGAGAATCAAGCTTGGTGAATTGCACACCAAGTGTTTGATGAAATTCCTTAGTCAGGTTTAATTTTACTTCTCATTGGAAATCTCTTATCTTAATTGTGATTTATATTCAAACAAATCGCATTGAACTTGTTGATTGGTTTTTCTTATCTTTAGCATACTTCATACAATGTTTTGAATGTATATCCTATCCTACCAATAACGGCTTTGATAGACGATGGTGGATCTAAATTCGTTTCCGCTTGTCATAGAAAAATAATTTTCAAACCAAAATTTTAATTTCTCAATTTTTATTTGGCAATATATTAAACCCCCTTTCTAGATCGTAACCCTCGTCTAACATATCTCTTTCTCTTTCTCTCACTCAGGCACACACACATACACACATTCTTTATCTCTCTATCTCTCTCTCTGATCTGGAATCACCACAGTTTCTCAACTCATTTATGATTCCTTAATTAAACAACGGTGTCTTTTATGGGATTGAATTCTGATTCATACGGTTTTGTGTTCACTCTCCTATTCTTCAGTTCGTAATCTCCTTAAGTCACCGAACCAAGAACATTCTAAATCTAATTTTAAGATCCATCACGTTTCAATTTAATTGAACGTCATATGAATTATAATTCCTTGAATTTTAATATCTCCAATTTCTACGACTACATGGGATGGTTGGACCTAGAGATACATGATTAGCCACAACGCGCGAAGCCTCTGCTGCATGTGAGGCTATCGTTGTTGCTCTAACAATGATTTTCCAATCACATATGAGGTCGCATCAAGAAGGACCCATATTGCTGCCCTAAAGTCGCTTGAGGCGAATAAAGAAGTAGTTCCTCGATCAAGAGAGAAACGTAGGAGTATGAAGGATCACATTCCTCCCTAGAGTCATGGGGGGATCAAGGTAGTCATGCTTCTTCCTCGGCTCAAGCAGGGAGTCAGATGTGAAAGGTGCAGTTGTAGCATCCACTAGCCGTAAGGACTTTGAAAATCAAGATACCAAAATTCTTGGAGAAGCCTTCTAAGTTGGGTGAATATGATGGGAAGAGAGACCGCGACGAGCACATGCTACTTGTCGCTACTCAAAAAATGCGTCGCGCAACGACGGGAAGGCGAAAAAGATAGACAGAAGAGTCGCCACCGAACTTTATTTATCCCATGAGGGGAAAGGAAAATATCGAGAAAACTTTAAGAAAGAAAAGGATAAGATGGTCTCGCGACCAAGAACGGGTTCGGAAGCCGGTTATGCAAGGGGAAGGTATTAGCACCCCTCGCATCCATCGTACTCGATGGGAACCTTTTGTTTGTCGACGTGTGATATATTTGCTTAAACATTATGCTATAAGAAGTGTTCCACAGGGTAAAAGAAGGGTTAGAAACAGGAAAGTTAGGAGGAAAGAGAGAACAGGGAAAAAAAGAAAGAACAGACTCGGTAGGACTTCGCAGTCCTATGCCTACGTATTCTCAATAGACATGAGAAAGTCAGAGTCGACGTAGTTCAGGAAACTACAGATATGGGGTGAATATGCTCGGCAAGGATTGTGGCCCTTGTGCCTACGTATCTTTACTTGAACGAAGTAAAGAATCAGAGCAGCCGTAGTTCGGCCTACGGTGTGCGGGGGGAGTTCTGGTAGACGATGCTATCGTGCGCATTCTAGCAGTTAGGCGTATTGCTGCTCACTCGTTGGAGACTTAGGCGTTACCTGTTTGCGGTAGAACGGACGTAGCATGCCTTTCTGGGAAAGGGTGGAAAAAGAAAAGGGTGCTCGCTAGGATACCGCAATCCTATGCCTACGTATTCCCATTATGCATGAGAAATCAGAGCAACGTAGTTCGTGCCTACGGTGCGGATAACCGGTGTGTTTTGTGGATGATGTTATCGTACGCGTTCTAGCAGTTTAGGTGTTTTGCTGCTCGCTCGTTTGGAGACTTATGCGTACCTGTTTGCGGTAGAACGGACGTAACATATCCTTTGGGAGACTGGTTTTCGCCATGGGAAGCAAGGTGTCACGTTTGATTGGTTGAATTGTTTCTTAGGGGCGAGATAGGTCCTCGGATAGTAACCCCTATGGGTAGTACCCAATTCTTTATCTCAAACTTTTTGTTATAAAAAGGTGTGGCGAACGAGGCGTCTTCGTATTGAAAGACGAGCGTCGAAACCACCCTCACTACAGTGGGCATCCCTACGCTCGGAGAAGAAGAGGTCTACACCCAATCCTCTCTCTTTAATTCAATGCAAAGAGAAATCAATTTATTATGGTTTAAAAATGGACTCGGTACGAGACCGAGGTTTTAGGAGAGATGGTATGGAAACGTCTTCGTATTGAAAGACGAGCGTCGAAACCACCCTCACTACAGTGGGTATCCCAACGCTCGAAGAAGAAGAGGTATACACCCAATCCTCTCTTTTTAATTCAATACAAAGAATTGATTTTAAGGAGATGAGATTTGAAAATGGATGGGAAGCGTCTTCGTATTGAAAGACGAGTGTCGAAACCACCCTCACTACAGTGGGCATCCCAACACTCGGAGAGGAAGAAAGTCTACACTTAATCCCCTCTTTTTAATTCAATACAAAGATAATTGGATTTTGAAGATGGTTTGTCAATGCTTTTGAATTGAGTCAGGACAAGAAATGAAGAGAGAAAAGAGGTGGTCTCGGATCTATCGTTTCTCATCAATAATTTGACAGAAAAGCAATAGAGGTCTCGTCATCGACCCAAAGAGATAAAAGTGAAATAAAATATAATCTAGCTTCTAAGAAATGTAAACTCTAAAATTTAAATTAGAAAGAAAATACTTAAAGTTTTCTAAAATGTTAGATTTAAAAAATATATATATATATATATATATATATATATATATATATATATATATATATATATATATATATATATATATATATATATATATATATACATATATATATATATATATATATATATATATATATATATATATATATATATATATATAAACAAATATTTACAACATTTTAAAATAAAATAAATATAAAATATATGTATATATATATATAAGCTAAAGAAAAACTGTTTTATGAGATATTAACAAAAACTATTAACTGAACCATTAATTAAACAAATTTATATTAAAACACAAAAATCACAGGGAGTTTAGTAAAAGAAAAAAATGGTCTTTCCGAGCAAACATTCAGTATCATGAACAATCAGAATCAACAACAATCTCCATTGAAAATAAACGGTGAACACGAACGAAAACCAAAACAAAACGAGGCGAACCCTTGTACCTCTCGCGGATGATCTCAACGCAAGCTTCTCACGATGCTCAACACTAATCTGTCAAACAAAAACAACTTGGAAGATACGCTGCGTTCCAACCTTTTCGATCGAGCTTGATCTACGGTTTGCTCTCTCCTTTGTCCAGATTCGAAGCTCTTTACTCTTCTTACTCTCTGTGTTCTGATTTGCGCTTGATTTGCAGATTTGAAGATATTGGATAAAGGTTTTTTTTTGCGTGTGTGTTAAAAACGGGATGAAGAGGATAATGGTGTGGTTTCGCGGATATGGATTTCAGAAGTTGAAAGATGAAGTTTTGGAGCGTGATGAAGACGGTAGTAGGTGGAGTTTCGAGTGAGGAAGAGGTATAGGAGATGGTTTATTGAAGTGGTTTCGGAAACGGCGGAAGAGGTGTGACGGTGAAGTGATGAAAATGATATAGGAGCTTGTTAATGGAGGTGTTGAAATGGCGGGTTTTGAAGCTGAGATGAAGATACGGAAATGGTAAAGTTGGTGGTTGTTTTCAGTTTGTCGTTCTGAAGATGGTCTGGTGATGAAAGTGTCAAGAAGTTGATGGGTGGCGGCTGCAATGGTTAGGGTTCATCCTCCTTTTTTTTTTTCTTTGAGTGAATAGTGTTGCTATGTATATGTCCAATCCAATTAGGTTTAGCAGACCAACTCTTGAAGCTCTGAAATTCTATGCACCTTAGGTTTTAGGTTTGGTCTGCTACTAATCTGTCATATTCCCATTCTTGTGTTAGGACTGTGGTACTGCAATTGCTTGCTACTGCTCTGTATTTGCCATTTTTGTAAATGTGTCTCTGCTGTCATTTGCTGAGCTTCCTGTCCTATTTTTTAGCCTCTTAATTTTTTGTTTGTTTATGCTGACTGTATCTTTTATCATGCAGGTTGATTTTTTTGCTTTTTTTTTTGAAGTTTGCTTGAGGTCTAATATCTGGTATGTTGGTTTTGCTTAGACTTGGAGCACTTGGAACAAACAACTCAAGGTGGTAATTGTTCTGATATTCTGTGATGAATCCGTTAAGCATTAACGTCAAAGCAACCGGTGAGAATTATGCAGCCTTTTTACCTTTGTTCAACCCACTGTTATTCACCTTTTTTATTTTCCTGTTGTAGTTGAAAGGAGCACTATCTCTCTACCGTAGCAGCTGGGAGTTGTTTGTGTTGCACAATCACTACTATTGTACCGAACAACCGAAATTGAGTTGGATTTAAAACACAATGCAGCGAAAAGAAGACCTGGAGTATCAGTACTCATACATGACGAATTATGGCAACAACACAATTACAACACAACCACGGTAGAACAAAATCGAATAGAGTAAACGATTCCAAAGTTATCTCCAAGATGAAGCGACTCTGAATAGAGGTCGTGAGTCGTATTTGTGGTCAAGCTCCAAACCAATCTACTGAGTTTGATACATTGCCATTGTCATCCTTGTTATAGACACAAATCTGAATCAAAGGAGACGAAAAGTGTTCAACGTATTTGGATATGTTCATCTGGACTCAGTGATGGGAGACATTCAAATAGTACACGTGCGTGATACCGGTCGTCCATAGAAAGAAAGCTAATAAGCAAGGATGTGATCGACAACATAAAGGTGCGTGTGGCAGAAGAACATGGAGTTAGTCTTGCTTCAGTCAAGTTGATAAAGCCTAGAACCATCAGCAAAACAACACCGGGAAAGATCAAGAGATTTGAATGTATCAAACAATTTACAGACAAGACACTGCACTTGGTACCTCTACGTACAAAACCTATGATGACAAAGAAATCTAAGGTATGGTCATTTACTACATCAACATGCAGAGCAGAAAAAACATTCCAGCTCCAGCTAGTAAAAAGTGAACCAATCAACAACGTCTCAGTCACAGACAACCTCACATCCTACGGAATTGACTCAATTGGTGTCGTTAAAGCAACTAAGAAACTCTCAGATTTTCTTGGAACACCAGTTGCAGCTATTGATGTTTTCACTGCATCGTGCATCCTTGAATTGACTAGCTTCTCAGAGGATCTTCTGTCAAAGACTCAGCCTCAGATAGTGAGAAGTATATCTGTCCCTGTTAAAAGGATCAACAAGAACGACATCGTAGAGTTTTTGAAAGTGCTTATCTCATTTGAATCACCAGCATCTGTAAAGCATACAAGTTCATCTAAAAGAGCCGGTAAAGCAGATTCGTATATTTCCTTCTTGTCAGAACCAATATTTTCATGGTAAAACTGCACAACAGAAATTAGCTGTTGTTCATCTGTTTGATGAAGAGCAAAAGCAAGCACATTTGGCAGCCAATTAACAACCAGAAGCACCATATCAGTGTTCACACACTTGGCCAACTCATGTAAGGTACCAACTGCTTGACTATTATACTGCTGAGACACCACAAGCTTCGGAAGAACAGAAGGAATCATTTTCTTGACAAGTTCTTCAGTCTCAACACCAAAGACAGCTTCTGCAAATTCCCTCACTAAATCTGGGCGGCTAGCAAGTCTCTCAGAGAGATAATCATACAGTTCATTACGAATATGAGCATCTTTAGAAAGAATTAGTTCAAGACCTCCTTTAAGATGGAAATGACAAGATTTGTGTATTAATCTTGATGCATTCATTCTCACAGTCACATGTACACTATCAAGCTGATCAATCAACAGTATCAGAGAAGATAAGAACAGTTTGCTACCTATATCAACAGAAACCATTATTTCTGCTGTAGATTCCATTAAAGTCTCCAGTGTAAGTGGATCATCGGCGACTATAATGGCTTGTTTAACTGTATCCAAGAATTTTTGCTCCTTGCTTTTGCCTTTATCTCCAGCAAATATTAAACTCAAAATATGGTCATCCATAAAGGAACTAATATGATTGCAAAATGCATCTCTCAATTCCTTGCTCCTACTAGTCAATAGACACTCTACACACTTTATCCATTCAAGCCTTGTATTGAGCAGAATATCAGGGGCACCGTGTGCAAGGATGCGATGAATAATTGTCACACAGGAAATCTGGACATCCTCTGATGACTCATCAAAAAGAAGGTCAAAAAAATAAAGATTGCAGCAGCATGAAATTACAGTCTAAACTAACTTGTGCATCTACTCCACACATATCAGATCGAGGAATGATGGGAGGATGTCGCTCATTTTGATTGCGAGTAAAATTTTTATCGCATTTGGAACAGCTGAAACCTTGCAGTAAATGATCTATTGTCCAACTAGATCCTCCACCTTTCCCCTTTAGAAATAACTTGCACTTGTTCTTAGGAAGACCAGATACAGCGCGTCTGCATCCATAAAGGCATGACAATAGACCAAGAGATATGGGAAGAAGGTTCTTAACCTCTTTATCTGTTCTTAAGTACTCCATCCTTTTAAAGACAGAAGGTGATACATCAAGACTATACCACAAAACCATCACTGGCAAAGAAATAGCTGCTTCAGTCCTGACTTCTTCAGCTTCATCATGAAGACCCAAATCCAAAACATCAAGAACAACTTCACTGCTTAAGCTTGGACCTAACTTTGATAATACTTGAAGAGCAAGGCATTTAATTTTCCATGGCAATTGATTATCAATAACAAGGAGCGTATGAGTCCAGGGAAGTTTAAGCACGGCAAGCATAAGGTCTACATGGTAATTCCCATCTTGCAATGGGTTGTTCTCTTTGAAAGAGGCGCTTTGCAAAAGCAATACACTATGAATTCCTTCTAGATAAGTGGAGATATCTACAAAAATTGAACTCCCTTGTTTCACCTGCTCAGTTATCCAAGGAAGCCATGCAAGCATCTGCTCAAAGATTCTAATAGACATATCGCTTACTGGATAAATAGAGAAGGCAATGCATAGAACGCTAAGTGCAGATAAAGCAATATTTGGCTTCAAAGAACCAGGTCCAACAGCAGGAGCATTTAGTGATTGAATAAATGATAGAAGAGATTTATTCATGTGGTTAGCATAATCTTCTACTCTTTGGCAAGTAACTATACAATTATATTTACATTCCACCTCAATACTGGCATCTACAACATCAATTTCTTTACTTAATCTTTGGCGTTTGATCTTAAAATTATCCATATCCTGAATGGACCTCTTTTGGCCATGCCCCGTCCTTTCAATTGGCTTGTTTTCATTCGATAAAAGGGCTTCATTCTTATCGTTTCCTTGGATTCCCCCTACAAGATGTGGACCAAGGGTAGATACAGCTACTTGAAAGCACTCTATCATAGGCAAACATGGTTCTGGATGATAGAGTGCAGATATGAGATGCTCTGGCTTCCAGACATGAGGAGAGCAAACTTGAGCAATTCTAGCATAAGCACTGCATAGTGCAGCCTTAAGTTACTGGCTCTTGGTTCTCCCCAGTGATCCAAAGAATACACTGACTAAATTAGCAGCTTGAATTTTGTCATTTGTCCCATCAGAGAGATATGAGAGAGCCCATCATGCATCTGTCAAGACTTCTTCATTATTTGAAAAGACCAAACGCTCAAGAGCAGGGAGCGCAGGCCTCACCTGCTTAAAAAGAGGTTGCGGCTTGCCCCTTATGCATTTTGGAGCCTCAATTTAGGAGTGTTTGTTCCTCTAATGTGAGCTTGGAACATGTTGTTTTTTTTCTTCAAAATTTGATAATGGGCCTTGTATATAATCAAGTAATATTTTTTTTTTGCAATAACAAAGCACCTTGAAACTTTTGTAAAGTTCTTGACGTAAATGGGCCACTGGGAAACCTCATGAGTCATTACACCCTTTTGAAATGAACTATTTTTAATTAGAACAATGAGCTTCAAAGTTTATAGACTCCTGTAATTTGATTGGAATAACCCCTTTGAATTTACGATCAACTTGAAAATGAATGACAAATGAATGAGCCAAGAAAAAGTCATACTTCCAAATCGGCCTTGAATAAAATTGAAAGAATAATAATAAATCCATCTTCAAACTTGATATTAAATTGAGAGTGAAATCGTATTGCCATGACACAAAAACTCATTGCCTTGAAAACGAGGGATAATGTCTTGTTACCAAAAATAATGCCTTCAAATATGCACTGTACTAAAACTCTGCAAAAATTAGCTTCAACCAGGTGATTTGAACCATTCCTCATTCAACATTATCCACACGTCTGACCTGACATCCTCAAGTGAAAATAACTTCATTTTTTGAACTTTTCTGAAATGAATGTACAGATAAAATTTACACGGGTAGGACAAATTTAGGGTATGACAGATGCCCCTATCTAAATGACTTGGACCGAGGGAAATGAACTGCTGCGGCGTTCATTCTCCTGAGGTAGAAATCAATTAGATACAAAGAAGACCTTGAATTTGTCCAAAAGAAGAAGAAATGCTTGGGAACGTGATACTGGATATCTTGCAAAAAGTCGTTAACGCCAAAAGGATGTTAATAGAGAAAAATTGACACCAAAACAAGAATGACGGACCCACCACCAAAAGAATTATGGAGTGAGACACAAATAAACCCGACACCCCTTAGGATGTAGGGGAATAAGCTTCTCTGAAGAGATTGCCACTTATCGCTGAAGATGGATAAGCTTCTCTGAAGAGATTGCCACTTATCGCTGAAGATGGATAAGCTTTTCTAAAGAGATTGCCACTTATCGCTGAAGATGGATAAGCTTCTCTGAAGAGATTGCCACTTATCGCTGAAGATGGATAAGCTTCTCTGAAGAGATTGCCACTTATCGATGAAGATGGATAAGCTTCTCTGAAGAGATTGCCACTTATCGCTGAAGATGGATAAGCTTCTCTGAAGAGATTGCCACTTATCGCTGAAGATGGATAAGCTTCTCTGAAGAGATTGCCACTTATCGTTGAAGATGGATAAGCTTCTCTGAAGAGATTGCCACTTATCGCTGAAGATGGATAAGCTTCTCTGAAGAGATTGCCACTTATCGCTGAAGATGGATAAGCTTCTCTGAAGAGATTGCCACTTATCGCTGAAGATGGATAAGCTTCTTTGAAGAGATTGCCACTTATCGCTGAAGATGGATAAGCTTCTCTGAAGAGATTGCCACTTATCGCTGAAGATGGATAAGCTTCTCTGAAGAGATTGCCACTTATCGCTGAAGATGGATAAGCTTCTCTGAAGAGATTGCCACTTATCGCTGAAGATGGATAAGCTTCTCTGAAGAGATTGCCACTTATCGCTGAAGATGGATAAGCTTCTCTGAAGAGATTGCCACTTATCGCTGAAGATGGATAAGCTTCTCTGAAGAGATTGCCACTTATCACTGAAGATGGATAAGCTTCTCTGGAGAGATTGCCACTTATCGCTGAAGACGGATAAGCTTCTCTGAAGAGATTGCCACTTATCGCTGAAGATGGATAAGCTTCTCTGAAGAGATTGCCACTTATCACTGAAGTCTGCTGGAGAAAACTCACTGGGGAACACCCATGGCTTTACTGAAGATGCCCCTGATTGGGCTAAATGTTAATTTGGAGATTTGATGAGCCGCGGGCGTACAATACGTCATGGGAAATACCCATGGCCTTGAAATGGTTCCCCTGACCGGGATGAATTTTTGCTTTGAAGCTCTTGAGTTTGCCCAACGAAGGTTGCACAACTTCGTGGGGAACACCCACTGTCTTGAGGAAGATGCCCCTGATTAGGCTGATTATGGTCTTGAAAATTTTCGACTTTGATCCTGGATCTGAGCTCGCATGTGCTAATGCTTGATGATAATGATGTTCCATAAAAGTGGAAATGCAAACGCAAATGCTAACACGCGGAGATGCAAAAGCTAGGGGGTATTATATGATCGTGGGTATGCATATGATACAAGATGCTTATGATGCCAAATGCGATGCGTATGATGCATATGATTGTAGACAGACAAATGGAAATGCAGGTGCCGACATGGCAGACTTTGGTGGTGGGAAAGTGAAGGATAAGCCTGACTTCCCGACATCATCTTTTCATGATGTAATAAAACCTGGAGGTGCTGATACCGTCAACTTGAGGCCTGCTCTGCCGGGTTTGACGACCTTGTCAGTCAAGTCGTTATAAGATTTAGAATGATGTTCTTGTGTACTCCTTAGAGTCATGGTCACCCTTTAGTTACCCTAAGAGGGTAAGTCATCCCTTAATCTAATTTACCATAATGTCATTATATGCAAAACCCATCATCAAATAAATGAAACTTGCAACCAAAGGGTAAATAAAAACAGAGAAAGCTTTAATGAAAGTAATTTTATTGATGAAAACCCATAAATGGGAAAGTTACAAAAGGAGGCAATTCCTAAAAGAGGTAACTGCTTTTAAAAGAGAATATAAAGACTAAGACAATGTTGAAAGTGGTCCCTGCCAAGTTTCAAATTCGCTATGGCCCATATGTCTCTGAAGACCCTTCACGCCTTGCTTTTGAGCGCCACGATCGAATTGATCTTTCTCAGTCGAGAGCTTGATGGTTATGGAGGATAATTCACACGTCTTTTCAAGATGCAGTTCCGCCTTTTCGAATCCCTAACTTTTGCCTAGGCCGCCCTTTCAGGTTTTCAGCCTATCAGGATACTTTTTTCTAGTCCCTAATTTTGCCTGAACCATTTTTATGGTTCACCAGGACGCCCATTTTTGCGTGGATTTTCTTTTTGGGTCCACCGGGCCTATCTTTTAGGCATAATATTTTTTAACTGCATCCGCATTCACAGGGGATGAGAGATCGTCACCATCCATGGTTGAAAGGATCAAGGCTCCTCCGGAGAAAACTTTCTTTACTATATACGGACCCTCATAGTTTGGTGCCCATTTTCCCCTTGGATCGACGTGAGTTGGCTGAATTTTCCTCAGTACCAAATCTCCTGCTTGGATGTGTCGTGGGCGAACCTTCTTATCAAAAGCCTTCTTCAATCGTTTTTGGTATAACTGTCCATGACAGATGGCCGTCATGCGCTTCTCGTCGATGAGATTAAGTTGGTCGAGTCTGGCTTGTATCCATTCGGCCTCATCTAGCTTGACGTCTGCCAAAATCCTTAAGGAGGGAATCTCTACTTCAATGGGCAATACTGCTTCCATGCCATATACGAGAGAAAACGGGGTTTCCCCTGTGGAAGTGGGCACTGAGGTGCGGTAGCCATGCAACGCGAATGGCAACATCTCGTGCCAGTCTTTGTAAGTCTTCACCATCTTCTGGACGATTTTCTTAATGTTCTTATTTGCCGCCTCAACAGCTCCATTCATTTTAGGGCGATAAGGTGTTGAATTGTGGTGTTCAATTTTAAAGTTTTTACACAACTCTTTCATCATCTTATTGTTGAGGTTTGAACCGTTGTCTGTAATAATCTTGTTCGGGATTCTATATCGGCAAATAATCTCTTTCTTGATGAAGCGAGTCACCACTTGCTTAGTGACGTTGGCATATGACGCAGTTTCTACCCATTTGGTAAAGTAATCGATGGCCACTAAGATAAAACGGTGCCCATTTGAAGCGGTTGGCTCGATGCGTCCGATTACATCTATACCCCACATAGCGAAAGGCCAAGGCGAAGTCAAAACATTCAGAGGGAGTGGTGAAGTATGGACCTTGTCTGCGTAAATTTGGCATTTGTGGCATGACTGGACATGGAGACAACAATCCGTTTCCATCGTCATCCAATAGTATCCCGCCCTCAAAATCTTTTTAACCATAGTATGACCACTAGCATGTGTCCCAAAAGATCCTTCATGCATTTCATTTATGATACGTTCTGCTTCGTGTTTATCCACGCATCTGAGTAGAACCGAATCGTAATTCCGCTTGTATAACATGTCACCACTGAGGAAGAACTTTGAGGAGAGCTTTCTGAGATACTTCTTGTCAGTGATAGTTATGCCTTCTGGATATTCTTGTGTCTCTAGATATCGCTTGATGTCATAGAACCAAGGATGATCATCAATTTTAGTTTCCTCCACATCGGCCGCTAGGCAATAAGCGGGTTCGTCCAAATATTCCAAGCGGATGGATGGCGCCTCATTCTTCCACTTGACCTGAAACATAGATGCTAGTGTTGCTAGAGCGTCAGCCAACTGATTTTCTCCTCTGGAAATGTGATGAAAAGTGATCTCATTAAAGTACGGGATTAACTTCAAGACATGATCTTTGTAAGGAATTAACTTGAGGTCCAGTGTTTCATACTCCCCTTTAATCTGGCATATGACAAGCGCGGAATCTCCATAGACTTCTAGAATCTTGATTCTATTATCAATGGCAGCCTCAATTCCGAAAATACAAGCTTCATATTCGGCCATGTTGTTAGTGCATTCGAAGCATAATCTGGCGGTGAATGGCAAGTGAAAGCCAGTTGGAGAAGTGATGATTTCCCCAATTCCACAACCTTTGGCATTTGCGGCACCATCGAACACGAGCGTCCATCGCGATCCTGGTTCGGGTCCATCATCTGGGCCTGGCGTGGCATAATCTCTGGCAAACATGACGTCTTCGTCGGGGAAATCAAAGCGCATGGACTGGTAGTTGTCCATAGGTTGGTGGGCAAGGTATTCAGAGAGCACACTTCCTTTGATGGCTTTCTGCGTAACATACTGGATGTCATACTCTGTTAACACCATTTGCCAACGAGCTACTCGGCCGGTGAGAGCGGGCTTCTCGAATATGTATTTGACAGGATCCATCTTGGAGATCAACAAAGTCGTATGGGTGAGCATATATTGTCTCAAGCGTTTTGCTGCCCAAGCCAATGCGCAACATGTCTTCTCGAGCATTGAATATCTTGTTTCACAGTCGTTAAACTTCTTGCTGAGGTAATAAATTGCATGCTCTTTCCTGCCGGTTTCATCATGTTGTCCCAACACGCATCCCATGGATCCCTCTAGCACAGTCAGGTACATGATCAGGGGTCGTCCGGGTACTGGAGGCATCAAGATCGGCGGTTCTTGTAAGTATTCCTTTATTTTCTCAAAGGCTTTCTGACAATTATCGTTCCATACCACAGCTTGATCCTTTCGAAGTAACTTGAAGATGGGCTCACAAGTGGCCGTTAGATGAGATATGAACCCGGCGATATAGTTCAACCTCCCAAGGAACCCTCGGACTTCTTTTTCAGTTTTGGGTGCCGGCATCTCTTGGATAGCTTTGACCTTATCTGGATCGACTTCAATCCCTTTTTGGCTCACAATAAAACCTAGCAGTTTACCAGATCTTACACCAAAAGTGCATTTGTTGGGATTTAATCTCAGCTGGAATTTCCTTAATCGGGCGAATAGCTTTTCCAAGTGGATGAGGTGCTCTTCCTCGGTCTGAGATTTTGCAATCATATCGTCTACATAACACTCAATCTCTTTATGTATCATGTCATGGAAAAGAGTGACCATTGCTCGCTGATATGTTGCGTCTGCGTTCTTAAGCCCAAACGGCATGACCTTGTAACAGAAAGTTCCCCATGGAGTGATGAAAGTCGTCTTTTCCATATCTTCGGGCGCCATCTTAATCTGGTTATATCCAGAAAAGCCATCCATAAATGAGAAGACAGAGAACTGGGCCGTGTTGTCTACTAGCACATCAATTGTGGCAAAGGGAAGTCATCTTTCGGACTCGCTCTATTGAGGTCTCTATAATCTACACACATTCGCACCTTCCCATCCTTCTTAGGTACTGGGACAATATTCGCTATCCATTATGGATAGCTGGATACTGCCAGAAAACCAGCGTCTAATTGCTTTTGCACTTCCTCTTTGATCTTGAAGGACATCTCTGGCTTTGTTCTCCTCAACTTTTGCTTCACCGGCGGGCAGCCTTCCTTGAGAGGTAGTTTGTGCATCACAATCTCTTCATCTAGACCGGGCATATCTTTGTAATACCAAGCAAATACGTCGACATACTCTCGAAGCAATATTACCAGTTTTGACTTAATCTCTGACTCTAAAGCTGCACCTATCTTGATCTTTTTGGCGTCCTCTTCAGTTCCCATGTTGATGACTTCGACCTCTTCTTGGTAGGGCTGAATGACCTTTGACTCCTGCTTCAATAGTCTAGCTAGCTCTTCTGGGAGATCACAATCTTCCTCGCAGTCTTCGTCGGCTTGGTAGATCGGGTTATCAAAGCCATATTGGACCATAGCGGGGTCGTTATTGACAGGAGCAAGGGAAGATCTGCACGATGAATGACTTCATGCTTTATTATTTTTTTTATTATTTTTAGAAAAGGTTGACAGAAAAAAAAACATTGTCTTTCAAAGATAATTTTATGTGCAAAAAGTAAAAATGAAAGAAATAGAGCGTAATTGGATGCGAAAGTTTATTTATTGATGATAAGTTGTGCTTTAAAAGCAAAAAGCCCTACAACATGATCCATATGCCTTGGGCAGAGCATATGACTTCTTCTTTTTTTATAGGTAAAATAAAAAGGGAATTACTCGTCTACTAGAGTAACTTCGGGGATTTCGACGACTCTCCAATTGTTCAAAGTTTGATTAGGCGCCCTAGGATACACCATACACAGCTCTTCATGATCTTCGGCTTCAGTTTCCAAAAACATGACTTGACCACCGACAAGGTGGCCTCCACTAGTAAAAACCAACGGAGTTGCAAGCTCTTTGCCCTTATCAGTTGCATTCTTCTGCTTGTAGCCTAGACCAGCTCCATTTTTGTTGACGGGCAATTCCAACACCCTGCCCCATCCTCGCGGATGTCCTTCCTCTATCACTGTCCTCGCGTCCTTCCAAGTCACTATTGAAGATGCTGGCTTTTCGTAAATCATTTCAACATTGATTACTTCAAAAGCTTGAAACGGTGTCTCATGCACTTCATTTCCCACTTCCACATAGCGGAACGAAGCAAGATGACTTACAAGAACATCTTCTTCGCCCTTAATAATGACCATCTGATTGTTAATCATAAATTTGATCTTTTGATGCAAGGTTGAAGTTACAGCACCTGCGGAATGAATCCACGGACGACCAAGAAGGCAACTATAAGCGGGGTATATATCCATTACGTAAAATGTAATGATGAAAGTATGAGGTCCAATCTTGATCGGGAGATCAACCTCGCCTACCACAGTTCTCTTAGCTCCATCAAAAGCTTTTACAATAGTTTGACTTGGCTTCATCACAAGTCCTTCAATTGACAGCTTGCACAACGAGCTTTTTGGTAACACATTCAACGATGATCCAGTGTCAACAAGCACCCTAGAGAATACAACATGCACACATTCGATGGTAATGTGCAAGGCCTTGTTATGATTTTTACCTTCGGGAGGTAATTCACTATCATTAAAGCTCAAAATATGACCTGATGCAATATTTCCCACCACTTCTTCAAACTGTACTACTGATATCTCCTCTGGCACATGAGCTGCCTTCAAGAATTTTAGCAATGCTTCTTGATGGGCCTTTGAACACATTAACAATGACAGCATGGATATCTTCGAGGGTGTCTGATTGAGCTGGTCAATCACTTTGTAATCGCTTTTCTGAATGATTCTTAGAAACTCCTCCGCTTCATCATTTGGGATGCCTTTCTATTTAGATGGCTGCCCCTGTTCATTGGTGCTTGGTACGGCAGTACCTTTCCTTGTATTGTCACTGCTGTTGACAGGAGGTGCAGTTGGAGCGAAGATTCGACCACTTCTAGTGACGCCTCCGGTTCCCACGATGTTCTCTACAGTCTTCTTTTCTTCCAATACATCTTCTTCTGCCACCTTCTGTCCGTTGAGAAAAACAGTTTCATCGTATAACCAAGGTACAGCTTTCGTGCTCTCGTATGGAAACGGAGATGGGGCCGAAATGACAAGCTGGTTCATTGATGGTGGAGACATAGGTATCTCAACTGGATCATACGGGATCTGCAGTGGGATAGAAGTATGTCCATACATGTTGTCCCATTCTTCCTCATCGCACGGTATGGTCAATGGTGTGCGAGTCGAATTGTCAAATGGAATCCAAAGCTCATATCCATCATCATATGGTATCTCCAATGTTTCGAACGGAATTTCAAGAGTAGCAACTTCCTCAATCTTTGATAGTTGTTCTGCTACTAATACACCCTGATCAATCAGGCTTTGTATGCCTTTCTTTAGCTCAGTGCATCCTTGAGATTCGTCCATGCAATCATGGCAATTAGTTGAACATCCTGGATAAATGTTTTTCAACAAGAGTTGCTCCTTAATAGTGGAAAGTGGGGTCCTCAATTTCTCAATATCCGAAATTAATCGGATCCCCTTAGAGCCTTCAATCATGTTTGTTGAGTGGTGAGGTGGCATTGGATTATTCTTGATGTTCGGAGTATTTCGGGTAAAGTTTATCGCTTTTGAATCGATAAGATTCTGCACAATGTATTTTAAAGCCTTACAATTCTCAATGCTATGGCCTGGGGCGCCAGAGTGGAATTCACATCTCGCATTCACGTCGTAACCGTAGGGGAGAACAGCCGGAGGATCTTTCATTTCCCTAAGTTGAACGAGACCTCCTTTCAACAAGAACGGAAGCAATTTGGCGTAGGTGGACGGAATTGGATCAAGCCTTCTTTCTGGTTTTCTCTGCCCTTGATACTGATTTTGTCTTGGTTGATAGGGTTTTTGTTGTCGATTTTGCTGAGTCGCAGGCTGATTTTCCGGAATGGAAAGTGGTTGTTGTGGAGCAATGGCAGCAATGTGGTGATAACCTTGGTGAGTTCTCCCTCTATTGGTGAACACAGCACTAGCTTCGCCTTCCCTTTTCTTAACGAAACCCTGATAAGGCTTCTTGACCCCACTTGAAGATCCGCCTGCATTCTGAATCTTTCCCGCCTTCACGAAACTCTCTAATCTCTCTCCAGCCATGACAAGTTCAGAAAACACCATGGAGGTTATGGATGCTAACCGCTCAAAGATCGGTCCTTGTAGCGTGCCCATGAATAGGTCTGTCAGTTCTTTCTCCATCAACGGAGGTTGTACCCTTGCAGCTACTCCCCTCCATCTCTGCGCGAAGTCTTTAAAACACTCATTCGGCTTCTGGGTCAAATTCTGAAGCTGCATACGATTCGGAGCCATGTCAGTATTATACTGATAATGCTTCACGAAAGCGTCAGCTAACTCTTTCCAGCTTCTCACATTGGATCGTTCAAGGTGCATATACCATTCTAGGGATGCCTCTGTTAAGCTATCTTGAAAGAAATGGATTAATAGCTTCTCGTCATCCGAATAGGCGGACATCTTCCTACAGTAAGACCTTATGTGGGTCTTGGGACAACTGTTACCCTTGTATTTCTCGAAGGTTGGAATTACAAACTTCGGAGGTATCTTAACTCCGGGTACAAGACATATTTCAGCAGCATCCAGTCCCAAAACATCGGGGCCTTGCAGTGCCCTTACCACCTCTTGTAAGGCCTTGAACTTTTTCTCCAACTCAGCGGTTTGGGGTGCATATGCTTCAGCTGAATTCTCATAGAAGCCTTCATGTTCATCATATTGGACTGGTATTGGGATCGCAGTGCCATGAGGTTGAGTAGTACCGACTGGTGGAGGGACGGTGTTGATAGGTACGGCACCGGCAGAAGTAGGAATTGCCCCAACAGGGGTTGGGGTGGCCTCAACAGGAATTGGAATTGCACCACTTGCATTGGGAATTGCACCAGCCAAAGTCTGATTAGCGCTCCTCTCTGCTTCTTGCCTCATCTCCTCTTGACTCCTGGCCATGTTCTGAATCACCTCCATGAGTTGATTCATCTGCGTTTTCATGCCTATCATCTCACTCCTCATAGTAGCCTGGTCTTGCTCTATCTGATCCATGACTCTCTTCTGATTATTCCTTGTGTTATACCGATGTCGTGAAGTCAGCTTGCTTTACTCTTTCTGAAAGGGGTAAGCGGCGTGTAAGGTCGGGTTGTAGGAAATGCAAAAAAGAAAAATGCGCAAACGTATGCAAAAATGCTCGAGAGAATTTCGAGGCTTGTGATTATCATTGGTATTATAGAATCATGACTGAATAATAAAGAAGTGCACAATTTAGACCAAAAGCAAACTTTCATTAATTTTAGAGAAAATTCAATACAAATGATTGCTGAATAAGCCGAAACTAACAAGTCATGCTACAAGAAAATACTGAATAAACTAAAACTCTTTCTTTTGGAGACGTTCTTCAAGCTTCTTTGTTTCGAACATGAATCTTCTAACCATCTGGTCGCAGAGCTGGAGAAAGTGGTGAATAGCAGGAGGGATATCATTTCGTTCCAAGTCTTGAATTGCGCTTTCCAACCTCCATGGAATATCACGGATCATGAGGTTGCAATGCTCCACCAGATTGTTATACCTAACGCGACACATGTCTAGAGTCGATTGGTAATAGCAAATAGAATCCACGTGGGTGTCCAGCAATTCATTGAGTTGAGCCTCCTTCTGGAGCCACTGAGCACTATCCCTTTGCAAGTCGTCGAAGCGATTCCTCCATAGAGTAGCTGTTTCTTGGGCAGTCTCCAATTCCTGACATTTGTTGTTCCACATGTCAGGAGTGACATATGAAGCCCTTAATGCTTCCTCCTTGAGTCTTCGTTCATCCTCTACTAGGGTCAAGGCGTTTCTCAGTTGCTTTTCGAGATTCCCAATATCAGCTTCAAGATTCTCTCTTGTCTCCTTTTCTCAGCAGAAGCTAGTTCAAAGAAATTCCATGCTCTATCACAAGAAGCCTTAGTCTCTTTTAGGCATTGTCGAAGAGTTGTCAATGATGTATCAGCTCCTTCGAAACCCTGCTGGTACTTGACTCTCATGTCTGTTTCTAACTTCAATTTCTTGCTGCTCTCAGCCGCCCGATCTTGTTCAAACTCTATTTTTCTCTTGTACTGACCATTCTCCACATTCGCTCGGTGAATTTCAGCTTCGAGGTCCTGATTTTCTCTAGTCAACCTCTCTACCACTTTCTTCAGTTTCTCGTACTCTTCCATAGATACATGGGTGGGAGCAGGAGGTCCTTCTCGCATTGATAGTTCTGAGGGAAATGGCAGCAATCTTTCGGCCACTCGGGCTAGCAACCACTGGTTGTATGGCTCCTTCGCCACACAATTCTTCGCCTTCAACTCTTGCCTTCCCTTCGTGTGAACCTTGCCCCATGCTTTAGCAATCTTCCTGGAAAAAGCAGGATCTTCTGTTGTGGCAAGTAAAAAAAAGCTTTGAACTTTCTCTGCTTCGGGCTCATCTTCCATAGCATAGCCCAATTGGCGCAATGCCATGACTGGGTTGTAGTTGATACAACCAGCCCTACTGACTAGAGGCACATTACCGAATTCCCCACAACTAAAGATAATCTCCACATCGTAGTACTCCTGAGAGTACCAAGCAATATCATTGGCCTCTAGAGACATAATGCGTTGAGACCACTTCAGTTTTTTCTTGTTTTCTACGAACGGTCCCTTCTTCGATAGATGAGAGGCATACCATTTTAATAGTAGATGAGAACAGCATTGGACCATTCATGACTTCTTTTCACTTCTCCAATGAATAGAATGTTAAACATCAGCGAGGAGGGTAGGAATGGGATTCCTTTGCATGAAGAGAATGATAGCAGCTATGTCTATGAAATTGTCTACATTTGGAAAGAGGACAATCCCATAGATCATTAGAGCAACGACAATACCAAATCTTTCCCAATCTCCCATAGTCTTGTACTGAGCAGCTTTATCTAGCAGAAATTTCAAAGGAAAACCTTGAACCCCTCCCTTATTGGCTAGCCCCTCTTTGACTTCCTCTTTGGTCATACGTAGAGTAAGAGCAATGGCAGGAGGTTTTGGTTCTTCTTCCAAGCCTGTGTATATAGGTTGATCCTTAATCTTGATGTTCAAAATGTGAGAATATTCCTCAAGAGTAGGGGCCAACTGATAGTTTTGAAAAGTGAAACATCTGAGAGGTGCATCATAGAACTGAGCCATAGCGAACAAAGCCCAAGTATCGACCCTAGAATGGAGGAGATCAAGCAATTTCCCATACTTCCCCTGAAAGTTGATCTTGATAGCCTTTGGTACGTCAATCAGAATGTCTTGAATTAGTTCCAACTTTGGTTCTCTAAACTTGATGGAATTTGTGCTTCTCTTTCTTTGGTCAGTCATTGTATTCACCAATACCTGAGATAATCACAGTCTCTTAAGTCCCTTGATATGCGAAAAATGATATGCAATGTTTTATGAATGCACATGATAAAGAACACAAAGCGAGATCAAAATCACTGGCCCTGCAAAACAACACAAAAAGTATCTCTCCCATCGGGTGGGTTATCTATTGGTTTGTAAGAGGGTATCCCAAAGGCTTTTAAACAAAGTCCCATGCCCTAACCCTCAAAAGTTTTCCATCATAACGACTACTCGTAAGACGGTAATCCCTTCAAAGGATGAACACAGAGTCATGTCTTAGCAACCTTTGGAATAAGGTTCTAAAAAGGTCCTCAGAGTCACGGACTCCCACGTCAGAAATAAAGACGTCATTATGACTACACGTAAGATATATTCATCCCAACGGGGTCTCATCTGAGCGGTGGAATTCGATCCAACTCAACGAGTCCTAAGTCTCGCAAATCAGAAAGATCCCGCCTCTTATCTTAGTATATACTCGAAAGCTCGGGTAGAAAGCTTTTATGCTTACAAACCATCCAAATAAACCCAACAGTTAGAGAATAAAGCATAAATAAATAAAACAAGTAAAAACACAAACACGACAAACAAAATAGGCTTGGCTCGCTAGGGGGTCCCCAGCAGAGTCGCCAGCTGTCGCTACTCGAAAAATGCGTCGCGCAACGACGGGAAGGCGAAAAAGATAGACAGAAGAGTCGCCACCGAACTTTATTTATCCCATGAGGGGAAAGAAAAATATCGAGAAAACCTTAAGAAAGAAAAGGATAAGATGGTCTCGCGACCAAGAACGGGTTCAGAAGCCGGTTATGCAAGGGGAAGGTATTAACACCCCTCGCATCCATCGTACTCGATGGGAACCTTTTGTTTGTCGACGTGTGATATATTTGCTTAAACATTATGCTATAAGAAGTGTTCCACAGGGTAAAAGAAGGGTTAGAAACAGGAAAGTTAAGAGGAAAGAGAGAACAGGGAAAAAAAGAAAGAACAGACTCGGTAGGACTTCGCAGTCCTATGCCTACGTATTCTCAATAGACATGAGAAAGTCAGAGTCGACGTAGTTCGGGAAACTACAGATATGGGGGGAATATGCTCGGCAAGGATTGTGGCCCTTGTGCCTACGTATCTTTACTTGAACGAAGTAAAGAATCAGAGCAGTCGTAGTTCGGCCTACGGTGTGCGGGGGGAGTTCTGGTAGACGATGCTATCGTGCGCATTCTAGCAGTTAGGCGTATTGCTGCTCACTCGTTAGAGACTTAGGCGTTACCTGTTTGCGGTAGAACGGACGTAGCATGCCTTTCTGGGAAAGGGTGGAAAAAGAAAAGGGTGCTCACTAGGATACCGCAATCCTATGCCTACGTATTCCCATTATGCATGAGAAATCAGAGCAACGTAGTTCGTGCCTACGGTGTGGATAACCGGTGTGTTTTGTGGATGATGTTATCGTACGCGTTCTAGCAGTTTAGGTGTTTTGCTGCTCGCTCGTTTGGAGACTTATGCGTACCTGTTTGCGGTAGAACGGACGTAACATATCCTTTGGGAGACTGGTTTTCGCCATGCGAGGCAAGGTGTCACGTTTGATTGGTTGAATTGTTTCTTAGGGGCGAGATAGGTCCTCGGATAGTAACCCCTACGGGTAGTACCCAATTCTTTATCTCAAACTTTTTGTTATAAAAAGGTGTGGCGAACGAGGCGTCTTCGTATTGAAAGACGAGCGTCGAAACCACCCTCACTACAGTGGGCATCCCTACGCTCGGAGAAGAAGAGGTCTACACCCAATCCTCTCTCTTTAATTCAATGCAAAGAGAAATCAATTTATTATGGTTTAAAAATGGACTAGGTACGAGACCGAGGTTTTAGGAGAGATGGTATGGAAACGTCTTTGTATTGAAAGACGAGCGTCGAAACCACCCTCACTACAGTGGGTATCCCAACGCTCGAAGAAGAAGAGGTCTACACCCAATCCTCTCTTTTTAATTCAATACAAAGAATTGATTTTAAGGAGATGAGATTTGAAAATGGATGGGAAGAGTCTTCGTATTGAAAGACGAGTGTCGAAATCACCCTCACTACAGCGGGCTTCCCAACACTCGGAGAGGAAGAAAGTCTACACTTAATCCCCTCTTTTTAATTCAATACAAAGATAATTGGATTTTGAAGATGGTTTGTCAATGCTTTTGAATCGAGTCGGGACAAGAAATGAAGAGAGAAAAGAGGTGGTCTCGGATCTATCGTTTCTCATCAATAATTTGACAGAAAAGCAATAGAGGTCTCGTCATCGACCCAAAGAGACAAAAGTGAAATAAAATATAATCTAGCTTCTAAGAAATGTAAACTCTAAAATTTAAATTAGAAAGAAAATACTTAAAGTTTTCTAAAATGTTAGATTTAAAAAATATATATATATAAACAAATATTTACAACATTTTAAAATAAAATAAATATAAAATATATGTATATATATATAAACTAAAGAAAAACCGTTTTATGAGATATTAACAAAAACTATTAACTAAACCATTAATTAAACAAATTTATATTAAAACACAAAAATCACAGGGAGTTTAGTAAAAGAAAAAAATGGGCTTTCCGAGCAAACATTCAGTATCATGAACAATCAGAATCAACAACAATCTCCATTGAAAATAAACGGTGAACACGAACGAAAACCAAAACAAAAGGAGGCGAACCCCTGTACCTCTCGCGGATGATCTCAACGCAAGCTTCTCACGATGCTCAACACTAATCTGTCAAACAAAAACAACTTGGAAGATACGCTGCGTTCCAACCTTTTCGTTCGATCGAGCTTGATCTACGGTTTGCTCTCTCCTTTGTCCAGATTCGAAGCTCTTTACTCTTCTTACTCTCTGTGTTCTGATTTGCGCTTGATTTGCAGATTTGAAGATATTGGATAAAGGTTTTTTTTTTTGCGTGTGTGTTAAAAACGGGATGAAGAGGATAATGGTGCGGTTTCACGGATATGGATTTTAGAAGTTGAAAGATGAAGTTTTTGAGCGTGATGAAGACGGTAGTAGGTGGAGTTTCGAGTGAGGAAGAGGTATAGGAGATGGTTTATTGAAGTGGTTTCGGAAACGGCGGAAGAGGTGTGACGGTGAAGTGATGAAAATGATATAGGAGCTTGTTAATGGAGGTGTTGAAATGGCGGGTTTTGAAATGGCGGGTTTTGAAGCTGAGATGAAGATACGGAAATGGTAAAGTTGGTGGTTGTTTTCAGTTTGTCGTTCTGAAGATGGTGTGGTGATGAAAGTGTCAAGAAGTTGATGGGTGGTGGCTGCAATGGTTAGGGTTCCTCCTCCTTTTTTTTCCTTCTTTCTTTGAGTGAATAGTGTTGCTATGTATATGTCCAATCCAATTAGGTTTAGCAGACCAACTCTTGAAGCTCTGAAATTCTATGCACCTTAGGTTTTAGGTTTGGTCTGCTACTAATCTGTCATATTCCCATTCTTGTGTTAGGATTGTGGTACTGCAATTGCTTGCTACTGCTCTGTATTTGCCATTTTTGTGAATGTGTCTCTGCTGTCATTTGCTGAGCTTCCTGTTCTATTTTTTAGCCTCTTAATTTTTTGTTTGTTTATGCTGACTGTATCTTTTATCATGCAGGTTGATTTTTTTGCTTTTTTTTTTGAAGTTTGCTTGAGGTCTAATATCTGGTATGTTGGTTTTGCTTAGACTTGGAGCACTTGGAACAAACAACTCAAGGTGGTAATTGTTCTGATATTCTGTGATGAATCCGTTAAGCATTAACGTCGAAGCAACCGGTGAGAATTATGCAGCCTTTTTACCTTTGTTCAACCCACTGTTATTCACCTTTTTTATTTTCCTGTTGTAGTTGAAAGGAGCACTATCTCTCTACCGTAGCAGCTGGGAGTTATTTGTGTTGCACAATCACTACTATTGTACCGAACAACCGAAATTGAGTTGGATTTAAAACACAATGCAGCGAAAAGAAGACCTGGAGTATCAGTACTCATACATGACAAATTATGGCAACAACACAATTACAACACAACCACGGTAGAACAAAATCGAATAGAGTAAACGATTCCAAAGTTATCTCCAAGATGAAGCGACTCTGAATAGAGGTCGTGAGTCGTATTTGTGGTCAAGCTCCAAACCAATCTACTGAGTTTGATACGTTGCCATTGTCATCCTTATTATAGACGCAAATCTGAATCAAAGGAGACGAAAAGTGTTCAACGTATTTGGATATGTTCATCTGGACTGAGTGATGGGAGACATTCAAATAGTACACGTGCGTGATACCGGTCGTCCATAGAAAGAAAGCTAATAAGCAAGGATGTGATCGACAACATAAAGGTGCGTGTGGCAGAAGAACATGGAGTTAGTCTTGCTTCAGTCAAGTTGATAAAGCCTAGAACCATCAGCAAAACAACATCGGGAAAGATCAAGAGATTTGAATGTATCAAACAATTTACAGACAAGACACTGCACTTGGTACCTCTACGTACAAAACCTATGATGACAAAGAAATCTAAGGTATGGTCATTTACTACATCAACATGCAGAGCAGAAAAAACATTCCAGCTCCAGCTAGTAAAAAGTGCACCAATCAACAACGTCTCAGTCACAGACAACCTCACATCCTACGGAATTGACTCAATTGGTGTCGTTAAAGCAACTAAGAAACTCTCAGATTTTCTTAGAACACCAGTTGTAGCTATTGATGTTTTCACTGCATCGTGCATCCTTGAATTGGCTAGCTTCTCAGAGGATCTTCTGTCAAAGACTCAGCCTCAGATAGTGAGAAGTATATCTGTCCCTGTTAAAAGGATCAACAAGAACGACATCGTAGAGTTTTTGAAAGTGCTTATCTCATTTGAATCACCAGCATCTGTAAAGCATACAAGTTCATCTAAAAGAGCCGGTAAAGCAGCTTCGTATATTTCCTTCTTGTCAGAACCAATATTTTCATGGTAAAACTGCACAACAGAAATTAGCTGCTATTCATCGGTTTGATGAAGAGCAAAAGCAAGCACATTTGGCAGCCAATTAACAACCAGAAGCACCATATCAGTGTTCACACACTTGGCCAACTCATGTAAGGTACCAACTGCTTGACTATTATACTGCTGAGACACCACAAGCTTCGGAAGAACAGAAGGAATCATTTTCTTGACAAGTTCTTCAGTCTCAACACCAAAGACAACTTCTGCAAATTCCCTCACTAAATCTGGGCGGCTAGCAAGTCTCTCAGAGAGATAATCATACAGTTCATTACGAATATGAGCATCTTTAGAAAGAATTAGTTCAAGACCTCCTTTAAGATGGAAATGACAAGATTTGTGTATTAATCTTGATGCATTCATTCTCACAGTCACATGTACACTATCAAGCTGATCAATCAATAGTATCAGAGAAGATAAGAACAGTTTGCTACCTATATCAACAGAAACCATTATTTCTGTTGTAGATTCCATTAAAGTCTCCAGTGTAAGTGGATCATCGGCGACTATAATGGCTTGTTTAACTGTATCCAAGAATTTTTGCTCCTTGCTTTTGCCTTTTTCTCCAGCAAATATTAAACTCAAAATATGGTCATCCATAAAGGAACTAATATGATTGCAAAATGCATCTCTCAATTCCTTGCTCCTACTAATCAATAGATACTCTACACACTTTATCCATTCAAGCCTTGTATTGAGCAGAATATCAGGGGTACCGTGTGCAAGGATGCGATGAATAATTGTCACACAGGAAATCTGGACATCCTCTGATGACTCATCAAAAAGAAGGTCAAAAAAATAAAGATTGCAGCAGCATGAAATTACAGCCTAAACTAACTTGTGCATCTACTCCACACATATCAGATCGAGGAATGATGGGAGGATGCCGCTCATTGTGATTGCGAATAAAATTTTTATCGCATTTGGAACAGCTGAAACCTTGCAGTAAATGATCTATTGTCCAACTAGATCCTCCACCTTTCCCCTTTAGAAATAACTTGCACTTGTTCTTAGGAAGACCAGATACAGCGCGTCTGCATCCATAAAGGCATGACAATAGACCAAGAGATATGGGAAGAAGTTTCTTAACCTCTTTATCTGTTCTTAAGTACTCCATCCTTTTAAAGACAGAAGGTGATACATCAAGACTAGACCACAAAACCATCACTGGCAAAGAAATAGCTGCTTCAGTCCTGACTTCTTCAGCTTCATCATGAAGACCCAAATCCAAAACATCAAGAACAACTTCACTGCTTAAGCTTGGACCTAACTTTGATAATACTTGAAGAGCAAGGCATTTAATTTTCCATGGCAATTGATTATCAATAACAAGGAGCGTATGAGTCCAGGGAAGTTTAAGAACGGCAAGCATAAGGTCTACATGGTAATTCCCATCTTGCAATGGGTTGTTCTCTTTGAAAGAGGCGCTTTGCAAAAGCAATACACTGTGAATTCCTTCTAGATAAGTGGAGATATCTACAGAAATTGAACTCCCTTGTTTCACCTGCTCAGTTATCCAAGGAAGCCATGCAAGCATCTGCTCAAAGATTCTAATAGACATATCGCTTACTGGATAAATAGAGAAGGCAATGCATAGAACGCTAAGTGCAGATAAAGCAATATCTGGCTTCAAAGAACTAGGTCCAACAGCAGGAGCATTTAGTGATTGAATAAATGATAGAAGAGATTTATTCATGTGGTTAGCATAATCTTCTACTCTTTGGCAAGTAACTATACAATTATATTTACATTCCACCTCAATACTGGCATCTACAACATCAATTTCTTTACTTAATCTTTGGCGTTTGATCTTAAAATTATCCATATCCTGAATGGACCTCTTTTGGCCATGCCCCGTCCTTTCAATTGGCTTGTTTTCATTCGATAAAAGGGCTCCATTCTTATCGTTTCCTTGGATTCCCCCTACAAGATGTGGACCAAGGGTAGATACAGCTACTTGAAAGCACTCTATCATAGGCAAACATGGTTCTGGATGATAGAGTGTAGATATGAGATGCTCTGGCTTCCAGACATGAGGAGAGCAAACTTGAGCAATTCTAGCATAAGCACTGCATAGTGCAGCCTTAAGTTGCTGGCTCTTGGTTCTCCACAGTGATCCAAAGAATACACCGACTAAATCAGCAGCTTGAATTTTGTCATTTGTCCCATCAGAGAGATATGAGAGAGCCCAACATGCATCTGTCAAGACTTCTTCATTATTTGAAAAGACCAAACGCTCAAGAGCAGGGAGCACAGGCCTCACCTGCTTAAAAAGAGGTTGCGGCTTGCCCCTTATGCATTTTGGAGCCTCAATTTAGGAGTGCCTGTTCCTCTAATGTGAGCTTGGAACATGTTGTTTTTTTCTTCAAAATTTGATAATGGGCCTTGTATATAATCAAGTAATATTTTTTTTTTGCAATAACAAAGCACCTTGAAACTTTTGTAAAGTTCTTGACGTAAATGGGCCACTGGGAAACCTCATGAGTCATTACACCCTTTTGAAATGAACTATTTTTAATTAGAACAATGAGCTTCAAAGTTTATAGACTCCTGTAATTTGATTGGAATAACCCCTTTGAATTTACGATCAACTTGAAAATGAATGACAAATGAATGAGCCAAGAAAAAGTCATACTTCCAAATCGGCCTTGAATAAAATTGAAAGAATAATAATAAATCCATCTTCAAACTTGATATTAAATTGAGAGTGAAATCGTATTGCCATAACACAAAAACTCATTGCCTTGAAAACGAGGGATAATGTCTTGTTACCAAAAATAATGCCTTCAAATATGCACTGTACTAAAACTCTGCAAAAATTAGCTTCAACCAAGTGATTTGAACCATTCCTCATTCAACATTATCCACACGTCTGACCTGACATCCTCAAGTGAAAATAACTTCATTTTTTGAACTTTTCTGAAATGAATGTACAGATAAAATTTACACGGGTAGGACAAGATTAAGTTTATTAATCTGAGATATACGTCTCATATTAATATGGCCCAATCTTTTGTGCCAGACCCATTGCTCTTCATTAACAGACAAGAGGCATTTAACATTTTGAACTTTAAGTTCTGAAAGATTTATTTTATAAATGTTGTTTTTCCTCTTACCACTAAATAGGATAGAGCCATCCTTTTGACTAATAGCTTTACAACATTTTTTATTAAAGGTAATATCATAACCATTGTCACTTAATTGACTTATGGACAATAAGTTATGCTTTAACCCTTCAACAAGTAAAACATTAGTAATATAGGGAAGTTTACCATTTCCAATAGTGCCAGATCCAATGATCTTGCCCTTCTGGTTCCCTCCAAACTTCACGTCACCTCCAGATCTAAGTTCCAGGCTTTGGAACATAGACTTTTCTCCTGTCATGTGTCGTGAGCATCCAGAGTCCAGGTACCATGATTGGCGTCCTGACCTTGCTGCTAAGAACATCTGCAACAGGAATTATTTTGTTTTTAGGTACCCAGATCTTCTTGGGTCCTTTAGGGTTAGTTGGTTTGTAGGTTTGTCTAAACTTCTGTTTTTCAACATAATGTTTATTCTGACTTGCCTTGGGTTTAAACACATAAGTATTCTTCTCAGAGCTTGTGTGTTTAATGTCATTTAAGTGACCAAATTTAAATTGAGAATACAGAGGTGTCTTCTTGATGAAAAGTTTGTCAACAGGTTTTGGATTGCTTCCAGATGAAGATTCATATCCAATACCTCTTCTGTTGTTTCCACTAACACCATAGATCATAGAAGCCATCTTGCTTCTATCTATGCTCTTAGTAAGAAATCTCTGAAAGCTAGAGTCATATTTTTCTAAAATGTTTTCACATGACTTAGTCTCAGATTCAGATTCTTGTTGAGTTATTTCAAAGTCATTTTTGATTTTCAGATTTATTTCTTTTTGCTCAACAAGTTCTATTTTCAGAAGATCAATCTCAGATTCAAGATTGCTTTTCAGCTTCTTGTATTTGAGTTTGACATTGTTATAACTTTTAAGAACTCCTGTTAAAACTTTTGTAAGTTCTTCTTTGGTAAGTTTAGCCATTACCTCTTCTGCGTCATCATCTGATTCAGAATCTGATTCATATCCTGAGGTACCTTCCTCTTGATCCTCTGTGCTGGCCATCAGTGCAACATTAGCACATTCTTCTTCTGATTCAGAAGATGATTCAGATTCATCTGAGTCATCCCATGTTGCCATCAGAACCTTCTTCTTTTTGTTAAACTTCTTCTTGGGTTTTTCTTTCTGAAGTTTGGGGCAATCATTCTTGTAGTGCCCAGGTTCTTTACACTCATAGCACACAACTTCTTTCTTGGCAGATCTTCTGTGTCCAGAAGATTCCTTTCTATTATCAGATCTTCTGAAGTTGTTGAACTTCTTTCCTTTGTGCTTCCAGAGTCTGTTGATCCTTCTGGACAGCATGGATAACTCATCTTCTTCAGAAGAAGAAGATTCTTCAGAGCTTTCTTGAATGACCTACAAAGCTTTAGCAGTTTTGTTAGATTTTAATGCAACAGATTTACCTTTTTCTTTCTTCTGAGGTTCATCTTCCTCAAGCTCAATCTCATGGCTCCTCAGTGAGCTGATGAGTTCTTCTAGAGAGATCTTGTTCAGATCTTTAGCCATCTTCAAGGCAGTCACCATTGGTCTCCATCTGGTAGGCAGACTTCTGATGATTTTCTTTACGTGATCTGATGTAGAGTATCCCTTGTCCAGAACTTTCAGCCCAACAGTGAGTATCTGAAATCTGGAGAACATGGCTTCAACAGATTCAGAGTCTTCCATTTTGAAGGCCTCATACTTCTGGATCAGAGCCAGAGCTTTTGTCTCCTTAACTTGAGAATTTCTCTCATGAGTCATTTTTAGGGATTCAAACATATCAAAAGCAGTTTCCCTGTTTGTAATTTTTTCATACTCAGTATGTGAAATTGCATTCAATAATATAGTCCTGGCTTTGTGATGATTTCTAAAATCTTTCTTCTGAGTATCTGTCATAGATTTTCTATCAATCTTCTTGCCATTCCCATCTGTGGGATGGACATATCCATCTATGACTAGATCCCATAGATCATCATCATATCATAGGAAAAAACTCTCAATTCTGTCTTTCTAGTAGTCAAATTTCTCCCCATCAAACATAGGGGGTTTGGTGCTGATCCTATCCCTTTCTTCATATTTATTGTTAATATTGGATATTGAATTATCAGCCATTGTAACAAATAAATATATATCAAAGTATTTCTCTCTGGATCTTTACTGACACTGTTAAGTGATAACACACACAGAACCGGAGCTCTGATGCCAACTGAAGGTGAGATAATACTTAGAAGGGGGGTTGAATAAGTATGAAAGATTAAGACTTTAAAAATAATGACACAATTATTTTTATCCTGGTTCGTTTAAAACAACTACTCATGTCCACCCTTCCTAGAGTGATTTGCCTTTCTCAACAAGGACTTAATCCACTATTTAATCAAACCGATTACAATAGTAACACCTAAGAACAACTGTTCTTAGTCTTCTCAAGAGCTACTGATTCCAACTGAATCCTCTTAAGGAAAAACCTTTACAATCAATGTAAATCAAATACAAGAGTATTAATGCTTCTAAAAAGCTTTTATTACAACTGTGATTTTTCTCTTAAGTTTAAGTACAAGAAATTCTAAGAAGAATATGAAAGAATGAGAGCTTTGAATAATATGATTTCTTTTCAGCAAATTGTGTCACTGAAGAATTTGGTGGAGACTTCCTTTTATAGGCAGCTGATCCAAGGAAGCTGAGCGTTGAAAAGAGAGTCCCAAAAAGGTCTGAGCCTTTTTGTCTTCACATCAAGTGACCTTTCCTAGAAGTAGATAGCACAGAAAAATCCTTTTTGTCTGTGTTATTGTGTCTAGCACAAAGGAGGAAAGAGACGTTTGATTTACTCCAACGGATATAATCTTTGAATATTTCTTCTTCAGTTTTCAGCAAGTTCTTCAGAGTCTGATTGAGTCAGAGTCTTCTAATGATGTTCAGAACTTTGCTGTATCAGAGTCTTCTGCAGCATGTGTGCTTTCAGCGTGTTGATCATCAGAGCATATTTGACACAGAACTCCAGTACTTGGCAGCGTTAGTACTTTCAGAAACTTCTGTAGAAATTATGCTTTGAGAAACTCTTCATACAATATTCTTCTAAGCTTCAGATGCTTCTGACTAGCTTCAGAATCTTCTGGAGCTTCTTGCTTCAGATCCTTCTGGAGACTACGCTCAGGATCTTCTGTAAACAGCAATCAAATTCTTCTAATGAGTGCATCTGGCGCTTCAGATTCTAGATAACTTCTTGTATACAATACAAATTTGCTTCTAGAGAGTTAATTTCATTTCAATCTACAGTAAAACTTACAAGCAAATTTTAGAGTATATAATTCTTAAATATAAAATTTCCTAACAGTTATCATCAAAACAAAGAGTTATTATTAAGAACCAATCTGTGTTCTAATAGTTAAGGCACTCTATTGCAATACATCAAAACACTTCATGCTAAATCATTTACAAATCAATTTTCAGTTTTCAAAGTAGTGTAACCGGTTACACAAATCATGTAGCCGATTACAGGTTAGTTATGTTTTACAAATTGGATTGTTACCAAAGGTGGTAACTGGTTACACCATTTATGTAGTCAGTTACACCTTATAATTTTTTTAAAATTTTGAACTAATATGTATTCAACTCAATGCAATTCTTCATGGAACTTATCTAAAAAATTATATCTAATCCAAGAGGTATCCTAGGGTGTACTTAAAGCAAAATACATAAGTTTTTCAAATCAAATCTTTCACACAAATTTTCAAACAATTCCAATTCATTTTAAGTGTTCATTCTCAAAATTTCATTGAAACTTTTTTAGCATAATTTAATATATCATTACAAGGTTTAATCTAAACCTTTGGGCACCTAAGTTTAATACATTGTAAATTTTATGTTGAAAGAGAAGATCAATTACTCATTCTTGGAAAATTTTCAAAATAATTTTTATTTAAAATCATCATATTGTTGCAACTTGATCTCCAATGTGTGCTGACAAGGAATTGTAGAAGAAAGTAGTGTACTTTATCTAAATATAAAAAAGAAAGTGGTGTCATTTCTTTATGTATGATAAGAAGATTTTACTTGGCCTTGATGTTAGACGTGTAACAAGAATTTCATCATAGTGGAAAATCCTTCAATGTTTGAAGGGACTAGATGTACCTTTGGTTATATGGGTGTCATACCCCAAATTTGTCCTACTTTTTTTTAATTTTTTATTTGTCTGACTTTATTTTATTTTTGCATCTCCTGTACAGCATAACCTATTTTTCATCATAAATAATGTATAAAATGTCAGCATACATACGTTTTGGTGAAACTGAAAGTCGATTGTGCGTAAAATCAGTGGTTGTAAAGTTTCGAATTTCAGCTTGGAGACGTCAGTACTAGTGATATGTTATTTGCATAATTTAATCTGACGTGCTCGTCTTATTTTTTGACTACTTTTCAATCACATTTCGATCAGTTCGAGCCATTTAACCGGTCCCAATTGATTTTCAAATCTGACCAAACACTGTATTTTTCCGGGTCGTTTATTTCACGCTGGTCATTTTAGTACATTCAGTTTACTATTTCGAGCATTTTTGAACCCGAATTTTATTCATTTTTAACTCTTTTATTTATTTATTTCATTCAAAATAATAATTTAATTTACTTAGGATTATTTGAATATTTAGTTTATTTTTACTTTTAGTATTTTATTTTATTTTAATTATTAAAGTTGGTTTCTAATATTTTCAAGTTAACAAAAATAGTAGGGGCATTGGTTCTTGTTTGTCTATATCTCATATAGTTGGCGATAAAGAGGAGTATCTCTTTTACCCACACGAAATAACACGGCTGAAAATTGGAAAAGGACAAATGAAGGGGTTGGCAAATATCACTACATGGAGGGAGATATTTTGTTTCCGCAAATGAAAGCGCATAATCTGAAAAGATTCTTCTCTCTCAAAATTACAAAAAATGGACATTACTCTTTCAAAAAGGAGCAAGTGGGATATCAATAAACAAAAGAGGTTATTCCTCCCCATTTTACACGTGACACGTGTACGTGAGAAATCAAAAAATGGTTTCTTTGTAGAAACACACCACCAAATGCGTTCCATATTAGCTGACAAAAAATATGGCTATAGCTACAACATGGGCAACAGGAGACACACACTACCACCCGTCTTGATAAATATTATTTCCTCTCCCACTTTCATATAAAAGAAAAAACAGCAATGTTTAATTAACCAATTGGTCCTCTCCATCTCTCTCATCACGCACAGAGGCCCACAATTTTTCTCATCATAAGTCACTCCCTCCCACATCTCATGTAAAAAGAGGGGTAGCGAAATTTGCTTTTTTGACAACCTGCTATTCACGCTAAAGAGAAGTCATGTTACAACCGTGCTAAAACCCAGCTCCACCACCTTGTAAACAGGATCCCATCTTCATATAATTCGTTTTCACCTTCACCAAAGAAGAACAAAACTTCTTTGTCTACATCGCTTTCAACCTCCACCATGCCATTTCTCACAAATCACAAATCCATCACCCTCCATAAAAACCTCAACCATTGTGAAACAAACTGCTCTAAACTATATTCATATCACCTTCGAATCTGATTGTAATCACCTTCCATCTCCGATTCTTTTTCAACACCCATATTCAAACTCACCACCGTGACTCATCCACAACCTCATATAATCACCTTAGATCCACACACGCTTTTCTTGCTCAAACCGCGTGCATCCCTTCCAAAACAACCATGAAAAATATCATAAAACCATAAACAGAACAACACACATCCGCGTCAAATTCCTCAACTTCAAGACACCACATCACCATTTAATAGTCGCAGCTTGAATCAACAACAACAAGTTCATGCAGCAGCCACAAAACAATGATAGCTACACTCAACAACAAGTTTAGTACGACACCGTCGATGGTAACATTCGAGTTTCTCAAATACATTGATTAATGCTTCTATATATAGTTTCGATTCCATCTTGTGTTGTTCTGTTTAATTTTGGTTATGCCGTAATTTCTAAAAAAGTATGCAAATGTCTCGCGTTAACGAAAAAAATTTGATTCAAGATGGCATATTTGACTCCACTTTAATTGTTACATATTTTGATATTTCGGTTCATTGGTTAGATGTTGTGCTATGATTTCATTCTGATCTCGTGATGTTAGTTTGTTCCATGGTGTTGTACCCCAAAATTTGCCCAACCTTTTCTTTACTTGGCTTATGTTTTCATTGCATTGTACTAGCATTTGCATTTCATATCATTGTTCATTTACAGGGGATCAAAAGGTATGCATAGCAAGAGAAGGTTTGTCAAGGGTCCCAAGCAAGCATGAGTGCTCATCAAGTCATCAGGAGCTGGTCAGAGCACTTTGAGAAAGTGACTGGATGTGTATTGCTTATCTCCTATCTTGGAGGCCAATTGAAGAGCATCTGAGGATCACAAGTACAAGGATATGGATATGAGATATTTTGAAGCTCATTGAGTTCTTTGAGAGCCATTGTGGAGCTTATTCAAATTGTTATATCATGTGCAAGAGGTTGCGGTCAAAGGATTGTACACCTAGGGTTTCATCTGCCTAGTGCAAGATCCACTGAGGATTTGAGGGAGATTAAGACTCAATTCTAAGTCTTTTGAGTCATGGAAAGTTATGTTGAGACATCTAAGATGTTATTTCAAGATCAATTTAAGAAGCATCAAGAGTGTGAGAAGTTACTAAATTAGGGATTCAGAGGTTTGTCGGTGTAAAATCCCCTATGTAGTGCCTAACTTCAAGACCACATATCTCCAAATACAAGTGTAATCTAATTTTGACATAAAAATGATACTTGTAGAGCATGTTATTAGCTTTCTTTTGAGTACTATAACTCATCCATTGGGTTTCTATAACTCAAGTTATGATGCTGACAAGTTATGGGTCCTTAGATGAATGTATTTTCAGTCAACAAAAGTCAACCAACTTCCAAGGCACTTTTGACCTAGAATCATGTTTATCCTCAACTTTTAATGAACATGAAAGTTGTTCCTCATGATCTTAGATTTCCAAAAAGTCCTAGAAGTCCTTCATCTCATTTGTAAAACTCAAGTTATGAAGCTTGCAAGGCAGGGGTATTTTGGGAAATTGAGATTATAGGTCATTTTCATTATAGGTCCATTCCATGATCTTATGCACTTCAAATGAAACTTTTCCCAACATGAAAGTTGCTTCAAATGGTATCAATTTCATCCTAGAACATCACATTGTCATGGATTTGGCATGGATATGAAGATTGGTGAAGGAATTCAATGGAAATTTGAACTTAAAGTCATGAATTAATTTGAATTGGTTTTAATTCATTTTCATGTCATGTTTGTGCATATTTTGAGTCACAATATCACAACAAGGAGAATGCACAAATTGAATTTTAGTTATGCAAGCTAGAACACGTGCAAATTCATATTACTTCAAGAAGAAGTCTCACATCCAATCTCCACCATTGGATCAATTTAAGGAGTAATTTACATCCACATGATCAAAGCAAGGTCTCAGCAGTTGGTTCCAATCAAATTCAAGTGCAATTGGCTCCAGATTCACGTGTGCATTAAGCTTGAATTTCCAATTTGGGCATTTTTGAATTGGACTCTAATCAGGCCGAATTGGGCCTCCAAATCATTCCTGATCCAACATATAAAAGTTCCAGATGAAGTTTGGAGCTTCATTCAGTCATTTTCATGGAGAAAAAGCAAGATCACTGTTGGAAAAGTGAAAAGCATTTTCAAAATCGTGAATTGGAATTGAATCAGTTTCAGAGCAAATCAACACCAGCATTCTCTTCCTTGAACTTTATTGAGTGGATCTGGATAGTTTTGATCAAGCTTGAGCATAATTGAAGCTCCAACGGAGAGACTCCGTTAGGTATTCTTATCTTTCAAATTTCTCTCTTAATATGCATCCATTTCACTCCATTGTTGTTGCAAACTGAAGTCCTATATGTGTAGGCAAATTCTGGATAGGCTAGGTTTGTGTTTATGGCAATTTCAGTTTGGTGCTTGAAACTTCTTGCGTTCGAATCTCTCTGTTCTTGCATGATAAATAAAATTGGATTGTAGATTCATGATCTACATAGCATGGCGATCATTTTAGTATAAAATTTCGCATGATTTGGTTAAGTCTTGCACCTGCAACTCCGGTGGTGTTGCCGGAGAAGACGACCAGAACAGTGGTTCTGGCGTCTGGTTTGTTTTCCGTTTGGCTGACTTGAATTGCCACATGTGCGTGCTGAATCTTTGACTGAAATGAGATCAACAGCTTGGATTTGCTTTGACCAGCCAACGTGGTGCTTAGACTTGCCACGCGTTTAAATGAAACGCATCGTGTCATGGTTAGATCTGGTTTGTTTTGATTGGGCTCAGACACACTAATTGCACCCCCTCTCTTCCTTGGCCCAATCTTTTTGCCTTGCCTGATTGCTATTTGCACCATTGCACTTATTTCTTTTCTTTTCTTTTCTTTTTTATGTTGTTTTGATTTTAATTCAATAAAAATAGTTTCAAATGTTGTAAAATCCCACAAAAATATTTTTATGACACTTTGAGATGTCATTTAATTTTTGGAAATGTTTATTTTCATTTTTGATTTATTTTTCAATTAAAAAGGGATTTTCTACTTGGAGTTGTTTTTTAATTGAATTTTAATTGTTCTTGCTTGTTCTTGCATGATTTCTTGAGCAATCTTTATCTCCCATGATTGAAACTTTTTTCTCACTTCCATGATGAGATGAATAGTTTTATAGGATGGTTTTTCCCCTGGTTTAGTTCATTTTTGTTTGACTTTGATCTCATTTTTGTTGACCCTCGACAATCCTTCTTCAAAGTGGAGCATCCTTGTGAATCTAATTCTTTGATGATGCTTTGAAGTGACTTTGATTGTGATCTTTTGGCCTCTGGTTGCAAACTGTTTGATGTTCATTTGAGATTTTATTTGGCTATTTTTGAACCTTTTTCCTAATTTTGAGGTGACTTGCAAGTCAAGGTACTTCTAAGGGAGGTTCATACAAGCACTTGACCTAGTTTGAATGGGAAATGACTTTTATGGATCCCTTGAGCTCTCAATTATTGTTTATTCATTATTCTTACATGTTGAGGTATTTGAATGATCATTTTTAGGTCATTAACTTGTTCATTGCTTGTTGAGATTTGCATTCTTTTTAGGCTTTTCACTTGAAGTTCAAGTGTTGAATGTGCTTAAGACTTAGGTCTTTCTCCATGCCTATGCTTGCATTCTCTTTTGTGATTTTCCTTCTTTGGCTTGTGCACCTTCTCCTCTCATCTTTGCTTCTGTCCCATGACCTTAGAGTCCCATTTGAGATGGTTTAATCCCTCCTTTGGAGGTACTTGGAACATGTCATGAATGGTGATTCTTTGAGGACTCTTTTGTGTGTCTTGTTTGATCTCTTTTGTGTGCATTCTTTCCTCTTTCTTCTTTGCATATCTCATATGCATGCTTGAGGTTGAGATGTGCTTGTGGAGGCTACTGACCCACACTTTTTTCCTCCCTCACTTTCATTCTAATTGTGCATTACATGTTTGCATACTTGCATTGTCTTGTGCTTTCTTCTTCTTATTCTTTGCCATGTTCCCTTAAGACCTCTAATCTTCCTTGTTCAAGGTTGATTATGATAGACCTTAGGCTTGAATCCATGCATGATAACATTAGGAAACATTCCCTTTTATCCCAATCATAGGTGCACTTTGTATGAGAACATTAGGTTGAGTCTTAGTCTCCCTTTAGAGTGTATTTCTCTTCTCATCTCAAAACACTTTCAAAACACCTAATAAATGCTAAGGATTGTTGTACGCTATGAGTCTTAAGTACTTGGTAAATGGTGATTGGGGGGCCTCCTCTCAATTATCTAGAGTGTTTAGCGTATGTTCTTTGGACGATATGCGATGCATTCGCTCCTAAGTCATAGTCTTTAGTGCAACATGAGTTACAAACAATAATCAATGCACTTCTTTTCTAAAAAACAAAAAAAAAAATTAAATCTTTTTATCCTCTGGGATCTTAATTTGGAAAACCTTTTTCATAAGGAGAGTTTTGTTAACTCTTAGTTCGATCGCAAACAGGTAATGCCTAAGTCTCCAATGGTCGAGCTGCATACACCTAACTGCTAGAACTAAGTTTTAACCCTGCTCGGGCCTAAAACATTTTGAACCAACCGGTGTTCTTGTTAGCCCGAACTACGTTTGCTCTGATTTCTCATATCAGACGAGAATACGTAGACACAAGACGGAGATGTCTTGGCGAGCAATCTTCCCCCACCTTTCACCCGTAGTTAGCCGAACTACGTTGACTCTGACTTTCGCATTGCACGAGGGAATACGTAGGCATAGAGCGACGACGCTCTATCGAGTATCTTTTTTTTTCTTTTGCCCCTGAGCCTTAGCTTAGATAGTAAACACTCTTTTAGATAGACAACAAGGCGTGGATCCCGTCGAGTACGACGGACGTGAGGGGTGCTAACACCTTCCCCTTGCGTAACCGACTCCCGAACCCGAGATATGGTTGCGATGACCTCTCTTTTCCCTTTTTGTTAGGTTTTCTCTAATCGTTTCCTTTCCCTCTTTTGGGATAAATAACGAACAGTGGCGACTCTTCTGTCCTTGCCAGTCCCTATTCGCAGCGATGCGACACATGGTTGTTGACATATTTTAAAATCAAGCTACTGTTGTTTTTCTTTGATTAAAATTTTGTTTGTCCTTCACTTAAGTTATGGTTATGTCCATTTACTTCATGAAGTTTTCACAATGTTTTTTGTTAATAGCTTGGTGTTAGACTCTAAAATGATATGCAATGTGGCTGTGTTGATGTTCCTTTTCTGAAAAATAAAACTCTTCTTATTGAACTTAGAATGATTCTATGCATTGAAGATTATAGGATGTGTTATTTTTTTAGTCGTCAAGTGTTAGGGTGGTGTTTCTTAGTTTTGACCTTAAAGAAAAGTATGGTTGTTGTGTTGATTGTGAGGATAGAGTCATCTGGTATGCTTGATAATGAATAATTGAAATAGGTAGAATCCATGTAAAAGTTTGTCGAAGCCTATGTCTCATTTGCTATGTGTTCAGCTAATAAATCAAATTGTGTGTGTTATAATATTTAAGTGCCACATGTCAATTTAGTGTTGGTATGTTAAAGTGGTTTTAAAGAAAATATAATGAAAAGCATGGTCACAATATGTCGAGGTAGGGGGTGTTGGCTCTCTTCTTCATTTCTACTACTTCTTCTTTTATTATTGTACTTGTGCATTTATAAATATGTTATCTTACATGACAAATTTGTTTTTATTATGGTAATTAAATCAAGGTACGTGGTTGTTGGGCTGAAAGCCTTTGAATTTAAGCCATTTTGTTCTTTTTGCACCTTTTGAGCTTTGTAAATAAACTAATGGTTTGATTTTATTTCTTTTTTCTTTCTTTAATCGCATTTTCATATGCGGATTCAACACTTGTATACCGTTATTCTGCAAAAATTTCTGATACATTAATAGATAATTTCCCCCGCATTATGACCCATGTGTATGACATTATTCGTGTTGTTATTACGTGCAAATCGACTTTTGAGCACATTGCAACAAACTCGATTCGATTTATTTTTATGTGCTCGCTTTTGTGTTTACCTTTCAATTGAATTAATTAAATAATTTCTTGCACATGGTTTAATTATTTAATTTTGCTAATTATTTTTAATTAACTTGATTATTCGATTTAATTGGATAATTTTGATAATTAATTTTAATTTTTCTAATTAATCGATTAATCGGATCCTAATCGCTTAAGTTAATTAATCACGCTTAATTAACTTAATTATTTGATTGCATTAATTTTTAATCAAATAATTTTGATAATTGATTTGGATTAAAGTGATTTAATAAACATTGACCATTTGAATTTGTTAAATAAAATCAGGCCAAGATCGAGGAATTGCAAAACTCAAATCGCTTTTGTTCGTACGCACTTGTTTTTGTGTCATGTCATCCCCATTCGACAAAATGTACCCCAATTCTCATGAAATGTAATAATTTTATCGCTTTTGTCTAGGTTATGCTTTAATGCTTTAAATCCTTTTCAAAATAAGCTCTCGATCCAATGTCGAGCCATCTTTTACACCTTGTAAGTCGATTAAATTTTAAGCATCACCATCAACCTTTTGGTCACCATACACAACATTCAAAGCTTACTCTTGGGCTTTCTTACAGTGAGATCTATTCGATCAATTACTTCTAGTTGGTCGTTTAGAAGACCAATCCATTTTTCTAGTGCATACAATTAAAACTTAATCCAGTTATTTGTCCATTTGTATCTTGTATTGTATCTTGATTCAAATTGAAACCCTAAAGCTTTTGATCTATATCACATCTTATTACCTTTTGCAAGTCGAGCGCTTTCGCCTCACCATTGACCTTACAAACCTCAATCAACATCGAGTATTTTCTTCAAACCAAATCAATATACTTAACCATACTTAAACGCAGTTTCAATAAAAGATGAAAAAGGAGTTGGAATGGTGCCTTCAATTTCTCTCCTCAATTGTTTGGGCCCGAGGAGCCTTTCTTAAGTTCAAACAATTGTCTTCTCTAAATTATTTATAATCTGATTCACATCAAATTATTTCACAATAAGTGAAATCAAATCTATTTTCTCAACACTTAGATGAAAACGAGAGAGAGTCAAGCCTTTGACTCACTCCCCCGATTACTTGGATCCGATGAGTCTTTCTTAAGCTTCGAGAAATCTTCATCCGTCTAATTTACCTTAACTATATCAAAACTCTTTCGCAATTAAGATTAAAAAGAGAGAGAGTTGAGTCTTCGATTCACTCTCCCGATTACTTGGGCCCGAGGAGCATTTCTTAAGCTTCAGGTAATCGTCATCTAAACAAAACATCCAACACATCAAATTCTCTTTTCTTGCTCCCGTGCAATTAAAACTTCCTCAAGACACTAATTCCTTGCCCCCGTGTGATCTACAACTAAAACAACTTTCCCAAAGAACATTGTTTAGTCCCTTCTTTCGCGCATATGTACTAGTGCTTCAGCCTTCCCTAGCAACCACACAAGCCAACATTTAGCAGTTAGAATGCGACATAAACACTCGTTCGCTTAGAACACAAACGAACCAGTAGTAGTCTTCCGAACTACGATTGCTCTAACTTCCTCATTGCACTATGAGGGTACGTAGGCATAGAATTGCGAGATCCTAACGAGCTGCCTTTTTTTTTCTTTTTACCCCAACCAACCATAGTCCCACGAACTACGAAGCTCTAACTTTCTCATTGAACGAGGGAGTACGTAGGCACAAGGGCCCCAATTCTTGGCGATCACCCTGTTGCGGTGAAAACTTGATATCAAGCTATTAATTAACTTGAACCGTATTTCTTTTTACAACCGGACTTTAATTTATCCAAAGGATAGGTCTAAAGAAAGAAAGAACCTTTTGCGCGATGTGACAACAACGCTTTAAGAGATTCGGGGATTCGGGGGTTGGTTATATCTAGGGAAGGTATTAGCACCCTAAATATCTGTAATACTCTACAGGAACCTTTTGTTCAATTACTTGCTAGGTTGTGAAACATGCATTGGTTTAATTGGGAGTTGGGATAAAAATAAAACAAAGGCCTAAGTGGTTTTCTAAGTTTGCTCGCAAAGGCGTCGCACCTTCTGCCTACGTATCCTAACTAGGATAGAATCAGAGCAATCGTAGTTCACCTCACAAGGGAAAAGAACACTTGATGATGATCAAGGTTCAAAGGGGGACAAACATGACAATGTTTGTGTGGAGTTTGACAAAACTCCTTAAGCTAAGTTGAAGGGGAAGTAAGAAGTCATGACGATGATTCTTACACAGAGTTGACGAACTCTTTCCTAGGGTTCTAGTTGAAGAACACTCCTAGTATGGGTGGGTTTCTTAGACTTCAAGCAAAGTCTAAAGGTTTCTAAATAAGGGTTGAAGTGACTTAACAAAGTCAAAAGGGTTTAAGATTTTGGTCCAAGACATTGACAGTCAAGTGGACAAACCTTCCTTTGGAGGGACAGTATTGTCGGCAACTGGACGAAAGCTAACGAGCTCCGTCGCTTAGGGATAAAATAACATACAAACATCATTCAAACATTCATGGTGACAACTAAATACAAAGATTAAAGATGGAAAGCAATGGTGACAATCAGAGCAATTGTCTTGGTACGAGAACCGTGACGACAGTTCGCACCTGGGATACCGTTAACAGACAGATGACAGATGAGATAGATATAAAAATAATTCAAGGTAAAAATTCTAACATGTTGACAAACATATATAGATATGATAACAATCAATTTTCCTGAGAAAACACAAGAGGAAACCTTCTAAATTTCATCTGCAACCAAATAGGGTTAGTACCGTTGACGCGCGGATTGCACACCATAAAACGTGGTGAAAAAATAATCAAACATGGAAAATAAAATTATGACATGAAAGTACACATTAAAATAAACACAATGAAAAAAGAACGGGTGAAAAACGATAAAAAATGAGAGAGTTACGAATTTTTGAAGTTTATGTACAAAATAGGAAAAATAATAAAAGGGTTCGACCTCCACCCGGATCGAACCCTGGTCATGATGGTGAAAGGTATAATTGCGCGCATGTTCTTACCGCTGGGGCGGCTGTTACATCCATTAATCAAATGGAAACAATATGTATACAAGGCTCGTTTTGAGTCATGGCTGGGCAAAGTACATAATCAACACCAAATACGTTTTATACCGTATCTCACTAACCGCTCATCGGATCGAGGCAAATTTTATATGGATCTTGGGTAGAAAAATGAGAGGAAGAGGATGGTGATGTTAATTTTTCCAAATTGTTCACCTAGTGAAAAAAACGAGGACTGGTGTGTGTGTGTGTTTTGAATGCATGGAAACATAATCGAAACCAAATACGTTTTATACCGTATCTCACTAACCGCTCATCGGATCGAGACAAATTTTATATGTAAATTGGGTAGAAAAATGAGAGGAAGAGGATGGTGATGTTAGTTTTTCCAAATTCCTAATCTAGTGAGAAATTCGATGGTTCTTGGATTCTAAGGCTATGTGATGCATTTTGTTGTTCAACTCCTACTCTAGCCAACCTTAGATCAAATCACAAACATACACATACTAAAATGATGCTGATGAGTAAAAGTAAGCAAGAGATTCAGTTGAAAACAGTTGGTTGTGAGTAATGACCAACAAGTTGTATTTTTAACATTGAAAATGCAATTTGCAATGGACAACTCATGATAGTTGTTTTAAATGATAAAGAACCATGCACACAACTCATAAATACTTAATGCAAAGCTTTCCAATATGAATTTCATGCAGGACAGGTTTTCATTGAAAATTGGTATGTGATTTGTTAATTTAGTGAAGAAATGTGTATGTGGAAGTGGCAATCTTGATGCAGTGTGTTTTGATAATCAATGATTATGTAAGCATCTCACCAATGACCAAAATAAGATGTTTCAAAAATGCTTTTGATGAGAAACAGCTTTTATGTAAGAAAGGTTCATGAATGTGCTTGATGAGTACTTGTTATAAGCATGAAAACATGAAAAATCATTTTTATGAAAGGTAGGACAAAGGAGATCCCTCATACACTTTTCAAACATGGGTGCACGTATGTTCAGATATCAAAAATCAGGTTTCTAGGTCTTATGCTAAAACTGACCCTCCAACTTGCTATGGATTTCCTTGACAGTTAAAACATCCATGAATTACTACCATGTCTTACAAGAATAGCACACACATGCTGGAAATGACAATATTCAAACATCCTAACTAATCTGGCCCATCAAATGATGGCCCCCATGAATTAGCATTTCTGGTGTGCATGACAGATGGAAAACTAGGTTGTTCACGCACCACAACTGATTATACTGCTTTCTATTTCAAACAAACCCTCTGGCTGGCAGGTCCTAGTCCTCATCAGTAATAGATTCTTGGGGAAGTAAGGGAAATCAAGACAACAAGAGCATTTAGAAACCATCACATGAATCTCAACAGACCACACAAGTAAATTGGCCATAAGCAGACATAGGATCAGCAGCAGCTACAAACAGGACATGGTGGGAGAAAAAACTGTACATACCAAAATCAAACATACCTCACTGCACTAAGCTACTGATCCCTGATCCAAACTGGGAGTTTGTTTGACCAAGCCAACCTTGATTTTTCACAATGCTTACCAAACAGCATACACCAAACAGAAATGCTTTGGCCAACATAGACACTCACACTCCTGATCAAAATCTCTTCAACTGAATAATACAACCTGGCCCAACTAAACTTAGAACAGCAGGCTATGCTCTACAGGGGTGGTCCAGATTTAGGACTGCAATCCAAACACACTTGATATTGGGATATATGAGGGATGGCCCTAGCTTTGGGACAGTCATCCAACAACAACAGTCAATGACAGTACTAGATTTCATGTTATTGGTAACATCACACAGTGGGCAAATACTCTACCAATCAGTTGTGGTTTTGGTTAATGACACAAAACAACAGAATTTTGAAGCAGACACACCTCAAAACCTCAACACTATTGTGCTCAACCAACATCAACTGTTCAGAGCATATACCAAAGATCCCCACAACAAATGCTAACTTAAATAGACAATTAAAGAAATTGGTTTTGACTAACTGCAAGCCTGATGAGGTCATGACAGAGCTTAAAGAAAGTTCTTAGGGCTAGCCATATGACCTAGCCAACCTAAATGTTCTTGACCTTTAACAAAACCTTGAGGTGAAATTGACAAGCTTTTAAAAACCTACACCTGCTACTCACTTAAACCAGTTTATTATGAGAAATGCTCTTGACAAATAATGGACACCAACTTAATCATAATAATGTTACAAACCCCACCTGTTTCAGCAGCATACCTAAACATAAAACCAATCCTCCAAGTACTGCTGCAACCAGATTTTTGGGTAATAAACACACTCCACATCATGACCACCATATAGTTACCAATTGAGGGCTTATGATGAATTATGACCAAAACAAACTCAAGACAGGATTCACACAACCCAAACATTACATTAGTGAGTTTTTGTTCATCTCAGTATTTGGTTCAACAGGAAGCAAGACCTGTACATGAAGTTAGCATACCTAGCCCACACATAGAGGTACAGAACAACATGGTTGTCACATACACCAATTTATACCTTGTTCACATATGTATAATAAGACCTATAAATGAACTTTAAACCCAACCACAATATTAACCTTAGGCAAAACAGAAAATGGCTTTTGGGATAAAACTAAGAAACAAACACAAAGTCATGAAAAGCACATAGTATTCATCCAACATCATGGAAACCACTACACACTTATAACTTTAACATTCACACAAAGTACCCAAAATGCATAAGTCATGAAAAATAATGTAAGAGATGATAGGTATATGATACATACCTGTTTGGAGATTCTATTTAGTAGGTCAAACTGGTTGAGAAACCCAGAGGTAATGAAATCCAAGCTTGTATGGTATTTTACTTGAAACTTAAGCAACAAGCCAAATGAGATGCCAAAATGAGTTCTATGAATTTCTGATGACAAATGAAGGTTTGGACAGTTGATATGTATTATATATGAGGTGTTCAAATGGTTAAAACCTTAAGAAGATGTTTGGAGCAAGGTTTGGAGGTTTTTGTGGACTTTGGTCAAAGTAAGTTCCATGGAAAGTTGACTTTTGGATTCTTTGAGTTTTTTGGTGATTCAATGGTTGGTACACCTTCTATATGTGATTTAGAGGGTGTGTGGATGATAGTTTGAGTGCTGGAACATGAAGAACTTGATATGGTAGCAAAGTTGCAAATGCTAAATTTTGGCAATTTTTGGCTATTTTGGTGATTTTGCAAAATGTAAGTAAGTGAGAGATGTGATGAGGGAACTTGGTTTAGCAGGTTTTTAGAATGATGTTGATGTCCTAAATGAGGAGTTTGAAGTCCCTATTTATAGAAAAAATGAGTGAGGAGCTTGCTAGGTGACTTTGCTTCACCATGAAGAAATCTTAGATTTTTTCTTCCAAATGACAACTTGCTTTGCTTTTCTGATCTCTAGCTGTTCCCTTAACTCAATTGGCAAGTTAGAATGATGATGTTACAGAGAAAACACAGCCTAGAGGCTTGGTAGAGTGGCTGGAGCAGAAATCCCTTTACACCTCATGCTTGGAAAAGTCAATCTTTTCAACTTAGGCAATGAACTTCCAATTCTTGATTCCATGCTATCTCCTTGCTATTTCTTTGATTCAACCTGCTTGAGATGATTAATATATCAGATAGAAGGAGTTTAGAACATTGAAATTGATCCACTTGAGTGATAGAGGTGCTTTTGCAAAATTCATCAATGTGGGACAAAAGTGACAAATTGCCAACTTTGAACACATGTATCTCTCAGCTCATAAATCCCCTTGAGATGTACTTGTACTTTTTAGAAAGCCCTCACATAGTACTACAACTTTCATGTTGGCCAGAAGTCTTGATTCCATTTGAAACTAGGTGAAAAATCCCCTTGAAGTTGGCTGATTTTAGGGTTCTTTAGTGTAAATGACTTAGAAATTTTCTAAGTTATTTTCCCTTCTAGGAATGTTTTTGCTTATATCTCAAAAAGTATGCATTTTCTGGTTGTGGACTAGTATGGGACTTTTGTAGGACTTGTCAAGAGCTTTCAAATGAGACTAGAACCAACTCAATTGGATGTGCGGTTAAGGAGATACGGTTTAGCCCTTTTCAAAACCCTAATTTCCCGATTTCTCGATTACTCTCTCATCTTTGATCCAATGATCATGAAAATTGATATGCAAGTCCATTATGACATAAGGAACAACTTTGATTCACAACTTGGATTCCAATTCTCAAAATTCGAGGAGTTGACTTTTCGGTCAACCGTACGATCGATCGGTGCCGATCGAGTCGCCTGTTGATATTCTGGACATCCTGGGACTTTGACACTTCTTGAATAGTCTTTAATAGCCTATATTAACTTCATGGACCTCACTCCCACCATTAAAACTTTTCCCAACATCAAAGTCAAACCACAGTTGACTTTCCACTAGTTAAAAACCCTAATCGGGGCCTCCTGACTGCACTGTTCTTGATTCTGAAACGATTTCTTCAAATTGACTTCCCATTTGACTTTGATATTGTCTTTGATTTCATTCCATGATTGAATTGGCCCAAATTATTGGTTGATCATTCCTTGATTGTTTTGAATTTGTCGGTGCGAGAACCCTGATTCATCTGTAACTTGACAATAATAAACTTGCACTGATTTAGGGTTAGATAATGCATGATCATGCTTCTAAAAATGATAATGAGGATCTAAGGGGTCAAAATTTGGGGTACAACAGTTGCCCCTATTTAAATATCTTCACTAGATGGGGGACGAGAGATGACAATCTTCGTTAAATCGCAGTGAAAGGTATTTAAATATAGATAACCGAAAATTTTGTCCCTTAGATCCGATGTCATGCTAAAGGACAAGTTATGATATGCCATGTACTCTAAATGATGCTTTATGATGCTTGAAAGCAAACATCATAGACGCAACGATAATAATAAAAGAAACAGTAAAACAAACAGTGACAAATACAAGGACTCGACATTGGGGACTCGTACTGAAAAACTAAATTAACAGTTCAGACATGACTGATAGCGTAAGAAGGAAAACTTCACATGGGGAAGAGACAAATCCAATAAAGATGACAATCTTATTGGAACAGAGGTACTCCACCGGGGAGAAGAATTGACTTCCACTGGGGAAAAGGATATACTTCTACTGGGGAAATGAATAATTAATACCATCGGGAAAAGAGAATCAGGATTCACCGGGGAAGCGAAAGACTGGATACAACCTCACTGGGGATGATCAGATGAGGAACTTCCTATGGTGAAGAGTTCAAACGGGATCTTCAGGAATGGACTAGAAACAAGACTAATCACACATGGAGGATACTAGTGACGACTAGATCTCCGAGACTTGACTGGGAACATGGATCAACTGGGGATACATCCTCAGCTTCTACAAATAGTTCACACCGTGCTGGTAATCAATAGACTTCCTGGGGAATTGGTAACGACCAGAATTCCAAGCGATGCCAGTGACGACTGGTCTTTTAATGGTGATTGGTGACGACCAAATCAGGGTACCAATAACGATTGGTTTTAAACAATGCCAGTTACGACTGGATTTTTTTTTTAATGAAGATGGTGACGACCATACTGGGGAATACCAATGACAATTGGTTATATAAAAATGCTAGGGATCACCAGATCTTCTAGCTGGAGATTGGTGATAACCAAACTGAAATAGACTTCCAAGTAACGATCGGACTCTAGATGATGATACCAGTTACGACTGGGTTTCAAAGGGAAAAATTGGTTAAAACCTCAGGATACCAATGACGATTGGATTTAGGCAGTGCCAGTGACGACTGGACTTCATGGGGAAAGTTAGTGACAACTAACAAGATACCAATAATAATTGGAACAATACCAGTGACGACTGGATTTACCGGGGAAAAGGTTGGTAACGACCAGACCAAAAGGCGCCCATGACAATTGGACTTTTATTTAGTGCCAGTGACGACTGGACTTATACGTGGATACGAAGTGAGTAATAACTTAGACTTCGCGTGGATTGATAGATGTCACCGACTCGGGGAACAAACGAATCACATTGATCCCATGATGAGGGGTGTACGTAGACTTGGGAAATAAACCCGAAGACCTACTGGGGAATAAAGCCTGTAGGTAGATTTTGCTGAGGTGAATTCAAACAGATGTCCAGAAATACTTTGCTGGGGAAGGAACCTTCATATCATCACAAGAAATCCTGAGGGATAATCTTCAATTTTGATAACCATACATGGCCAAAGTAGCTCAAATTTACCTATACTTCACCGGGAAGGATGGTGTATCAAAGTTTCTGCTATTCCGAGGTTTCAGGGAAGTATGATTTTCCTCGAATCTTTTCCGTGAGTTAAACATTTTTTGTTAGTCTTTTCAAGTTTATTTGAATCTAATACTTTCAAAATTTTGAAGAATGATAAGCTTCTCTGAAGAGACTGCCACTTATCGCTGAAGAAAGATAAGCTTCTCTGAAGAGACTGCCACTTATCGCTGAAGAAAGATAAGCTTCTCTGAAGAGACTGCCACTTATCGCTGAAGAAAGATAAGCTTCTCTGAAGAGACTGCCACTTATCGCTGAAGAAAGATAAGCTTCTCTGAAGAGACTGCCACTTATCTAAAAAATGCTCTTCTTGATAGATAGTGCAAAATAAATGCACGTCCAGGTAGGTTTGGCGACCGACATGGACCAAAGTTCAATCTAGAATAGAACTAGAAAGAAACTGTCAAACAAGACTCCAACCACTGAGAAATGAACTCGAATGGGGACACCTCTTATCCAATCCTGGAAAAAGATAACTGAAGCAACCATCATCCACGAGGATTAACTCTGTGGGGAATTGACAAAGGGTGGACGTTTTATGCCTAAAGGCCGACAACTCTATGGGAAAGAGACAAAACACCCAGTCACTAAGGAGGGACACCCAACAAAACAGGTAACAACCAGAGATAGTACAAATGCACAGATGCTATGCATATGCTTATGCCATGATCATGTTTATGCTATGCTTTTGTTTATGCTGACAAAACAGACAAAACTGGAGATGAAATGAACATCTCGACACGGAGACTCAAACAACTTCACCAAAGTTGGGCATCAAAGGGATGGTCAGGAAGAATATCCATTCTACTTTCAAGGTTACCACCTTCTCTGAGAGAGTAATCTTCTTAGGCCAAAACATCATGACTTCACTTGGACTGCCATCATGAGTTTGAATTCTTTGCTAAAGGAAGATCACACCGAGAGATTCCCATATCAACGGAAGTAATAACTTAACCGGAGAATTTTGACAAAAGGTACCTATGAGAACAAAACATTTATGCCTCATGATGGTGATAATCCTCTTCAAGCGAGCAGAGGCTCTTACGACGAACAGTCTTCAAATCCTTTCTACCCCAAATTATGCATTTTGTGAGAAGACGTCAGAAGGATGCTTTTACAAAAGAATCGTCATAAAGATGCTTCAATGTCTTCAAACCTTTAGAGGGATTTACCAATCTCGACGTGATTGCCCCAGTTTGACTGTATTTGCACAACAAAGTCCTCAGATTGTGGAAGTAATGATTGGGGAACAAACTTCCCCCTGCTAGCTGGTAACTGTACCAAATTTGCCCCAGACTAAACTGTTGATTAAGAGATTCATCTGGCCTTGACCTGGTTGGTTTTGCTGGCGAACCTGGAGTAGCTGGCGTTGACAATAATTCATTTTAAGATCTCAAACAATGTGCCCCAGAACACATGGTCTGCAAGAAGAAATCACTAAGAGGATTTTACAGAAGAATTGTCATCCAAGATGCATTCAATATTTTCAAACTCTTAGAGAGATTCACAAATCTCGACGTAACTGCCCCAGTTTAACTGTCTTGGAGAGATTAATCTAATCCCGACTTGATGGCTTCTGATTGACTGTTTTCGAGAGTTCTAATCTTGACTTGACTGCCCCTGATTAACTGAAGAGTTCTTCCCCATTTCAAATGTCTTTGATTGGCTTGGATTAACGGTGTTACAAATGATTGACCAATCCTTCAAATTAGTTGCCCCAGGCTGAGCTTCCTTTATCGAATCCCATTCCCTAGCTGACAGCGTTTGTTGGGCTTCCTTTGACGTTTGGATTGTCTTGCACGCAATGTTGTTCATTTAAAAATTGGCAATTCTCAATGTAAAGTTCATGCAATCTTTTGGAAACATCTTTTGATGGAACACACACGGTGGAGTGGTCAAGTGATCAAAGTGAAAATGATTCAGTCATTTACAAATGATGGATAAAGTGATGAACACACACAGTTAACAAAGATCATTAGGAGTCAGGTTATCCAACCTTGCTGTAATATGCTTTCAAAACATCCTTACCTCAATTAGGTCTTTTAAGGGTTGTAACGTGGCTCGGTTCACGGTTCATGAAACAAAGGATAAAGGCTCAAAGTTATTTGTCCCACCCATTCTCCGTGATGAACTCCACTCCTATGTTCAGTTAACTCAAACTATTCATTCAGGTTTTTACCCGTTTTTTAAGAATTGAATTGATGGTAGTTAGTGATGGTTTACAAACCTAATGTAGTCACAACTCCCTTACATTATTGGGTGGTCTTTTTCTATTTTGAGGATTTTAAAAGTGAAAGCTTTAAGGTTTTCCTCTTTTTATTATCCCTGACTTTTGCCTGAACTGTTTTCTTTTGAATACACAGTCAGCGGGATGCCCCATTTTGCCTAAGTCCCCTTCATAGGTTTTGACTTAGCGGGCCTTTCAATTTTTTCTTTTTTTTTCGTTGAGAAAGAAGGTGACTACCTTGATTAATGGCTTACAGTGAACCATCATCGTGTTTTATGCTGAAAAGCATCTTTGACACTTGTTTGTTGTGTACGAAGGAAAACCTGAGTGCATCAACTCTATATGAAAAGTGTCATGTATGCACATATCTCCAAGTTAAATGAGAACTACCCGCCCCAGGTTTGAGATTTAAGGTTTTATTTTTGTGAAGAAAGAAAACTCCTACTTCTAGGCTCGAAGGGTTTTAACGAGGGATTATCTTCCTTATTTCTCCAGTGTTTAGGGATTGAAACAATGCCTTACATCATTGGTAAAGTCAAATTGAAAGCATATCAACAGCAGTTATGAATATAGTTTTCATCATCCTCCCCAATCTTTGCTTCAAACAGAAATTTGGTAAAGAAAAGAAATTCTTGCATTTTCGTTTTTTCATTTTTTGTTTGTTTTTGTTTTCTTATCATAATGAAAGACAAAGAGTGAAACGAATGGATTTAATCAAAAGATGCATAAACATTTCATTAATATGCCAATTTAAAATGAACAACCAACTTGCAAGCAAACACAAATGCAAAGAAACCACAACACAATGCTGAAACAGTTTACGAGCTACCAGCCTTAGGGAATTACACTGTTTAACAAAACAAATTTCAAGCTTGATGCAGAGAAACACCTTCCACAACCACTTGCTCTTTGTGGTATAGTATTATGAGGGGCTTTGTAGGTCCTTTGCCACTTGCTTCAAGAGCTGAGCCACTGGTACTTGGTTTATCTTCTTGAAGTTCTAATAGCTCTAACAAGCTTTGCACTTTTAACCCGGAAGCTTTGCACTCTTCCACCAGATGCCCCACTGTCCCAGTATGGTACTTGCATTCAACCTCTGGGTGATCTTCTTCAAGGATCAGATCTTTATCAATAATCAGCTCTTGTACAACATGTCCTAATGCCAAACAATTTTCTAGTTCATGTCCTTCAGCCCCTTTATGGAACTCACAAGTCAAGTTTGCATTATGCCATGGCCCTGGCACAGGGTTAAAAGCTCGTGGGGTCACCAATGAATTCTGAATTAGTAGCGGGTACAACTTACTTAGCGGCACAGGAACTGACCTGTAGCATGCCTTGTTCTTTTTGACAGGATCTTTCTTATTCATGCTCTGGCTTTGGAAACCTTGAGGGGAAGCAGCCAATGGGTGCTGAGATATTCTTTTGGTGACCACCTGATGAGGTTTTGGCGTAGGCCCAAATGCTGGTTGACTACGGCCTGACCGTTGAAACTTAAGAGGTCCTTGAGCTGGAAGAGTCACTGGAAGTGACGGACTGACAACCTCTCTGGGTGTAATAGGATGAGAAACTCCCTCACTTTTCATCAAACTCTGCAAAGTTTCCAAAACCCAATTCATCTGCCCTTTGAGGATCTTGATTTCCTCCTTCAAGGTTTCTTGTTCTTTCAACAGTTCATTCATTGTTGCCATTGGTCCAGAATATTCTCTCTCTCTGACACAAAGAAGAGGATAAGACTCCAGGCTGAGAAATGAAAATGTGAATGCGAGGACATGCTCATGCAATGCAAAAAGTTTCATGGAACTTGAAATATTTACAAACATCAAGATATACCAAAAACTTTTCATTAATGTCAGTACTTCTTACAAGAGTTCTCTTCCTTTTAATGTCCATAATAACCTTTTGATGTTTACAAACAAAAAAAGTCTGAGTCCCATGAAACTTTCATGATATGGTGCTTATGGATGCATGAATGCACAAACACAGGTAATCACATATTCACAGATTCACATAAGTAAACAGACAAGGTTTTGGGTTTGGATAATGAAAGAGGAGTCGAGGTCTACCCATCCCAAAGGTGTGTATTAGGGCTTTTCTTCGCTGTAGAACAAGGTTCTAAAAGAGTTCCCAGAGTCCTCAATCCATCTTTCAGATATTATCAATTTCCCGAATACTCAGTAGTCGATAATATTCTCAAGAGAATCTCGCCCGAGTGTAGTATCGCGTATCAACTATTTTGGAATTACTCCCTCATAGTCATCGCACTACATCCTAATAAGGCCAAAGTGGGGTAAAAGATATCTAAAGGTCCTCAGTGTCATGGGCACCTATGTAGAAAGTAGCATTGTTTTCACGAATACTCGATCAACAATACTAACTCTCAAAAAGGGCCTCCACTGAGCGGTGATTTTCTCAAGTCAGCTTGGTCGGGAATCTACTCCCTATAAGCCTTCTTGAATATATCACCTTCCTATCACAAGTACGCTCGAGCACGGGTGTAGTGCTGTCTCACCACTTCAAGTTTCCCAAACCAACTGAGTATAAATATATACAAGTATTCACAGATAGCAATTAGTTAAACAAAATAGGTTGAACCCTCAAAATAAAAGCAAGTAAGCAAATTCCCCAGTGAAGTCGCCATTTCTGTTGCGGTGAAAATTTGATATCAAGCTATTAATTAACTTGAACCGTATTTCTTTTTACAACCGGACTTTAATTTATCCAAAGGATAGGTCTAAAGAAAGAAAGAACCTTTTGCGCGATGTGACAACAACGCTTTAAGAGATTCGGGGATTCGGGGGTTGGTTATATCTAGGGAAGGTATTAGCACCCTAAATATCTGTAGTACTCTACAGGAACCTTTTGTTCAATTACTTGCTAGGTTGTGAAACATGCATTGGTTTAATTGGGAGTTGGGATAAAAATAAAACAAAGGCCTAAGTGGTTTTCTAAGTTTGCTCGCAAAGGCGTCGTACCTTCTGCCTACGTATCCTGACTAGGATAGAATCAGAGCAATCGTAGTTCACCTCACAAGGGAAAAGAACACTTGATGATGATCAAGGTTCAAAGGGGGACAAACATGACAATGTTTGTGTGGAGTTTGACAAAACTCCTTAAGCTAAGTTGAAGGGGAAGTAAGAAGTCATGACGATGATTCTTACACAGAGTTGACGAACTCTTTCCTAGGGTTCTAGTTGAAGAACACTCCTAGTATGGGTGGGTTTCTTAGACTTCAAGCAAAGTCTAAAGGTTTCTAAACAAGGGTTGAAGTGACTTAACAAAGTCAAAAGGGTTTAAGATTTTGGTCCAAGACATTGACAGTCAAGTGGACAAACCTTCCTTTGGAGGGACAGTATTGTCGGCAACTGGACGAAAGCTAACGAGCTCCGTCGCTTAGGGATAAAATAACATACAAACATCATTCAAACATTCATGGTGACAACTAAATACAAAGATTAAAGATGGAAAGCAATGGTGACAATCAGAGCAATTGTCTTGGTACGAGAACCGTGACGACAGTTCGCACCTGGGATACCGTTAACAGACAGATGACAGATGAGATAGATATAAAAATAATTCAAGGTAAAAATTCTAACATGTTGACAAACATATATAGATATGATAACAATCAATTTTCCTGAGAAAACACAAGAGGAAACCTTCTAAATTTCATCTGCAACCAAATAGGGTTAGTACCGTTGACGCGCGGATTGCACACCATAAAACGTGGTGAAAAAATAATCAAACATGGAAAATAAAATTATGACATGAAAGTACACATTAAAATAAACACAATGAAAAAAGAACGGGTGAAAAACGATAAAAAATGAGAGAGTTACGAATTTTTGAAGTTTATGTACAAAATAGGAAAAATAATAAAAGGGTTCGACCTCCACCCGGATCGAACCCTGGTCATGATGGTTAAAGGTATAATTGCGCGCATGTTCTTACCGCTGGGGCGGCTGTTACATCCATTAATCAAATGGAAACAATATGTATACAAGGCTCGTTTTGAGTCATGGCTGGGCAAAGTACATAATCAACACCAAATACGTTTTATACCGTATCTCACTAACCGCTCATCGGATCGAGGCAAATTTTATATGGATCTTGGGTAGAAAAATGAGAGGAAGAGGATGGTGATGTTAATTTTTCCAAATTGTTCACCTAGTGAAAAAAACGAGGACTGGTGTGTGTGTGTGTTTTGAATGCATGGAAACATAATCGAAACCAAATACGTTTTATACCGTATCTCACTAACCGCTCATCGGATCGAGACAAATTTTATATGTAAATTGGGTAGAAAAATGAGAGGAAGAGGATGGTGATGTTAGTTTTTCCAAATTCCTAATCTAGTGAGAAATTCGATGGTTCTTGGATTCTAAGGCTATGTGATGCATTTTGTTGTTCAACTCCTACTCTAGCCAACCTTAGATCAAATCACAAACATACACATACTAAAATGATGCTGATGAGTAAAAGTAAGCAAGAGATTCAGTTGAAAACAGTTGGTTGTGAGTAATGACCAACAAGTTGTATTTTTAACATTGAAAATGCAATTTGCAATGGACAACTCATGATAGTTGTTTTAAATGATAAAGAACCATGCACACAACTCATAAATACTTAATGCAAAGCTTTCCAATATGAATTTCATGCAGGACAGGTTTTCATTGAAAATTGGTATGTGATTTGTTAATTTAGTGAAGAAATGTGTATGTGGAAGTGGCAATCTTGATGCAGTGTGTTTTGATAATCAATGATTATGTAAGCATCTCACCAATGACCAAAATAAGATGTTTCAAAAATGCTTTTGATGAGAAACAGCTTTTATGTAAGAAAGGTTCATGAATGTGCTTGATGAGTACTTGTTATAAGCATGAAAACATGAAAAATCATTTTTATGAAAGGTAGGACAAAGGAGATCCCTCATACACTTTTCAAACATGGGTGCACGTATGTTCAGATATCAAAAATCAGGTTTCTAGGTCTTATGCTAAAACTGACCCTCCAACTTGCTATGGATTTCCTTGACAGTTAAAACATCCATGAATTACTACCATGTCTTACAAGAATAGCACACACATGCTGGAAATGACAATATTCAAACATCCTAACTAATCTGGCCCATCAAATGATGGCCCCCATGAATTAGCATTTCTGGTGTGCATGACAAATGGAAAACTAGGTTGTTCACGCACCACAACTGATTATACTGCTTTCTATTTCAAACAAACCCTCTGGCTGGCAGGTCCTAGTCCTCATCAGTAATAGATTCTTGGGGAAGTAAGGGAAATCAAGACAACAAGAGCATTTAGAAACCATCACATGAATCTCAACAGACCACACAAGTAAATTGGCCATAAGCAGACATAGGATCAGCAGCAGCTACAAACAGGACATGGTGGGAGAAAAAACTGTACATACCAAAATCAAACATACCTCACTGCACTAAGCTACTGATCCCTGATCCAAACTGGGAGTTTGTTTGACCAAGCCAACCTTAATTTTTCACAATGCTTACCAAACAGCATACACCAAACAGAAATGCTTTGGCCAACATAGACACTCACACTCCTGATCAAAATCTCTTCAACTGAATAATACAACCTGGCCCAACTAAACTTAGAACAGCAGGCTATGCTCTACAGGGGTGGTCCAGATTTAGGACTGCAATCCAAACACACTTGATATTGGGATATATGAGGGATGGCCCTAGCTTTGGGACAGTCATCCAACAACAACAGTCAATGACAGTACTAGATTTCATGTTATTGGTAACATCACACAGTGGGCAAATACTCTACCAATCAGTTGTGGTTTTGGTTAATGACACAAAACAGCAGAATTTTGAAGCAGACACACCTCAAAACCTCAACACTATTGTGCTCAACCAACATCAACTGTTCAGAGCATATACCAAAGATCCCCACAACAAATGCTAACTTAAATAGACAATTAAAGAAATTGGTTTTGACTAACTGCAAGCCTGATGAGGTCATGACAGAGCTTAAAGAAAGTTCTTAGGGCTAGCCATATGACCTAGCCAACCTAAATGTTCTTGACCTTTAACAAAACCTTGAGGTGAAATTGACAAGCTTTTAAAAACCTACACCTGCTACTCACTTAAACCAGTTTATTATGAGAAATGCTCTTGACAAATAATGGACACCAACTTAATCATAATAATGTTACAAACCCCACCTGTTTCAGCAGCATACCTAAACATAAAACCAATCCTCCAAGTACTGCTGCAACCAGATTTTTGGGTAATAAACACACTCCACATCATGACCACCATATAGTTACCAATTGAGGGCTTATGATGAATTATGACCAAAACAAACTCAAGACAGGATTCACACAACCCAAACATTACATTAGTGAGTTTTTGTTCATCTCAGTATTTGGTTCAACAGGAAGCAAGACCTGTACATGAAGTTAGCATACCTAGCCCACACATAGAGGTACAGAACAACATGGTTGTCACATACACCAATTTATACCTTGTTCACATATGTATAATAAGACCTATAAATGAACTTTAAACCCAACCACAATATTAACCTTAGGCAAAACAGAAAATGGCTTTTGGGATAAAACTAAGAAACAAACACAAAGTCATGAAAAGCACATAGTATTCATCCAACATCATGGAAACCACTACACACTTATAACTTTAACATTCACACAAAGTACCCAAAATGCATAAGTCATGAAAAATAATGTAAGAGATGATAGGTATATGATACATACCTGTTTGGAGATTCTATTTAGTAGGTCAAACTGGTTGAGAAACCCAGAGGTAATGAAATCCAAGCTTGTATGGTATTTTACTTGAAACTTAAGCAACAAGCCAAATGAGATGCCAAAATGAGTTCTATGAATTTCTGATGACAAATGAAGGTTTGGACAGTTGATATGTATTATATATGAGGTGTTCAAATGGTTAAAACCTTAAGAAGATGTTTGGAGCAAGGTTTGGAGGTTTTTGTGGACTTTGGTCAAAGTAAGTTCCATGGAAAGTTGACTTTTGGATTCTTTGAGTTTTTTGGTGATTCAATGGTTGGTACACCTTCTATATGTGATTTAGAGGGTGTGTGGATGATAGTTTGAGTGCTGGAACATGAAGAACTTGATATGGTAGCAAAGTTGCAAATGCTAAATTTTGGCAATTTTTGGCTATTTTGGTGATTTTGCAAAATGTAAGTAAGTGAGAGATGTGATGAGGGAACTTGGTTTAGCAGGTTTTTAGAATGATGTTGATGTCCTAAATGAGGAGTTTGAAGTCCCTATTTATAGAAAAAATGAGTGAGGAGCTTGCTAGGTGACTTTGCTTCACCATGAAGAAATCTTAGATTTTTTCTTCCAAATGACAACTTGCTTTGCTTTTCTGATCTCTAGCTGTTCCCTTAACTCAATTGGCAAGTTAGAATGATGATGTTACAGAGAAAACACAGCCTAGAGGCTTGGTAGAGTGGCTGGAGCAGAAATCCCTTTACACCTCATGCTTGGAAAAGTCAATCTTTTCAACTTAGGCAATGAACTTCCAATTCTTGATTCCATGCTATCTCCTTGCTATTTCTTTGATTCAACCTGCTTGAGATGATTAATATATCAGATAGAAGGAGTTTAGAACATTGAAATTGATCCACTTGAGTGATAGAGGTGCTTTTGCAAAATTCATCAATGTGGGACAAAAGTGACAAATTGCCAACTTTGAACACATGTATCTCTCAGCTCATAAATCCCCTTGAGATGTACTTGTACTTTTTAGAAAGCCCTCACATAGTACTACAACTTTCATGTTGGCCAGAAGTCTTGATTCCATTTGAAACTAGGTGAAAAATCCCCTTGAAGTTGGCTGATTTTAGGGTTCTTTAGTGTAAATGACTTAGAAATTTTCTAAGTTATTTTCCCTTCTAGGAATGTTTTTGCTTATATCTCAAAAAGTATGCATTTTCTGGTTGGACTAGTATGGGACTTTTGTAGGACTTGTCAAGAGCTTTCAAATGAGACTAGAACCAACTCAATTGGATGTGCGGTTAAGGAGATACGGTTTAGCCCTTTTCAAAACCCTAATTTCCCGATTTCTCGATTACTCTCTCATCTTTGATCCAATGATCATGAAAATTGATATGCAAGTCCATTATGACATAAGGAACAACTTTGATTCACAACTTGGATTCCAATTCTCAAAATTCGAGGAGTTGACTTTTCGGTCAACCGTACGATCGATCGGTGCCGATCGAGTCGCCTGTTGATATTCTGGACATCCTGGGACTTTGACACTTCTTGAATAGTCTTTAATAGCCTATATTAACTTCATGGACCTCACTCCCACCATTAAAACTTTTCCCAACATCAAAGTCAAACCACAGTTGACTTTCCACTAGTTAAAAACCCTAATCGGGGCCTCCTGACTGCACTGTTCTTGATTCTGAAACGATTTCTTCAAATTGACTTCCCATTTGACTTTGATATTGTCTTTGATTTCATTCCATGATTGAATTGGCCCAAATCATTGGTTGATCATTCCTTGATTGTTTTGAATTTGTCGGTGCGAGAACCCTGATTCATCTGTAACTTGACAATAATAAACTTGCACTGATTTAGGGTTAGATAATGCATGATCATGCTTCTAAAAATGATAATGAGGATCTAAGGGGTCAAAATTTGGGGTACAACACACCCTAATAAAAACCACCCATTTTCCTTTATAAGATAACAAACAAACCTAGCTAAATTTTCTAACGAATCAAATTAAGAGGTTCTCGTTGAGTACAACGGATGTAGAGGGTACTAATACCTTCCCTCTTGCATAATCGACTCATGAACCTAGAATTTGGTTGCGATGACCATGTTCTTATCTCTGTAAAGGTTTTCATATTTCTTCCTTGGAATGAATAAAGTTTGGTGGCGACTATGTTAGAACGTTTTTTTCGCGCCCATCGCGAGGGTCGTATTTTTTGAGGTACGACAGATGACGGCTCTGCTGGGGATTACATAGCCTTATGCTAGAGAGAGTCAAGCCTAACTTGACTCGATTCGCGAGAGTTAGATTCGCTTGTTTGTTTATCTTCTCATATTGCTTGATTGTATCTATTTGATTACTTATCTTTATTGTATCTTATTATTTGTTTCTTAAGACTATTGGGGTTCTCTGATTATTGGTGCTTTGTGAGATGACTTTATACCTGAGTCCGAGAAAAACATAGGATTAAGATGGTGATTGTGTAGTGGAATCCCTCGAGGAGCCTTTCTCGTTTGGAGGATACAAAAACCCTGCTTAGAGTTGATTCCCTTGGGAATGTTATTGTCGTGGTGAGCCTTTGCCATGGTAATAATTTTTTCAGGCCTGAATTGATAACTCTAAGGACCTTTTAACCATTTTCTATGATGGTTGGTAGTGTTAACTCATGAGGGTTACTCCTTGTTAGGTTGATACGAACGCCCCAATCAAATGAGATCCCTTGAACGTATCGTTATTTTGACAATGATATTTTCAACATCAATCTATGACTCTGAGATACCTTTTAGAAACGTTGGACTCGATGGTTGTGTAGTAGAGACTCATGAGGAGCCTTTCTCGTGGGATGACGCAAAAACCTCACCTAGAAGTGATCATTTCGAGGGTTTTATCGTCAGATGAGCCTTTGTCGTGGCAATAATATCTTTGGGAGGATCCATGACTCTAGGCATCTACCCATTTAGAGCCTACCTATGGGGTTCCTTTGATTAGAGATATCTGTTATTTATCAGTTGTTCTGGATGACCTAAGAACATGTTGAACCTGTGATACTGAGCATTGTATTGCATTCACATACCATTGCATTTGCATTAGTGTTTCATATAATTTTCCAAAACCAAAACTCATCCATCCTTTATCCATAATCCGCTATTGATTTCCTGACACCCGTATCGGACTTGAAACAACTTTAAGAAGAATCATAGACTCGGAAGAGCAGAACCAGTTTTCGTCAAGAGCAAATGTTGACTTGATGAAGAACCAGTTGGACCAACTTGTGGAAGTTATCTTAGCCTTGGCAAGGAGAGAGAACAAGTTTCAACGGTCTATAGTCCCCGAGAACTTCATTTCATCTCAAGTGAACCATCTTGGTCGATCTCAGCCTATTCAGATCCCTGTTGAGAATCAGGTTATACAAGAACGCCATACTATTCGAGATGAACATGCCTCGTCTCATGATGCTGTTGAGTACCATAATTTTGCATTCACTGTGCCGAATTCCCAAGGGACAAGCCTGGTGGTGAATATTGAACGACCTTAAGACGTTGAGATTATGGAAAGATGTCGTGTGTTGGAAGAGAAGCTTAAAGTCATAAAGGAGCGTGATGACTTTGATTTAAATACTGTGAACATGTGTTTAGTACCTGGACTTGTAATACCTCTAAAGTTCAAGACACTAAATTTTGAGAAGTACAAAGGAGATAACCGTCCAAAGCAAAATTTGGTGATGTTCTGCCGAAAGATGACCTTCTATGCTCACAATGATAAACTCATGATTCACTATTTCCAGGATAGTCTGAGTGGGGCATCGTTAAGTTGGTACATGTAGCTAGAGAGAAGCCACATCCATTCATGGTCGGATCTAGCTAACGCCTTTGTAAAGCAATATCAATACAAACTTGACATGGTTATCAACCGCATACAATTGCAAGGCTTATCTCAAGAAGAGAACGAATCCTTTAGAGAGTATGCTCAGAGATGGAGAGAGGTAGCTTCTCGCGTTCAACCACCACTCTTAGATAGAGAATTGGTTGACATGTTCATAGATACTTTGTAAGACCCATACCTGGAAAAGACGATGGGCAATGGGACATCAAACTTCTCGGACTTGGTTTCAGTTAGAGAATGCATCGAGAGCCATCTCAAGAGTGGAAAGATCCAAGATGCCTCGAGCATCTAGGATAGTGAAAGTCAATCCATTGTCAGTTCTCAAGAGGACGAAATCAATGCAATTTGGCAGACTCCACAGGTTCCATCACTAGTACCTTATCCTCAGTACCCAAGTGCCTCAACTGTTCAAAGTTAACAATCCTATGGATCACTCTCTGTGATTCCATTCTCTCCACACGATCAATATCCTCCTGTCAATATAGGTCCCTCTCATTAACAACGGATCACACAACAGCGTGCTCCACAATGCTGATGCTATTATAATCAAAGACCAAGAAAGCACTTGGATCCATTACCAATGCCATTCAGTCGCGTGCTACCACGTTTGATTAGTAGTGGACTGATAGTGCCAAAGGACTTGGATCTTGTGAATCCTCCATAGCCATCAGGCTTTGACGCCAATGCACGATGTGGCTACCATGCTAGAGCCATGGGGCATTCAACCGAAGATTGCATACAACTCAAGAACAAGGTCAAAGATATGATTAAATCCAAGCTAGTCTCATTTACGCCTCAAGGTCTTTAAATCAACGTCAATCCTTCATTGGGTCAGGCAGGTCCGTCAGTTCATGACATAGAAGAAGCTGCTGAGAGTAGGTGTGAATAAGGTTATTATACTGGGATCGATAAGCAAGAAGGCTAGTCCAGAAGTTGCTCAAGAAAGAAAAGCCCAGTCCCCAATGCTGGAAACTTTTAGATCATGTCATTTCTATACATTTGTAGTTTCTTTTCTGTTAAAGTGCTATTTGCTTTTAGATGTTGTTGTTTATTAATGGTATTGTTAATGTAATGATCATGCATGTTTTGAACAAATCCGTTTGTATTCACTAATCCTTTATCATTTATTGAAAAAATCACAAAAAAAAATTCATTGCACTTCCTTTATCACATTGTTTTTTAGTAAAGATTGGAGGGAGGATGACGAAAACAAAATACCCATAATTACTGATAGTATGCTTTTGGATAAAATCTCGCTGATGATGTACATGCATTGTTTCAAATTCCCAAACACTAGAGAAATATGAAGTTAGTCCCTAGTAAACCACTTCGAGCATAGAAATAGGAGTTTCCTTCAGATTTCTAAACCCTTACGCTTAACCTGGGGCATGTTAGTGTTCAGTTAACCTGATTATGCACTTGAATCACAAGACAAACATCCAAAAGACATGACAGTTGTTCATCAATAATCCATGACTTGGCAGTCACAATCCTCCAACAAAATTCAAAAAAATCAAAATTCAAAAGCCTGCTAAGTCAAACCCCTCAGAAGGAGACTTAAGTAAAAATCAAGGCAATTCCAATGGACTCGAAGAGCAAAATTAGTCCATGCAAAAATTAGGGATAAAAAAATCAAAAGCAAAGGAGGTCCTCAAATCCTTAAGCAAAGCAAAATAAGATTCAGTGACTACCATGTCAAAATTAAAGGGTCGTTGACATCCATGACAAGAGCAAAATAACATGACTGCCATTTTCAAACAAATCTTGAATCACCATCTTCACTCTTACACCGTCAAAATCTAAGTGTGTGTGTTGAATTAACTAAACATAGGACTGGAGATCATCACAAAGAAGGGGCAGGTACAAATTAAATTTTGAGCCTTATACCCTTTGTTTCTATAACCATGAACCAGACTACGATAAAACCCTCAAAATACCTAATTGAGGCAGGGTTTATTCTAAAAGCATACTACATCAAGGTTGCGTAAGCTGACTCCTACATATTTTCCAATCATTTGCATTGTTGTCATAATCTTGTTATATCTTTCACACCAGCTAAATTAGCATTGTGTTTATACTAATAGTCCACTCGTCACACACTGTCACATCATTCTAATAAATGATTTTTCAAAACCTGCATGAATGTCGCATTAAAATTACCATTCATGAATGAACAATTTTAACTGCAAATTTGTACTTGACATTAAGGAGATCCCAATAAAGAGCAATCAAGGAGGAACTTGATCATTCGTTGGTACTTGCGCGAATCAACACTTTCTCATAACCTTGTGAATCTAGGGAAAGTCCTTCCGAGGTTCAAATAGAGGCAGACCACTGCAGGATTCTAACACTGGGGAAAATCATCTCAGACTATGTCAGGGTGTGATTACATTCCAGGAGGACTCCTTCAAATACCCTGCAGACTGGGGAAGACTAGTTGAAAAAGGGAAATTCATTATATACTGTCAAGTTGGTCAAGCAGACCATGTCAAACACTAGTAACCACCGAGTTCAACAAGTGTCAAAAATCCTTGGGCAGAGTAAAAGCATAACCAACATGCATTGGTTATGTCACTACGCTCATCATTTGCAAGCCATCATGGCGTATCAATTAGAAGTGAGGTCATTCAGGAACAAGCACACAACTTCATCAAGGGATCAAACTTGGGGCACCAGAAGCATCCACATCTATCCATTGATCATAGCATCGTCAGATACCAAGTGTCAGGAATTCAAATCCTTTCACCAGATAAAGTCCAACCCCTGTTGACAACCACCAAAAGTCTACCTTGTTGGCATCATCATAAACTAAAGTCCAACCCTGCTTGGCACATCCTCAAAGTCCAATTCATATTAGCAACCACCAAAAGTCCACCCGTTGGCACCTTCATAAAACCAATCTCCTACTTGCATTCACATATGCATCACATATAATTAACAAGTACCATATGCATACATAACATAATAATTTCCTCCCTCAACCCCGAGTTGACATCTTATTACAAATCTTGACCCCCGAGTCATTGTTATCTTTATGTTTCTTCAACCCCCGTGTTGATTTCTTGCTATAGTTCTCGACCCACGAGTCGATATTATCTTTATTTTCTCGACCCCCGAGTCAATGTTGTTGCCTTTACACTTCTTTTAACCCCCGAGTTGACGCTAGTTTATCTTAATATTTTCTTCGACCCCCGAGTCATTGTTATCTTTATTTTCTCAACCCCCGCATTAATACCTTGTTATTTCCTCGACCACCAAGTCGATATGTTCTTTATTTTCTTGACCCCTGGGTCGATATCACCATTATTACTTCTTCAACCCCCAAGTTGATATCTTGCTATTGTCTTTATTTTCTCGACCCCGAGTCGATATTGTCTTTATTTTCTTGACCCCGAGTCGATGATGTTGCCTTTAATTTCTTTTTCAACCCTCGAGTTGATGATAGTTATCTTAATGTTTCTTCAACCCCCGAGTTAACTTGTTATTCTGATTTATTCTCGACCCCCGAGTCGATAATATATTTGCTTTTCTCAACCGCCGAGTTGATATGCTAGTATACTCGTGAGTTTTTTCACCTTGCTTGACCTAATCCCTAAAAAATATTTCATTGACAACCATAAATAAAGCCTTACCTAAAATCCAGTTACCCAGTTGCATGCTCACGTGCATTGCATATCAATCATTTGCATATGCATCTTGAATTCCCTAACAATTGCATCTTAGTTGCATATCTGTGCATTATGCAATGCATGACATTTCTGTCCCTGGCGGCATAACATAACAGGATCTAGGATCAGTTTGCAAGTATCTTGGTCAATCTTCCATCGAAGTCGGCAGTATTCTTTTGAAAAGTGTTAATACCCCGCACGTGTTCATGGAATTCTATTTTCCAGCAAGTCATTCTTCAACCGTGTAGTTGATAATGATAATCCCCGGCAGTTGTTGCTCTCGTTGCTCCCCAAGTAGAGGATATTCTAATAAGTTTCTTACAAGCTTTTGGCACATTTCCTCCGACAGGAATCTTGCTCAATTATTTCCCCCATTAAATTTATTGCTTGAGATACTGCTTTGGTATCATCGGAGAACCTTAATGGATAAGGTACTACTTTAACCACCCAAAGAATCTCATTTATTCAGAGATACTGCTTTGGTATTATTAGAGAACCTTGATGGATAAGATACTGCTTCGACCGCCCGAAAATTCTCATATTTGTTCAGAGATACTGCTTTAGTATAATCAAAGAACCATAGTGGGTAAGATGCTACTTCGACCACCCGAAGAATCTCGTGCTTTCAGAGATACTGCTTTGGTATCATCGAAGAACCTTGGTGGATAAGGGACTGTTTTGATCACCCGAAGAATCTCGTGCTTTTAGAGATACTGCTTTGGCATCATCAAAGAACCTTGGTGGATAAGGGACTGCTTCGGCCACCCGAAGAATCTCGTGCTTTCATAGATACTGTTTTGGTATCATCGAAGAGCCTTAGTGGATAAGGTACTGCTTCGACCACCCAAGGAATATCATGATTTATTCAGAGATACTGCTTTGGTATCATCGGAGAACCTTAATGGATAAGGTACGACTTTAACCACCCGAAGAATCTCATAATTTGTTCAGAGGTACTACTTTGGTATCATCAGAGAACCTTAGTGGATAAGGTACTAATTCAAGAACCCGAGGAATATTTTGTTTCGTCAAGATACTACTTTGGTATCATCGGAGAATCTTATTGGATAAGGGACTACTTCGACCATCCAAAGAACCTCAAGTTGTTTTGTTTAGATTTTGCATCCTGCTATCCCATTTCTGTTATCTCTTACTTCAGTCCCGCATTTCACTTTACTTTCTTGTCAGATAAATTTTAGAGTCTTCTTGTATCTAATTTCCTCCTACCCTAAAACTGAACGCCATGCAGCAGTTTATTTTCTCGGGTTCAAGATAATTAGATAGGGGCATCTGTCATACTCCAAATTTATCCTACTTTTTTCAATTTTTCATTTGTCTGACTTTACTTTCATTTTTGTATCTCCTGTACATCATAACCTATTTTTCATCATAAATAATGTATAACATGTCAGCTAGAATAAACCTGTCAGAATTACGGACGTTTTGGTCAAACTAAAAGTCGATTGTGCGTAAAATCAGTAGTTGCAAAGTATCGAATTTAAGCTTGCAAATGTCAGTACTATTGATATGTTATTCGCATAGTTTAACCTGACGTGCTCATCTTATTTTTTGACGACTTTTCAGTCACATTTTGATCAGTCTGAGCCATTTAACCGATCCCAATTGATTTTCAAATCTGACCAAACATTGTATTTTCCGAGTCATTTATTTCATGTTGACCATTTTAGTACATTCAGTTTAATATTTCGAGCATATTTGCTCCCGACTTTTATTCAATTTTAACTCTTTTATTTATTTATTTAATTCAAAATAATCATTTAATTTACTTAGGATTATTTAAATATTTAGTTTATTTTTACTTTTATTATTTTATTTTATTTTAATTATTAAAGTTGGTTTCTAATATTTACAAGTTAACAAAAATAGTAGGGGCATTGATTTCTTGTTTGTCTCTTTCTCATATTGCTGGCGATAAAGAGGACTATCTCCACTACCCACACGAAATAACATGGCTGAAAATTGGAAAAGGACAAATGAAGGGGTTGGAAAATATCACTACATGGAGGGAGATATTTTGATTCCACTAATAAGGGTCCAGGCGTATAATCTGAAAAGATTCTTCTCTCTCAAAATTGCAAAAAGTGGACATTACTCTTTCAAAAAGGAGTAGGTAGGATATCAATAAATAAAATTGGTTATTCCTCCCCATTTTACACGTGACACGTGTACTTGAGAAATAAAAAAATGGTTTCTTTGCGGAAACACACCACCAAATATGTTTCACATTAGTTGACAAAAAATATGGCCATAGCTACAACATGGGCAACAGGAGACACACACTACCACCCACTTTGATACAAGATTTTTTCCTCTCCCACTTTCATATAAAAGAAAAAAACAGCAATGTTTTATTAACCAACTGATCCTCTCTCTATCTCATCACCCGTAGAGTCCCACAGTTTTTCTCATCATAAGTCACTCCTTCCCACATCTCATGTAAAAAGGGTGTAGCAAAATTTACTTTTTTTGACAATCTGATATTCACACTAAATAGAAGTCAGACTATAACCATACTAAAACCCAACTCCACCACCTTGTAAACAGCATCCCATCTTCATATAATTTGTTCTCACCTTCACCATAGAAGAACAAAACTTCTTAATTTACATCGCTTTCACCCTCCACCATGCCATTTCTCACAAATCACAAATCCATAACCCTCCATAAAAACCTCAACCATTATGAACAAACTGCTCCAAACCATATTCATAATACCATCGGATATGATGGTAATCACCTTTCATCTCCGATTCTTTTTCAACACCCATCTTCAAACTCACCACTGTGACTCATCCACAACCTCATATCATCACCTTAGATCCACATGTGTTTTTCTTGCTCAAACCGCGTGTATCACTTCCAAAACAACCATGAAAAATATCATAAAACCAAAAACAGAATAACACACCTGCGTGTCGGATTCCTTAGCTTTAAGTCACCACATCACCATTTAATTGCCTCAGCTTGAATCAACAACAACGAATTCACGCAGCGGCCACAAAACAATGATAGCTACACTCAGCTTTAAGACACTTGTATACCGTTATTCTGCAAAAATTTACGATACATTAATAGATAATTTTCGCTGCGTTATGACTCATGTGTATGACATTATTCGTGTTGTTATTACGTACAAACCGACTTTTGAGTACATTGCGACAAGCTCAATTTGATTTATTTTTATGTACTCGCTTTTGTGTTTACCTTTCGATTGAATTAACTAAATAGTTTCTTGCATGTGGTTTAATTATTTAATTTTGCTAATTACTTTTAATTAACTTGATTATTCGATTTAATTGAATAATTTTGATAATTAATTTTAATTTGCCTAATTAATCGATTAATCGAATCCTTATAGCACAAATTTATTAATCAATCTTAATTAACTTAATTATTTGATTGCATTAATTTGTAATCGAATAATTTTGATAATTGATTTAGATTAAAGCGATTTAATAAACTTTGACCATTTGACTTTGTTAAATAAAATCGGGCCAAGATCTAGGAATTCCAAAACTCAAATCGCTTTTGTTCGTACGCACTTATTTTTGTGTCATGTCATCCCCATTCGAAAAAAATGTACCCCAATTCCCATGAAATGTAATAATTTTATCGCTTTTGTCTAGGTTATGCTTTAATGCTTTAAACCCTTTTCAAAATAAATTCTCGATCCAACGTCGAGCCATCTTTTACACCTTGTAAGTCGATTGCTTTTTAAGCATCTCCATTAACCTTTTGGTCACCATACACAACATTCAAAGCTTAGTCCCGGGCTTTCTTACAGTGAGACCTATTCGATCAATTACTTTATTTGGCCGTTTAGAAGACTAGCCCACTTTGCTAGTGCACATAATTAAAAATCAATCCAGTTATTTGTCCATTTGTATCTTGTCTTGTATCTTGATTCAAATTGAAACCCTAAAGCTTTTGATTTATATCACATCCTATTACCTTTTCTAAGTCGAGCGCTTTCGCCTCACCATCGATCTTACCTTATACCCATTAGGACCTACTCCATTAGTTCAAACCTTTAACCATTTCCGAATGCAAATTTCAAACCTCAATCAACATCGAGTATTTTCTTCAAACCAAATCAATATACTTAACCATACTTAAATGCAGTTTCAATAAAAGATGAAAAGGGAGTTGGAATTGTGCCTTTGATTTCTCTCCTCAATTGATTGGGCCCGAGGAGCCTTTCTTAAGTTTGAACAATTTTCTTCTCTAAAAGATTTGTAATATGATTCACATCAAATTATTTTGCAATAAGCGAAATCAAATCTATTTTTTCAACACTTAAATGAAAATGAGAGAGAGTCAAGCCTTTGACTCACTCCCCTGATTACTTGGGCCCGATGAGGCTTTCTTAAGCTTCTAGTAATCATCATCCATCTAATTTACCCTAATTATATCAAAACTCTTTTGCAATTAAGATTAAAAAGAGAGAGAGAGAGTCGAGTCTTCAATTCACTCTTCCGATTACTTGGGCCCAATGAGCCTTTCTTAAGCTTCAGGTAATCATTATCCAAATGAAACATCCAACACATCAAATTCTATTTTTTCACTCCCGTGCGATTGAAACTTCCTCAAGACACTAATTCCTCACCCCCGTGTGATCCATAACTCAAACAACTTTTCCAAAGAACATTGTTTAGTCCCTTTTTCTGCGCATATGAACTAGTGCTTCAGCCTCCCCTAGCGAGCATACAAGCCAATGTTTAGCTGTTAGAATGCGATCTAAACACTCGTTCTGTTAGAACACACACCAACCAGTCGTAGTCTTCCGAACTATGATCGCTTTTACTTCTTCATTGCACTATAAGGATACGTAGGCATAGGATTGCGAGATCCTAGCGAGCTACCTTTTTTTTTTCTTTTTGCCCCAACCAACCATAGTCCCACGAACTACGACGCTCTGACTTTCCCATTGCACAAGAGAGTATGTAGGCACAAGGGCCCTAATTCTTGGCGAAAACCCTAATAAAAACCACTAATTTTCCTTTATAAGATAACAAACAAACCTAACTAACTTTTCTCACGAATCGAATCAAGCGGTTCCCGTTGAGTACAATGGACGTAGAGGGTGCTAATACCTTCTCTCTTGCGTGATCGACTCTCAAACCTAGAATTTGGTTGCGATGACCATGTTCTTATCTCTTTATAGGTTTTATCGATATTTTAATATTCCTTCCTTAGAATGAATAAAGTTCGGTGGAGACTCTGTTTGAACTTTTTTTCCGCGTCCATCGCGAGGATCGTATTTTTTGAGGTACAACAATGGGGAACTAGGATAATTTCTTATGTTCATTTATTTTTTGAATTATGAGTTTCAACATTATTCACCTTAATTAACAAAAGTGTCATTGCTTAAAATAAAATTTCAAAATATGTCAATAAAATAAGAAAAATCCTACAAATCTATCTAATTCACCCTCTTTTATATTGCACTATGTAGTTACAACCACTTTAGAGAATTTGCATCCAATTGTTAAAGCTTATCTAGATGTTTGTGTGTACCTAATTATGGCTGCTACCTAATCTAGAGAAGACTGTCTATTTGGTTGACTTGAAGTGGATGTCACTAAAGCTATAACAAGAGAAGTAAGACAGGAACAATTTGTGAAGTCGATGGTGTCGCAACTTCGAAAAAGGGGTCGGCGAAAACAAACAGAATAGTCGCCACCGAACGTTATTTATCCCAAAGAGAGGGAAAGGAAAGGATCGAAGAAAACCTAAGAGAATGGGAGAGACAAGGTCATCGCAACTAAATCTTGGGTTCGGGAGTCGGTTACGCAAGGGGAAGGTATGAGCACCCCTCACGTCCGTTGTACTCAACGGGATCCACACTTGTCGTCTAATCTATGGGTGAAAGTTATCTAAAAGCTGCTACTAAATGGGGGTGAACAAAAAGAACAGACTCGATAGGACATCGTCGTCCTATGCCTACGTATACCCTCGAGCAATAGGAAAGTCAGAGTCAACGTAGTTCGGGTAACTATGGGTGATGGGGGAAAGGTTGTTCGCCAAGACATCACAGTCTTGTGCCTATGTATTCTCACTTGGTATGAGAAATCAGAGCAAATGTAGTTCAGATAACTATGGGAAAAAGGTCTCGATCGCACTGAGGCGAGAGAAAAGGTTCAGATTAACAGAGTGGTCTCGATTGCATTGGGGCAAGAGAAAGGGGAAGTTAGTTGCTAGTGTGCTCGTCAAGGATAGGAATCCTCGTGCCTACGTATCCTCATTAGGGAATAAGGAATCAGAGCGGCCGCAGTTCAGCTTACTACGGGAAAACGAGATCTCGATCGCACGGGTGCAAGAGAAAAGGTCCTAGGCCTGGAACGCCTTAACAGAGGTGAACTGAATTGGTTTAGGACGTGTACTACACTAAATTGTAAGACGTAGGAGCGAATGTGTCGCATATCGCTCAAAGGGCATACGCTTAACACTCTAGATAAGTGAAGAGAGACCTCTTCACTCATCATTTCCTACGCACCTAACGCTTATGGCTCACAACACTCATCGCGGTTTATCTGGGTTTTGAATTATGGTTTGAAAGGGTTAATGAATCAAATCGAGACACAATGTGACACTAAACCATCGTAGCTCGAATTATGAGGGAAGTCGAACTATAGGAGGCCGCGTAAATTGATATTCGTGCTAGCGACAAGATAAAGAAATGATATTGAGGATCATTCTTTGATTGAATCGTATCGCACGGATATGGCTGGCAATGAACCAAACAAACTCGAAGATAGTTCGGAATTCAACTCAACAATTAAATCGTTGAACTAGGTTCATGAACCAAATGAGTTGAGTATGAGCGAAAAATTAAGTTCGTTAACTAAATGAGCTGAACTTGAACTATACATAGTTCGACTCGTTAGGTTCATGAGTCAACTCGATTACATATGAAAAGAATTATATTGTCTTTAAGATTAGGTTTAAATATTTACTTCAAATCTTAGACAAATTTAATCTTCAATTTAGTAGTTTTTGAATTAGACTCTCAAATGTATCTCTTGAAAGTTGTGTAGGTTTTGAATTAGTAGATTTCGAAGATAAAGTTAAATTTCAATATGATTACTTTTATTTTATTTTAATATTTTATTTAAAATATATATATTTATTTAAAATGTCAAATATACTAAAATATATATATATATATATATATTTAAAAAAATAGTTTTTAAGTTCATGAACCATGTGAGCTGAACCTAATGAGATGAACCTAACGAGTTGAACCGAACTGTCCGTGAACTTATAACGAGTCGAGTTTGAGCTTAAAAAAAAGTTCGTGTCGAACTCCAACTCGAACTCGAATTCGAACAATTCTTAACGAGTTGAGCCGAGCTGAGGTGAGTTCGACTCGACTCGACTCATTTCCAGCCCTACGCACGGACCAAAAAAAGGTGGGATATCGTCTTAATCGCAAACATTATGTCGATTAATCGAAGGTAGCCTATCACAGTCCCAAAGTAAAGAAAATGACCCAAATGGTCATTTTCCGTAGATTTGAAACCGGGAAGGTTATCGACTTTGATAAACGGCGCTCACAAATTGAAAGACTTCATAGATCGCGGAAATTAAAATGAAATAAAAAATAAGAAGAAATGAGGAGAGAAAAGGAAGGTGGTCTCGGGTAAACCTTCATTTATCAATAATTTAACCGATGATGATTTTAGAGGTCTCGTCATCGACCGAAATCAATAAAAAATGATAAAAAGAATGAAAATCGAAAATGAAAAGTTATAAAGAAAAATGGTCTCGGACTTGTTGCTATTCGTCAATAATTTGACAAACTACAACTTAAAGGTCTCTTTATCGACCAAAAAGCGATGAAAATAAATAAAGATGAATAAAAATCGAAAGTGAAAATGAAAAGAAAGTTTGGTCTCGGATCTATTGTTTTTCATCAATAATTTGACAGAAAAACTTAGAGGTCTCTTCATCGACCAAAAAGCGACGAAAATGAATAAAGATGAATAAAAATTGAAAATGAAAATGAAAAGAAAGTTTGGTCTCGTATCTATCGTTTTTCATCAATAATTTGACAGAAAAACTTAGAGGTCTCTTCATCGACCAAAAAGTGATGAAAATAAATAAAGCTGAATAAAAATCGAAAGTGAAAATGAAAAGAAAGTTTGGTCTCAGATCTATCGTTTTTCATCAATAATTTGACAGAAAAACTTAGAGGTCTCTTCATCGACCCAAAAGCGAGGAAAATGGAAATGAAATTAATTGAGGACACATATACTCAAAGTTAAAAAACTTAAGAGTTAGAAAAGAAAATATTGAAAATAATTTTAAAACAAAACATTTAAACCTAGATAATCAAAACTCTTAAAAAAAACTATTAGAATAAATAATATAAAATCTAAAAATTTATTTAGAAAATATATTAAGAATTCTAGAAATTGAACTAGAATTAAAACTCTAAATTAATTTATAAACTAATATATCCACAAATCTTAAAAAACTAATTGAAAAAAGGTTAAAACAAGGAGGGTTATGAATGGAGAATGGAGGGGTGGTGATGAGTATTTCGTGGGCTTATACATCAAAACCGAATGGGCTGAGCCCATTAACCATAACAAAAATAAAATATTTCCAAAAGGGAGAAAATAAAAATTAAAAAAAAACTCAGATCCAAATGCTTTCTTTGCTACTCTTGTCTCGGGACTTTCCGGTTTGAAGGATCTATATAAAAAGGGTGGATTTCTATTTTGAAGTGTTGATAGAGAGAATCGGAGCGGCGATGTGAGCAAAGAGAAAGTGGCGGCGTTGACTAGAATACCTCGTTGGTCAACATAATCCAAAATGGCGAGAGTTTCTTTGAGTTTGTTTTGGCGAGTGAAGTTCTTGATGTCTTTGTAAATTGAAACTGGGTTTTAGTTGTGGAGTGGTAAGGAACATGAGAATGCATCTTCTTCTGCAAATTTATTCATGGTAATGGTGAATTTGGGTACGTTTCCTACAGATTGATTTTGATGGGTTGTTGTTGGGGTTTGTGAGGAAGGAAGGTGTTGGTGGTTTTTTTTCCGGTAAGTTCGGTTGTGGCTGTGTTGATGAAGGAGAAGGAAAAGGTAGGCGGCGGTGAGTCATTTTGAGGTGGTAGTGAGAAGGAGGAAAGTTTGGGTTGCGGATGAGATTGAGGGGATGAGGAACAGTTGCGGCCAGGGTTTTTGGATGTGAGGAGATGATTATGGCTGGACGGCGCTAGGGTTTCGTCTGGCGGCTAGGTTGAAGCCTAGAAGAAGATGAATAGTGCCACAAAGGGGGGAGGCTGTTAGGGTTTTTCTGGATTGTAGGAGACAATTAATAGTATAGGGTTTTATAACATGAAGACACGTGTCCTGCTTGGCTGTTATTTTTGTCCCTTTTCTTTTAGTTAATTCTGATTAATAAACAAAATCTAAATCTAATCTAAATTAAATTCTAATTAAAATTCTAATGAAAAAATTTAATTCTAAATATAAAAAATTCCAAATCTAAAATCTAATCCTAATTTCTAATTTTATTAATTAAAAATTCTAATTCTAACTAATAATAATAATTTATTCTAAACTAATTGAATTAACATTCTAACCTAATCTAATTAAATAATCTAATTCTATTTTTTAAAAATCTAATTCTAAACTATTTACTAAATTAAAATTCTAAATTCCTAAATCTATTTTCTAAAGTCTAAAATTCTATTTAAATTCTAATTCTAACAAATTCTAATTAATAATCTATTTCTAAATTCTAATTCTATTTTAACTTAATAATTAAAATTCTAAGTCTTAATCTATTTTCTAAATTAAAAAACTAATTCTAAAAATCTAATTCTAATCCTATTAATAAAAACTAAAATTCTAATTAATTTCTAAGTTAAAACTAAATTATTCTAAACTAAATAATAATAAAAATCTATTCTAATTAAAACAATTCTATTCTAATATCTAAATTCTAAATTCATTTGATTCTAAATTAAAACTTTATATTAAATAAAATCCTAAGCAAAATCTAAACAAATAATATAAACCTAAATAAATATTAACTATTAAATGAAATGAAATTATAAAAATAAATCACAAAAAACCACGAAATAAAAACGAAAAAAAAAACGGGCGAACACCGAAACGCAACAAAATTATCAGCACAGACTGAACCACCAGGAAGAAAACAACCTTCGCTTGATTTTGACATAGAACTTATCATTTGAACTGGTTTAAATTGTCTAGAATGTGAACAAAACAATTGTAATCCCGATAACTTCATTCCGGCTGATAACATGGACAGCATGCGAGAAATGATCGACCTAGATGATATGCAGATGAATGCGAAGCAAAAGCCAGTCAAAGTTAAAAACGTGAGAGAAAATTTTGGGGTGCAACAGCTGCCCCTATTCAATCGACTTGGACCTGAAGGGATGGAAAACAACCGCTTTCAAACATTCAAGGTAAAAGGTGATTGAATACAAAAGAACCTAGAAATTTGCAGTCTGTCGGGATGTATGCAATTGGAGCCCGGTCATACGTCGTCAGAGAGAAAACATACCCAAAGGAAACACACTATCAATGGGAATTGACAGAAAGAAACACCATATCCGAAGATCACATCGTCAATAGGAGTTGACGGTAAGATTTCCAAATTCGGAGAAATACATCAGTGAATCCCAAAGCCACATCGTCAATAGGAATTGACGGAAAGAAATACCATATCCAAAAGCACATCATCTAATGGTAGACAGGAAGAAAACTATATCCAAGAACCACATCGCCAATAGAAATTAACGGAAAGAAAAACCATCTCCAAAGAACCACATCATCAATAGGAATCGACGAAAAGAAAACCATATCCAAAATCACATCGTCTAATGGTAGACGGGAAGAAAACCATATTCAAGAACCACATCGCCAATAGGAATCAACAGAAAGAAATCCATATCCAAAGAAACACCTCAGTGAATCCCAAAGCCACTTCGCCAATAGGAATTGACGGGAAGAAATCCATATCCGGAGAACCACATCGTCAATAGGAATCGACGAAAAGAAAAACCTGTTGGAGATGTCGTCATCAGAGAGTTGATGGACAAAGTATGACTGACGTATGATTTGAAACCCAAAAGAAAGTAAGCAGATGAGTTGACCGAAAGACCGCAGGGGATATGTGTTGTACCCCAAAATTTGACCGACCTCTCTGGCTCATGTTTTATTTCGTTGCATCAGCATATACGTAAGCATTGCATTGCATAGCATTTTGCATTTCACAGGGGATCAAGAAATGTGTGTCTAACAAAATTACCAATGGTTTTTAACCTGATCAAGGAGGTTATATTCAAGTCACCAAGCGGTTACCCTTATCAAAGACGAGTCAAGATCCTTAAAGACAAACAGATAAGCATATGTAATTGTCAGGGGCAAAAAAAAAAAAAATATGTTGTTTCTTTCGTTTCTCCTTGCTGACCGAAATCATGTTGTCGCTAAGTTGGATGGAGGTTCATTAGTGGTTTGTCAAGTCAAGATGTATCAATTCAAAGGTGCTTATTTGAGGTTGCAGTTGGGGTTTATGTGTTAATTCAAAATTGTTAGGTATGGATCCATATGTCAATTTGTGCCAAATTCAGATATTTCGCAATGGAGAATCATGTGGGACCTTTGCCTTTCAATTAGAGTATTGAGTGCAACTACACTTGAAGTTAAGTAGAGTTTTGTTTAGTCTTGGTGAAAAGTAGGGATTGCTTCATGATTAAGGTCGTGGTGTAGGACTTATATGGTGTACGCTTGAAGCAAGGGCTCCTGTGCGGTTGTAATACAATTTTGTGTTGCTTATTCGGTTCAAGATTTGGATTATCAGTGCAAGTAGAAAATTTTGAAGTAGAATTGAAGATTGATCTATGGAAGAAATTCAAGAGAAATTCCAAATGTGGTTATAGAGTTACAATGAAAATTCAACTTTAATCACTATTATTTTTAATCAAGAGTTGAAGAATTTGAAATAGTTATGAGTTCAAGATCATTCCACCTCATATTCATCTCTCATTATTCATGTCCAAAGCCCATGCATTGAAAGCTCACTCGTCATTTTATTTATTCATTATTACAAGGAATAAAGGACATTTGAGTTTGGAAGGTTCCATATACACATATCGTTACAAAGCCAACACTATAGACTCATGAAAAAAGGACACCATTGCCATAGTGCCTACCTACAACACGACTCACACAGAGTATTTACATGAGCAATTGTGAAAACCTTTCAAATGAAGTCTCAACATGATTCATTACACCAACATTTCAACAAACCCAATTCTCAGACTTAGATATTATCATCACTCTGTTGCACTCAATTCCAACACCTTTTTTTTGTGATCCCCACAATGCGCAACACCTGTTCGACAAAACTCCTCAGAGAATAGCAACTCTCAAACAACATAACCAACTACTCTTCAGTTACTCACGCAATAACCAACCCAAAGAAGCCTTCCGTTTATTTGTATTCGCCTGATGAATCAACATTCTCATGTTGTTTTCAAACTTTGTGGTGGCTCATTTGATGGGACAATGGGTGGACAAGTTCATTGTCAATGTGTTAAATTTGGACTTGTGTGTCATGTTAGTGTAGGAACTTCACTTGTTGATATGTATATGAAGACTGAGTCTGTTGATGATGGAAGAAAGTAAAAATGTGGTTTCATGGACTGCTATGATCAGTGGCTACTTGCAGAATGGGCACTGACCAGGCTGTGAGTTTGTTTTCTCAGGTGAGGAGGGAAGTTGTAAAACCAAATCATTTTACGTATCCTGCCATCCTTACTGTGCAGCATATCTCTCTCTATGCGTGAGAATGTTGACATTGGCAAACGTAACGATGCACCGAACACTACGGGGAGATACAACCCTGATAGGAGGGATCCTTCAAAATCTGGTACGAAGAAACAAACGAAATTAACCGAGTCACCAGTTGAAGCGGCTGATGAGAATGTAATAGAAAGTGGAGTTGATCAAATTGTTGCGGAAGATGAAAAACAATCAGAAGCTGATAATGAAAAAGAAGAACCTGTAGCTGAAACGCAGACAGATAATGAAGCAGTTGAGCCCGTCCCTGTTGTTACAGAATCAGACATAACATCAAGTGCACCAGCTCTTCAAGAAACAGCAGAGAACAAGGACAATGTTGAAGCCGTTCCAGAGAACAATGAGAGTGATTTGTCTCCCGAGGGAAGCTTGAACAAAGATGGAACCGAAGAAAACAATTAAATTCCCTCTCCTGAAAGTCCTCCCACTGAAGAAGTGCAAGAAAAACAAACACCTGTGGCAGCAGAAGTTGAAGAGGTTGCAATTGCATCCGAGACAAACAGCACCTTAACTGCAACACTTCCCTGCGTCGTATTGTCGGTAATTCATCTCAGAAAGAACCTGCACTAAAACAGAGATTACAACCATCACAATTGTTATTCAACAATGAGAAAATAAGAGGTGGATGCACGGGCCTGCACGAACGGTCGATAACCGTTGTCCTGTGAGAAAATAAAGTCATTCACAACTCTTATACCGTTATGGACTGTACTGCACATAGTAATCTCATGCAACATGATTCACAACAATGCAGAAAGGGAATTTTTCACAATACTTTCGGATGCAAGCCATCTCTAGCCGGCACCAACTTGGCTATGGCATCAGCTCATGATTCACCCGCACCGGCAACAACAATGATTGTGATTTGAATTCAAGCAGAAACAATATGGAAAAATAGATAAAATCCGAAGAGAAAGAGGAAATTACATTGAGTTGAAGCAATACACGTTCTCAGCATTCCTATGTGAACCCGTCTGCCACATTCCACAACCATAATACAGAACCCGTTGCCCTATCTTCCACTATCCATCAAACTTGTACATGTGAAAACCAGCTGCAACAGCCTTGTCCTTCAACCAACAGCAGGGCAGAATGCGAATTCAATAAGCACGCCTAGCATCCCTTATGTTCCCATATTCTGCCTGTACCTGCAAGATCCAGAAAACACCAAAGACTTCTCATTTTCATTGATTCAGAGGAAATATAAGTTTAATATAGAAAGAATACCAAGATTGTTACAAAGTGAGGTATGCATTGGTTCTAAAAAGATGAGTGAGTTGTGTGTTTAGCATCGAGGTGTAAATCAATACAATCATTAATCCTATATTCCACAAACCGAAAATGCTCCGCAGAGTAAGCTACAAAGACATAAATTTGAACATACACATAATGAATGGATGAACGTAGTAAAACCTGATCTTCATCCAACTGTTTCAGCATAGTCGAATGAAAAGCTTGAGGTGTCCGAAGTAGAGATCGAAAACTCTAAATTTGTTAGAAGTGAGTTGCGTGTTGCTGTAAACTCACTATTGAAGGACGAAGGAGTTTTGGTGATCCCTACTGCAGCTGATCCTCCTCCTAAATTAGGCGGAGAGGAGATCCTATCTTCTGATTATCAGAGTTGTTCATTGAGCCTGCTAAGTATTGCTAGCATATCAAGTTGCTGTCAGGTCACAATACCATTTGGATTTTTCTGACAAGAATCCTGTTTCAATGTCCTTGATAGCTCGGCATGGTGGCGATCGTTTTTTGCTTGACAACTCTTAAGACCATGTATACAGTTCTCCAAGAGCAGGTTGGTATTGCTGCCCCAAGTAAATCATCAAAAAGTGTTGTTAGCAAGGAACAATCCACTGAGACTGCAAAAGAAAAGGGAAATCAAGCCTACAAAGATAAGCAGCGGCAGAAAGCCATTGGATTTTATACCGAAGCTATTAAACTTTGCGGCAATAATGCAACATACCATAGTGACAGGGCTCAAGCGTATCTAGAACTGGGCAGTTATCTTCAAGCTGAGGAAGATTGTACAACAGCAATAAGTTTTGACAAAAAGAATGTGAAGGCCTACTTTCGCAGAGGTACAACTTGAGAGACTCCCATAACAGCCTGTCCAAATGTTTCTTCTTACAAGCTTCATGCTTAAGTTTCTGCCTAGGAGTGCTCCATGTTACTTCCATTTTGTCCAAGGCTAATCCATGATAAACTCAAGCAACTTGTAGTATTCTCAATTCGAAGGCCTTTAAGGATGCTCTTCATCATGATGTTCCATGCCTCGAGCCATCGTGACACAAAAAGAAACAGAGTGCATCAGTACAATGTGTGAAATAATATTGAGCATAAATCGATTTTTTTTTGTATAATGCGAATACAGTCCGCGATAACCAAAGCCAACCAAATCCATACCCCATAAAGATCAGAGCAAAGCAAGCAGGGGTCACAAGTAGCTGTTGAAAGAAATTTAACTAATTGAGATTAGTATGCAGTCAAGAATAAAGAGCTAAAGTCAAAGTTCATTGAATCAAAAAAGGAGTCCCACATCAACAAAGTGATAAGCAGTAAAAGAAACATTTTCACACAGTAAAAAATAGGGTAAAAAGCCATTTTTTTTTCTCACTACAGACAAATGCAGAGGTCACTATCAAGTCTCAGAAAGGCAGAAATCATGGTATTGCCTCCTAACAGAATCGTACTACTAAAATGCTCCCCATTGTCCTACCTCACACGGATCAAGCACTCCCTTCAGCAAAATTCAAATTCTCACACGTATCAGAAACCCTAAAAAACACTCCTATAAATATGGTCCTATTCATTGGCAAGAGAACAGAAGAAAAAACCTAAAGAAATTCTGTCAAAATCGACCCCCAACCCCATTAATCACTAGAGCTCAAAAACTTCAAGAGTTACTCAGGTTCAACATTAGAACCTGAGCTTACTCCGAGCTAGACCAGAACACGCTAGTTTCGAAGGGAAGAGAAAAGGAATAAGAGACTCGAAGCAAAGAGAAGAAATCACTCACCGTCATCATTGAACCAAGTCGGTAAAATCTTCATCGCCTTTAAACTTGTTTTTTTCGCTTCTTGATATCCTTACGCCGTCTCGATGATTTGTCTATAACGCTTGATGATTGTTTGCTTGCTGCGTGATTTCCGCGTAAGATTGAGGGGTTTAGAGTTAGGGTTCGTGGATTGATTTGGGAATAGGGTTCCGGAAGGAGGATTGTTTGCGATCGGAGGCTATAACGTTGGGACTTTTTGAGTGAGAAAGAGATTTTAGTGAGCAGAGAGGTGTGATAGTATTGTTGTTTTGGATTTCTTCTGGTTTTGTTTGGAGGTAGTCAAACGCAGAGAGGGATTTTGACAGTGAACCATTGTGGAAGAAGAAGGGGTTCTTTCTTGTTTTTTTTCCGATCTCGATTTGGGGCTGGATCAAACCGTGAGGCCCATTAGGATCAACACCCCTCCGTTTTCATTTCCTTCAGACCCCCTTATTATTTCTTATTTTTCTTTAATGTTTATGTAAATTATTTTAGGATTTATAACATGTACTATTTATTAATGTACTTTTTTTTTTTTAAAAAAACAGTTTGTTAAATTTTTGTTTTAATTAATTTATATGTTTTTTTTCTTCTAACGGTTTTTGTTTGTTTGTATATCCATACATATTTTATGTTTAGTAAATATACATTAGCTTTTTTTAGAATTTTAATACATTCTAATTTAACCTTTAGAGTTATATATTATATTCAATTTCCTTTAGATTTCTATCCTATTTATATTAGAGTTTATATTTATTCTTTGTTTTATATTTTAGAAGTTGAATTATTTCGCGTTTTGTTATTGGGCATTTTGTCCCTTCATTCTGTTCTGGTCAATGACGAGACCTCCGTAATTCATTACCAGTCAAATTATTGATGAGTAGTGTTGGATCTGAGACCACCTATTTTCTCTCTTCGTCACTTGTCCCGACTCGATTCAAAACTTTGTCAAACAATTTTCAAAATCAAATTATCTTTGTATTGAATTAAAAAGAGGGGATTAAGTGTAGACTTTCTTCCTCTCCGAGTGTTGGGATGCCCACTGTAGTGAGGGTGGTTCCGACACTCGTCTTTCAATACGAAGACGCTTCCCGTCCATTTTCAAATCTCATCTCCTTAAGATTTTTTCTTTATGTTGAGCTAAAAAGAGGATTGGGTGTAGACCCCTTCTTCTTCGAGCATAGGGATGCCCATTGTAGTGAGGGTGGTCTCGATGCTCGTCTGTCAACGCAAAGACGCTTCCAACGTTTCCTCATAAAACCTCGGTCTCGTACTAAGTATACTTTCAATAATAATTTGATTTCTCTTTGTATCGAATTAAAGAGAGAAGATTGGGTGTAGACCTCTTCTTCTCCGAATGTTGGGATGCCCACTGTAGTGAGGGTGGTCTCGATACTCGTCTTTCGATATGAAGACGCGACTCCTTCCACCTATCCCTTTCCACAACTCCTTCCCGCAATCCTTGTCACCTAAAAAACCTCGGTCTCGTACCGAGTGCATTTTCAAATTATTTTCACAACCAAAACTTGAATGGTCGTGGAGTGGTTAGGCGTAGGCCTTCTCCTATCCCGAGTGCTGATGTTTACCGTAGGGTTCTCTGTCGCAAAGCACTTACCATTCAAAACCAAAAACATCTTTAATAAGAGAACGGAGTTCTCTTTGCATTGAATTAAAGAGAGAGGATTGGGTGTAGACCTCTTCTTCTCCGAGCGTAGGGATGCCCACTGTAGTGAGGGTGGTTTCGACGCTCGTCTTTCAATACGAAGACGCCTCGTTTGCCACACCCTTTTATAACAAAAACTTTGAGATAAAGAATTGGATACCACCCGTAGGGGTTACTATCCAAGGACCTATCTCGCCCCTAAAAACAATCCAATCAATCAAACGTGACTTCTTGCCCCGCGCGGCGAAAACTAATCAATTTTTCAAAAGGATATGTTACGTCCGTTCTACCGCAAACAGGTAACGTCTAAGTCTCCAACGAGCGAGCAGCGAAATACCTAACTGCTAGAATGCGCACGATAGCGCCATCCATAAAAAACATCAACACACCGTAGGCCGAACTACGGCTGCTCTGATTCTTTACTTTCTCAAGTAAAGATACGTAGGCACAAGGGCCACAATCCTTGCCGAGCACATTCCCCCCTATATCTGTAGTTCCCCGAACTACGTCGACTCTGATTTTCTCACATTTATCGAGAATACGTAGGCATAGGACTGCGAAGTCCTACCGAGTCCTTTCTTTCTATCTTCTTCCTGGTCGCCTCCTTTCTTGGTGTTTAAACCCTCTTTCTTTACCCTGTGGAGCACTTTTATAGCATAATATTTAAGCAGATAATTTCACGCATCGACAAACAAAAGGTTCCCATCGAGTACGATGGATGCGAGGGGTGCTAATACCTTCCCCTTGCATAACCGGCTTCCGAACCCGTTCATGGTTGCGAGACCATCTTATCCATTTTCTTTCTTAAGGTTTTCTCGATATTTTCCTTTCCCCTCACGGGATAAATAAAGTTCAGTGGCGACTATTCTGTCTATCCTTTTCGCCTCCCCGTCGTTGCGCGATGCGTTTTTTCGAGTAGCGACAGCTGGCGACTCTGCTGGGGACTCTCCTAGCGAGCCAGACCTATTTTGTTTGTCGTGTTTGTGTTTTATTTGCTTTTTTTTATTATGTTATGCTCACTAACTGTTGGGTTTATTTGGATGGTTTGTAAGATAAGGCTTTCTACCCGAGCTTTCAAGTACACACTAAGATAGGAGGTGGGTTCTTTCTGATTTGCGAGACTTAGGACTCGTTGAGTTGGATCGAATTCCACCGCTCAGATGAGACCCCGTTGGAATAATTATGTCTTACGTGTAGTCGTAATGACGTTCTTATCTTCAACTTGGGAGTCCGCGATTCTGAGGACCTTTGTAGAACCTTATTCCAAAGGTTACTAAAACATGACGCTGTGTTCATCCTTTTGAAAGGAGTACCGTCTTACGAGTAGTCGTTATGATGGGAAACTTTTGAGGGTTAGTGCATAGGACTTTGTTTGAAAAGCCTTTTGGAACGCCCTCTCGAACCAGTAGATTGCTAACCCGATGGAAATATACCTTGTGTTCTTGTCTTGCAGGATTTGTGACGTTGATCTTGTTATTGTTCCATTGTCATATGCATTCATGAAACATTGCATTACATATCATTTTGCATATCAAGAGACTTAAGAAGCTATGATTATCTCAGGTATTGGTGAACTCAATGGCTGATATAAGAAAGAGAAGCACAAATTCCATAAAGTTTAGGGAACCAAAATTGGAATCAATTCAAGACCTTCTGATTGACGTGCCGAAAGTTATCAAGATCAACTTTCAAGGGGAATATGGGAAATTGCTTGATCTTCTCCACTCCAGAGTTGATACCTGGGCCCTGTATGCTATGGCTCAATTTTATGATGCGCCTCTCCGGTGCTTCACTTTTCAAGACTACCAGTTGGCTCCCACCTTGGAAGAATATTCTCACATTTTGAACATTAAAATTAAGGATCAACCTGTCTATACTGGTTTGGAAGAAGAACCAAAACCTGCTGTCATTGCTCTTGCTCTTCATATGACCAAAGAAGAAGTCAAGAAGGGTCTAACCAGTAAAGGGGGTGTTCAGGGTTTTCCATTGAAGTTTTTGCTAGAAAAGGCCGCTCAGTGCAAGGTTGATGAAGATTGGGAAAAGTTCGGTATAAGTGTTGCTCTGATGATCTATGGGATTGTCCTCTTTCCAAATGTGGACAATTTCATAGACATCACTGCCATTGTTCTCTTTATGCAGAAGAATCCCATCCCTACACTCCTCGCCGATGTTTATCACTCTATTCATTGGAGGAGTGAAAAGAAGGCGGGAACGATCCAATGCTGCTCTCACCTACTATACAAATGGTATGCTTCTCATTTGCCCAAGAAAGGACCGTTCGTGGAAAACAAGAAGGAATTGAAATGGTCTCAGCGTATCATGTCTCTGGAAGCTAGTGATATTGCTTGGTACTCTCATGAGTACTATGATGTGGAAATCATTTTCAATTGTGGAGAATTCAGTAATGTACCTTTGATCGGTAGGGCCGGTTGTATTAACTATAACCCAGTCATGGCATTACGTCAGTTGGGCTATGCTATGGAGGGCGAGCCCGAAGCAGAGAAGGTTCAGAGTTTCTTTCTGCAGGCCACATCAGAAGACCCTGCGTTTGTCAGGAAGATTGCTAAGGCTTGGGGCAAGATTCATACAAAGGGAAGGAAGGAGTTAAAAGCAAAGAATTGTGTGGCAAAGGAGCCATACAACCGGTGGTTATTAGCCAGAGTAGCTGAAAGGTCGTTGCCATTTCCCTTAGAGCCCTCTATGCGAGAAGCACCTCCTGCTCCCACTCATGTACCCATAGAAGAATACGAAAAACTGAAGCTAATAGTGGAGAGATTGACTAAGGAGAATCAGGACCTTCAGAATGAAGTCCACCAAGCAAATATGGAGAACGGTCAGTACAAAAGAAAGGTGGAGTTTGAACAGGATCAAGCGGCTGAGAGTAGCAAGAAGCTAAAATTAGAAACGGATCTGAGAGTCAGGTACCAACAGGGTTACGAAGGGGCTGACGCATCATTAACAACTCTCCGGCAGCGCCTGAAGGACACCAAGGCTTCTTGTGATAGGGCATGGCACTTCTTTGAGATGGCCTCTGCCGAGAAAAAGGAAATACGAGAGAACCTTGAAGCTGATATTGGGAATCTTGAGGAACAACTAAGAAGTGCCTTGACCCTAGCGGAAAGTGAACGAAGACTCAAAGAGGAGGCCTTGAGGGGTTCATATGTCACATCTGACGTGTGGAATAACAAGTGTCAAGAATTGGAGACCGCCTAAGAGACAGCCCTTCTGTGGAGGAATCGTTTTGAGGCCTTGCAAAGAGACGGTGCGCAGTGGCTCGAGAAAGAAGCTCAGCTCAATGAGTTGCTGGACACCCATGTGGATTCTATTTGTTATTACCAGTCGACTCTAGATACGTATCGTGCTAGGTACAACAATTTGGTGGAGCACTGCAACCTCATGATCCGAGATATCCCATGGAGGTTAGAAAGCGCCATTCAAGATTTGGAAGGAAATGATATCCCCTCTTCCGTTCACCACTTTATCCAGCTCTGCGACCAAATGGTTAGGAGGTTCATGTTCGAGACGAGGAAGCTTGAAGAGCGTCTCCAAAAGGAGAAATTCTAGTTTTTAGTACTCTTGATTTTTAGTCATTTAGTGTTTTCCTTGTAATGAGAATTGTTATTCGGCATAGCCAGCAAACGTTTGTATTGAATCTTCCCAAATTAATGAGAATTTGCTTTTGGTCTAATTGTGTTTCTTTATTATTTGTTCATTCGCAATTCTATAATGCTGGTTATAATCATAGGTTTCGAAAGTCTCTTGAGCATTCGCATGAACTTGCGCATCATTTTGCATTCCCTGAAACTCGACCTCACACCGCTTGCCATTTCAGAGAGAGGAAGAGAGGGAAAGAAGAAGAGCAAGATGACTTCTCAACACTCCTACAACACGCGGGGAAATCAGCAGAGAATTATGGATCAGGTTCAAGCCGAGCTTTTGGAGTTTCGTGAGAAGATGGCACAATTCATGGAGATGATGCAGGGGGTGGCCAATGGGCAGGACCAGTTAAGGACATTGGTTCAACCCTTAATAGCTCAGGTGGATGGAAGTGGCGTTTTGCACGGTGGGGCTGCTGCTGTTCCCCCTCCTGCTAATGGTGGAACCTCGCAAGTCAACGGTGGCCCAACCGTAGTCAACCTTCCGGGCGGAAGAGAACAAACTGGAATCCCCATCCCGGTTGTGGCAGGCGCCATACCTACTAGCGTGAATCCTCAATGGGACCAAGATGAACAGGATGACATCTTCTCCATGAGAGACCTTGGGGGAGGGTTACGATCCGACACTAATAGAAGGTTTGACGAAATAGAAGAAAAGATGAAGAGCATTCTGGAAAGCCAGAACACTATGGGACTTGACATGTCCAATCTGGGACTAATTCCGGGACTTAGGATTCCTCCAAAGTTCAAGGTGCCAGATTTCGATAAATACAAAGGAACGACATGTCCAAAGGTGCATATCCGCTCCTATTTTCGAAGGATGTCGGCATACTCTGATGACGAGAAGTTGCTTATGCACTTCTTCCAAGATAGTCTGTCAGGGCCTTCTCTGGAATGGTACATGGGTTTGGAACCTGCCAATATTCGGAGTTGGAAGAATTTAGCAGAGGCCTTTGTCCAGCATTACCAGTATAATAGTGACTTGGCACCAAATCGCGTGCAGTTGCAGAATCTATCCCAAAGAAGCAATGAGTGTTTTAAAGAATACGCCCAAAGGTGGCGAGAGCTTGCCGCTAGGGTTCAACCTCCCATGGTGGAAAGAGAACTGATCGATCTATTCGTGGCCACGTTGCCCGGAATCTACTACGAGAAGTTTGTGAGTAACATGTCAGGAAGCTTCTCGGACTTAATTATCACGGGCGAAAGAGTCGAAAACGGTATAAAATTGGGGAAAATTCAAGCAGCGGAAGGGACCTCATCTGGAGGTGGAAGGAAGTTTTTTGGTACGAAGAAAAAGGATAATGAAACAAATGCAGTGTACGGCTTTAACAACCGAAAGAGATACTTGGATCAGCGTCAGCAGCGACCGTATTACCAGCAGCCGTCACAAGTAGCGAGTATTGCCATCCCGGCGACACAGCCTCCACAGCAACAGCCGCGTCAACAACAGGAGCAGCGACCTCAACAACAGAATTATGCACCAAGACAGTTCCAGGACAGGAGAAGGGTGGCGGATAGACACTTTGACACACCGCCAATGCCATACGCTCAGTTGCTACAACACTTAATTCAACTGCAGTTGGTCCAGAAAAGGACAATGGCACCTCTAACTGGCCCACCACCTCCTGGATATGACGCCAACTCTAGGTGTGAATTCCACTCTGGCGCCCCCGGCCACAGTATTGACAACTGCAAAGCCTTCAAACATAAGGTACAAGACCTTATTGACAGTAAAGCTATCAATTTCAATCAGGATGCGCCAAGCGTGGATCGGAATCCCATGCCTAACCATGGTAGGGGTGGTGGCGTGAATGCTATTGACAGTGAGGAAGGCCTGAACTTGGTGTCCAGAGTAGAGGATTTGAAGACGCCGTTAAGTTTCGTGAAGAGCAGGTTGTTAGAAGGAGGGGTATTCCCAGGCTGCGGAAAGGATTGCTAAGGCTGTATGATCTGTCCGGTAGGATGTCGGAACCTAAGGAACCATATACAACACATGATGGATGACGGTTTGTTACAATTCGATAGAATCTGTGGGGAAAATGCTGAAGAGGTAGTCATCGAAGATAAAGATGAGGTGGCCACCATATCCATCCCATACAAAACAATTACAATTTCTGCGCCTCCGGCGAGGCCCACTATTATATTCACAAAGGCAGGGCCCGTACCCTATGAAAGTTCTAAAGCAATTCCTTGGAACTATGGGGCCGAGGTCTACTGCAATGGTCAAAAGCAGGAACTGAGAGGTTCGCCGTTGGATTCTGTTGGTAATTTGGTAGGAACTGGAGGAATGACTCGGAGCGGGAGAGTATTTGCACCTCCCGAAGCAAGTACAGAAAGGGCGGATAAAGGTAAAGGGAAGGTTGTAGCGGAAGAGAATTTTCAGGCTAGAGAAAAGGAAACTTTGCTGAAGGATGCGGAGGAATTCATGCGCTTGATAAGAAGGAGTGACTACAAAATTGTGGATCATTTACAACAAACTCCTTCAAAGATTTCTATCTTGTCACTGCTGTTATGTTCTGAGGCTCATCGGAATGCTTTGCTCAGAGTTTTGAATAATGCTTATGTACCTCAAGAGATATCCGTGAATCAGTTGGAAGGCGTGGTGGCCCATGTCAATGCAGGTAACGGGTTGGGGTTCACAGACCGTGACTTGACACCAAAAGGGAGGAACCACAACTTGGCTCTGCACATTTCACTTGAATGCCGAGGAACAATGATGTCACATGTACTTGTTGATACAGGGTCGTCTTTGAATGTGTTGCCGAAAAAGGCATTGATGAAGATCGATCATCAGGGTCTATATTGTACGCCCAGTGATTTGGTTGTGCGGGCTTTCGATGGAACTCGAAGATCTGTCTTTGGGGAGATAACTTTGCCTATCCAAGTAGGCCCGGAGGTGTTTGAAACAGTTTTCTACATCATGGACATCCAGCCTGCTTATAGCTGTCTTTTGGGTCGGCCTTGGATACACTTAGCAGGCGCTGTAACATCGACTTTGCACCAGAAATTGAAATATATGGTGGATGGGAACATTGTGACCGTTTGCGGGGAAGAAGACATCATGGTGAGCCATCTGTCTTCATTCAAATATGTGGAAGTCGACGGCGAAATTCAAGAAACGCTATGCCAGGCTTTTGAGACTGTCCAAATCAAGGAGAAGGCACCGGTCGAGGACAAAGCTCCAGAAGTTGCCATGTCGTCATACAAGGAAGCACGGGCCGTGGTGGAATCTGGGTCAACACAAGGATGGGGACAAGTGGTGAGCGTCCCAAACAAACAAGATAAGTTCGGATTGGGATATAGCCCACATGGATCATCTTCACAAAGCACTCCACGTTACAAAGGTCCTGTCCAATTTACTAGCGGTGGAGTCATTTTCGATCAAATTAATGTCATATCAGACGAAGAAGGAGACAGCGACTGCGATATGGATGCGTGGATCCAGCCATGCATCCCCGGCCAGGGCTTGAAGAATTGGAGCATGGAGGAAATTATCACAGTGACCTATGAAGAGTAATTGATTTGTCTTGATTAATGTATTTCCATGTGCTCTGCCCAAGGCATAATGGACTTTATTTGTAGGGCCCTATCTTTATGCGTGTGAACAATCTTTTTATCATCAATTAAAAGGCGTCTTTTCATTCAGAATTTTGTGATCCTTGTTGTTCTTGTTTTTATCTTTAACAATAAAATGGCAATGTGGTTTGTGTTTTCGTTTGCATATCATTTAAAAGTATAAAATCATCATCATCGCAGGTTACACATTTCAGATGCCACCGACTCAGACTCGTCTATGACTCGGTATGATTTTGACAATCCGATCTTTCAAGCCGAAGAAGAGATCGAAGAAGACGAAGACCTGCCTGAGGAGCTTGCTAGATTGTTAAGACAAGAGGAGAAGGTCATCCTGCCTCATCAGGAGGAAGTTGAAGTTATCAACCTGGGAACAGAAGAAGACAAGAAGGAGGTCAGAATAGGGGCTACACTGCAAAGTAATGTCAAGCAATGTTTGGTAGAGTTACTCCAAAAGTACAAGGATGTTTTTGCTTGGTCATATGAGGATATGCCAGGAATCGACACGGACATCGTGGTTCATCGTCTGCCTCTTCGTGAGGAATGTCCTCCTGTCAAACAGAAATTGAGAAGAACAAGGCCAGATATGGCAGTGAAGATCAAGGAAGAAGTTCAGAAACAGTTAGATGCCGGATTTCTTGCTGTGGCCAACTACCCTCCTTGGGTCGCTAACATCGTGCCCGTGCCTAAAAAGGACGGCAAAGTTAGGATGTGCGTTGATTATAGGGACTTGAATAGAGCAAGCCCAAAGGATGATTTCCCGCTTCCCCATATTGACGTGCTTGTTGATAACACCGCGCAATTCTCGGTGTTTTCCTTCATGGACGGTTTTTCTGGATACAATCAAATTAAGATGGCGCCGGAAGATATGGAGAAAACGACTTTTATCACACCTTGGGGGACCTTTTGCTATAAAGTAATGCCTTTCAGGTTGAAGAACGCAGGGGCAACTTATCAACGAGCAATGGTCACACTCTTTCACGACATGATGCATCACGAAATCGAAGTTTACGTCGACGACATGATTGCAAAGTCCCAAACGGAAGAGGGGCACTTGGTGAATCTTCTGAAGTTGTTTGAGAGGTTGAGGAAGTTCAAATTAAGGTTGAATCCAAGCAAATGTACTTTCGGCGTACGGTCAGGAAAGCTGTTGGGGTTCATCGTTAGTGAGAAAGGTATTGAGGTTGATCCCGCGAAGATCAGGGCGATTCAAGAAATGCCAGCACCAAAGACTGAGAAGCAGGTTCGTGGTTTCTTAGGTAGGTTGAACTATATTGCAAGGTTCATATCTCACCTCACCGCCACTTGTGAGCCATTGTTTAAACTTCTAAAGAAGGATCAGGCGGTCGTTTGGAACGAGAATTGCCAGAAGGCGTTTGAGAAAATAAAAGAATACCTACAAGAACCCCCAATACTGATGCCCCCGGTGGCTGGGAGACCGTTGATAATGTACTTAACGGTTCTTGAAAATTCTATGGGTTGTGTTCTCGGTCAGCACGACGAGACTGGAAGAAAGGAGCACGCAATTTACTACTTGAGTAAAAAGTTCACAGACTGTGAATCCAGATATTCAATGTTAGAAAAGACTTGTTGCGCACTTGCTTGGGCCGCCAAGCGCCTAAGGAAGTATATGCTAAACCACACAACCATGTTAATTTCAAAGATGGACCCAATTAAGTACGTATTCGAAAAGCAGGCGCTATCAGGAAGGATCGCTAGGTGGCAGATGATTCTGACAGAATATGATATTCAATATGTATCTCAAAAAGCTATTAAAGGCAGTGTTCTGTCAGAATACCTTGCAGAGCAGCCAGTCGATGATTATCAGCCAATGAAGTTCGATTTTCCTGACGAAGACATTATGTACTTGAAAATGAAAGATTGCGACGAGCCGTTGCCGGGCGAGGGACCGGAATTGGGTTCCCAGTGGAAATTAATCTTTGACGGCGCTGTTAACTCATACGGTAGTGGGATTGGGGCAATCATTACAACTCCCCATGGGTCCCATATACCATTCACCGCAAGGTTAACATTCCCATGCACCAATAACGAGGCCGAGTACGAAGCGTGTATCATGGGTATTGAAGAAGCAATCGACTTAAGAATCAAGAACCTTGATATCTATGGAGATTCAGCCTTAGTGGTCAACCAAATCAAGGGGGAGTGGGAAACGCGCCAGCCAAATCTGATCCCATACATGAACTACGCAAGGAGGTTTCTACCTTTTTTCGATCGAGTAGAGCTTCACCATGTGCCGAGGGCAGAGAACCAGATGGCCGATGCTTTGGCTACTCTATCCTCGATGTACAAGGTTAACTTCTGGAACGATGCTCCAATAATTGTCATTTCGCGGCTCGATAGACCGGCATTTGTGTTCGCAATAGATGAAGCTCCTGATGGTAAACCATGGTTTTATGACATCCAAAACTTTCTTAAGAACCAAGAGTATCCGCCTGGGGCATCTACCCAAGATAAGAAGACTTTGAGGAGATTGTCCGGCAATTTCTATCTGAATCCAGACGGTGCGCTCTATCGGAGAAACCATGACTTAGTGCTACTAAGATGCGTGGACGAAAAAGAGGCAAATTTGCTTATGGAAGAGGTCCACGAAGGTGCTTTCGGAACACATGCAGGTGGGCATGCCATGTCTCGGAAATTGTTGAGGGCAGGATATTATTGGTTAACTATGGAGTCAGATTGCTTCAAGTACGCCAAGAAATGCCACAAATGTCAAATTTATGCCGACAAGATTCATGTACCGCCGTGTCCTTTGAACGTCATGTCGTCGCCGTGGCCTTTTTCCATGTGGGGCATTGATATGATTGGAAAAATCGAGCCGACCGCGTCCAATGGACACCGTTTCATCTTAGTGGCTATTGATTATTTCACCAAATGGGTCGAAGCGGCCTCTTATGCCAATGTCACAAAGCAGGTAGTGGCCCGATTCATCAAAAGAGATATCATCTGTCGATATGGGATACCCGAAAGGATCATTACTGACAATGGTTCTAATTTGAATAACAAGATGATGAAGGAACTATGCCAGAGTTTCAAAATTGAGCATCACAATTCTTCTCCCTATCGCCCGAAAATGAATGGCGCTGTGGAAGCAGCCAACAAGAACATTAAGAAGATAGTACAGAAGATGGTGATAACTTATAAGGATTGGCACGAGATGTTGTCCTTTGCCTTACATGGATATCGCACTTCGGTGCGTACTTCAACTGGGGCAACTCCCTTCTCGTTGGTGTATGGCATGGAAGCTGTTCTGCCATTAGAGGTCGAGATCCCTTCTCTAAGAGTACTGGTAGATGTCAAACTAGATGAAGCAGAATGGGTAAAGAACAGGTTGAATCAACTCAGTTTGATGGATGAGAAAAGATTGGCGTCTCTCGCGTACGGTCGTTTGTATCAGAAGAGGATGAAGAGCGCCTATGATAAAAAGATACGTCCTCGGAGCTTTCAGGCAGGCGACTTGGTGTTAAAGCGAATTCTCCCACCGCAGAATGATCACAGAGGCAAATGGACTCCTAACTATGAGGGTCCTTATGTGGTACGAAAGGTTTTCTCAGGAGGAGCCTTGCTACTTTCAACTATGGATGGTGAAGATTTTACATCCCCGGTGAACGCAGACGCGGTCAAAAAATATTTTGCTTAAAAAAGCTCGCTGGAAAGAAAAATAGCATCCAGGCAAGAATGGGGCATCCCGGCGAACCATAAAAGGATGGGTTCGGGCAAAAATTAGGGATATAAGAAAAATGTGAACCCGCAAAGTTGAAAACCTGAAAGGGCAACTTTGGCAAAAATGGGTATCCTGGTGAATCGAAAACCCGCAAGGGCGATTCAGGCAAAAATTAGGGATTTTAAAGCAAATGACTGCGGCCTGCGCATTGATTATCACAAGCATAGTGGATTCTAGGGAGAACTCGAAGATCGACCGTTCAAATCAATCTCTTCGGAAGTTAAAGTATCGGAAAGCGTCAAAGCCGCGCGAGTCATGGATGAGTCGTCACATGGTGTTTGTCTGTACCATATTGCCGACATTTTTTGTATATTTTCCTTGCGATTGTCTTTTTGCGCAGCTTTCTCTTTTCAGGAGTTGCATCCGATGTAAAATTGCCTATTTTCAGGCCTTTTATCAATAAAATATACTATTCAGAAAAAGCTTTTGTTCTTGTTTTTTACCATTTTATTTGCAAAAGACACCTGATATTTTCGATAAAAAACCTTGCATACATAAACTTGTGGGCTTTGCTAACTATTAATCAAGATATTTGTTTAAATAAAAACATGAGTGATAAGTGAGTGCCAGCTGTACAACACATTTGTCTAATTGTTGTCACTTTCCCCAAGTAGAGGTGGATAGTAATTCCTTCCTTATCTAATCCATAGCCAAGCTAGCAAAATTAATTTACTTCCTCACAGAATGGAGCTGACTGAGAGGTCGTTCATCTCCATTCCCAGCAGAGAGAGTGTGGGATAATCCTCCCAGTAAATCTTATTCAACATCCCTAGCAGATAGTGGATTCAATCTCCGACAGAATGGAGCTATTCCTCAGCAATCTGCTGTGTTTCCCCAGTAGAGTTATTCTGGCTGATCATTCATGGTTGATTTCCCCGGTAGAGTGGAGTTGTGGTCTCCAGCCAAGTGGCTTGTTCCCCAAGAGATTTGTAGACTGATAGGCCATCCGGGACGTCTTCCGCAGCAGAGTTTGATTTGGATCCCCAGCGGTTTGGTTTTGTTCTTAACAGAGCGGTTTTACCCAGAAGTTTTTCTCGGAGGCCATCCAAGGCTTGTATTCCCCAGCATGAGTTTATTTGCGCTAGGCGTACCTAGCTCTGACCCAACGAAGTTGGCTCTTTAGCATTTATCTCGCTAAAGTGGTTCATTTGCATCTACATACATGCATAACATCTACCCAAATGCGAAGCATTTCCATTTCGTATGGAGCATTTCGTCATATCCAAACATATGCATGCGAAACATAAGCCAGGTCGTTACCCTTTTGTTTCAAGTGAACCTCGCAGATGATTAGTATCTTTGCCCGTGTGTTGGCTAGACCCCAGCTCATGGTGTTTCCCCAACGGAGTTATTTTGTGATTATCACCAACGGATGGTCTTAATTTCGTTCGAATCTTGTTGCTCGCTTATATTTAGCGAAGGCTTGGCGGCGAGGTCAAGTAATTTGGTTCTCCAACGGCGATGTTGAGAGGTTTGTTTTGACGGCGAGGTCAAGTGATTGGGTTCTCCAACGGCGATGTTGAGAAGTTTGTTCGGCGAGGTCAAGTAATTTGGGTTCTCCAACGGCGATGTTGAGAAGTTTGTTTTGACGGCGAGGTCAAGTAATTTGGTTCTCCAACGGCGATGTTGAGAAGTTTGTTTTGACGGCGAGGTCAAGTAATTTGGTTCTCCAACGGCGATGTTGAGAAGTTTGTTTTGACGGCGAGGTCAAGTAATTTGGTTCTCCAACGGCGATGTTGAGAAGTTTGTTTTGACGGCGAGGTCAAGTAATTTGGTTATCCAACGGCGATGTTGAGAAGTTTGTTTTGACGGCGAGGTCAAGTGATTTGGTTCTCCAACGACGATGTTGAGAAGTTTGTTTTGACGGCGAGGTCAAGTGATTTTGTTATCCAACGGCGATGTTGAGAAGTTTGTTTTGACGGCGAAGTCAGAATAATTTGTTTATTCAGCGGCGATGTCGGATGATTTAGTTTTTCAGCGGCGATGTTGAAAGTTTGTTTTGACGGCGATGTCAGAATAATTTGTTTATTCAGCGGCGAGGTTGGATGTTTGTTTCTGGCGGCGATGTCGGATGATTTAGTTTTTCAGCGGCGATGTTGAAAGTTTGTTTTGACGGCGATGTCAGAATAATTTGTTTATTCAGCGGCGAGGTTGGATGTTTGTTTCTGGCAGCGATGTCGGATGATTTAGTTTTTCAGCGGCAATGTTGAAAATTTTGTCTTGACGGCGATGTCGGAGGATCGTATCTTTGGATTCAATATCTGTTTGTATTTAACAAAGGACTGACAGCGAGGTCAGAAGATTATTTTGAAGAGCTGACGGCGAAGTCAGGGGCTTTACCAAAGTCCTGTGAAAAATTGACGGCGAAGTCAGAAAATATTGTAAATTGGACGATAAAGTCAGTTGATTTATAATTTTGACGCTAAGATCTGACAGCAAGGTTAGATGCTGTTAAAGGAGCTGACGGCGAGGTCAGACGTTTTACTTAACATGGGTGCCTGGCGGCAATGTCAGAAGTTCGTATCGCGGTTGTCAAATTTCCGGGTCCTTCGGTATTCAACCGTCTTTTACCTTGATTGTATGAAAGTCGCTTACCTTTCATCCCTTCAAGTCTAAGTCGTTTGAATAGGGGCAGCTGTTGTACCCCAAAATTTGACCGACCTCTCTGGCTCATGTTTTATTTCGTTGCATCAGCATATACGTAAGCATTGCATTGCATAGCATTTTGCATTTCACAGGGGATCAAGAAATGTGTGTCTAACAAAATTACCAATGGTTTTTAACCTGATCAAGGAGGTTATATTCAAGTCACCAAGCGGTTACCCTTATCAAAGACGAGTCAAGATCCTTAAAGACAAACAGATAAGCATATGTAATTGTCAGGGGCAAAAAAAAAAAAAAAAATATGTTGTTTCTTTCGTTTCTCCTTGCTGACCGAAATCATGTTGTCGCTAAGTTGGATGGAGGTTCATTAGTGGTTTGTCAAGTCAAGATGTATCAATTCAAAGGTGCTTATTTGAGGTTGCAGTTGGGGTTTATGTGTTAATTCAAAATTGTTAGGTATGGATCCATATGTCAATTTGTGCCAAATTCAGATATTTCGCAATGGAGAATCATGTGGGACCTTTGCCTTTCAATTAGAGTATTGAGTGCAACTACACTTGAAGTTAAGTAGAGTTTTGTTTAGTCTTGGTGAAAAGTAGGGATTGCTTCATGATTAAGGTCGTGGTGTAGGACTTATATGGTGTACGCTTGAAGCAAGGGCTCCTGTGCGGTTGTAATACAATTTTGTGTTGCTTATTCGGTTCAAGATTTGGATTATCAGTGCAAGTAGAAAATTTTGAAGTAGAATTGAAGATTGATCTATGGAAGAAATTCAAGAGAAATTCCAAATGTGGTTATAGAGTTACAATGAAAATTCAACTTTAATCACTATTATTTTTAATCAAGAGTTGAAGAATTTGAAATAGTTATGAGTTCAAGATCATTCCACCTCATATTCATCTCTCATTATTCATGTCCAAAGCCCATGCATTGAAAGCTCACTCGTCATTTTATTTATTCATTATTACAAGGAATAAAGGACATTTGAGTTTGGAAGGTTCCATATACACATATCGTTACAAAGCCAACACTATAGACTCATGAAAAAAGGACACCATTGCCATAGTGCCTACCTACAACACGACTCACACAGAGTATTTACATGAGCAATTGTGAAAACCTTTCAAATGAAGTCTCAACATGATTCATTACACCAACATTTCAACAAACCCAATTCTCAGACTTAGATATTATCATCACTCTGTTGCACTCAATTCCAACACCTTTTTTTTGTGATCCCCACAATGCGCAACACCTGTTCGACAAAACTCCTCAGAGAATAGCAACTCTCAAACAACATAACCAACTACTCTTCAGTTACTCACGCAATAACCAACCCAAAGAAGCCTTCCGTTTATTTGTATTCGCCTGATGAATCAACATTCTCATGTTGTTTTCAAACTTTGTGGTGGCTCATTTGATGGGACAATGGGTGGACAAGTTCATTGTCAATGTGTTAAATTTGGACTTGTGTGTCATGTTAGTGTAGGAACTTCACTTGTTGATATGTATATGAAGACTGAGTCTGTTGATGATGGAAGAAAGTAAAAATGTGGTTTCATGGACTGCTATGATCAGTGGCTACTTGCAGAATGGGCACTGACCAGGCTGTGAGTTTGTTTTCTCAGGTGAGGAGGGAAGTTGTAAAACCAAATCATTTTACGTATCCTGCCATCCTTACTGTGCAGCATATCTCTCTCTATGCGTGAGAATGTTGACATTGGCAAACGTAACGATGCACCGAACACTACGGGGAGATACAACCCTGATAGGAGGGATCCTTCAAAATCTGGTACGAAGAAACAAACGAAATTAACCGAGTCACCAGTTGAAGCGGCTGATGAGAATGTAATAGAAAGTGGAGTTGATCAAATTGTTGCGGAAGATGAAAAACAATCAGAAGCTGATAATGAAAAAGAAGAACCTGTAGCTGAAACGCAGACAGATAATGAAGCAGTTGAGCCCGTCCCTGTTGTTACAGAATCAGACATAACATCAAGTGCACCAGCTCTTCAAGAAACAGCAGAGAACAAGGACAATGTTGAAGCCGTTCCAGAGAACAATGAGAGTGATTTGTCTCCCGAGGGAAGCTTGAACAAAGATGGAACCGAAGAAAACAATTAAATTCCCTCTCCTGAAAGTCCTCCCACTGAAGAAGTGCAAGAAAAACAAACACCTGTGGCAGCAGAAGTTGAAGAGGTTGCAATTGCATCCGAGACAAACAGCACCTTAACTGCAACACTTCCCTGCGTCGTATTGTCGGTAATTCATCTCAGAAAGAACCTGCACTAAAACAGAGATTACAACCATCACAATTGTTATTCAACAATGAGAAAATAAGAGGTGGATGCACGGGCCTGCACGAACGGTCGATAACCGTTGTCCTGTGAGAAAATAAAGTCATTCACAACTCTTATACCGTTATGGACTGTACTGCACATAGTAATCTCATGCAACATGATTCACAACAATGCAGAAAGGGAATTTTTCACAATACTTTCGGATGCAAGCCATCTCTAGCCGGCACCAACTTGGCTATGGCATCAGCTCATGATTCACCCGCACCGGCAACAACAATGATTGTGATTTGAATTCAAGCAGAAACAATATGGAAAAATAGATAAAATCCGAAGAGAAAGAGGAAATTACATTGAGTTGAAGCAATACACGTTCTCAGCATTCCTATGTGAACCCGTCTGCCACATTCCACAACCATAATACAGAACCCGTTGCCCTATCTTCCACTATCCATCAAACTTGTACATGTGAAAACCAGCTGCAACAGCCTTGTCCTTCAACCAACAGCAGGGCAGAATGCGAATTCAATAAGCACGCCTAGCATCCCTTATGTTCCCATATTCTGCCTGTACCTGCAAGATCCAGAAAACACCAAAGACTTCTCATTTTCATTGATTCAGAGGAAATATAAGTTTAATATAGAAAGAATACCAAGATTGTTACAAAGTGAGGTATGCATTGGTTCTAAAAAGATGAGTGAGTTGTGTGTTTAGCATCGAGGTGTAAATCAATACAATCATTAATCTTATATTCCACAAACCGAAAATGCTCCGCAGAGTAAGCTACAAAGACATAAATTTGAACATACACATAATGAATGGATGAACGTAGTAAAACCTGATCTTCATCCAACTGTTTCAGCATAGTCGAATGAAAAGCTTGAGGTGTCCGAAGTAGAGATCGAAAACTCTAAATTTGTTAGAAGTGAGTTGCGTGTTGCTGTAAACTCACTATTGAAGGACGAAGGAGTTTTGGTGATCCCTACTGCAGCTGATCCTCCTCCTAAATTAGGCGGAGAGGAGATCCTATCTTCTGATTATCAGAGTTGTTCATTGAGCCTGCTAAGTATTGCTAGCATATCAAGTTGCTGTCAGGTCACAATACCATTTGGATTTTTCTGACAAGAATCCTGTTTCAATGTCCTTGATAGCTCGGCATGGTGGCGATCGTTTTTTGCTTGACAACTCTTAAGACCATGTATACAGTTCTCCAAGAGCAGGCTGGTATTGCTGCCCCAAGTAAATCATCAAAAAGTGTTGTTAGCAAGGAACAATCCACTGAGACTGCAAAAGAAAAGGGAAATCAAGCCTACAAAGATAAGCAGCGGCAGAAAGCCATTGGATTTTATACCGAAGCTATTAAACTTTGCGGCAATAATGCAACATACCATAGTGACAGGGCTCAAGCGTATCTAGAACTGGGCAGTTATCTTCAAGCTGAGGAAGATTGTACAACAGCAATAAGTTTTGACAAAAAGAATGTGAAGGCCTACTTTCGCAGAGGTACAGCTTGAGAGACTCCCATAACAGCCTGTCCAAATGTTTCTTCTTACAAGCTTCATGCTTAAGTTTCTGCCTAGGAGTGCTCCATGTTACTTCCATTTTGTCCAAGGCAAATCCATGATAAACTCAAGCAACTTGTAGTATTCCCAATTCGAAGGCCTTTAAGGATGCTCTTCATCATGATGTTCCATGCCTCGAGCCATCGTGACACAAAAAGAAACAGAGTGCATCAGTACAATGTGTGAAATAATATTGAGCATAAATCGATTTTTTTTTGTATAATGCGAATACAGTCCGCGATAACCAAAGCCAACCAAATCCATACCCCATAAAGATCAGAGCAAAGCAAGCAGGGGTCACAAGTAGCTGTTGAAAGAAATTTAACTAATTGAGATTAGTATGCAGTCAAGAATAAAGAGCTAAAGTCAAAGTTCATTGAATCAAAAAAGGAGTCCCACATCAACAAAGTGATAAGCAGTAAAAGAAACATTTTCACACAGTAAAAAATAGGGTAAAAAGCCATTTTTTTTTCTCACTACAGACAAATGCAGAGGTCACTATCAAGTCTCAGAAAGGCAGAAATCATGGTATTGCCTCCTAACAGAATCGTACTACTAAAATGCTCCCCATTGTCCTACCTCACACGGATCAAGCACTCCCTTCAGCAAAATTCAAATTCTCACACGTATCAGAAACCCTAAAAAACACTCCTATAAATATGGTCCTATTCATTGGCAAGAGAACAGAAGAAAAAACCTAAAGAAATTCTGTCAAAATCGACCCCCAACCCCATTAATCACTAGAGCTCAAAAACTTCAAGAGTTACTCAGGTTCAACATTAGAACCTGAGCTTACTCCGAGCTAGACCAGAACACGCTAGTTTCGAAGGGAAGAGAAAAGGAATAAGAGACTCGAAGCAAAGAGAAGAAATCACTCACCGTCATCATTGAACCAAGTCGGTAAAATCTTCATCGCCTTTAAACTTGTTTTTTTCGCTTCTTGATATCCTTACGCCGTCTCGATGATTTGTCTATAACGCTTGATGATTGTTTGCTTGCTGCGTGATTTCCGCGTAAGATTGAGGGGTTTAGAGTTAGGGTTCGTGGATTGATTTGGGAATAGGGTTCCGGAAGGAGGATTGTTTGCGATCGGAGGCTATAACGTTGGGACTTTTTGAGTGAGAAAGAGATTTTAGTGAGCAGAGAGGTGTGATAGTATTGTTGTTTTGGATTTCTTCTGGTTTTGTTTGGAGGTAGTCAAACGCAGAGAGGGATTTTGACAGTGAACCATTGTGGAAGAAGAAGGGGTTCTTTCTTGTTTTTTTTCCGATCTCGATTTGGGGCTGGATCAAACCGTGAGGCCCATTAGGATCAACACCCCTCCGTTTTCATTTCCTTCAGACCCCCTTATTATTTCTTATTTTTCTTTAATGTTTATGTAAATTATTTTAGGATTTATAACATGTACTATTTATTAATGTACTTTTTTTTAAAAAAAAAACAGTTTGTTAAATTTTTGTTTTAATTAATTTATATGTTTTTTTTCTTCTAACGGTTTTTGTTTGTTTGTATATCCATACATATTTTATGTTTAGTAAATATACATTAGCTTTTTTTAGAATTTTAATACATTCTAATTTAACCTTTAGAGTTATATATTATATTCAATTTCCTTTAGATTTCTATCCTATTTATATTAGAGTTTATATTTATTCTTTGTTTTATATTTTAGAAGTTGAATTATTTCACGTTTTGTTATTGGGCATTTTGTCCCTTCATTCTGTTCTGGTCAATGACGAGACCTCCGTAATTCATTACCAGTCAAATTATTGATGAGTAGTGTTGGATCTGAGACCACCTATTTTCTCTCTTCGTCACTTGTCCCGACTCGATTCAAAACTTTGTCAAACAATTTTCAAAATCAAATTATCTTTGTATTGAATTAAAAAGAGGGGATTAAGTGTAGACTTTCTTCCTCTCCGAGTGTTGGGATGCCCACTGTAGTGAGGGTGGTTCCGACACTCGTCTTTCAATACGAAGACGCTTCCCGTCCATTTTCAAATCTCATCTCCTTAAGATTTTTTCTTTATGTTGAGCTAAAAAGAGGATTGGGTGTAGACCCCTTCTTCTTCGAGCATAGGGATGCCCATTGTAGTGAGGGTGGTCTCGATGCTCGTCTGTCAACGCAAAGACGCTTCCAACGTTTCCTCATAAAACCTCGGTCTCGTACTAAGTATACTTTCAATAATAATTTGATTTCTCTTTGTATCGAATTAAAGAGAGAAGATTGGGTGTAGACCTCTTCTTCTCCGAATGTTGGGATGCCCACTGTAGTGAGGGTGGTCTCGATACTCGTCTTTCGATATGAAGACGCGACTCCTTCCACCTATCCCTTTCCACAACTCCTTCCCGCAATCCTTGTCACCTAAAAAACCTCGGTCTCGTACCGAGTGCATTTTCAAATTATTTTCACAACCAAAACTTGAATGGTCGTGGAGTGGTTAGGCGTAGGCCTTCTCCTATCCCGAGTGCTGATGTTTACCGTAGGGTTCTCTGTCGCAAAGCACTTACCATTCAAAACCAAAAACATCTTTAATAAGAGAACGGAGTTCTCTTTGCATTGAATTAAAGAGAGAGGATTGGGTGTAGACCTCTTCTTCTCCGAGCGTAGGGATGCCCACTGTAGTGAGGGTGGTTTCGACGCTCGTCTTTCAATACGAAGACGCCTCGTTTGCCACACCCTTTTATAACAAAAACTTTGAGATAAAGAATTGGATACCACCCGTAGGGGTTACTATCCAAGGACCTATCTCGCCCCTAAAAACAATCCAATCAATCAAACGTGACTTCTTGCCCCGCGCGGCGAAAACTAATCAATTTTTCAAAAGGATATGTTACGTCCGTTCTACCGCAAACAGGTAACGTCTAAGTCTCCAACGAGCGAGCAGCGAAATACCTAACTGCTAGAATGCGCACGATAGCGCCATCCATAAAAAACATCAACACACCGTAGGCCGAACTACGGCTGCTCTGATTCTTTACTTTCTCAAGTAAAGATACGTAGGCACAAGGGCCACAATCCTTGCCGAGCACATTCCCCCCTATATCTGTAGTTCCCCGAACTACGTCGACTCTGATTTTCTCACATTTATCGAGAATACGTAGGCATAGGACTGCGAAGTCCTACCGAGTCCTTTCTTTCTATCTTCTTCCTGGTCGCCTCCTTTCTTGGTGTTTAAACCCTCTTTCTTTACCCTGTGGAGCACTTTTATAGCATAATATTTAAGCAGATAATTTCACGCATCGACAAACAAAAGGTTCCCATCGAGTACGATGGATGCGAGGGGTGCTAATACCTTCCCCTTGCATAACCGGCTTCCGAACCCGTTCATGGTTGCGAGACCATCTTATCCATTTTCTTTCTTAAGGTTTTCTCGATATTTTCCTTTCCCCTCACGGGATAAATAAAGTTCGGTGGCGACTATTCTGTCTATCCTTTTCGCCTCCCCGTCGTTGCGCGATGCGTTTTTTCGAGTAGCGACAATATGTCACCGTCTTGATTGAAGAGTGATTCAGGTTGCCACGAAAGGTAACCAAAACTGGCTTATGCTTCGCATGCATATGTTTGAAATTTTTTTTGACGTAATGCTCCATACGAGATGGAAATGCTACGCATTTAAGGATGCAATACAAAAAGTGATAACTATATACAGAAATGCAGATGCAGGTTCGGGCTGTCGGGGAAAGAAAGGTGCCCCAGGTATGATTGGACTTTGCCGGGAAAGATAGGTGAAACCTGACGATGATTGGTTTTTCGAAGGTGAAATTTTATGGGTACCAACGGAGATTGGATTTTGGAATGAGGTGCCAATAAGGATTAGAATTTAGGTTATTTGTGAGGGTCAGGTACAGCTGACCCCGGAAAATGTCTTGTCTAGATACGAGGTTTATGATGTTTTGTCTGGATACAAGGTTTATGGTTGAAGGGTCAGGGAATGGTTAGCATGACTTCCTGATATTCGTCTTGGACTTGAAGGTTGACTGAACCCGCTTGAATAGCCCTGAGTAGCTCTGAATACATGGAGAGCAAAAGTTCTTTTGTTTCTAATTTTGCTCCAGCCTGTGGGATCTCTGTAAAAATCTTCTTCGAAAGGAGATCCAAAATCTCTGTACCCTGATGGTTTAAGATGAACTGCCTCAGCATTTTGAACCTCGGAGAGGTGCTTCAGATTAATTGCCTTCTGGATAAGGAGTTGTGCTCTTGGGGTAGCCTGCCCCAGCCTTGAAGTGATTTTGCCCTCTGATTAGCTAATTTGTGAAGGAGTGCCTATGACCTTCGAGAGATTTATCGAATCTCGACCTGATTGCCCCAGATTTTCTGATTTGTGAAATAATGTATTTGACTGACCTTCGAGAGATTTGATGAATCTCGACCCGGTTGCCCCAGATTAACTGAATCTTGGAATGACTGACTCCCCTGGTATGACTTGCCCCTGCTCAACGGAGAACTAAGGCGCTTTGCATCTCATCTCGACCAAACTTTCCATTGTGGAAACTCTCCTGATGTCAAGTGCTTACTAGCAAGTAAAACAAATCGCTTTGCAAATGATATTTTAATGCAATACATATGACAGTTTTGGAATCCAAGTCTGTTCACTGGAAAAAAAAGTTGTGACATATAGTGAATGAATCACTTATCAGAATGTCAACATCAATACCAATAGGGTAAGAAAATCCTTTTAGGAGTCAGTTTTGACACGATCTTTACCAAAGTATGCTTTCGAAACAAACATGTTTCAATTAGGTCTTTTGAAGGTTGTAACGTGGCCTGGTTCACGGTTATAGAAAGAAATGATAAAAGGCTCAAAGTTTGTTATAACCCACCCATTCTCCTTGATGTTCTCCAGTCCTATGTTCAGCTAACTCGACACAAGTACTCACCTTTCAATGGTTGGATGACAGGAGTGATGGTTAAGGAACCACAAATTTTTGGAGTGAAAGTCACTCGCTTTTTGTCTTTGGTGTCTGGAGTTGATCAGTGCATATTTATGCACATTCTCCTATATTTTTACTTAGCCATTTCTTTACTTTATTTTGATTATTTTTATGTTTTATTTTGTTTTTATATTTTATTTTATTTTTGGCTTTATTTGATTTTCGCACTTTATTTTTCAGCTTTAGCAGTCTGCACGGAAATGATCATAACTGGAGTTCCGGGAATCCGTTTGAGGCGTTCTTAAAATTTACGGAAAGCTAAGAGAGAGAGCTACAACTTTCGTGTTGGATTCGAAGTCAGATTCGGAGCCCAAAATTCCATAATTTCGTTTGAAGTTACTGCATTAAAATTTTATTTTAGTGTTGGGTCATGTATTGGGCCTGAGTTATATTTTCGACCCAGTTGGGTTTTGAACCGGATCCATTGTTTTTATTTTAAAGGGAAAACTCGGTTAATGTTCATGAGTATTATTATTTTTTCACGAAAAAAAGAGAGCACGCTTGGAAACTCATGGAGAACTAATCCCCTCTGGACGAATTCACTGTACTCGGGTTTCGAACTTTGAGATTGTTATGGTATTTACAATTTAAATTCAGTTCCTTTCAATTATATCATGTGATTGTTGTTTGCTTAATTCGATTATCATATAGTATATTTGATTTAATTTGATTGATTTGTGTTCCTAATTTTAATCGTAGATTAACTCTGCTTAATTGTTAATTTGCGATATCATTTACCGTGTGCTTAATCCGGCGATAGGAACATGTTTCTCTTGATATCAATCACGCTTGTTGGTTGATATTGTCATCAAATAGGATAGAAATTCCGCTTGGGAAATTGTATTTTCATCAGTCAATGATTAGTAAGAACCGAGACAGTGGATTCGTTACTGTAATCACTTATTTTAAAACAACTTATTTCATAATCAGTTTTTTAAGCACTTTTTCTGAATCAGAAACCAAACCACCCCCCCCCCATTTCGATTTTGGTAGATTAATCATTAACAAGAATCCTTGAGACAATATTCGAGTTTAATTGTCGCTGTATTACGTTTTCATCAAAAACACTCGTTTTGATCCGCGCGCGACAGCGGATCAGTAGTCACACGACTTGTTCTTCAACATTTTTTTGATTCCCTATTTTTTCCTGGACTGACTCTTCTGAATTTTTCGATTTTCGAAGTCCAACAGGATGCCCTAGTTTTTGCCTAAGCCACTTGTTTTCAAGTTATCGACTTAGCGGGCTTTTTATTTTTTCTTTTCTTTTTGGGAACAAGTCGTGCGACACCGGCTCGTCTGACTTGTTTGAAAGGGTTGTGACTGCTTTACTCCTTGGTTGGTGAAGATAACCACTATAAGTCTTTTAGGTACGACCTCTAAGGGTGTGATTGATCCTCGAACGAGAACACTCTTTTCGCAATTTGGATGCTCGGTCGAATTAACTGACACCTACCCTACCCCAGGTTAAGATTAAGGTTTTTTTGTTTTCAGAAAGAAACTCCTACTGCTAGGCTCAAAGGGGTTGACAAGGGATTATCTTCCTTATATCTCTGGTGTTTAGGAATTTGAAACAATATATGTACATCATCAGTAGAGGTTTTATTCAAAAGCATACATTCAGAAGTTTTACGTCTTTCAATTTCGTCATCCTCCCTCAGATTCCGCTTAAAAAAGCGTTTGACATTAATAAAAAGTATTGAGTGAACACGAATGGATTTAATCAAAACATGCATATTCATTTCATAATCATTATCAATTGAAAACAAATAAGTTCTACAGATAAGTTCACACTTTGACAGAAAAGAAACTACAAATGCAAAGAAATGACATGATATAAAAGACCGCCAGCTTTGGGGAACTGGGCTTTCCAATCTTGATTTGCTACTGGGCTAACCATCTTTAGAATTGCTCTTCGAAGTCAGTCTGATACTCTTCAAAACACCTACTCTCGGTGGATTCCTCCATAACATGAACTGATGGACCCACATGACTGGATGAAGGAGGATTGTTGATCTGAATACCCTGAGGTGTGACTGAGAATATATTGAAGTCAAGCAGAGTCTGAATATTTCTTTTAAGCACCTTACAGTCTTCGGTTGAATGCCCATGTGCCCCAGCATGGTAATCACAGTGGGCGTTGACATCAAAACCTAGCGGATATGAAGGAATTACTATATTAATCTCCTTCGGCACTATCAGACCACCTTTGATCACATCTAGAAACATCTGACTTTACGACATCGGCAAATGAGTGAAATGCTTCTCCGGCTTCCTTGGTCTTTGTCGGGTGTGCTGATGTGACTGATGACGATATGACTGTTGATTTTGGAGGGGGACAGATATCTGATACACAGACCTAACAGGTTGCTGACTCTAAACAGTTGAAATGTATGAAGATTGAATCTGAGGTATTGGGGATTCTCGATTGGAATTACTTTCTTTCTCCCATTCCTCTTGAGAACTGACAACTGATTCACTTTCATAAACTGAGATATCTGAGGTGTCTCGAATCTTTCCATTCTTGAGTCCACTCTCGATACGTTCCCAAATTATTATCAAGTTAGAAAAGTTTAATGCCTCACAACCAATCATCTTATCGAAGTATGGACCTCGCAAAGTATCCATGAACATGTCAACCAATTCTCTTTCTAGAAGTGGTGGTTGAACGTGAGCAGCTAATTCTCTCCATCTCTGCACATACCCTCTAATTCAATAAATTAGATTTAACCCTCATTTCAATGTGCTTTTAAAGCTTGAGCAAGTTGGTCAAAGTCAACATCTTGTGTGTGACTTGAATCACAAATCAGAAAACTTAAAATAGGGTATTTAGAATTTTGATTACGATAAGTTCTCAAAATACGCAAAATACATTTATTGACTTATTTTACATGCAATCAATGAAAAAAAAAACCAAATTCATCAAGAAAATATAATAAAGTGTATGTAAGAATTTTTTAATTATGTGTTTATTATGTGCAGGCAAAAAGGACCAAGAAACCATAAAAAATGCATCATTCAAGCACCAAAGCTGGAACCAGGATCGCTAAGTGAGAAATACCTACAAATTTTGGCTAAGCAAGAAATCCCTGCAAATTTGGGCTATGCGAGAAACATGCATAAAGTGCGCTAGGTTAGCATAGTCGCACCTAGCGAGTACATGAAGCTAAGAAGACATCAAGGATGGTTTAGTTAAAGGTGAAAGTAAGGATTATGCACTAGGGGATTTGGGTGTTCTTTATGAGCTAGGGCGGCTAGGGCAACTTGTAATACAATTGGCATTGCTTAACAAGGAAAAAGTAGGTGCGTTAGGCGAAGAAGGGCGGTGTGCCTATCGAGCCTACCTTTCTCAAGCCTACAAATAAGAGGTCCAATTTCAGTTGTAAGGGAGTGTTGCTGGATTCAAGAGATTACATAAAAGGAGTAGGTTCACCTTGGTCTCAACGGGAAAATAAGAGATAAAGGTTAAAGGCAAAAGCGCTGCTCGTAGTGACACTTGCATATGACTCTTTAAATTTGTCTTCTCGCTGAGATTACTTGTACAACTATGATGAGTAAGCATAGCTAGAAACCTATTTGTTAGAAGTAGGTGTAGTCATTATATATTCATGTTTCATTCAGTCGCATCGTTTTATGCAATTCTACTTATGCTTTAATATTGATGATTCTTCGTTCTTAATGCTTATTTTTTATTATTTATCTAAAATGTGTTTTCATGGTATGAATTGACATATGAAAGGCATTAGGTGTTACTAGATCCAAGTATCCATATATTGGATGGTAATGTCTATACATAGGGTTAGGTTTAATATTTGCATAATACTAATAATTGGTAATCCATGTTTGTATATCACTGTTGGAACTTAATGTTGTTGTATTTAATAGTGCGAGACACTATCTATTAGGTAATATAGTTTATCTCATTTATTTGAGTCAGAAATGAGATACAATGAGAACAACAACCAATAGTATTAATAGTTCAGTAGAAGAGCATATTACTGACAAATGATTATCCATGAGTATAATGATGATGAAATCTATCCCTAGCAAGTTTTCTCATTGTTAACACCAAAATATTCATTTATTTTTTGTCATTTACTTTTTTGCAACCCAACAACTTTAAACCCTTGCTTAGGATCATAAAAATTGTTGTCTTTAAGCATAATCAGTATCTACGGATAGAATAATATTTTAATTGCTTACCGCAAAAAGTGCACAACAAAATGGCATCATTGTTGGGAATTGATGTTAATTTTTTAAGACATTTCGATAGTTTTTATCATTTTAAATATTTAGTTTATATTTTTTATTATTTATGCAATTTTTTGTTTATAGTCACTATCCTACTAATCGTGTTAGCCAGTTATTTTTAGAGTTATTTATGCAAGGTAACAAAACTATCAAAGCTTTCACGGAGAAATGGAGGAAATGCCTACACACTGGAAAATTTATTATTGTGAGCTTTGTGCTAGAAATCATCCATTAGGATATCGCCTTCCACCAGATAAAGTAATAAACTTCTTGAACAACTAATAAAAACCATGGAAATATATAAGCAACAATAACTTAAATTATGGATAATATGCAGATCCAGTCTCTCCTCAATAGGACAGTACATCAAGATTGGAGGAGACACTGAATCAATTCATGGAAATGACTATGGAAAACAAGAAAATAATAGAATCTTTAATAAATAAAAATATCATGGTGCAAATTGTTCATTTATTCAAGGATATACTTATCTACTAACCAATCAACCCTAAACTAACTCAAATGAACACTACAAAGTAAGTGAAAATGACAATTATGAAGGGAAAAAAAAGAAGAAGTTATTGTTGAATAAAAAAAGGAAGAAAGTGGGAAAGAAGAAAAAAGTTAGAGAAATATTCGATTGAAAAGGTAGAAAGAAAAACTCAAGGAATAAAGGAGGAAAAACTGGAAAATTTACCTATTCAAAATCAACCAGACACACTGACTCCAACTAAGAAAAAGTTGTTTTCAAGGCTTTCATTCATAAGGTTAAAGGAAACCACGCGAAATATTAATACTAACTCAACAAGGAGATTGAGTGGCTGATTTAAGAGGGACACCTTAAGAAATATGTGAAAGGTGATTTTGCTCATGGGAAAAGCGGTTCCAACTCCTGTAAGCTGGACGAAGCAAGAAGCCCCATATCCCGAAAAAGGGAAGGAGCCATCCAAAGAGAAAGGAGACAAGGTCGTACGCCATACGCTTAATAATGTTGCAGATGGATTTTTAGGGGGCAGAGAAACTAGCTCCGCATGGAAGAAATATGATCACCGAGTATTAAATATAGAGGGTCTTTTGACGGAAGCAAAGGAAGGTGATATCTAGGCACCATAGGTCAAGATTTATTTTTCATAAAATTGGGAAGTAACTATCCCCCACTACTATGTAAAAGCCATTTCACAATGGTTGGAAAAGGATACCACCATGCCTGGCCAACCATTATGAGGTAAGGGGTAGTTATATGTATGATGCTTTCTAGCATCGCCATACTACCGTGATTATAAGTTATATAGTGTGCTACCTATCACAACAGTTACTTCAAACAACTGTTGTGATATTCTTTAATGCATAATATTTAACAACAATTATTTTAAACAATCGTTGTGATATATACATTGAGTTTATTATAATTATGTGGAATGTTTAATTCGCCAATGCTCAATAAAAATATAACCTTTCAATCTGATATAGAACATTATTATATGAAAAATTAAGTTATATTAGAAGAACAAGTTACACGTTCAATGCTAAACAAGAACTCTTCAACTCCTTATCTGTATTTTCCTCTTTAACGGTTAAAACTTAGTTTAATTCTCCTACTTCTTCAACCTCACATTCCTTCACATCTAGTTCATTTTGCAAAATATTTTTTTACTTTGAAAACAAAGTTAGGGGTACGGAAATGGGAGATTGAAGAACAAGAAGCATTAAAATAATTTCTAATGGTAAAATAGCGAAATGCAGATAACTGGCTGAAGAATTTTTGTCTAGAATTGAATGTGTGACTTGTTTTATGATATAACTTTATCTATCATATTATAATTTTCTAATACAATCCAGAAATTTATATATTTGGTAAGGGGTTTGAAAATTACTCAGCCCATATAAAATATAATAAACTCATCTTTTAAACAAACATTAACAATACCATTCATTAATAACAAACCTTAAACAACATACAACATACAATATACAACAAACAACTCTTATTAAAAACAACAAAATCATCAACACATAACATAAACTACATATAACATACAATGTTTATTAATAGCAACAATAACATATCAACTCATAGAATGTTTCAAAAACTTATTTGTCCCATAATGGCATCCACAATGAAAGGAGGATGAAACTCAAGTGAGAGTTATAAACTTGTGTTAATTTTGAATGGATGTCATATTAGATCTTTCGCACAAGTTTGCAGTGCTCACCTTAGCTTCATCCTCGTTAATTTTTTTCATTCACCATCCCTACATACAAGTCAAAACAATCAGAAAGTTCAAACATTATGAAACAAACTATTGAAATGTAAACAATAATACGTAAACATACTTTAAAATATAAATTATTGTGAAGACGAATCTGTAAGGTAGCCATATGCTAAGATTTGATGCAATAAGGATAACCCTTCGAAGAAGACAAGTTCGCTGCATAAGTTCTGGGTTTTCATATGAGAGAGACGAGTGACAAAGATGTTATGGTTTTGTTTTGAGAAAGATGGGTGAAAGAGTTGTTAGGGTTTTGTTTTGACAGAGACAGTTGTTATGTACTGAAGTGAGAGATAATTTCGCTTATACATAAATATACAACACCTTTCACCACAGTTGATAATACGAACCTTGATGAAATGATTGCACCTTGCACTATGGTTGATTATAAGAACCATGGTGATATACAATGTCAAGCCCATTATGTCACAATAAATGGAAAATTGTGGGTGATGGGACTCGAACCCTTTAACTCTAGGTACATTTCATTATGCTTGTTAACTATGAACATAGTGAAATGTGGTTTAGTAAATACAAAAAAAAGGTGCCTAAAAAGAAATTACTACCAATTTTAACAGGAATAACATTATAATACGGTGTTACAAACGATCTATTTTGTAGTAGTGACTCTCACAACGACAACCCCATAGTCATCACCGTGAGGTGCGATGATTAGGAAATTTGAAAAGTCTTGGTAGATCAAGGGATCTCTATAGATATCTGTGAGATATTGGATCGAACTATAGAATGGTCAAAGTTTGTTTGCAAATAATGCGTGTGGTAGTCGAAGTTTGTTCGCAAGTAATGCGTATTGTAGTCGAAGTTTGTTCTAGCATGCATTAGTCAATATTGTTATTTTTGTTAGCATGTTGAATTGGGCATTGCTTGTAAGCCCAATTGTTTAAGTTAGCTTATACCCTAAGTTAGCTTATAATGAATAATTGTTAAAAAGCCCATTAGGTTAGGGTGCTATTTTTTCACATAAATAGCATGCTAGTCTCTCATCTTGAATAAGGAAAAATAGGAAGATAAATTCCTAATTCAAGTGGGTGAGGTTATTTGTTATTCTTGTATACTTGTTATCTTGTTTGATAGATAAAGGAAAGAATAGCAATTTATAACAAATCCTTGTTGTTTCTTCTTGTTCTTCTTGCTTGTTTTCTTTGTTAATCCTACCCCTTGTGTGTTTCTCGAATATAAAGAAACCGTTCATATTTTGTTTCAAGGAATTCTATTCACAACAAATTGGTGCAATGAGAGTGGAGAAGATGACTTCAATAAAGTATGAGATTGAAAAGTTCACCGGAGTGAACGACTTCGTCCTGTGGCGCTTGAAGATAAAAGCACTACTGGTTCAACATGGTTGTTTGGAAGTGTTGAAGGGAGAGGCAGTCATGGACGTTGTGTTAACGAAAAAAGAAAAGACGACCATGATTGAGAAAGCCCACAGTGCAATATTGTTAAGCCTTGGTGATAAGGTTCTTCGACAGGTATCAAAGGAAACTACGACATCGGGGTTATAGCTGAAACTTGAAAGTTTGTACATGATCAAATATCTAGTGAATCGACTCTACCTTAAGAAAGCTTTGTATTCATTCAAGATGAGTGAAGATAAAGTGTTGGCTGAGCAGTTGGATACATTCAACAAGCTGATTCTTGATCTTGAAAATATTGATGTGATGATCGATTATAAATGTAACAACCTTCTAAACCCCGCGGAATATATATAAATAATCAGAGTAAATTATCATGCATCTCAAATAAGGGTGTCACATATAATTGAAAACGTCACACATATACTTGTCATGCTCAATAACACTTAAAATATATTCATGCTTTTTATATACTTTCACATAACATGTAGCAGCGGAATTACTTCAATCATAAATTAACATAATGAAAACCTCATGATCAACTCATTCATAATCATCACTTAGGCATACAAGTCGGTACTACACATAATTCAAATAACAATAAAAAAATAAAGTAGAGTACATAAAGTATCTCTAAAAAAAAACCAAAGTTTCCCCAGCGTTACATGACTAGAGCACGACTTGACCCAACATAAATAAAGAAACTAAATCAGCTACTTCAATGGCTACCTCGCACTACGAGCAACTCTACTCCTCGGTACCTGAGCAATGTTGTACAAAATAATATTCCAACATAAGGGTGAGAATTCACATAATTATTGAAATCATAAGATATATAATTTAGGGCACACAATCATAATCACAATTATTCTCACACTTCAAAAGTTTCATCAACAATGTATCACTCAAGTAACCATACCTCTCACAAGTATATACAACCAATCCACAATTCCACCAGTCCAACAATTCACATAGACACATAATCTCATATCACAAACATATACACAATGAGACTCAATGCACAACTCAAAAGCCTATTTCATAGACCAATAACACACAAAAGCCCATTCCGTAAGCTTTCAAACTCCGCTCTAGTTTTGAGACCCACAGAACTAACAAGCATTCCCTCTTGATACAAATGATGCATATGCAAGTTCAACAACCATGTGCAATTAAGATCATTCCTTAATCTTAATATCCATGCATATATTCAATAATTCATCACACTTGAATTAGCACACAATTACACATATTTGCATATTTTTATGAATCATCCACATACAATTCACTTTCAAATGGTATTAAACACATTTTACAATACAATCACAATTGTATTATCATTACGACAAGCAATAACTATCATGCATTTCATACTGTCACACCAAAAATATACTTTTGTTATGCGAAATACAGCTCGCATCGCGACGTCTGCTATGCGAAATACAACTTGCATCGCGAATACAGCTTGCATCGCGACTCATAACAGAATGTAAACCATGGACTTTAGCTAATGGTTCACTACGCGATATTCGCTATGCGAAATATAGCTCGCTATGTGAACTCTCCTAGTCGGCAAACCAAAAAATTGCGATTTTTGCAGTTTGGAGGCCTTCCGGACCTCGAAATTCGATTTCGTAAAAAGTCTCAGTTCCAGAATTCAAAATACTACCATTAATTGATAATTAAAACAACCTAAAACATATATTTAAGGACCCTACCATCATACATCATGTAATCATCAATTTCAAAATCATGGAAATTAAAGATTTTTATCCTAAATGTGATACTACCCATCATACACTATCATACAATCCCATAAACATGTAAAGACCCACCCTTACCTTGACTTTTGATGATTCTTAAGCTCTTTCTCTTGATTCTTATCTTCTTCTTCATTCCTCTGTCCCTCTTGCCTATTTCTTTCTCTTTACTAACTTTTTCTCTCTTTCTATTCTTTTGTTAAACCCTAACATTGTCTTAATCAATTGGACTTAACTCAACCCACTCCCACTTACTATTCACACACCTAGTTAAGCCCAACTAAATAATCTAACAATTCTATATTATTCTACCAAATAAAATAAATCAATTAATTTAATTAATTCAATAAATCACATATTTAGATTAAATCAAATAAATCAATTAACTCATATAAATTAAATAAGTCAATTAATTTATATAAACTCAATAATTCTTATATATCAAACAATTCATATAAATTCAATAAACCAAATAATTCATTTAAATCAAATAATTAAAATAAATCGAAAAAATCACATAAATTAATTAATTCAAATAAATCACATAATTCAATTAAATCCGTTAAATCAAATAGGCACAAAATTACACAATTAATCAATTAATTTAATAAATAAATAATTATTAAAATTGGGGTGTTACAACCCTCCCCCACTTAAAAAATTTTCGCCCTCGAAAATTAACTCAAACGAATAACTCGGGATAAGACTCCCTCATCTGCCTCTCAAGCTCCCAAGTCACATTTTCACCAGCTGGTCCTTCCCAAGCGACCTTCACCAAAGCAATCTCTTTACCTCGAAGTTGCTTCAACTCCCGGTCTTCTATATGCATAGGCGATGTCTCCACAGTCAGGTTATCTCTCACATGTACATCATCCACTTGGACTACATGAGATGGATCTGCAATGTATTTCCTCAACTGAGATACATGGAACACGTCATGGAGACTAGCAAGCGACGACGACAAAGCAAACCGATAGGCTACCTCTCCTATCCTCTGAAAAATATGATAAGGATCAATAAAACACAATGTCAACTTACGCGACTTCAACGCTCTACCAACACCAGTTACTGGAGTAACTCGAAGAAACACATGATCTCCCTCTTGAAATTTAAGTGCTTTCCTCCTCTTGTCATGATAACTCTTTTGACGACTCTGAGAAATTTTCATCTTCTCCTGAATCATCTTAATCTTATGAGTAATTTGTTGGACTATCTCAGGTCCAACCACAACACTCTCTCCCGATTCATACCAACATAATGGTGTCCTACACTGCCTACCATATAGTGCCTCAAACGGTGCCATTCTAATACTCGAATGAAAACTGTTGTTGTAAGTAAGCTCAATAAAAGGAAAGTAGTTATCCCAAGCTCCTCCCTTTTCTAATACACAAGATCTTAAAAGATCCTCAAGTGATTGAACCGTCCCCTCAGTCTGACCATCTATCTGCGGATGATAAGCAGAACTCAAACGTAACTTCGTACCTAAAGCACTTTGCTAACTCTCCCAAAATCTCGAAGTAAACCTCAAATCTCTATCTGACACAATGCTAGACGGAATACCATGCAAACTCACAATCCTCTCAATGACAGCTTCGTTAACTTCTCCAACGGGTAATCCATTCTCATTGGAATAAAGTGGGCAGATTTCGTCAATCCATCCATAATAACCCTAATAGCTTCACAATTACTCGGTGCTCTAGGTAAGTCAGACACAAAATCCATCGATATCATATCCTATTTCTACTTAGGAATAGATAACGGTTGCATCAAACCTGACGGTTTTAGATGCTCAATCTTCGACTTCTGACAAGTCAAATAAGAATACACAAACTCTACAATATATTTCTTCATACAAGGCCACCAAAATACTTTCCTCAAATCTTGATACATCTTAGTAGCACCGGGGTGAATACTCAATCCACTATGATGCCCTTCCTCAAGAATACTCTTCTTCAGCTCAACAATATCTAGAACACAATCTCTATCACGATATCTCATGATACCATTACATCTATCCGAAAATCACCACCTCGACCTTGATTGGTCAAAGTCAACTGATCTACCAAACCCAAATCAAATTTCTAACCTTCTCGAATCTCATCAAGAATACCAATAGTAAGCTTCAACATACCAAGCTTAACTCCATAAGAAGTCTCTTCACAAACCAAACTCATATCAAAAAATTGCTCAATCATTTCCAACTCTTTTACCATCATCACCGACATATGCAAAGATTTCCTACTCAATGCATCAGCTACCAAGTTTGTTTTACCCAGATGGTAATTCAAACTAAAATCATAATTCTTCAGAAGTTCCAACCATCTCATTTGCCTTGTATTCAATTCTTTCTGATCGAAGAGATACTTCAAACTCTTATGATCACTAAATACCTCAAATCTCAAACTAAACAAATAATGCCTCCAAAGCTTCAACACAAACACAACATCGGCCAACTCTAAGTCATGCATCAAATAATTCCTCTCATGTACTTTAAGTTGCCTTGAAGCATAAGCTACAACTTACTGATGTTACATCAACACACCTCCCAGACCCATCAATGAAGCATCATAATACACAACTAATGGTTCTGTCGGATTCAGAAAAATCAAAACAGGAGTTGTTGTCAATTTTCTCTTAAGCTCTTGAAAAATTTCTTCACACTTTTCATCCTAAACAAAAGCTTGACCCTTCCGAATTAACTGCGTCAACGACAAAGATAACTTGGCAAATCCTTCAAGGAATTTTTGATAATAACCTGCCAAACCAAGAAAACTTCTAATTTCAAAAACTGATTTCGGAGCTTCCCATTGCGATACACCTTCAACCTTCGACGGAGCAACGCAATGCCTCTATTCGAAATCGCATGGCCAAGGAAACTCACTTTCTTCAACCAAAACTCGCACTTAGAAAGTTTAGCATACAACTGCTTCTCTTTCAACACAGGTAACATAATTCTCAGATGCTCAACATAATCCTCTTCACTATTCAAATAGATCAAAATATCATCAATGAACATAACCACAAACTTGTCCAAATAAGGATGGAAAATCCTATTCATGTACTCCATAAATACACCTGGTGCATTAGTCACACCAAATGGCATCACGAAATACTCATAATGTTTATACCTTATTCTAAAAGCAGTCTTCTAAATATCTTCAGTCTTTACACGAATCTGATGATACCCATATCTCAGATCTATCTTATTGAACACACTTGCATCAACAAGCTGATCCATCAAATCATCAATCATTGGAAGTGGATACTTATTCTTGATACTCACCTTGCTCAATTGTCTATAATCCACACAAAGTCTCATAGAACCTTATTTCTTCTTAACCAACAAAACTGGTGCACCCCACGGTGAGACACTCGAACGAATAAACCTCTTCTCAAGCAAATCTTCAAGTTGACTCTTTAACTCTTTCAATTCTGATGCAGACATACGATATAGAGCCATCGATACCGGACTAGTTCTAGGAACTAAGTTGATCGAAAACTCCACTTCATGTTTCGGCGGTAAATCACTTATCTTATCAGGAAAAACTTCTAGAAAATAAAAAACAATTAGGAAACATCAACTTCTCCACCTTCACTAATACTCAAAGTTGCCATCAACATAAACATCTCAACACCGTCCTGCACCGACTCATCAAAACAATCTGTAAGCACATGGCTTAACTCCAAACAATTCACTACAAACACCATATAAGCTTGCAAGACACGTCTATTCCATCAAACATGATCCCGTCCACTATTAACAAGAGATTAAGGGTGATCAGTTCCTCAATTTTTCAATAGACAACCGACAATCATGATGGGGCATAAACCATCTTTAACAAATTATAATAGCATTCAATGACACACTAAGCCACCATTCCACACTTGAAGCATCTTGGAGAAGAACAAGCTTCTCCCCCACTTGTTTCAATCCCACTCATGCATATAAAGGTTTGAAAAACAAACGTGTACCGAAAATGTTTTCACACACATGTCACATACTAGGGAACAAACAACATTAGACAACCTGGCCGAATGGACCGACCTGCTCTGATACCACTAATGTAACACCCTTCTAAACCCCGTGAAATCTATATAAATAATCAGAGTAAATTAGCATGCATCTCAAATAAGGGTGTAACATATAATTCAAAACGTCACACATATACTTGTCATGCTCAATAACACTGAAAATAAATTCATGTTTTTCATATACTTTCACATAGAATGTAGCAGTGGAATTACTTCAATTATAAATTAACATATTGAGAATCCCATGATCAACTCATTCATAATCATCACTTAGACATAAAAGTTGATACTCCACATAATTTAAATAACAATAACAAAATAAAGTAGAGTACATAAAGTATCTCTAAAACATAAACCGGAACTTTCACAGTGTTACATGACCAGAGCATAACTCGACCCAACATAAATAAAGACACTAAATCAACTACTCCAATTGCACTATAAGAGACTCTACTCCTAGATGCCTGATCGATCTCGTACAAAACATCATTCCAACAAAAGTTGTGAGAATTCACATAATTATTGAAATCATAAGATATATAATTTAAGGCACACAATCATAATCACAATTATTCTCACACTTCAAAAGTTTCATCAACAAAGTATCACTCAAGTAACCATACCATTCACAAGTATATACACCTAATCCACAATTCCACCAATTCAACAATTCACATAGATACACATAATCTCATATCACAAACATATACACAATGAGACTCAATGCATAACTCAATGCAACTCATGCCATGTGGTACTAACACTCGTTATTATTTTTTGGTTTTTACATTTAAAACATGCCCGTTCCCTAGACCAATAACACATAAAAGCCCATTCCCTAAGCTTTCAAACCCCGTTATAGGTTTGAGAAAAGTCACTAGCTCCCACAGAATTAATAATGATTGCCTCTTGACACAAATGATGTGTGTGTAAGTTCAACAACCATGTGAAATTAAGATCATTCCCTAATCTTAACATTCATGCATATCTTCAATAATTCATCATACTTGAATTACCACACAATTACACATACTTGCATATTTTTATAAATCATCCATACACAATGCACTTTCAAATGGTATTCAACACATTTCACAATACAATCACAAGTATATTATCATTACAACGATCAATAACTATCATGAATTTCATATTGTCACACCCAAAATATACTTATACAAGTAAACACACAAGTATTTGATAAATTATTCACAATAATTTCACAACCGGCAGCAAACATTGCAACAATTCATTAATAGAACATATACACAATTGAATTCCCAAACATATTAGATATAAAAATATTGGGCAATAAATTCTCTTATCTATACTATGATATATCTCTATTCATTAGCTTTCCAACACTTTGAATGAAGACCAAAATGGACTTATGGATCAAAAGTTACGTCCATTCTGCCATCACCCGTTACAGGTTCGCTATTGCTCACGTTGCGACTTTCGATATGCGAAATACAGCTAGCATTGTGACGTCCGCTATGCGAAAGACAGCTTGCATCATGACTCATTACAGAATATAAACTATGGACTTTCGCTACGCGATGTTCGCTATGCAAAATATAGTTCGCTATGCGAACTCTCCTAGATAGCAAACTAGAAAAGTGCGATTTTTACAGTTTGGAGGTCTTCCGGACCTCCGAATTCGATTCCGTAAAAAGTCCCAGTTCCAGGATTCAAAATAATACCATTATATAACATTTAAAATAACCTAAAACACATATTTAAGGATCCTACCATTATACATCATGTAATCATCAATTTCAAAATCACGGGAATTAGAGATTTTTATCCTAAATGTGATACTACCCATCATACACTACCATACAATCTCATAACCATGTAAAGACCCACCCTTACCGTGACTTTTGATGATTCATGAGCTCTCTCTCTTGGTTCTTCTCTTCTTTTCCACTCCTCTTTCCCTCTTGTCTCTTTCTTCCTCTTTACTAACTTTTTCTCTCTTTCTATTCTTTTGTTAAACTGTAACATTGTCTTAATCAATTGGGCTTAACTCAACTCACTCCCACTTACAATTTGCACGCCTAATTAAGCCCAACTAAATAATCTAATTATTCTACATTATTCTACCAAATAGAATAAATAAATTAATTTAAATAATTCAATAAATTACATATTTAGATTAAATCAATTAAATCAATTAACTCATATAAATTAAATAAGTCAATTAATTTATATAAACCCAATAATTCATATATATCAAACAATTCATATAAATTCAATAAATCAAATAATTCAAATAAATCGAATATATCACATAAATTAATTAATTCAAATAAATCACATAATTCAATTAAATTCATTAAATCAAATAGGCACAAAATTACATAAATAATCAATTAATTTAATAAATAAATAATTACTAAAATTGGGGTGTTACAATAAAGATCAAGCACTGTTGTTGTTGTGTGCTTTGCCCATAACACATGTCCACTTCAAAGAAACTCTCTTGTATGGAAAGGAGTCCCTGAGCTTTGAAGAAGTTCAATCAACCTTGTATTCTAAGGATTTGAACAAATGAAAGGAGCATAAACCTTCAACTATGGGCGAAGGTTTGGCCATTAAGGGAAAATTCTTGCGAAAGGATGGTGAGTTCGACAAGAAGAAAGGTAAAAGTCTGCAAAAGACTTATAGTGGCGAAACATCTGGTATTTGATGTTATCACTGTAAGAAGAAGGGTTACACAAGAAATGTGTTCCCTGAACGCCTAAAAGATCATGGAGGTAAGAATAATGGCAACACAACCATTATTCAAGATGATTTTGACTCATCTGATGTTCTTGTGGTTTCAAGTGGCAACTCAAGAAAAGAGTGGATTGTGGATTCAGGTTGCACTTGGCTTATGACTCCAAACAGAGAATTGTTCGAGGAGCTATGTGATCAAGATGGTGGATTGGTGTTGCTAGGAAACAATAAATCTTGGAAAATTGCAGGTATTGGATATGTAACATTCAAGCTTCATGATGAGTCAATAAGGTTATTGACAGAAGTCAGGTATGTACCTGATTTAAAGAGAAACTTGATTTCTCTTGGTCAACTCAACAGGAAGGGGTATGTTTTTCAAGGAGAAAAAATATCCTAAGAGTCATGAAGGGGTCGACTAAAGTCGTGAGAGGCGTGAAGAAATAAGGCTTGTATACCTTTCAGGCTGAGGTTGTAAGTGGTTCGACAAATATTGCTTCCATGAAACCTGTGTCGAAGACAGAATTATGAAACATGAGATTGGGCCATGTCAGTGAAAGAGGCTTGGTCGAATTGGCCTCTTGCATATCATTTATAACATATTGCTTACATCTTACTTGCATATTTTTGTTAATTTGATATCTGTCATACCCTAATTTTTGACCCTAAGATTTCTCGGTTTTCCTCTCTGTAAGATTATTAAGTCTCTGGCCATGATCTTTTGAGAATTATGTGTGCGTGTTTATTGTGACTAACCAGTTTGTGCAGGTGCAGTAATTTCAAGTGTAGATTCTTACAGTCAAGCATTTCAGGGTGTGACCGTTGGATTCTGATTAAAAAGATCCTAAATTTTTCTAATGGGTCATTTTTCTTGACATTTCTCAAAAGCCTCAGTGTATACCACAAAGAATTAGGGCGTTCCTTCCATTGGTGATGAGTATGGTCATCTGAAGATTGATTATGATTTTTGTGGCAAGTGATATTGCAAGTTGCATCTTCATGGTTTGTGTATCGGGTTCATCATCATCTAAATATTTCTTTGATTCTGGGAATAACGAAAATCAAGTTTAATCCAAGAAATATTTTGGTCTTATTCACGAAATTGGATCATTATTTGTTTACCTTTGATCTCAAGTGGAAGAGTTTGGATTTTTGGTAGTTTGTGATCCATGCACTTTGAAATGGTAAAGTTTGAATAAAGATTTGAATAGAGAAGTTTAAGTTGATTCATTATGTTTTAAATTTCAAGTCCAAATTTAGGATTCATATTCAGGTGATAATTTCAAAGATAATTTTATGTATCATACAAGTTGAGATCCAAATGAGGTTACATTGTAAACCATTGCAAGAAGAGTTCTAATTCCAAGGAGTTTTTGGCATAATCTAAAGTTATCCATGTCAAGTCCAATTCTTTTTCTTCATGACAAGATTACAAGATAAGTTCAAATCTCCAATCAATGATGATCTTCTTTGTCAAAGAAAAAGATTTCAAGTTACAACAAAGGCAAAATTTGAAAATCACCATTCAAGTTACAAGGTGAAATGTCGATTAGGATAAAAGCTTTACACAAGATGAAAGAATTAAAGGTTCATAATAGTTCAATATTTAAGAATGTTCAAATGTGGTTTACAAGCCAAGTTCATAATATAAATCCAGAGGTTTAAAACTTGTTGTAAAATTCCAAATGTTCAAGAATACACAAAAGGTTCCAACATTCTTCAAAATTACAAAATTAAAACTTCAAATTTCAAGAAGAGTTAAATCCTAATTCTAAAAAAATAGCTCCCAATGCTAAACCTTGAATCCAAATGTACCAAGCTTCATGAAGCAATACTATGAATACACTTGCAAGTATAAATCCTACATTTCCCATCTTTCTTCATGCCACAGCTAAACAATTGTTGTGTTATCATCAAGGCCCCAATTCCAAGATTGTGCATATCTGAAGTTGGAATTTCCCACCATCTGTAAGAATCAACAAATAAGTGAGATAAGCTTTTTAGTGAGCTCATCTTAGAATAATTGCACAAGAATTTGGAAGATTGCACATACAAGAAAGAAAAACCAAGTTTACTACCATGGAAAGTGAAGTAAATGTTGCTGGTTCATCCTCATTTTAAATTCCATTAGAATCGCTTTAATCAGTAGTGTGGAAACCCCATTTGGTCGCATCTACAGAAGAAGATGTTTGTTATCAACCATAAACAAGTATAGGTTTTTCCAAAAGCATGAAAAGAAATAATCAAGCATGATCAGGAATTGAAGTCTATTGTAGTGTTGACGTTAATACAGTGCCAAACAACACAAAGGATAAGCTATGTCGCGTACCAGTCGCTATAATTTAATTCCAAAGAGTAAGAAGACATTACCAAAATTGCTTACTGAAGTCGCTTGACTTTTCAAAGGTACGAAAAGAATTTCTCAAAGCCATGAGGTTAAGACTTGTGCGACCTCCATTGTTCTTGCTTTGGTTGTCGGAAATGCTACTTTATCCTGATAAAAGTAAATCTGCCACGTGATACAAAATGTGGAAACAAAGGCTGATAATCAGGGCAGAATTTCCAAAACATTCCAAATCCTAAGAATGGAAGCAATCAAAATATCCTCAATAATTGTAAATTGCAAAACAAGGGAACAAGGATATGATTTCCTCCCAAACACAATTAGACCTGTTGAACTGAAAAGGGAAAGAATAAAAAACATGCCGAGTAGAAAACAGAAATGCATTCATGACAAAATCAGAATTCCCAAAACATATCCCAAACATGCTGAACTGAAAAAAGGAAGGAATCCAAAGCAATGTCACAACATGTTGTATTGAAAGAGGAAAGAAAATCAGAATATGTTGTCCTCATTCATCAAAAATATTCACTTTTCCAAGGCCTATATATTGCAGCAGCCATCGTAGAAAAAATTATTAAAAAAAAACACCAACCATTTATAATACAAGCATCATGTTCTTTTTTCTAGTAATATATAATCACTCGAATACCCCTCATTCACCATAACTAACTACAATCAAACTACATCAACCATAAAAAAACAGCAGCAGTAAAACATCACACAATACACACCATGAAAAATACACATAAACCACCTCATACCATAACTTGCTAGCTCTGATGTTCAACACCCCGTATACATTCCCCGCCATGTTTCATACACAACACCATGCTCATATGAATCGCTACTGCTTCTGCCACAAAATGACTCAGTAATGTATTTTTGTCGGTGATATTCCAGCTACCGTATCATCCTAACGAAACCACATCTGAGAACACCGCCGCGAGATCGAGAAGAGAAACAGGGAGGTTTCTGAAGGTGTGAGAAAAACACAAGAAAGTGGGGGTTTGAATTGGGTTTTCACCTCATTAAACTTTTTCGCTTCTTCACTTGTTGCTTTACGAGATTCTATAAGATGCATTGTGGAAGCATAAATAGCAAAGCATAACACAAGTAAAGAACACATGATATATCCTGGTTCACTTGAGAGAGTCTCAAGCTAATCCATTCCACCCTTCCAAAGTGATTTCGACTCTCTCAATAGAGGTCTTAATCCACTATAAACAAACTGATTACAGATGCACAAGCAAACTGCAGGTGACTAACAAATAGACCATGACACGTTCAGGGATCCCTTAGGATATAACGTTCATTGACACCTAACAAAATCTGATCCCTCAAGATCTCCTATTAGGATTTCATATAATGACAGTAGCCACTTGTCTTCTCAAGTATTCTGACCTTCACTTGATCATTTGAGGAAACACCAATTCTAAAAAGAATTGTTTTTCTGGAGATTACATGAATGCTTCTCATCAAGAAGATTACTCCTGATTTAAGTACATAGCAAGTATTGAGCAACAACTCCTTGCTTTCTAATATATAAACTATTTTAAAGATAAATCTCTAAGAGATTATTAAAACACTAGTTTCCATATTGCTTAAAAGCTTTCTTATGTGAGCACTGCGGCTTCTTAGCATAAATCTTCACATTCTAACTAGCTGCATGCCAACTATCTTGCTAACATCCTTGCCAACATTTGAATGAATCAAATGTTCTTCTTTTATAGTACATGTAAGACAGTTGTTGTGAGGGTATAGATGTCCTTTCAAATTCCAACGGTGATTTCCCAACAGATAGAATAAGCATAGTTGTTAGATAGTACAATGATGTCACTTTCTTTTGTCCTTTGCTTGCAACGTTAATATATCACGTGGAATATTTGCATATGTTGTACTTTAGTCTTCTTGAGTAAGTCTGTTGATCTTATTCATAAATGATGTGATCTTTGTTTATCATATTGAAGAGATCGGCTTCTCGTCTTGGTTCTTCTGATGATGTATCTGATGAGTAGTTCAGAAACTACTTTGGTATGATAACATAATAACATCAGAGTCGTTAGACTTAAGCACCTTGTATATTAGAGGACTATATCTTCAGAGTCTTGATCTTCAGAACCCTTAAGTCTTCAGAGTCTTTCTGCACTTTGTCTTCAGAGCCTTCAGCCTTCAGGGCTTCAAGTCATTAGAGTCTTTAGAGCTTGGTTTTTTAGAGGACTATATCTCAGATGCGTTATTAGCTTCAAGATCAGATACACTTCTCAGAGCAGAATCCACAAGAGCATTGCAACCGTAATATACAACATCCTTGGATCTTTCTGATTGTGATCAGATACATAGGCATACTTACTTCTTCAATATGCTTTGTGGCTTGCCACACAAAGTAACTCGCATATAGTATAAAATGCACATCTTGGTATTGTTTGTTTGATCTGATACCTTTAATTAACGTAATCTGCACACAACAAACATTAGAACATAAAATGGTTCTTTAACAAATACTTCATTGTTATCATCAAAACATAGAGATAACTTGCAAAGACAATTCTTGTTCTTATAATCTCCCCCTTTTTTATGATGACAAAAACATGTATTTTGATAGAACATTTTATACAGAATAATCACCAAGCATAACATATTCAGAGTTTTAAGCAACAACTCTCCCTGAATGTGTTAACCTCACAAATTCATTTATGCTTGTTCAGAGACTTTCTCTGAACCCAAGACTCACAAAATAGAGATTTTGATAGAGCAAAATATATAGAAGAGAAGGAATACTTCCCTAAGGTCTAAAAGAGCACAAGTCTTTAGCATCTGGACTTGTTCAGCAGAACTTCCATCTTCAGATATTTAGAACTTGTTTTCTTTAGACATCATATCAGAGCCATATAACTTCAGAGCCTTCTAAAGCATTTGCTACTGTTCATCAGAACAACTGTAGCACAGAGACGAAACAATTCTTTTCTAATAACTTAGCCACGCTATTTATCAGAAGCAGAACTAGTTTTTCAGATGAGAAACTCCCCCTGAGTTTCAGACTGGGTGAAAATCAAATATTCTGACTTGTGAACCTTTCTGGGTGAACTCCCCCTGGTTAAAATAGGTCAGATATTAAGATCTTTAAAACTTGATTCAATCTTCAGACTTGTCATTACAGACTTGCTTTTTCAGAGTTTGACTAGAACATAGGTCTTCATTTCAGATCCTTGGTTCTATCAGAGCTCGATGCATTGATCAGATTTGATTCTTGATTTCTTGAAAGTAATTGATTTTGAGTCTGATATTAGTAAGATAATTCTGATTCTGATACCAATTCTTGCTTTTATGAAGATTTATGATTCTTATGCTCTGATTATCCTATTCACAAACAGTTTACATCTTCTGAATATTATGATACCAAAATCAAGATGACTTTAGCTTTTAGAGATATTTCAACCTTTGAACAGTATTGGGTCCATCTGATTCTGAACATATGTTCACGAAGTGCATCACTTCGATTATATGAACAACCAGTTCATTTGAGCTCAGAGTTCTTTCATTTGACCTGTATCTAGAATACCTAGTGAACTTGTTCAGAGTTCCTCGGTGAAACATCAATCACACAGTTAGTAGTAAACACAATTTATATTTAGAGTTGATGTTTTGCATTCTTTTTAGGTTATATCAAAATCATATTCTATTTCTCCCCCTTTTTGACATCATCAAAAAGTAATTTTTAGAAAAAAAACATTTAAGACAAAAATATTTCAAAGCAAGAAAATATAAGATATAATCAGAAGAAATAGAAGCACATATATATTGATAAACTCATAAGAGAAGCAAAAAACAAGCAAAATCACAGATGAACACAAACAACAAAACAACTAAGTTAAACGAGAAGCTAAAATCTTAAGAAGCTCAGTTATCTCAGAAGTAGAAGTTTCTTGTTTTGCCATTCATGTTTTGATTTTAGATGTTGATTCTTCTTGCTTAACCATCCATTCCTTAATTTATGATGTAGTCTTCTCTTGCTTGATCATCCATGCTTTTATTTCACTGTTGGTAGCCTCTTGCTGAGCAAACTTGTATTGCACATCTTTAGAATCTTTCTTCAAATCTGTTGAATCTTGAATAACCACTGAAGCAGATGCATTCTCTATCTCCATAGCTGAAGGCTTATCAGATGCAGGAATTTCTTCAGTAATAGGAGCCTCTGTGATAACTTCTTCAGTCTGAGGAACTTCACCAATCTGAAGTGCAGCAGTTTCTTCAGATGCGGAACACACAACTTCTGCAGGTGTGTTTTCCAAATACAGAGTAGGAGTTCTGCTAACACTTAGTAGAGCAAGTTTCACAGCTTCAGAAAATCTCTCTTGTGCATCTGCAGAGCAGGCATCTTGAAGGTTCATAGACACAGAGGTGAATCTCTTTCTGAAAGAAGTCCAGATTGCTTCAGAGTCATGAGGATTCATGCTATTCAGGCACTTTTCCCTAACAGCAGACAACCACATCTGCATCTCTGTTTCAAAACCATATAACAGAGTACCAACATTTGGTCTAGGTTTAGGCTTAAGATAGGCCTCTAAGAAGGATGTCTTAAGGGCATCTAAGAGAGAAGGTTTATCAGAGGTTGAAGGTTTGGAAATGGATGAAGGTTTAGAAGGTTTAGAAAGGGATGAAGGTTTAACTGTAGAATGAGAGGGAATGTGAGTGGGAATGGGAATGGGAGTAGGAATGGGAATGGGAAAGGAAATATCAACAATATGGTTTGGGGAGTTATGTGGAGGTGAGGTAGCATCTGATAGGTCAGAGTCAGAGGAATCAGATGAGTCAGATGAGCCAGATGAAACTGGGTGAACGGTCATGAGAGGTGTGACACCAAGGATTTCATGATCAGTTTCAGAGTGGTTAGGTTCAGAGGGATTAGGTTTAGAAGAGGTGGTAGCAACTTCAGGTTCAGAGGGTTTTAAAGCATCTGGTTGGTTTGTTGAAGGGATTTCAGTAGAATCAGTTTGTTGATGGATATTGAAAGAAGGTGTGGATGGTATAGAGGTGGTTTGTTCAGAAGTGGCTTCTTGGTTAAATTGAGAGGTGGTGTGATTTGAGGTAGTTTGTGGATTATGTTGAGAGGTGATGTGAGGGTTGGAAGTTTGTGGTTGTGAGATAGGAGAGGCATCTGAAACATGAACATGCTCAGAAGTGATGTGTGGAGGGGAATTAGAAGGTGGTTCAGAGGTGATGATAGGTTCAGATGTTGGTTCAGAAGGTAGAGGGTGTTGAGATGTTGGTACATCTGTTACTGGTTCCAAACCAGGAGATAACACAACAGAGAGGTTACCTGAATTCTCGGAATGTTTTAAGGACTTCTGGGAAAAGTCTTCTTCAGAAGCCTTTCTCTTAGAACTCTTAGGTTTCACTGAGGGACTTTCTTCAGAGACCTTTCTCTTCTTGTGCCTCTTCTTCATGATCAGCTCAGGAGCAGGTTCAGAAGTACGTTTTATCATATCAGGTGGCATAGGAGTGCCATCTGCTATACAAGAAGCAATGTAATTGAGGAGTGCTTCCCTTGGTTCCTCTGTAGTGAAAAATGGAAAATCATCCACTAGTACTCTCTTTCTGCGCACAACATCTGAATCAATCTGAACTGGATCAGATTGAAGCTTCTCAACCAGCTTCATCCTTTGAAGACTTTTTCCATCCAGAGGCTTTCCAAGAATGGGAACTAATTCCTCTGTCTGGCCAGCCTCTGTCAGATGAGCTACTAAACCATTCTCAGTGAAAATATCAGAAATTAACCTTCCCATAGGAATCCAATTTCTGATCTTCTGATGATTGGTGTGGATGACTTCCCTTGACATCTTGATGTGATTCCACAGATGAACAAATAACTGATGTGGAAGATCCACCTTGATGTTCTTCCCTAGACAATACAGAAAGTACAGCTGCTTTGTATTAATGTAGTTTGGAGAGTTTGAAGCCTTCCTATGATGAATGCAACCCATAAATGTTTTAGCCCAGATCTTGTAGTGAGTCTTCAGATCCTTAATTTTGTTTGATGGAATCACAGAGGTAAACACTTCGGTGAACACTTCAACCATGTTTACGCGTCTTGTAGGGATGTTCGCAATACCTTCTTCTTCTTCATACCCAATGAGTTTGCGAGTCATTTCTTCAGTGATGATGATTTATTTTCCCAAAATAGATGAAGAGATGAACTTAGGGTAAACCTTGGCATGTATCCAGAATTCCTTAACCAGTTGGGGAAAAACTGGACCAACCAAACGATCAAAATATTTAACCCATCCTTGAAAATTTACTGTTGGACGAAGATCAAACCCATTCTTTTCTATACAATCAAAATCAACCATGAATTCACAGAGAACCTCAAGTTGATTCACAAGAGTGAGAATAGTACGTTCTGGTTCCTTGAACGTTTCATTACCCGTTTGTGAAGAAGGTAACCCAGCCATTGTAGAAGCCAACTTTTGATAAGATGAAGATGAAGCTGCCATTGAAGAACTTGTGAGATGACTTGAGTTTCTTTTAGGTTTAGAATGGAAAAGAAAACAGTGAAGAAGACCAAAATGCATAAAGTGTTTATGAGATAGTGAAAGTGTGAAAAGTGTTAGGTCGTGGCATATAAAGGAACAAATTAGGGCACACAGAAAGACAAACACACTTTCAGGAATTAATCACATTTTTAAAAAATAAATCAAATAATAAAAAATAAAGATTTGATGCATTTAATATGATCTGACACATTGGGGGGAAAACGAGAATTTTAATGATTCACACAGTACCTCAAACGGCGCCTCAGCTTTGTACACTCAACCTTTTCAGATTTGAAGTGACACGTGTTTGATGTGTTGTGCCTCTGAAGCTCTTTAGGAAATGAAATGTTTAACCAACGCTCATATCATCTGAGGCAGAATCTTCTAAGATTCTCTTCAGAGCTAATCTCATATCCTTTGGTTGTATTGTGTAGTATCTTTAACAATAGATCATCCATCTGATTTCTGAGAGGCATCTTCAGAGCATAGATATTCTAGTCTTCATGATTAGAGCATCTAACATCCATCAGGCTTCATCTTCTGATTTTGTTTGCTTGAATTAAATGCAAATCCATTTTAGATACAATTATCATCAAACTTAGATGCATCATAAGACACAGTCTAAGTGACAATTTTGTTCTTACAATGCTGAGTTAACTTGTATATAGTTAGTTTATCAAGAGTTGACAGTACATCTGCTTCTGAAAAGGATGTCTACTGACTTATTCATATTGAACAACATCAGTGACTTAAATCCCTTTTAAATCATACTAAATGACTTATGTCATTGTATCTTTCCAAACAACTTGATTTCAGGATTCATTCATTATGAATTTCTGAGAAAAATGTCTAATATCATTTGACCAATTACTGTTTGTTCAACTGAGATAAATTCTCAAGGAGTTAATGAACTTCCTTTCTTAAAACCTCTACAGATTTCTTTGAAGCTTTTCAAGGAAAACAACTTTCATATGCCTTGAATCAGAAGGATCATTTCTTCAAGATTTGAACTTTCTTTATTCAGCCCTTTTCTGCAGACTTCATTCAGAAGTTATAGAGTTAATCTTCAGCAATTAAGATTTCTTGCTTTCTAATGATTTGATCTTTGAGCGAATACATTGTAAATCAAATCGTATTTTAAGATAAGCATTCAACAGATATAGCTTCTTATCTGATGAGTCTATCTTGTCTGTTGATTCTTCAATCTTCTTCTAGGATTTAATGGAGAAGATTTTGTTATTGATAACTTCAAACTACAAGGAATCAATGAGTTGGTCAAGGTAGTCTATTTGATTACAATTTTAGTACTCATCTTCATCAATATCTGATATGAGACTAAAATTGTAAGAAAAGTGGAATATCACCAAGAGTATTTCTTCACACGACTTTTTGGATCTTTATCTGACACAATTAGGTGTTTGATATCCATCAATAACAGAACCGGAGCTTTGATACCAATTGAAGGTGTGAGAAAAACACAAGAAAGGGGGGGTTTGAATTGGGTTTTCACCTCATTAAACTTTTTCGCTTCTTCACTTGTTGCTTTACGAGATTCTATGAGATGCATTGTGGAAGTATAAATAACAAAGCATAACACAAGTAAAGAACACATGATATATCCTGGTTCACTTGAGAGAGTCTCAAGTTAATCCAGTCCACCCTTCCAAGGTAATTTTGCCTCTCTCAATAGAGGTCTTAATCCACTATAACCAAACTAATTACAGATGCACAAGCAAACTGCAGGTGACTAACAAATAGACCATGACACATTCAGGGATCCCTTAGGATATAACATTCATTGACACCTAACAGAATCTGATCCCTCAAGATCTCCTATTAGGATTTCACATAATGACAGTAGCCACTTGTCTTCTCAAGTATTCTGACCTTCACTTGATCACTTGAGGAAACACCAATTCTAAAAAGAATTGTTTTTCTGGAGATTACATGAATGCTTCTCATCAAGCAGATTACTCCTAATTTAAGTACATAGCAAGTATTGAGCAACAACTCCTTGCTTTCTAATACATAAACTATTTTAAAGATAAATCTCTAAGAGGTTATTAAAACACTAGTTTCCGTATTGCTTAAAAGCTTTCTTATGTGAGCACTGCGGCTTCTTAGCATAAAGCTTCACATTCTAACTAGCTGCATGCCAACTATCTTGCTAACATCCTTGCCAATATTTGAATGAATCAAATGTTCTTCTTTTATAGTACATGTAAGACAGTTGTTGTGAGGGTATATATGTCCTTTTAAATTCCAACGGTCATTTCCCAATGGATAGAATAAGCATAGCTATTGGATAGTACAGCGATGTCACTTTCTTTTGTCCTTTGCTTGCAACGTTAATATATCACGTGGAATATTTGCATACGTTGTACTTTAGTATTCTTGAGTAAGTCTATTGATCTTATTCATAAATGATGTGATCTTTGTTTATCAGATTGAAGAGATCAGCTTCTCGTCTTGGTTCTTCTGATGATGTATCTGATGAGTAGTTCAGAAACTACTTTGGTATGATTGCATAATAACATCAGAGTCGTTAGACTTAAGCACCTTGTATATCAGAGGACTATATCTTCAGAGTCTTGATCTTCAGAACCCTTAAGTCTTCAGAGTCTTACTGCACTTGGTCTTCAGAGCCTTCAGCCTTCAGAGCTTCAAGTCATTAGAGTCTTCAGAGCTTGGTTCTTCAGAGGACTATATCTCAGATGCGTTATTAGCTTCAAGATCAGATGCACTTCTCATAGCAGAATCCACAAGAGCATTGCAACCGCAATATACTGCATCCTTGGATCTTTCTGATCGTGATCAGATAGAGAGGCATACTTGCTTCTTCAATATGCTATGTGGCTTGCCACACAAAGTAACTCGCATATAGTATAAAATGCACATCTTGATATTGTTTGTTTGATCTGATATCTTTAATTAACGTAATCTGCACACAACAAACATTAGAACATAAAATGGTTCTTTCACAAATACTTTATTGTTATCATCAAAACATAGAGATAACTTGCAGAGACAATTCTTGTTCTTACAGTTTCTTCGGCCGACGATTTGAGTTTGAAAGGGATGATGAGATATGGCGCGACAATGTAAACGGCGAAGGGAGTAGCAGTGTCGCGGTTTTGATAGAGGAAGAAGGTTTCAAGGTTTTCCTGATTCTTTTTGTGTTTGTCTTAAAAATATCCCTTCATCAATTGATTTGGGCTTAACTCGTTCCCTTTGTGTTATTACCAGCTAGTCTGCCCCCCCTTGTTTTTTCTAATTTTAGTTTAATTAGAATTTTAAGTTTTTATTTTAACTTAATTATTTTTTTATCAGATTTTAATTTAATTAACTTTTTAATTAGAGTTTAGTTTAACTAGTTTTGATTAGAGTTTAATTAGCTTTTAACTAGATTTTTATTTTAATTAGATTTTAATTTAATTATATTTTATTTAATTCTTAATTTAATCTTTACAATCCTCGATTTTCTTTTTTATTAATTCTTGATGTACATTTTTTGAATTTATCTTCATGATACTAATCTTGTATATTCCCTCATGACCCAATTTTATTTTTATGGTTGATTACTTTCATGTCTTGGGCCTAGTTTTTCTCGATTAATTCATGATGCTTTGTCTTAATTAATTAATGATATCTACTCTTGATGTTTCCATGATCTTGGCACTTGATATGTTTGTTATTTGCTCGTAATAGATTATCTCACTGATGCCTATTTTTGTCTGATATTCATTTGTGGCTTTTGAATCCTTTTGATTGTCTGTTTATGTCCAAGGGAAGAGCTTGTGTATGACTTTATAAGTCATACGCACTGCATTGTCATTTGCATCATTTGCCCCTGCTTGATCCCTGACTCCCTTCAGGTCGATCAACTTAGGATACATCCTCATACCCTTATATCCTTAGGAGAGATTCCCTTAAGTTTTCAACTTAGACTTACAGATTAAGTTCCCTATTTCTCCCACAAGAGAATCAGACATAAGTCATCTATGTAGTCGAGATATAATTCTCCTACTCTATGATATAATCGAGAAATATGTAGAACGTTTTCCGCTTGAGAGAGGTATGTGGCATACTCGTCGATTATAGATCCGGGTTGGAGCCCTTCTCTCAACATAATGCAAAGACCATCTTCCATAAATTTGTGATGGTTAAGTCGAGTATTCTCTTTAAGATGACGACTTGTCTTTTCTCCTAGAATCAATCAACGAACCTTATCCCCCCTAGGACCTTGACCACCATTAAGAGTTCCTCGTCCTTTAGAGGAACTACGAATGCTCTGATTCCATTCCCGTCAGGATACGTAGGCACGAGATGCGACTTCTTGGCGAGCATACTTAGAAGTAAACCCCTAGGTCTCTTACCCTTAGCCAACAACAATAACACAATATAATAAGAGGTTCCTGTAGAGTACTACAGATGCTTAGGATGCTAATACCTTTCCTAGGTATAATCAACCCCCGGACCTTAGATTCTCTAACTTTGCATTGCATTGCATACTCATGGGTTATTTATATATTTTTCCCTTCCCTTGGACAAATTAAAGACCGGTGGTGAAAAATGATTTGTGATTTAAGTTAATCAATAACTTGTTATCCAATTCTCATCGCGACAATATCGAGATAACAAAATAATCATACTTGGAAACACAACTTCAATTGATTTCATTAAAGCAATATCTATATCAGTCAAAATCACTTGTGTTCTATTCCCTTCTTTCCTGGAAAACTATTTTAGCTTATCCAATGCCCAACAAAAGTTCTTTGTCTATTCTGATTACATATAGGCAAATGCAACAACAATTATAGACTCCATCAAAGTCATACCAACAGTTTTAAATAAAAGTTATTAGTACTTGTTTGTCTTATATGTATTGTCCATAATCAATATAGTAGGAAAAATATTCAACAACTTCACTTAATCTGGGAGTGCCCCAAAAATATCTCTCACAACATCTGTGTCATCTCTTCTTATACTCCAGTAAACATAATTTGAATCATCCATCAACTTAAAAAAAAAATTATATCTCAATTTTAGGACCTCTGATGTCTTTTTATAATTTAATCTTATGTTTATATATTTGTGTGATCCGAATAACATTCATTAGATCTCGCTCTTGCAATGAAAGCAGTATGTGTCTAGGTGGAACATGATATTTTCTCAAATCAACAACTTGTTTCCTTTCTTCTAAACTTAGATGGCCAATAAATGGATGGACTTTTAATCTATTAACAAATTGTGGTTGTGAAGTCCATATTTTACATGAACCATCCATCCTGGACAATCTTTAGACAACGTTAATCTGATTTTAAATGTACACCCATATTTTTTTAGTCACATTTTGTGTTGTACTATCAATTTCCTTGTATTTTCCACCTTTTTCATACCATATATTAGTTTGCTACTTCTTAAATTTCTTTTCCCATTTTCGTATCTGAACGAGTAATAATAAGCGTTACTTTATTTTGGATCTCACCTCGTTAATCCATCTTATCATTTTTTCTCGTGTATCAAATTTTCATGCATTTGAAAATACTTATGTAGTATCAACTCATATCTACTTTTTGTGGATCTCAATAATTATGAAAATAAAAAAGTCAAAAAAAAATGTGTATAGATAACTTATTGGTGAGTTATCCAGTGAACAAACTGATGATTACTATAATACTTATAAACAAATTATATACTGAACAAACTGATGACTGATGAAATACTTGTAAACAATTCATCCGATGAAAATTATAATTTCGAATAATTGTTTATGAGTATTTTGGTGCTTATAAGAAAATTTGCTTACAAGTTATCCGGTAAAGAAAAATTACGTACCGAAATACCTTGGGCAAAGTTATCCGGTACACAATGATTGAGGTGGAAAATTCTTCAATTTCTGAAAAGATAATTATGATGGTAAAAATTAAATAGTAAAATCATTTGAAAAGTAAAAAAAGTAGAATTGTTAGGACACTCCTAAAATTTAACCTAACACCCCGAAAAAATTTTCTAATATAAAAAATAACCCTTTAAAAAAATCTCGTGCAAAAAATCAGGTAGGCCAATAAAAAATCTGATATGCAATAATAAAAACTAGTTGGCTAAGTAATAAAATTCGATAAGCTTTTTTGCCAGTTTTTTCAAAAAAAAAATTTGTGCGTGTAAAAATTTACCGACCTTTTTTCAAAAGTACTAAAGATTACTAGATTTTTTCCATAACTCTGGAAAAAAAAGGTAGTGTGAGTTTATCGATATTTTCAAAAACGGTTAAGATTACCAGTTATTTTTAAAATGCAAGTGATTAACATATTTTTTGCATGCCTTTGAAAAAACTGGTAGTGTCAATTTTCAACGGTTGAGATTTTACTGACACTTTTGTAGGTTGTGATTTCACAAACAATTTTATGTGATTCATAATGATTCAAAACTTATACAAATATGTCTCGTATGTTGTTAACAAAACATCTCAGAGTGTCTCAATATTGGTATCTCGCATTTGTGTACTTCAACGACATGAAACCTCCAGTTAATTTTAGGCTCATAAAAGACACTCCTCTTAATGTTCTGAAATCCAAACTGGATAATCTTGTGTGTCGTACCAATAATAAAAAGATTGTTAAGATCGAGTGTCATTCATAATCAATAGATAATGAATGAAAGATTAAGTTCAATAAGTTTGAGTTGAATGTGTGGCACATATAACTGATACAAAACAAATGATCTAATCGAGTTGGATGTGACAATTGCCAGATCTATTGACGATATTATCAAGATGTTAAAATATCCTAAATCATCTATTATCATTTAAGTTTTGTTCATGCTATTTTCTTTGTAAGTTACATTAAAAATATTTGTGTTAAGTAATGTAATGTTAATTTTCATCTAATGAAATGTTAAGATAAAATGTCAATAACATACAAAGAATGTTAGCAACATCAAAAATTAAACAAATTAATAAAATCTACTTAGAACATCCACATCCATCATACTCATTTGAGTTCTTTAAATGGGACACATTCAATTTTTTATATTATATTACACTCTTATATTTTTAAAACAACTCAACTACATTTTTCAAATATCCATACAACTCATTAAAAATTCTAAAATAGGCCTCACAATATACCACATATTTATTATTATTTGTTTTATTTGTTGTCATTTTTATTAATTTATTATCAATTGGCCCACTTAATATAGTGTAGAAACGTTCTCACATTTGAGATCGCTTGCAAATGTAGAAATAGATTTTTTGGTCAATTATCCATCTATTCTGATGATAATCATGTTCTTAGGCCTATCATAACATGTAAATCCTCCCCGTCATTTGCTCATGCGAGAGCTCTTTGCAGCTGCTCTCTCAGCTATGTCATTATGTCTAGAAGAAATTGTGTCATATCTTCCTCTAGTTCTCACTACAGTTAAAAAAAATAAAAATATATAAACTATCAAGTTTTTTAAAAATTCAAAAATTAACTTGATTATCAAAATTTCTTTAAAATGTAGTAAAAAATGCAAATATTTCGAAAATTCTGACATTAATAATACATGTAAAATATGGAATTTTACCAGACATTTCGAAAATGTCAATAAAATACATAGATTTTAAAAAAAATGCAGTATAAATTTTATATTGGCGGTAAAAAACATAATTTGAAGAACAATATGACTTACTTGTAAATATCCGATAGAAGACTAAAAAAATTCGATAAATAGATCAACTTTTGTAAAATGTTCAAAATATGACAAATAACATGTGAAAAACGTGTATTTATGGGTTGTGGTTAAATAGAACTGGTGCCATAACAAATTCTCTTGGATGGGATAAGCAATGGCCCAAATTTTCATTTAAGAAGAGTCCAGCCCAATAGAATACTATAAAATGTTTAAAAAATTACTTGGCACCACCTTGGAATTTTCTGGAAGGATTCCTAATAGGAGAAATTACACATTCTTCCTCTCTTATTATTCTATTGCTCATCTTATGCCCATACCACATAGTATCAGCAATGGCTTTCTATGCAAGATTAACAATATCCAGCGCTTTCATTTCCACCTTCTCTTCACCCTTCTTCCACAGAAAACTTCTCCAATATAGCAGATTCTCTACGTCACTGTTCTTCTCTCTCACATCCACACCCATTTCCACAAACCCTTCTCATTCTCCCAACTTCAATTCCATTCAACGCCATTTCACCTCCTCCAAGAAAAACATAGACACTAAACTCAATTTTTCTCTCTCCGATTCCGATTCCGACGATGAAAGCACCACATTAACTAAAACCACCACCCCCACCATCGACAAGAGTAGAAAACTACCACCACCTTATGACCCATTCAGCAAGAAGCCAGCAATAGAAGAACCCAAAGACCCAAAAGACTTACAAGAGATTTTCCACAAAATGAGAAGCGGTGACGGGTTATTGAACCATGCAGTCAAGATGTTCGACGCTTTGTCCAAACAGGGTTTAACACACGAAGCGTTAGAGCTTTTCGGTCAGATCAAAGATAAAGGCCAAATGCCAGACGTGGTGGCCCACACGGCCATAATCGAGGCTTATGCCAATGCTGGTCAACCAAAAGAGACTCATAAGGCTTACATGCGAATGCTTGCTTCTGGGGTTTTTCCTAATGCTTATACCTACGCTGTTCTCATCAGAGGACTTGCGGTTAATGGTAAGTTTTTGAAGGATGCGAAAAAGTATGTTGTGGAAATGTTTGAGAAAGGTATGAGACCCAATGCTGAGACGTATGCTGCCGTGTTTGAGGGGTTGGTTAGGGAGGAGAAGGTGGATGAGGCTGTGCAGTTGCTGGAGGAAATGAAGCCTAAGGGGTTTGTTCCTGATGAGAAGGCTGTAAAGGAGGTTCTCAGCAACAAAAGAGGACCTGTTTTTAGAACTGTCATAAACATTCTCTTTGGAAAATAGCTACTGAAATGTCTGTGATTCTGTGTTTGTGTGACTGGTTTGGAACATTTAATTTTGGGGTGGCAAAAAATATACGCACATTTATTGTTTCATGATCAGTAATATCATTCTCACTATAATCTACAATTATGTTTGATGAATTTATCGTAATCAATTCTTGTTGTTATTTAATTTTAAAATACAACACCAACCAAACCTTATATCAATAAGAGAAATCATTATGCTTAATCCATCATATATATATATATATATATATATATATATATATATATATATATATATATATATATATATATATATATATATATATATATATATATATATATATATATATATATATATATATATATATATATATATATATATATATATATATATATATATATATATATATATATATATATATATATATATATATATATATATATATATATATATATATATATATATATATATATATATATATATATATATATATATATATATATATATATATATATATATATATATATATATATATATATATATATATATATATATATATATATATATATATATATATATATATATATATATATATATATATATATATATATATATATATATATATATATATATATATATATATATATATATATATATATATATATATATATATATATATATATATATATATATATATATATATATATATATATATATATATATATATATATATATATATATATATATATATATATATATATATATATATATATATATATATATATATATATATATATATATATATATATATATATATATATATATATATATATATATATATATATATATATATATATAGATTGAATAGTCGATAAAATAAAATTATAAGAGAGAAATGCTAATATGAGCCATTATAGCATTTGTTGGTGTATATAAAAATGTAAAATTTTGTATTGATAATTAGGGTCTCAAACATAAGTTACCATGATTAAAACATAATTACTATTTTCAAAATATAATTACTATTTTTAAAACCCTTTAAACATAAGTTACCATGATTAAAGAAATACTAATATGTGGTGTTTTAAAATTGTCATATGTCATGTTACTATTATTCATATGTTGTCTTACGGTGACATTTAAGGTCGGCTCAATCATTCAAGGTCGGCCCAATCAATCCGGAAGTCCTGTTATGATTTTAAAAAATAGGTCTAAAAATGTTAATTTATATCAAAAAAAAATTTTAAAAAACTTAATAAAAATATATAGATTTCAAAAATAACTTATTATTTTACACCACTTTTTAAGAAATAGGTGTGGAATAGACTTTAAAAACAAACTATATTTTACACCTGTTGTTGTTGAAAAAGTAAGTGAATGTATTTTTTAAGAAATTAAAAAAAAAATGGACCCTCCAAAATTTGAGGCCCAATACTGTAGCACAGGCTGCACCTGCATTGGGCCGACCTTGGTGACATAACTTAGAGGGTGTATCTCAAACCTCCTTGAGATTTACCCACTCGACCATGCTGTTTATAGTAGATCCTAATATCATATAAAATTTGAAAAGAGAGATCACAATCATTACATTATTTGTGTACATCGATGCGTTAGTTTGTAGATCTACCATAATTTTAGTTGGTTTGTCATATGAATACTTCCTACCACGAGAAGATAGTGTAAAATTTGGAAGGAATGAAATCTTGTACCTCTTACAATAGTTTGTGTAACCACAGAATTAACATAACTAGTTGGTTGTCGTTGTGCTATCACCATTTCTGACGTCGTAGTCGAAACTAACGTCTGACTCACGACAAGAGCAGTTCCTCCAATGATTGTTGAAGTGCTTGCACCACCAACTATCTGATTGGCTGTTTTTCTGCATTTGAAGCTTTGTTTTAGGGAGGAGGAATCCATTTAGGGAATGAATTTCCTAATGGCGCTAGACATACTGACAAATTTGTCACTCCTCATGTACATAAACACTCAACAATTGACAACATTTATATATGAAGAACGAAAACAAACATAAAACCACATACATTCTCTGCAAAAAAAAATTAATTTTCACGCAAAGGAGTTCCACTAGTGTGCAAATTTGTTTACTAATATTTTTAGTAAACAATCAAAAACTTAACTCACTTGCAGGATCAAACTCGAAAAATCCTAAAAAACAATTTGTATTAAACGTTTGACAAAATTGTATTAGTGTTAAAAAAGTTTAATGTAAAAATTCATAAAAATGTGCTTAAATGATTAAAGTAAATAAAGAACTAAATAATTAGATTAAAAAATGCTTGAATTTAAAGTGGAAAGCGAGTTCATACATTTTTCACAATTTTTTTATCTCTATTACTCGAATGTGTGAATTTTAAAGAAAATAAAATAAAGTGCAAACCTCCATTACAAAATCAAAATTTACTTATATATTAAATACATCGATAACTGTCAACAACGATTATCTCCAAAATTCAACACATTCTTTTATTTGAACTTTTGTCTTCTAATATATTTCCACGATTATCACCAAAATTCAATTCTTTTATGTGAACTTTTTGTCTTCTGATATATTTCCACAATTATCTCCAAAATTCAATACATATCCTTCTATGTAAGCTTTTGTCCACGTATCTTTAATTCTTGACCGCTTCAAATTATTATTGTTGTAAAAAACGTCTTCATGATACCTACTAGGTCAAATTTGTAAGAAGTCTACTTAATGTCGAATACATAACTTATCCATCCACATTTAACATCCATATATCTCCCATCTCCCATATTCATGTCAAAATACTGAGCAGAAAATCTCAGACTAAGACATATCCTCTTAGAGTATAATTTAATATGTTTCATTAAAAATATGCCATAAGAATAAGGTAGGTAAAATGAAATCTATAGTTGCTTGATTTTAAAATGGTTTTTAGTCATGGGAAATTCAATATTATCAAACCGATAATGTAAAAATAGTATAAGAAAATAGGACAACCTATGAATCTATGATGCCTATCTTGAATATAATATAAGACCACATTCACAAAGGCACTCATATAGTATTTGTATGCTTTGAAAATAAACACATGGCTCATGTAGATAGTAATAATAATAAGGCATTTATATAAAACTACTCCTGTCTTTTTGGAAATGTGGGGGTTCTAGCCGATGATAAACATGGCAGATATACAGACAAGTTGGCATCATACAGTTCACGTACTGGCAGAATATCACTGCCGCAATGCAACTGGTCAATCAATTATACAGCAATGAGAAACAAAGGAAAGAAAAAAAAGCCAAGATCAAATGCGGAAACTTCTATGGGGAATGGATATAACCAAATAGGAAAGATGTTCTAAAAGCAGCTTTGATTCTGTAAATCTTTCCGAAAGTTTATTCAATTTCTTGAACAATTTGGGCCATCACCAATGGCAGCTCCATTCTAGTACAAGGTGACGCCATATTGAATGTGTTCCAACTAATATAAGTCTTGTTGATTGGGACACTCTGACGCCCGATGCCCTAATTGTCCGCAATTAAAACAGGAACCTCTGCAATGCACATTCAGACGCCATAAGTTATTCGTACACCCCAAGTATAAAAGCAAACAGATTTTTAAAAAAATTATCAAACAAGAGCAAAACAGTTACTTATAACTTATGTCCTGTTACCTGTTTATCGATGAAGATCTGTTTGGCGATGAAGACCTGTTTGTTGACGAATATCCACTTGACCGTCTACCTCCACTTAAAAAGTCATTCCCACCTGATCGTCTACCTCCACTTAAAAAGTCATTCCCACCTGATCGTCTACCTCCACTTGACCAGTCATCCCCACCTGATCGTCTACCTCCACTTGACCAGTCATCCCCACTTGATCGTCTGCCTCCACTTGACCAGTCATCCCCACTTGATCGTCTGCCTCCACTTGACCAGTCATCCCCACCAGTTCTATAACTTCTCTGATCCCTAGAACCTCTCGGGAAACTTCTATCTCTATCAAGTGTATCAACACCTTGCCTGGTAGAAAATTCTGGTAAATCTTGCATAGGTGGTGGACTAATAAATTCAAACCTGGAGCCTATGTCACGCTCAAAGGACATAACAGTTCTTCTCTGGGCATCGGTGTACATTACTACAGCAGCACCCTCTTTTCCAGCACGTCCAGTACGACCAGAGCGGTGAACAAAAGTCTCGGGACCATCGGGAAGTTCATAATGTATAATCTGAAGAGAAAAAAACAATGAAATGCCAACAAAGTTTTCAATATGTTGAGTTGAGACTATAGAGCAGTTCAAGCACTGAGAAATATTTAAACCAGGAAAGTTTACACAAACACATCTTATGAAATATTTATAATTGGCAAGACAGATAAACTAACTCATAGTGACAAAGATTGGGTAATAAGGTCAGACTCACGAGTAGAAACACCAAATATCTCCTTATATCAAGATAAACAATCCAAATTTCATACAACAGACAACCCAAATTAAGAGTTGAGATATCATTATCCACAATAAGCATACATTCTTAATCTAACCTTAGAGATAATAATATCTCAAAGACCAAATTTGTATACACTAAATTTTCAATAAATGAGTTAAAACCAAAATCTTAAATTTAAAGCCCTAAATTCCAATTTCCAAATAACAATAATCTACATGGCTGGGCTTATTACTAAGCCTTCAGTTGGCATCATATATTAAAATGCATGGTAAAAATTTTAAAATCTGCTAGAATTTGAGAAGTTTTTCGTAGAACGGAGACTGGTGCTGAGAAGTTTGGACATGGAGTAAAAAACATCACTTTGAACTTACCAAATCAACATTGGGAATATCTAGTCCGCGAGAAGCAACGTCAGTAGCAACAAGCACTGAGAATCTCCCTTGCCGAAAACCATTCAATGTTTTCTCTCTCTGATACTGAGAGATATCTCCATGCAGTGCTTTAGAGGCTATACTATTTGATAATGACCGTGATATTTCATCGGCATCCCTTTTTGTCCGTGTGAAAACAATAGTCTTCCCACCCTTTCCATAAGCCTAAAAGACATGATAAAATGCAACAGAATTAATGAACTTCCTTCTCTAGTATTCAAGAGTAACTTGAAGGCATTTCGAAACATATAACTAACAGATTAAATGTGTGTGCGTGCGTGTGTGAATCTTGCAACAGAAAAATGAGTCTTGGAGAATAGACAGCCTTTAGTTTGTGTCAGGTAATCAATATGAACTACTCAACATCACAATGGTGATAAAAACTAGATCAACGTGCATGCCTGCCAAACCATAGAGTTTCTTTAAACAGTTGGTAACCTGCTTCTGAACAATTTTTATTGTATTCTTTCAAATAGTGTTGGATTTTACTCACCACACCCACTAAACAAAACCACGGAGAAGCCAACTGTAGGCAAACAACAAGCTAATCCTTTGAAAATAACAACAAACTTACATTTATAAGACCATAAAGAATTCTCCGCTTTGATGATACAGTGGCTGATACAGCATAAAGTTTGATCCCCTCAGCAAGCTTTTCTTCACTATCACCGACCTTGTTAAAAAGAAAAGTGAAAGCCATCATAACCATTTTGTGGGGATTAAAACACATCATAATTACAATAACTTAAAAGATTAGTAAGCACAACTCCTGCTGCTTGACAAATAATTAAAGGAAAATGCAAATCAGAAGATATTGATTCGAAAGTGATACAAGCTATTCCTGTATACAAACTACAAATATACACTCAATTATACTTCATTCATGTATATTTGGAGAGAAAAATATGTTAAAAAGTAACAGCAGTTTTACCAAATCAATAGTCAATGGATTGCTCAAATGTTTTCTTGACAACTTCTTGACCCAACCCGGCATGGTTGCAGAGAAAAGCATGATCTGCCGCTTAGACGGGATATTTTCTAAAATCAATTCCACATCCTCCTCAAACCCAACAGCAAGCATCTGATCGGCTTCATCAAGTACCAAATACTGAATGTCACTAAGTTTAAGGGTTTTCCCATTTATCAAGTCAATTAGTCTTCCAGGTGTTCCAACAACAACATCAACACCACGCGAAAGCGCATTCCTCTGAATATCATAAGAAACGCCACCATAAACACAAACTGTGTTTAGATAAGGTGCAGATTCTTGTATCTCCTTCTCTACTTGCTTTGCTAACTCCCTAGTTGGTGCAAGAACCAGTACTTTAGGAAACCGCCCAGATCGCCTGATATAAAAAAAAGAAAAAAAAGTGGAAATGTCTCAATACACATAACACAAGTTAATAATTAATAAATAGGTTTTATGAATTATGATGCATGGATAATGAATCACCTCATAGTGCTTTGTCCATTCTCAGTGAGACCCTTGATAATTGGAATTCCAAATGCTAGTGTCTTCCCGGTCCCAGTCCTTGCACGAGCAATGATATCTCTACCTTCTAATGCAGGCAGCAACACAGCTCTCTAATCAACAAGAAAAAGGTAAATTTGCATTAAGTATAACCAGAGTCAAATCCAATAAATATTTTTTTTTTTAAGAGCCAAATGAACCACAGTAAATGCATACATGTGTAAATAATAATACTACTAATAATATTTCATTTACTTTTCCATAGTCCACTCGCCAAAACCAAGTTTAACCAGAATCAATTTTACAAAATCAATTCACTCGGAATCAATTATTTTCCACCGTAAAACCAAACATATGCTAAGTAAATTATCTTTCAGTCAGCCTACGTTTGAGAAAAGTTACTCGTGTTGGAACAAAATCAATTTTAATCAGAAAACTTATTTTTGCAAATTTTAGTGGAAACATGTAAAAATAATCCAAAATAAAAAATGGATACCTGAATGGGGAAAAGATTGGTAATTCCTCGCCTACGGAGGGAGGTCACAAGTTGGGAAGGAAAACCAAGTTTAGAAATGTCGACTTCGTCTGCGCTCACGGTGACAGGGAGGTTGTTGAGTTCGTCGTTAGAGTCGTCATCTAGGGCAAAACCCTTGAAGGCTTCTTCGGCGGTGAGGATGGAAGTGTTGGGAGTGGCAACTGCGGAAATAACGAAAGAAACGGCGGGGGTTTTGCGGTTGGGTCGGGGTCGGAGTCGGAGAAGGGTGTTGAAACGGGAAGTGTTGTGAAGTGAAAAGGAGGTTGGGGTTTTAGGAAGTTGCAGAGAGGAAGAAGTTCCAATGGTACTGGAAATGGAAGCCATTTCGTGTTATGGGTTTGGGTTCGAGAGGAGAGGATATGGAGCGGCAAGAAAGGAGATAAGGCCGCACAGTCTAGAAGTGGAGTAAGATGGCCTTTTAAACCTCCACGTCCTTGTGCCTCTTCTTGTGTGGCTGTGTAATAATTACGGTGTTAGTGAGTGAGGTTCTCTTAACTGTCAATAATCTAGATATTTTAGACGATAATCTCCCGTCAAAATTTCACAAATTAAATGCATAAATAAAAATGATGATAACATTTTTATAATATTTATTTGTTTCAAATTTGTCAATTTAGTTTTAAAATATCATTGAATAATATATTAATATTTAGTATATCTCGATCTAACTTTCAACTAGTAAAAAAATATAAATGTGTTCCTCGTATTAAGGGAGATAAACTTAGAAATCTTAATAGGTATATTACGTTTTATGGTGGTTAGAGTTTATTCACAGCGGCGAAAAGCTCTGTATGACAATGCTTTACGGTTTTAAAAGTCAAGTTCACATAAGGTGGGGGGATTTGAATATGGATGATGTGCTTAGATGTAAGCTTTTGAGGGGTATGATGATATGACTTATGATCTTGTTAAGCGTTGTGCTTTAGGGTGTAATGATTTGTGTTCCTGTTATCTTAGATTTTTAACAAAAACATTAATTACTGATATGAAACAAAAACCATACAATCTTGAGTTTTTGTGAAAAGTTGAAATAGTTGATTATGACCAGTTTAGTATTTAATGGATTCGACCTGTCGAAAAGGATGGGGTTAAGTTTGGTCGAATATTGTAGTGAGTAAGAGATCAAAGAGGTTCATTGAGTTTGAGACTTAATGAAATTTAGAATTCTCAAATTGTTTCTCTACGCAGTCGAATGAGGTGTAATTAGATAAGACCAAATAGTTATTCAAGGACACGTGGAGGTTTATCGAGGACAAAAGATGCATGGAGACGAAGATGTTTTGTCTAGTCGACTGTTGTAAAATAACAACGGTCATTTTAAATTAGTATCTAATTAGATGCTTGCTTATATTTTAGGGGTCCGCAATTATACATTATTCTACAAAACTCAAAGTATTTGTGCGATTGAGAAAAGAGTCAATAATGTACGTATGCGTTTCACTTTTTATAAATTAAAGTCTTTGTGTTCAAGTCATTTTTCTGGAGTTAAATTACTCAATCATTTTATCTTAAGTTTCTTTGCATTTTGATTTCTGCATAGATTTCAGTTATTATTCTCAAACTTTGTACTTCGTTTTCGATGTCAAGATTATTTAAATTTCATGATTCACACAAATATATCTTGGGATCTTTTCGAGTTTAATCCCTTAAGTATTAATTGAAACTTATTTTGTTTACTAAACTTCACAGTAAATAAATTGGCATACCCAGTGGGACCCTTTTTTTTGTGAATTTTCTTATTACTTTCGAAAATTGTTTTTGTAAATTTCTTCGCTTAAGAAGTTTCTCAAAGTGTGAGTGTGCATGAGATTGAAAAGTGATAAAATAACCAAAAAAGAAGTTAGGAAATCGACGAGGAAATACACTAGAAGAATGGTTTCTCCCATAAAATATAATGGATAACAACCATCTAATAGCACAGTGGTGAGCATGGGCACTCCGAGTTCGATTGAGCCAATCCTTTTTTAGACATTTTGCCACAATTTTAGACACCTAGTGAGTTCCAGACCGAATATGGGAATGAATTTTAGACATTTTGCCACAATTTTTACGATGCCTGTGTTTAGGCGTGAACAACCTTATGGTATGCCAACGTCAATGATGATAAACATACAAATTAACCCTTCGACATTTGCTGACAATGCTGCAAATATGTATTCACCAATACTGGCATCTGGCTCGGTCATAGGTGACCTTGGTCGAACCATACAACCCTAATTAAGGATGGGATTTGATTCCCAAGTAATGCCAATATTCACTATGAATTATATGATGGTAATGAGACAACATATGAATGAGAGTAACCATGATACGGTAAATACTTTCACCCAACAAATGGGTACCATATTTAATCCATTAATTCAAAATACGAACCAGAGTTACCAACAATTGGCAACTCAAATAAATCGAATTGTTGATTTTTTTTAGCGCGCCTCCAGCCCAAGTTCGACCTAAAGTACAACCTTAAGTAGTCGGCCGAGTTCGAAACGAAGCGGTAATCCTTGACAAAAACACAGTAAATCATGGGTAACAATTAGTGCCCCATGTGGTCGAACAAGCGAGGTCTAGAGAGGCTGAACGCCCTCCGATTTTGATAGTTAATCAAAATCAGGATGCAGACCAAGTGGTTTATCAAATTCGACAAGATAGTTTATGGGGAAAAATAATCTTGCAGCCATGGTCAAAAGGATAATTGTGTAGAATGGTGTAGATATGGGCCTACAAAGGCCAAATTATACACCTCTCTTGTCAGAGTATGTGTTACAAACCTAACTTCTAAGGGGATGGAAAGTCCCCAAGTTCACCAAGTTCTCTGGTGATACCAATTAGTCTACAGTCGCGCATATTGCTTGATATCTAACTAAGGCAGGGGACATAATGGATAATGAGAAATTAAAGATGACGTATTTTCCTAGCTCTCTTATGAAAAACACCTTTACATGGTTTATAACCCTTCCTCCCCACTCCATCAATAATTGGACACCTTTGGAAAGGTTGTTCCATGAGCATTTTCATATGGGACAATCTAAGATTAGTTTGAAGGAATTGTCGAGTGTGAAGCGAAAATTCGTTGAGTCAATCGATGATTACTTAAACCTAACCATTAGGTATTTCCAGATGGTTGCGACCCAGGTTTTCTTTGGGAAGGCCAGGACATAGGTCCAGTTAGTAGAGAGGAAATGTTCTTTTTGTTTAATATCTTTCAGTTTAGGCATGTTAATTCAACTGCTTTCTTACTTGTTAGCTTATACAAAGTAGTTAATCAGGTGGTAAAGAATATTTATGTAGGCGGAACTGTGACACATATTGTTATAACTATGTGACTAGATAGCTCAGTTGACACCTTGGTGTGCTTATGATTTGCTAGACATAGACAAATGCCGGAATAACAAGTTGATAAGGTATGAAGGACCCAGTGAGTATAAAATAGTCATCTTAAGCGATATGGTTCACTAGCTCACCCTTCCTAAACCTAAGAGGACCAGTGTACACAACTGTAGGAATTGGAGGTATGTATTAGAAGCCCAGAATGAGTCACCCTCACCACCTTAGACCCTCTGCACCTGAATATCATCCCACTTCATTGTTTGATGCCTCTTTTACTTCAGCTGATGCACCTCCTCATAGAAAGGCACCATACAGAGCTAGACACCCTTCGCACCGAGCTTACCACTCTCCATACTGACCTCAATTGTCTCCGCCGAGATTTCATCGACTACACCGATGTGATAGCCGAGCAGACAGACCATATTTACAGGAGATCTACACCATTCATAGGTTTGTTAGACGTCAAATTTCACTTATTTGATCTATCAAATGTTGGCATCTTTCACTCATTTTTGTCAAGAAAGTGTTGAAAACCACTATTGCTTTGGTTGGTTTGCAACATTATGAGAATATCTCTTAGTACCTTTGATTTGTGTGTTATTGTGCAGGAATTAGGCACAAAATAAGTGAATAGTAAGACACATAAAAATGGGCATGCTGTCAAGTTCACAAGGCGAAGGGGTAGCGAAGCTCTAGCGAAGAAAACGGTCCTAAGTTCGCTAGGCGAGTGAGGTAGCGAAGTGCTCGCTAGGTGAAACACCAGCGAGCAGGTAGCGAATGTAACAGTCCAATTTTAATTAAGTGATTATTTTAATTAATTAAATGAATTATGGGGTTTATTTAATTAATTGAGTGATTATTTATTAAATTGGTAGATGTTTGAGAGGAAAATAAATTGGAAGGAAATTGGATAGAAAGTGATATAAAGGAAATTTGGAAAAGAAATAGAAAGTTAGAAACATAAGAAGGAGAAAGAAGAGAAAGAAAGTGGAAGAGGAGAAAAAGGGAAGAAAAGAGCAAAGCTTGGATTTTCATCAAGAACAACTCTCAAGCATCGATTTGAGTAAGGTAAGGGTGTGAAATATCATTATCTTATCAATGTATGTGATTATGTATGGATTGTTTGAGTTTGTTTGGGTGTTTTTCTCCATTTTCCATTCTAGGGCATAAATGGTTTAATCGGTAGAATCGAGTTTTGAACGGTTAGAATTTAAAATAAATTGCGTAGTTTAGTCGGGTAATGTTTAGCCGTGATTATTGGATTTCGTTTGATTGAATTTGGTTGAGTTTGTGAGTTTTGACATTTTTGGATAATTGAGAGTTTGAGATTTGAGTGGAAATCGGACGTTGTAAAAATCATGTTTAATGGTTCTAATTCACTGCTATATGTTAGGTGAGTATGAGTATGTGTTTGTTTCGAAAAAAAGAATTGAATCGGTCGGATTTTCGGGCGAAAATGCAAAATCCCGTAGCCGTGTTTAGGCAAAATTCTGGTTTTTCGGAAAACTTCGAAAATTCATAACTCTTGAACCGTAAGTCGGTTTTGACCCCCGTTCGAAGCGTCGGTAAGTTAACGAGATTATCTTTCTAGAAAAAATGGCTTTGAGGCCTGTACCTGGTTCAATTATAGCAGAAAATTGAAAACATATTATTGTATTGATTTTTACCGTCGCGAATGTGTGTGATTGATGTGTTATTGTGCAGAATACTTTTGTTATATAACGTATAGCTTGTGCATGTTGTGATATGATATGCTGTGGGTAGCCGTATGGCGTGAACCCTAGATGGTGGAATCGATTATGAAATATAGTCTTTTGACAAATATATGCATATTGTTTGTATGTGAAGAATGCATGAGAACATATTGTGAATATGTGTGCATTACTTGATAAATGTGGTAATGATATTGAAGTGTAAATGCATATTGATTGTATGTGATATTGTGAATGCATGAGAACATATTGTGAATATGTGTGCATTGTTTGAAAAGGTAATGAGGTTGAATTATGAATGCATATTTGTTGTATCTGATTATTGTGAATTAATGCATGGGAGCATATTGTAAGATATGCGTGCATTGTTTGATAAACATGATGATGTAAAGTATGAATACGTGATTTTATGATATGTTGTGTGTGCAATCTTGTTTTAATTCTTGAAGGGAGGAATTATTTGAATGCATGGGATTAAGACGTGAGATCGGTCTTAAGTGCATTTGTGGTTGATTGCATATGCATCATTTAGTCAAGAGGCAATGTTTGCTAGTTTCGTGGAGACTAGCGGCTTGTCCCAAACCTAGAAGGGTGGGTTTGAAAGCTTAGGGAACGAGCTTTGTTGTTATCGGTCTAGAAGGGTGGACCCGATTTAAATGTAAAAACCAAAAAATGATAACAAGTGTTGGTACCACACGGCATTGAGTTGCATTGAGTTGTGTTGAGTCACATAGCATTGATGTCATTGTTATATGAATTATGCTTGTATGTGAATTGGTGATTTGGTGAATTGTGAATAATGGATTGATATATTGGTGAAAGATGTTTTGTGATTATTCATATGTGTTTATACATGTCGTGAAATGTATAATGAGTTATGAATGATTTGTGGTGAGAATTGTGAAATATTTGTATCTTTATTTTCGTATATGTATATATATTTATATGCATTGATTATTATGATAATATTTCTCACTCTTCTGTTGTTTTATAATGCTCTATGAGGCATTGCAGATTAGGTTGTTGGAGGTTCTTTTTGTGAAGTTTTATCTTCATTGTTTTGTCGGGTCGCTCTGATATGTAGCACCGGGTAGATAGGTTGTATAGCATTCTTTTGAGATACATTGTATATGTATCTGTTGGCAAATGTGTTTTGTAAAACCATGATGATGTGATGAACAAACTGATTTGATATGTATATTTATGATATTATGTTTTCAAATGGTTTAATGTTTTAATCTTCCGCTGATATTTCGAAAATTGAAATGTGGGTGTAAGGACCAAGTCCTCTATTTCAAAAGTACCCCACTGTTACATGTCATTTTGAGCAGGTGTTGTATGATTTATTTTCATGTATGTGTGACATGCTCCTTTTATACCATATTTTAAATTTACTCTGACGAAATTTTAATAAGTGATTAAGTGATTTATTTGTTTATTTTGGGGTATAGAAAGGGGGTGTTACATTAGTGGTATCAGAGCAGGTCGGCCAGTTGGCCAAGTTGTTAACGTGTTTGTTTTCCCATTTATATCTAATTGTGTGTGACACTATCGATATTGTTTGTTCTTATGGAGTTTTGTTGTTGGAATTCAGAACTATGGTTGCCGGTAGGAATGATGAAGCGATTGCTGAGGCTTTGGCGATGTTGGCTGGAGCAATTGGGCAGAATCCGCAAGCCAACGTGAATGTTGGAAACAATGCTGACGATAGGTTTCGTGCTTTGGGAAGGTTTCAAAGGAACAATCCGCCAATGTTCAAGGGAACCCATGAACCTGACAAAGCACAGGTTTGGATGAAAGCGATCGAGAAGATCTTTCGAGTCATGAACTGTTCAGATGCGCAGAAAGTGCAGTTTGGCACTCATATGCTTGAAGAGGAAGCTGAGGATTGGTGGGATAATACTCGCCAAAGGTTTGAAGAAGATGAGATTGTGATTACATGGGATATTTTCAGAGAGGCATTTTTGGAGAAGTATTTTCCAGAAGATGTGTGTGGTAAGAAGGAAATTGAATTCCTTGAGCTGAAGCAGGGTAACTCAACTGTGGCCGAGTATGCGGCAAGGTTTGAGGAATTGATTAAGTTTTGTCCTCATTACAACACTGCTAATGCTGAAAGATCTAAGTGTCTCAAGTTTGTGAATGGTTTGAGACCTGAAATCAAGCAAGCTGTTGGTTATCAGGAAATTAGAAGATTTTCTGAGTTGGTGAACAAGAGTAGGATTTATGACGAGGATAGTAGGGTTCGATCTAGCCACTACAAGAGTTTGAATGATAAGAAAGGAAAAGGTCAGTTTAGAGGAAAGCCGTATGTGACTCCTGCTGATAAGGGGAAACAGAAAGCTGGTTTTGGCAAGAAGCCAAGTGGGGGAGTTTCTACTCCGGTGAGATGTTTTAGATGCGGTGAAGCGGAACATCGTGCTCCCGAGTGCAAAAGTGTTGAGCAAAAGTGTTTTAAGTGTGACAAGCCAGGCCACAAAGCTCTTGAGTGCATAAGCGGTGCGAATGTGACTTGCTACAATTGTGTTGAGCAAGGGCACATTAGTACCAAGTGTGACAAACCGAAGAAGACTCTAGAGAAAGGGAAAGTGTTTGCTCTATCAGGATCGGAGACTGCTAGTGATGATCGATTGATCCGAGGTACGTGTTTTATTAATGGTATACCTTTGATAGCTATAATTGATATCGGAGCTACACATTCTTTTATTTCGTTGGATTGTGTTAAGAGGTTGAATCTTGAGTTGTCTGTTATGGGTGGTAGTATGGTTATTGATACTCCTGCTATGGGTTCGGTAACTACTCCGTATGTGTGTTTGAATTTTCCGTTGAGTATTTTTGGTTGAGATTTTGGGATTGATCTGGTGTGTCTTCACCTAGACCAACTTGATGTTATTCTTGGGATGAATTGGTTAAGATTCAATCGGGTTTATATTAACTATTTTGACAAAACAGTGATTTTTCCTGAATCTAGTGATGAAGAAGATTTGTTTTTGTCTGCTAAGCAAGTGAAGGAATCAGTGCAAGATGGTGCTAAGGTGTTTATATTGTTGGCAAATTTGAGTATTGGTGAAAGTGGAGCAATTGATGCTTTACCAATTGTCCGTGATTTTCTGGAAGTTTTTCCTGAAGAGATAAGAGACTTACCGCCGGAACGAGAGGTGGAGTTTACGATCGATTTGATTCCTGGAACTAGTCCAATATCGATGGCTCTGTATCGTATGTCCGCATCAGAACTGAAAGATTTGAAGAGTCAACTTGAAGATTTACTTGATAAAAGGTTTATTCGTCCGAGTGTGTCACCGTGGGGTGCACCAGTGTTGTTGGTTAAGAAGAAAGAAGGTTCTATGAGACTTTGTGTGGATTATAGGCAATTGAACATGATGACTATCAAGAATAAGTATCCACTTCCGAGGATTGATGATTTGATGGATCAGTTGGTTGGTGCAAGCGTGTTTAGTAAGATAGATCTGAGGTCTGGGTATCATCAGATTCGTGTGAAGGCTGAGGATATTCCGAAGACTGCCTTTAGAACAAGGTATGGACATTATGAGTATTCTGTAATGCCATTTGGTGTGACTGATGCACCAGGTGTATTTATGGAGTACATGAACAGGATTTTCCATCCTTATTTGGACAAGTTTGTGGTTGTGTTCATTGATGACATTTTGGTTTATTCGAAGAGCGAAGAAGAGCATGTCGAGCATCTGAGGATTGTGTTATCTGTGTTGAAAGAGAAGCAGCTGTATGCGAAACTTTCTAAGTGTGAATTTTGGTTGAAGGAAGTAAGTTTCCTTGGTCATGTGATTTCGAGTAGAGGGATTGTGGTTGATCCGTCGAAGGTTGAAGCGGTATCGCAGTGGGAGACTCTGAAGTCAAATTTTGAGATTCGAAGTTTTCTTGGATTAGCCGATTATTATCGGAAATTTATTGAGGGATTTGCTAAGTTATCCTTGCCATTGACGCAGTTGACTAGGAAAGGTCAAGCTTTTGTTTGGGATGCTAAGTGTGAAGCAAGTTTTCAAGAACTTAAGAGAAGGTTGACGACGGCTCCTGTGTTGATTTTGCCGAATCCGGCAAAACCGTTTGTCGTGTATTGTGATGCTTCTTTGATGGGTTTGGGAGGTGTGTTAATGCAAGATAAACAAGTTGTAGCTTATGCTTCGAGGCAACTCAAAGTGCATGAGAAGAATTATTCGACGCATGACTTAGAGTTGGCCGCCGTGGTGTTTGTGTTGAAACTTTGGAGGCATTATTTGTTCGGTTCGAGATTTGAAGTGTTTAGCGATCATAAGAGTTTGAAGTATCTCTTTGATCAGAGAGAATTGAATGCAAGACAGAGAAGATGGTTAGAGCTTCTGAAGGATTATGATTTTGGGTTGAATTACCATCCGGGTAAAGCGAATGTGGTAGCTGATGCTCTGAGTAGGAAATCATTGCATATGTCGATGATGATGGTAAAAGAGTTGGAATTGGTTGAGCAATTTCGTGATTTGAGTTTGGTGTGTGAGAAGACTTCTAGTGGAGTTAAGCTGGGTACGTTGAAGCTTACGAGTGGTATTTTGGAGGAGATTCGAGAAGGTCAGAAATCTGATTTGAGTTTAGTTGATCGGTTGACTTTGATCAATCAAGGTCAAGGTGGTGATTTTCGGATTGATGAGAATGGTATTATGAGATGTCGTGATAGAGTTTGTGTTCCTGATGTTGTTGAGCTGAAGAAGAGTATTCTTGAAGAAGGACATCGTAGTGGATTGAGTATTCATTCGGGTGCTACTAAGATGTATCAAGATTTGAGGAAAGTATTTTGGTGGCCTCGTATGAAGAAGGATATTGCCGAGTTTGTGTATTCTTGTTTGACTTGTCAGAAGTCAAAGATTGAACATCAGAAACCGTCGGGTTTGATGAAGTCGTTGTTTATTCCTGAGTGGAAATGGGATAGCACTTATATAGATTTTGTATCTGGTTTGCCGAGGACGCCGAATAATTTTTAAGCTATTTGGGTTATTGTGGACAGATTGACTAAATCTGCTCACTTTATTCCTATGCAAATGGATTACCCGTTGGAGAGATTGGCGAAGCTGTACATTGAGAGGATTGTCTGTTTGCATGGCATTCCGTCTAGTATTGTGTCGGATAGAGATCCGAGGTTTACTTCGAGATTTTGGGAAAGTTTGCAAGGTGCTTTGGGTACGAAGTTGCGTTTGAGTTCACCTTATCATCCACAGACTGATGGTCAGACTGAGAGGACGATTCAGTCACTTGAGGATCTTTTGAGAGCTTGTGTGTTGGAGAAGGGAGGAGCTTGGGATAGCTACTTGCCTTTGATTGAGTTTACTTACAACAACAGTTTTCATTCGAGTATTGGTATGGCACCGTTCGAGGCTTTGTATGGTAGACGGTGTAGGACGCCATTGTGTTGGTATGAGTCAGGAGAGAGTCTTATAGTTGGACCGGAGATAGTTCAACAGACTACCGATAAGATTAAGATGATTCAAGAGAAGATGAGGATTTCTCAGAGTCGCCAGAAGAGTTATCATGACAAGAGGAGGAAAGCACTTGAATTTCAAGAGGGAGATCACGTATTTCTTCGAGTCACTCCGATGACTGGTGTTGGTAGGGCATTGAAGTCGCGTAAGTTGACGCCGCGTTTCATTGGTCCTTATCAGATTTTGCAAAGGATAGGAGAAGTGGCCTATCGTGTTGCTTTACCACCGTCGCTTGCTAATCTCCATGATGTGTTCCATGTATCTCAGTTGAGGAAATACATTAAGGATCCGTCTCATGTGATCCAAGTAGATGATGTGCAGGTGAGAGATAACCTGACTGTGGAGACATCACCTATGCGGATAGAGGATCGGGAGTTGAAGCAACTTCGAGGCAAAGAGATTGCTTTGGTGAAGGTTGCCAGGGGAGGATCGGCTGGTGGAAATGTTACTTGGGAGCTGGAGAGCAAGATGAGAGAGTCTTATCCAGAGTTGTTTGAATCAGGTAACATTTTCGAGGACGAAAATTCCTAAGTGGGGGAGAGTTGTAACAGTCCAATTTTAATTAAGTGATTATTTTAATTAATTAAATGAATTATGAGGTTTATTTAATTAATTGAGTGATTATTTATTAAATTGGTAGATGTTTGAGAGGAAAATAAATTGGAAGGAAATTGGATAGAAAGTGATATAAAGGAAATTTGGAAAAGAAATAGAAAGTTAGAAACATAAGAAGGAGAAAGAAGAGAAAGAAAGTGGAAGAGGAGAAAAAGGGAAGAAAAGAGCAAAGCTTGGATTTTCATCAAGAACAACTCTCAAACATCGATTTGAGCAAGGTAAGGGTGTGAAATATCATTATCTTATCAATGTATGTGATTATGTATGAATTGTTTGAGTTTGTTTGGGTGTTTTTCTCCATTTTCCATTATAGGGCATAAATGGTTTAATCGGTAGAATCGAGTTTTGAACGGTTAGAATTCAAAATAAATTGCGTAGTTTAGTCGGGTAATGTTTAACCGTGATTATTGGATTTCGTTTGATTGAATTTGGTTGAGTTTGTGAGTTTTGACATTTTTGGATAATTGAGGGTTTGAGATTTGAGTGGAAATCGGACGTCGTAAAAATCGTGTTTAATGGTTCTAATTCACTGCTATATGTTAGGTGAGTATGAGTATGTGTTTGTTTCGAAAAAAAGAATTGAATCGGTCGGATTTTCGGGCGAAAATGCAAAATCCCGTAGCCGTGTTTAGGCAAAATTCTGGTTTTTCAGAAAACTTCGAAAATTCATAACTCTTGAACCGTAAGTCGGTTTTGACCCCCGTTCGAAGCGTTGGTAAGTTAACGAGATTATCTTTCTAGAAAAAATGGCTTTGAGGCCTTTACCTGGTTCAATTATAGAAGAAAATTGAAAACATATTGTTGTGTTGATTTTTACCGTCGCGAATGTGTGTGATTGATGTGTTATTGTGCAGAATACTTTTGTTATATAACGTATAGCTTGTGCATATTGTGATATGATATGTTGTGGGTAACCGTATGACGTGAATCCTAGATGGTGGAATCGATTATGAAATATAGTCTTTTGACAAATATATGCATATTGTTTGTATGTGAAGAATGCATGAGAACATATTGTGAATATGTGTGCATTGCTTGATAAATGTGGTAATGATATTGAAGTGTAAATGCATATTGATTGTATGCGATATTGTGAATGCATGAGAACATATTGTGAATATGCATGCATTGTTTGAAAAGGTAATAAGGTTGAATTATGAATGCATATTTGTTGTATCCGATTATTGTGAATTAATGTATGGGAGCATATTGTAAGATATGCGTGCATTGTTTGATAAACATGATGATGTAAAGTATGAATACGTGATTTTATGATATGTTGTGTGTGCAATCTTGTTTTAATTCTTGAAGGGAGGAATTATTTGAATGCATGGGATTAAGACGTGAGATCGGTCTTAAGTGCATTTGTGGTTGATTGCATATGCATCATTTAGTCAAGAGGCAATGTTTGCTAGTTTTGTGGAGACTAGTGGCTTGTCCCAAACCTAGAAGGGTGAGTTTGAAAGCTTAGGGAACGAGCTTTGTTGTTATCGGTCTAGAAGGGTGGACCCGGTTTAAATGTAAAAACTGAAAAATGATAACAAGTGTTGGTACCACATGGCATTGAGTTGCATTGAGTTGTGTTGAGTCACATAACATTGATGTCATTGTTATATGAGTTATGCTTGTATGTGAATTGGTGATTTGGTGAATTGTGAATAATAGATTGGTGTGTTGGTGAAAGATGTTTTGTGATTATTCTTATGTGTTTATACATGTCGTGAAATGTATAATGAGTTATGAATGATTTGTGGTGAGAATTGTGAAATATTTGTATCTTTATTTTCGTATATGTATATATATTTATATGCATTGATTATTATGATAATATTTCTCACCCTTCTGCTATTTTATAATGCTCTATGAGGCATTGCGGATTAGGTTGCTGGAGGTTCTTTTTGTGAAGTTTTATCTTCATTCTTTTGTCGGGTCGCTCTGATATGTAGCACCGGGTAGATAGGTTGTATAACATTCTTTTGAGATACATTGTATATGTATCTGTTGGCAAATGTGTTTTGTAAAACCATGATGATGTGATGAACAAACTGATTTGATATGTATATTTATGATATTATGTTTTCAAATGGTTTAATGTTTTAATCTTCCGCTGATATTTCGAAAATTGAAATGTGGGTGTAAGGACCAAGTCCTCTATTTCAAAACTACCCCACTGTTACATGTCATTTTGAGCAGGTGTTGTATGATTTATTTTCATGTATGTGTAACATGCTCCTTTTATACCATATTTTAAATTTACTCTGACGAAATTTCAATAAGCGATTAAGTGATTTATTTGTTTATTTGGGGGTATAGAAAGGGGGTGTTACAGCGAACACTCCTAAACTTGGAAAGAACCAAAAGGACCATAAATTCGCTAGGCGAAATCAGAGCGAAGGCTTCGCTATCTGTTTGCTAGGCGGACATGACAGATTCTAAATGTTCTATTTAAGTATTTTTCTTGCTTTTTAGGTCATAATTCCATATTGTAACATTAGATGCATCAGAACTTATCTCTCTTCATTTATCTTAGAGAGAGAAACACAAAACCCTAAGAGAGAGGAGGTAAGATCTTTGATCTCTTGTTGGGGTTTGGATGTAATCTTTTGATACCTTATGTATTTCATCTAATTTATGTTTGTGAACTAGTTTGAATTCTCTATTGATTGATTATCTTTGATTATGTATTTGTGGGTCTTGACAAAACCTTTTCACATCTTTGATCTTAGATTTTCTTCTATCAATGAACAAACTTTTGACATGGTTTTGTATGTTGATATTTATTTTATCCTCTTTGGTATTGTATTGATTAAGTAGCATGGGTAGCATGTGTAGGATCAATGCGATATTGTGAGGGTGCGTGATAATAGTGATGAAGAACGATGTTTACAACCATTTGGCAGATCAGGTGAATACATGTAAAAAGGGTTAAGCGTGTGTATGTATTTTGATCATTGTGTTTTATGCAAAACAATCGTTTATCCGATATGGGTGTCGTCTTTGCTTACCTGTTTATCTTTGATTTGAACTGTGATAGACATACACTTTTCAGATCTGAATCTAGGATGATTACCTGTTAGGTCCTAAATGTTAGAGATAGGTTTAGGCTTAGCATTTGCGTGAGTATCAGTTCGTAATGCTCTGTGTTGTGTTTTTGTTGGATGAGAGATCACCAATGAGACAACATGGTTGTTCTTTCGACGCTGCATTAGAGATAAGCTTTGTCGTGGGTGATACGTGATGATATTATACAAATGATTGCGTTGTGTTTAATTTGATCAGAAGAATGCATATGTTATCAATTGATAAAATCTAATCCCAACAAGACTCCGTTTATATTTCAGTCTTTATTTTATATTTTCTGTTTTTATTTGTGGCTTATGCCTCACAACAATTGAAGGTGCATGAGAGAAATTATCTTACTCATGATCTTGAGTTAGCTGTAGTAGTGTTTGTGTTGAAAATTTAGAGACATTATTTGTACGGATCAAGGTTTGAAGTGTTCAGTGATCATAAGAGTCTGAAATACTTATTCGACCAAAAAGAATTGAATATGAAGTAGAGAAGGTGGTTGGAGTTCTTGAAGGACTATGATTTTAGCTTGAGTTACTGTTGCGGTGGAAATAGGATATCAAATTATTAATTAATTTGAATCACATCTTAGTTCACAACCACTCTTTGATTTATCCGAAGGAAAAGGTCAAAAGAGGAAAAACCTATTTTTGCATCGTAAAGAATGCGGGGAGATATCTAGGTAAGGGGTTAGTTAAGCTTAGGGAAGGTATTAGCATCCTAAACTTCTGTAGTACTCTACAGGAACCTTTTGTTTATTGTTTACTATTTTGCTTTATTATATTTTAAAGTATATACAAAGGGTTAGAAAGTTAAAGAAAGACCTAAAGGTTAGTCGTAAGTTTACTCGGCAAGATTCGTATCTTGTGCCTACGTATCCTAGATAGGGAATAGAATCAGAGTAATCGTAGTTCCCCTCGTAAGGGAGGTTAGAAACGTCTTGACTATGGTCAAGGTCTCAATGGAGGAATAAACGCATCTTAAGGATACGCTTACGTGGAGTGCGGAGACTCCAATCTCTACGTTGAAATTGTAAGTTGGAAACAGTGTTAAATTAGGGATTCCACGGCGGGAAACCCTAAAATAGAGTACAACGACTCTTAACCTAAAGCTAGGGTAAATGGTAAATTTGTCCACGGCGGAACGCCTAAAAGTATTAGGGTTTGAAAACGTCAAAGGTTAGGGTTATTGACTCGGCGGTCAAACGGCTAGACCTAATCCTTCGGAAGGAGTTTAAACGGTAAATGATGCAAACATGACAAATTATTACATGGAGGAATTAAAGTACGGAGAGTAATGAAAGCGGTAAAAGAAAGCATCGCGACGATCACTTGCGTAAATTACAAATCCCCAAAAAAATGCAAGAAAATAACTGCGACAATAGCCTCGCATAATTACAATTGAAACAAAGACAGTACAAAAAAATGAAGGATAAATAAGCTGAAATGAATAAGAAGTAACGATGGTTGGCTGAAAATAACACTAGCATACATCAGGAGTTCCTTACGAAAAGGTTTTTATTTTTATGTTTTAATTATGACAATTGAGTTCAATTCTAATATTTTAATTATAAAAAATGGTTTTAATTTTAAAATTGAATTATTTGGTTAATATAAATATTAAGTTTTTTTTTAAAATTTAGTTTTAGAAAGGTTTTTTTTTCCAGTTTTTAGCAAAAAGGTTTTTTCAGTTTTTAGCAAAAAGATTTTTTCAGTTTTTAGCAAAAAGATTTTTTCAGTTTTTTAAAAAAAAAAAGGGAAAGAATGAGTTTTCAGTTTAAAAAAAAAGAGGGAAATAATGAGTTTTAAATTTTTACTTTAACAAAAATGAATTAAAAAAAAAAGAGAGAAATAATGAGTTTTAAATTTTTACTTTAACAAAAATGAATTAATAAAAGTTAGAAAACTAAATTATTTAGTTATTACAATAAGATAATAAAAATAATAAAGCGCTAAAATAAAAAGTAATAATAAATACTACAAAATAGAAAAGAAAAAAAAAACAAAAGAGACAGAAGATAAAGAGGAGCGTTGCTACTGTGTTATTTCCATTAGAGTTTTGGCTATTCCTCTCTTCTTCTTAGGGCCGTCGCGACTTCCATTGATACCTCCATCTGCTTCTTTCTTAACCTAACCTGAAACAAAAAATAAAAAAACAAAAAGCGGTTCGTTGATCTTGATGATGAAACTTTGGAGGTTTTTTTCAAAAATCTCCCCTCTTCTGATAAGTCCTGAGAAAGGCCGCCGTTTTTTTCTTTTGCCTCCTTTTTCTTTTTTTCTTCCTTCCCTTTTCTCAAATGCAACTCATGTTTATATAGGTAACAAACTATGGTTAACTCTAACCTAATACCCACCTTAAAACCCAACTTAAATAATTAGTCAAAACTAAATAAAATTTAAACAAATTAAAATAAACTTAAAACTCTATTTATTTATACTAAACATTAAAAATATTATAAAAAAAATAAAATCTTTTCTAATATTTTTAATTTTATGATTTTTGGATGTTTTTATGAATAATATGGAAAAAAGTGAAAAAATAATATTTTTTAAAAAATAATTTAAATAAAATACGAAAATTAAAAATAAAAAACTATTTTTGTTATTTTTTTTTATGAAAATATAAAAGTTAGAATAAAAAAAATGAAAAAACAAAAAGTGAAGAAGGTGGGATTTGAACTCTCGACCTCTCACACTCACAACTCCTTACACACAGTCTTTTGCCTATTATGCCATTTTATTCATTCGAAATAAAGTGGCACTAGAAACCATGTAAAGGTAGGACAAATTTGGGGTGCAACAGATGTCCCTATTTAAATAGCTTCACCGGATGATTTGAGGAACGGAGACTCGAGGAATCATGGTGGAGGGATTTAAATACAGATAAACGAAAATTTTGCCCTTAGACGCAGTGATATGCAATGCTATGGACAAAACGAAACGAACTATAATACTGACAATGTCATGAATATAGTATGATGCACATGCTGGGATGATAAATGCACGAGTGCAGACGACACGACGACACAGGGGACAAACGCGACGAGTAACTGCACTGGGGAATACGACGCATTGGTGGAACAACGCGACAACGGGGAATTCTAGAGTGATGAATCAACCGGTGCAGGCACGACCAATTGTCACTTTTAGAAAGGATGGTAAGAAGGGAATCTTCAATGGAGATGGCACCGACGAGACGGCCTCCACTGGGAAATATCTGAGAGTAGTTGTTCAACAGGTTTAGGCGTGACCGACTGATACTCTAGGGTAAACATTGAAGCAAGTAAACAGAATGTTGAAGCATTGAGCAAAGAATAACATTCGAGCTTCTGGGAACTTTCCCTCGTGACAGGACCGAACAAAATTTTCGGGAATCTGTAGAACCAACATTAGAAACATCCAGAATAACATCAAATGAACTTTGAAACACACCAAAGGTATTCGGAAGAACTTCGAATAAACTCGGGGACAAAGAAAACACATTTCAGGGACATTCGAAAGAACATCGAATGAACTCTGAAACACACCAGAGATATTCGGATGAACGTCGAATAAACTCGGGGACAAAGAAAACACATTTCAGGGACATTCGGAAGAACATCGAATGAACTCTGAAACACACCAGAGATATTCGGAAGAACGTCGAATAAACTCGGGGACAAAGAAACACATTTCAAGGACATTCTGAAGAATATCGAATAAACTCTGAAACACACTAGAGATATTCGGAAGAACGTCGAATAAACTCGGGGACAAAGAAACCATTTCAGGGACATTCGGAAGAACATTGAATGAACTCTGAAACATACCAGAGGTATTAGGAAGAACTTCAAATAAACTCGGGGACAAAGAAAACACATTTCAGGGACATTCGAAAGAACATCGAATAAACTCTAAAACATACCAGAGGTATTCGGAAGAACTTCGAATAAACTCTGGGCTGCATCCAGAAACAAAAGAACACCATCTATAGAAGCATGAGATGAAGACATGTTTCTGAAGATAAACCCGAAACATTTAGGAAAGCCATAAATGTACGGGACAAGTTGAAGCCATATCTGGAAGAACATCAGATAGACACGACATAAAAATATTTGGTAGGTGCCAAATGAGTTGGACTTTGACCACAAGGTAAGACGTGGATAAAACACGACCTCAGGAGAAATGCAAATGAGGATGAAACACTCATGATATGTATATGTATATGAATATTGTATATGAACTATGTTATGAGATATGATCAAATGCAAATGCAGATGTCGACGACAAGGCTCGACTCTTTTGATAAGATGACAAGATTAGAAAATTGATTCCTCAACACGGAGATCAAGATTACTGCTCGGAGACCGAAGAGGTTACTGCTGGGCACATCTCTGCCATACTGGTAAACTGTATTAAGTTGATGGTCTTTGTAGTAAGGATGGAGAGCTGCTTAGAGATCTTTCAAGTAAACTGCCCCAGATAATTGGTTCAACCTGTCTGAGTCATGAAAGTGACTGTTTTACTGTGCCTTCAGAGGCTTGCCCCAGTTTGAGTCTTGAAAAAATCCTAAGGATAAACCAAATCTTGATGTAAGATGAACTTGCCCCTGAGAGGATCACCGACCAAGTTTCTCGTTTGTTTAAAAATTCCTTAGAAGAAAGCCAGTTTGCAAACAAAAATATACATACCAACACGGTAATGTAAAGTTCACGCAACTTTTGAAATCAAAATTATTTTTAAAAGGTGAAAAATAAATGAATCGTCGGTCAGAACACGACGGTTCTATACGCTTAAAGTTTAAACAAAAGTGTATTGCCAAAATAAATGATTCGCAAAGATCTTTAGGAGTCAGGTTACCCAACCTTGCTATTGTATGCTTTCAAAGTAACCTTGTTTCAATTAGGTCTTTTGAGGGTTGTAACGTGGTCTGGTTCACAGTTTAAGAAACAAAAGATAAAGGCTCAAAATTTATTTGTACCCACCCATTCTTCGTGATAGTCTTTAGTCCTACACTCAGTTAACTCATATTATGCATTCAGGTTCCTATAGGTTAGGAATCGCACTGATGGTAGCAATGATGGTTCGGAAGTCAAGGACTTATGGAGAGGCAACCACTACTTCCTTAGAACATTTAATTGTTTTGACATTGAGGATTTTTCCAGGGTAAGGATTCAAAGATCTCCTCTTTTTATTGTCCCTAACTTTTGCCTGAGCTATTTCTTGTGAAGATTACAGTCAGCGGGATGCCTTTATTTTGCCTAAGTCTCCTTCATAGGTTTTGACTTAGCGGGCTTGTTTTATTTTTTATTTTTTTTGAAAGAAAGTGACTGCTCGTCTTTAATGATTTCGGCGAAGCATCATCGGCTTTTGGCGTAAACATCTTCGATGTTTACTTACTGCGTGCGAAGGAACATTGTAAGTGCGACCTTTATATGAAAGGTATGTTGCAGGAACACATAACCAAGTTAACTAAGAACTACCCATTCCCCAGGTTAAGATTGCGGGTTTTTTTGTAAAGAAAGAAACTCCAACTTCTAGGCTCGAAGGGGGTGACAAGGGATTAACTTCCTTATTTCTCCAGTGTTTAGGATTTGAAACAATGTCTTACATTGTCAACAAAGTTTGATTGAAAGCATATTGACAGCAGTTATGGGTATACCGTTTTCGTCATCCTCCCTTCAATCTTCGTATATCAAAAAGTTGGACAAGAAGTAAATATTTGAAAGATAAAGTATAAAGATGCAAATAATAGATAAAATGAATTAAATCAAAAGTTGCAATGCCCATTTCATTAATGTAAAAGTACAAACATAGTTCGAAAGCAAACAACTAATAAAATAAGGAAAGTACAAACAACGAGAAACAAAAGCCTAGTGACTAAATCAGAACCGGCCGAAACTTCACTTTTGATGCTCTGGCAAGGGATTCTTCTGGACATTTGGAGGATTATCCGCGAAACCAAGTATTCCTTCTCTCATCAACTCACGCACTCTAGCTTTCAGTGCAAAACAATGCTCCAAGTCGTGGCCCGGGGCATCCTCATGAAAATCACAATTGAGATCAGCCCTAAATCCAGCTGGAGGAGGATTAAGAGGAGGTGGCAAAGCCTTTGTAGTGATCAGTCCTTGTCGAATTAGGTCAGGATATAGGTCTGTGTAAGTCATGGGAATAAGATCAAATTCATTCATATTTCGAGACTGGTATTGTCTAATAACTGGACGTTGAGGAGTCTGAGCTGATTGTGGAGCCACAACAGATTGAGATCCCTGGCGAGGCTTTCTTGATTCAGACGTAACAACATTGATCTGCTCATCCTTCTTCTTCTGGAAATTCCCATAGGATTTCTTTGCCCCATTAGAAGATTCGGCAGCTTTGGATACCTTACCATTTTTCAAACCTTCTAACCTTTGGCTGATAATTACCAGATCTGTAAAGCTTGAAGAGACACTTCCAATCATCTTTTCCTAATAGAAAGGAGACAAAGTATCCATGAACATTCTTGTTAGTTCCTTCTCTGTTATAGGGGGTTCAACTTGGGAAGCTAACTCTCTCCAGCACTGAGCATATTCCTTGAACGACTCTTTTTCCTTCTGTGACATACTTTGAAGTTGACGACGATCGGGAGCCATATCCAAATTGTATTTGTACTGTTTCATAAAAGCATTGGCAAGATCTTGGAAACAAAGGATGTTGTTATGCTCTAAGTTCATATACCATTCGAGAGAGAAGCACCACTCAAACTGTCTTGAAAGCAATGGATGAGCAACTTCTGATTGTTGGTGTAAGCTGCCATCTTTCGGAAGTACATGACTAAATGAGCTCTTGGACATGACACTATGCCAAAAAAAACCTTTAGCAGCGCTTTTTTTGGCCTTTAGCAGCGCTTAAAAGCGCTGCTAAAGGTAAAGGCAGCGCTTTTTTTATGGAAAAAGCGCTGCTAAAGGCTCCCTTCAGCATCACTTTTAGCAGCGCTTTTTTAGCCCTTTAGCAGCGCTTTTATAAGCGCTGCATATTCCCCCCCAACCATCCCCCCCTTTAGCAGCGCTTTCACAAAGCGCTGTCTTAGACCCCACCTTTAGCAGCGCTTTTACAAAGCGCTGTCATAGCCCCCCCTTTAGCAGCGCTTTTTAAAAGCGCTGTCTTAGATCCCCCCTTTCAAACCTATAGCAGCGCTTTTGTAGCGCTATATGTGTAACCTTTAGCAGCGCTTTTTTGTAAAAGCTTTGTTTAATGTCCCAGATTTTAATTTTTTTTTTAAAATATTCACGTTGTTTTGTATATTTACCAACAAACTGCTTATATTACACAAACCTGCTTATAATTAGGCCTTTATTTCAACACTTTGGCCTTATATATACAATTCAAAACTTTGGCCTTTAAGTATATATTGTAACTCATCACTTTGCCCATAATCATTTTAATACACATAAACCTGCTTAAATATGTTACAACAAAATCCGATCCTCAGAATTACAACATCACAAATACAATCAATTTACATATAATTATAATTCTTCCAATCCGATAACTTTATACAATTCTCAACTCAAGAATAAATTGACACCATTCCTCTTTAATTTCTTCCAATCTTGCTTTCGTGTAAGTAGCGCACTTGAATTCATCAAAATACTACATAATATAACAGAACATGCAAGATTTAATTTTAAAACTAATTACTCAGATGAAGTATCAGATAATTATCAAAATGAATCATATAACTTATATAATGAATTGATCCATACCATGATTGAAACCTCTATTTGACCAGAAAGAATAATTTCCTTCATAAAGCGCAATACAAAATATCTGCAATCAATCCCATTACGCTGACGAGGACACTGTAAATGGAAAAAACAAACAAACATTTATCAGGATATATAGTTTAAATAGTTTTATCAAGTAGAACCACTATAACAGTCAAACATGGGAAAATATACCTCCACTCTGATCCAGTTGATGTTGTTAGCCTTGCTTTTTGGCACCGTTGCATCTCTTTGTGCTCTGAATATTTGTATTACTCTAACATAATATAAACACATATTTAGAACAATGTCACATAATAAATAAAGATATATAATTATTCAGAACAGTATATCTCATCACTTACGTATCAACCATGTTCCTCAGATTTTCATATTTTGTTGCATCGCCATCCAATGAATCTATATAATACACTATTGCTTTCCTCCATCCATTACCCGCCTTTAAATTGTACAACTTTAATACCGCGGACAATCTTGTGAAAGTAGTGCAACCTTTATACAACGGTTTCTCTGCATCGCTTACCAACCTCTCAAACATCTTGGGACAATCTTGAAGATCTTCTTCAAGTGCTTCTGCAATCTCTTCGACTCGATCACAATCATATGTATCCCTGCCATTGTCCTTTGAAGCACATGCCGTATTATTCTGGGGTTCAACATTCTCGTTACTTATCTCACCATGTAATGTCCAACATGTGTAACTTCGATCAATTCCATGTCTCATTAAATGAGATTCCAACTGAACAGCGTCGACTCGACGCCCATAACAGCATCCTAAGCAAGGACATGTGATCCTACTGGGGTCTTTGGCGTGTTCAACAACAAACTTAACAAACTTCGATACCCCATTCTCGTACTCTTTTGATAATCGATTACCAGACATCCATTTTTTATCCATACTAATTGAGTAATCTACACTAAACTATGAAAGTTAAACAAAACAGAGAATACCTGTAAAGAAATCACTAACTTCTAAGAATGCTACACAGTAGGATGCTTGGAAACGATCACAACTTTGCTCTTCACAGGTAACCCCTATAGCAGACAAAATATAAGTTTTATTAAAATCATATTAATAATTAACCAAAACAAAAATACTAGATAATCCACCAAAACAAATCATATTAAAAATACTAGATAATCCTTAAACCAAAATGACACCCTTACTAAACATTGAGAAATCCTAACTAAACATATAAAACCATAATAACATATCATATAAACATTGAGAAATCCATACTAACATATCAACATATAAAACCATCAACATATAAAACCATAATAACATATAAAACCATATCATATAAAACCATATTCATGTTGGCTACTCTCTTAAAAAATAGGAATTTCTAAACTATATTGAACATGCAAAATATAAACTTTTGTTTGCCAATCTAAAACATACAAAATATAAAATCTCTTAAAAAATATAAACTCTCTTAAAAACATATTCAACAGAGAGACTTAACATATAAACTCTCTGTTAAGACATACAAACTCTCTTAAAAAACTCTCTTATAAACTCTCTTAAAAAACTCTCTGTTTATAAAAACTCTCTTATAAACTCTTTTAAAACATACAAAATATAAACTCTCTTAAAAAATATAAACTCTTGTTTGTCAATCTAAAACATACAAAATATTCGTAACAATGACAGAGAGACTTAACATGTAGATTAAAATACAAAATATATAACATGCAACAGAGAGACTTAACATGTAGATATCCATACAAATAATAAAAACATATTCAGTTTGTCTTAAAGATTACAGAAAATGACTTAACTTGATTGCATTCAAATAATAAAAACATATTCAGTTTGTCTTAAAGATTACAGCAACAATGGTGAAAATATAAGTAAAAAAGAAAACCAGAGTAAAACTTCAAATACCGTAACAATGGCGGAAATGCAATGCATACGCACAGAGGATATCGAAAACGGACGGTGAACGGCGGCGAAATGCAACAGAGGAGGGCGACAGTTGGACGGCGACGGTGACTGAATATGGGTTTATAGGGCAACTGTGTTCGCCAGAGAAAAAGAAAGAAAGAAATACGATGACGATGATTGTTCTGTTTCTTATAAAAATTCTGGTGGGTATTTTAAATTAATTCTAACTAAACCTATAGCAGCGCTTTTTAATGGATTTAGCAGCGCTTTAAAAAGCGCTCTCAAAGATCTTCTTATGTACCCCATATAGCAGCGCTTTATGGAAAAAGCGCTCTCGTAGACTAGACCTACAACAGCGCATTAGGAAAGCGCTTTCATAGGGCTGTCTTAGACCCCCCCCCCCTTTAGCAGCGCTTTTTAGAAGCTCTTTCTTAGGTCCCCCCTTTAGCAGCGCTTTTTAAAAAGCGCTTTCTTTGGGCTTCCCTTTAGCAGCGCTTTTTAAAAAGCGCTGTCTTTGGTAAGCAATTTTTTTCTTTTTCTTTTAATGCCTCTTTAGCAGCGCTTTTTCTAAAAGCGCGTCTTTGTATGCGCTGCTAAAAGTCAATTCTGGCGTAGTGTGAGAGACCCTTATATTTCACGAACTCGAGAGTCTTGAATTTGGCGGGCATAACAAGACCAGAAACTAAACACATATTATCTGCATCAACGTTGAAGAAGTCAGTACCCTCGACTGCTTTGAGTCTCTTATCTATGATCTGAAACTATTCACGGGTAATCTTCGGCTCAACAAAATCTTCATGGTCTTCCCCTTGAATACTGACAGCATTGTGCTCATATAGAGGATTCTCAAAGGGAGCTCGAACAGTCTGGCTAACAGTGTGGACCACAGGTCTAAGCTCGGTAAGGACGGGAGCTTGAAAAATCGGTCCAACAGTCTGACCAATCATAGCAGTAGATGCAAGAGGTGGAAAGTAGTTAGGAGGTAAACCAAACTCGGGACAAGTAGATGATGGCATCTGAACAGGAGGTAAATCAGCACTTGAAACCTCTTGAATGACATTCTTCTGAGAAGGCTCTCCTCTGGCAATCAGTACTTGGAGCATCTCGGTGAGCTTGGTCATGCCTGATTTCAACTCATCGATCTCCATTCGGATTTCTGAATTATATGCCTCTTGTTCTGACATCTTGCGTCTATAGTTAGCTCTGGTCTGATATCTGTGTCGAGGAATCAGCTTGACGACTCAAAGGAACACTAGAAGACGAGAGAATCGAGAATGAGAAACCGGGGGAAAAATGCAATGCAAAAATGTGATGCTAATGCCATGCAATGGTTTCAAGAACTTCAACGGTCGATTGCAAATATTCCTTTTTAGGAAAGCTGGTTTTTAGACTTTAAAATGTAAGACCTTTTAAATTTGCAAAGGACTGTTGAATTCTTTGAAACTAGGAATGATGTCTTATGGATGCAAAGCATAAATAAACATAAACAAACAAAGCCCTAGGTTTGAGGAACCATGAATGGAGTTAAGGTTTACCCTTCCCAAAAGGTATGTACTATAAGGTTAATTGTACCTGCAGAACAAGGTTCTAAAGAAGTGCCCAAAGGCATCAGTCCATCCTTCGGATATTATCAACCTTCCGACTGACTCGGAGGCCGATAATATTCTCAAGAGAACCTCTTTTGAGTGTAGTATCGCGTAGCAACCATTGTAGGACTATTCCCACACAGTTCCCGCACTACGTCTTAAATAAGGCCAAGATGGTGTAAAGGTACTACGGTCCTCAATATCATAGACACCAATCAAAAATAGTAAAAGTTTTCACGACTACACTCGATCAACCGAACCATTTTTGAAAGGGTCTCAACTGAGCGGTGATTCTCAAGTCAGTTTGGTCGGGACTCACCCCCTATAAGCCTCATCGAATATATCACCATCCTATAATAATGTCACTCAAGTCCGGGTGTGGACTTATCTCACAACACATAGAACCAAACTCCAATAAAGGTACAATATATATACAATTAAATAATAAAGCAAAAATATTAAATATGAACAAATTAGGGATAACCCTAAAAAATTAGAAGATGTCCCTAGTGAAGTCGCCATTTTCTGTTGCGGTGAAAATAGGATATCAAATTATTAATTAACTTGAATCACATCTTAGTTCACAACCACTCTTTAATTTATCCGAAGGAAAGGGTCAAAAGAGGAAAAACCTTTTTTTGCATCGTAAAGAATGTGGGGAGAGATCTAGGTAAGGGGTTGGTTAAGCTTAGGTAAGGTATTAGCATCCTAAACTTCTGTAGTACTCTACATGAACCTTTTGCTTATTGTTTACTATTTTGCTTTATTATATTTTAAAGTATATACAAAGGGTTAGAAAGTTAAAGAAAGACCTAAAGGTTAGTCCTAAGTTTACTCGGCAAGATTCGCATCTTGTGCCTACGTATCTTGGATAAGGAATGGAATCAGAGTAATCGTAGTTCCCCTCGTAAGGGAGGTTAGAAACGTCTTGACTATGGTTAAGATCTCAATAGGGAATAAACACATCTTAAGGATACGCTTACGTGGAGTGCGGAGACTCCAATCTCTACGTTGAAATTGTAAGTTGGAAACAGGGTTAAATTAGGGATTCCACAGTGGGAAACCCTAAAATAGAGTACGGCGACTCTTAACCTAAAGCTAGGGTAAAGGGTAAATTTGTCCACGGCGGGACGCCTAAAAGTATTAGGGTTTGAAAACATCAAAGGTTATGGTTATTGACTCGGCGGTCAAACGGCTAGACCTAATCCTTCGGAAGGAGTTTAAACGGTAAATGATGCAAAGATGACAAATTATTACATGGAGGAATTAAAGAACGGAAAGTAATGAAAGCGGTAAAAGAAAGCATCGCGACGATCACTCGCGTAAATTACAAATCCCCAAAAAAATGCAAGAAAATAACTGTGACAATAGCCTCGCATAATTACAATTGAAACAAAGACAGTACAAAAAAATGAAGGATAAATAAGCTGAAATGAATAAGAAGTAACGATGGTTGACTGAAAATAACACTGACATATACGAAAAGGTTTTTATTTTTATGTTTTAATTATGACAATTGGTTTGAATTCTTATATTTTAATTATAAAAAATGGTTTTAATTTTAAAATGGAATTATTTGGTTAATATAAATATTAAGTTTTTTCTTTTTTTAAAAAAAATTTTATGTTTAGATTATAAAAAGAATGTTAAGTTTTAACTTGTATATAAAAAAAAAAATTAAGTTTTATAAAAAAAAGATTTTTCAATTTTTAGTAAAAAGGTTTTTCAGTTTTCAATAAAAAGGTTTTTCAGTTTTTAGTAAAAGGTTTTTCAGTTTTTAGTAAAAAGGTTTTTCAGTTAAAAAAAAGGAAATAATGAGTTTTCAGTTAAAAAAAAAGGGAAATAATGAGTTTTAAATTTTTACTTTAACAAAAATGAATTAATAAAAGTTAGAAAACTAAATTATTTAGTTATTACAATAAGATAATAAAAATAATAAAGCGCTAAAATAAAAAGTAATAATAAATACTACAAAATAGAAAAGAAAAAAAACAAAAGAGACAGAAGATAAAGAAGGGCGTTGCTACTGTGTTATTTCCATTAGAGTTTTGACTATTCCTCTCTTCTTCTTCTTAGGGTCGGCGTGGCCTCCATTGATACCTCCATCTGCTTCTTTCTTAACCTAACCTAAAACAAAAAATAAAAAAAAAAAAACAAAAAAATCGTAATGAAATCTTCATGATGAAGCTTTGAAGGTTCTTTTCAAAAATCTCCCCTCTTCAGATAAGTCCTGAGAACGACCGCCGTTTTTTTCTTTTGCCTCCTTTTTCTTTTTTTCTTCCTTCCCTTTTCTCAAATGCAATTCATGTTTATATAGGTAACAAATTAGGGTTAACTCTAACCTAATACCCACTTTAAAGCCCAACTTAAAGGGATTTGAACTCTCGACTCTCACACTCACAACTCCTTACACACGGTCTTTTGCCAATTGTGCCATTTTATTCATTCGAAATAAAGTGGCACTAGAAACCATGTAAAGGTAGGACAAATTTGGGGTGCAACAGTTACCATCCAGTCAAAGCTAATGTTGTGGCAGACGCTTTGAGTCAGAAGATGATTCACATGTCGAGATTAATAGTTAAGGAGTTGGACTTGACTGGACAGTTTAGAGACTTGAGTATGGTTTGTGAACTGACCCCTGAAAGTGTGATGTTGGATATGTTGAAGGTGAATAATGAGTTCCTTTAAGAAGTTAGAGAGGGAGTCAAAAACTCGATTTGAAGCTGGTGGGTTTGATGATCGCAGGAGGGTCAGATACAGAAGGTGACTTTAAAGTAGATGGTTTTTGTGTGTTGAGATTTCGGGGCAGAATTAGTGTGCAGGATAATCCTGAGCTAAGGAAAATGATCTTAGAGGAGAGCCAGATGAGTAGCTTGAGTATTCATTTAGAAGCTATGAAAATGTATCAGGACCTTAAGAAATTATTTTGGTGGCTAGGTATGAAGAAGGATGTAGCTCGATTTGTGTATGCTTATTTGACTTGCCAGAAGTCAAAAGTGGAACATCAAAAACCTTCCGGTTTGATGCAACCAATGAAAATACCTGAGTGGAAATGGGATAGTATCACAATGGACTTTGTTTATGGGTTACCAAATACGGCAAGAGGCTTTGATGCTATTTGGGTGATTACGAATAGACTGACAGAATCGGCATATTTTATAATGATTAACATCAGTTTCACTTTGTCGAAGTTAGCAGAAATTTATATTAAAGTAATAGTGAAGTTGAAAGGGGTTCCGTCGAGCATAGTTTTTGACAGAGACCCAAGGTTTACTTTTGGATTTCAGAAGAGCTTGCAGGATACTTTGGGTTCGAGTTTGAAGTTGAGTTATGCTTATCATCTGCAGACTGATGGAAAATCTGAAAGGACTATTCAGTCATTGGAAGATTTGTTGGGGGCTTTCATACTACTCAGATAATCTAGATTATCATAGAAAAGATGAAAGCATCCCATAGTAGACAAAAAAATATCATGATAATAGGAGGAAAGACTTGGAATTCAGCAAGGGCGACCATGTGTTTCTAAGGGTCAATCATGTGACCGGTGTTGGTTGTGCACTGAAATCGAAGAAGCTGGATCCTAAGTTCATTGGATCTTACCATATTTTGCAGAGAGTTAGAAATGTTGCATACCCGAACTTTCAAATTTGCATGATGTGTTTCACGTGTCGCAACTTCGGAAGTACATTCCTGATTCATCCCATGTTCTTCAGAGGGATGAAGTGTAGATTCAGGATAATCTTATCGTGGAGGTGATGCCGATAAGGATCAAGGATCACAAGGTGAAATAGTTAAGAGGCAAAGACATTCCTTTAGTGAGAGTAGCTTGGGGAAGAGCGGCTGGAGAAAGTGTGACCTGGGAATTGGAGAGCAAGATGCGAGAGTCGTATCCAAATTTTTTATCATCAAGTACATTTTTTAAGACGAAAATATTTTAAGTGGATGAGGGTTGTAACACCCCATTTAAATATTTAGTCGTTTTGTTATTTTATTTGTTTAATTGTTTTGGAATTGGTTTAGTTTAGGGTAAGTGTGTAAGGGTGAGTAGGGATGACAACGGGCAGGGTACTATAATACACATCCCCATACCCGCGATTTGAAAAAATCCCTGTACCCGAACCCATACCCGCTTGGGCTCCAAAGTTAGCACCCATGCTCGTGCCCTATGGGTATGTAAGTACCCATACTCGTACGCGTTACCCGTAATCCTATTAAAAATAAATAGACCAATTATAAAAATCATATAATTTTAAGTTTTTAAAAACATTAAAATGTTTCGAAAAATTTTATTGTTGAAATAAACGAATACTTATATTAAATACATAATAGTTTAACATTGATATATTTTTTAATAATTATGGACATGTATTTTTATATAATAATATAAATTAATATGCATAAATATATATTGCACGGGTATGGAGCGGGGTGGGTACCAAGGCGCTCATGCCCGCACTATACTCGCTTATTTTTATGGGTAATTATCTGAGCCCGTGCCCGTACTTATTTTTGCGAGTTTTTACCCTATCCATTGTGGGTAATTTTACAGGTGCCCATTCGGGATGAGTTAAACTGTCATCTCTAGGTGAGTGTCAGAGCTTAGTGTAATGAGCTAATTAGAATTAAAATTTGGAATAATAATATTATAATAATAAATAATATTAATGATGGTAGATGGGATATTGTCCCTAATAATAATGGTATTATTATTATTATTATTATTATTATTGTTATTATTATTAATATTTTTATGATTATTATTATTATTATTATTAAAAAAATAATAAGAAAATAAACCATAATTAGGAAAGAGTGGTAGAGATGTTTGATAACGCGAAATCATATCGTTTATTTGGATTGATTTACATGCATTTATTTGTGACTTTTATTAATTTATCTTGATTTATGTTCTATTATATGATTAATTTACTTTGTTTTGCAGATTGGGGAGAATTTGGACTAAAGAAAGAAAAGGAGAAGAAACAGATGAAAAACGGATGAAAAATAGATGAAAAACAGCAGATACGGATTCTGCTGCTGTGACGACCGTCACAGGTCCATGACGACCGTCACATTTCATGACGACCGTCACGCGGACAAAAAAAATGCAGAATCAGAATTCACGATCAATCTCAACTTAAATCCTTCCTACACTTTCTCCACTCACTGCCCACTACTGGAAGTTACTACACTTTCTCCACTCAATGCCCACTACTGGAAGTTACTACCACTTTCTCCATATCTCACGCATGATCTCAGGAAGTTGAGATAAGAAACATCTCCTATAAATAGACAAGAGACTCACAGAGAAAGGTGTGGATTCTTCATCCCGAAGTTCTGCCAAAGTTCCATCAAAGTTATTTATCGTTACTTTTATTTTCCTTTCCATTTTCCTTCAGTTCAGAATATTGTATTTTCTTCCTGTACCTTTTATTTCTCGCCAAAGTAGAATCCTGCCGACATTGTGGGGGACTACCCAAGGATTTGAGATCAGTACAATTTACAGGTTTTATTAATTGAATTACTACTTTATTTCTGTTATGATGCACACTTTATTATTCCGTTGTTTATGTCTATTTCCGTTCGCATTAATTATCATGTCTGGCTAAGTTAGTTTTATCGGTATGTAACCGAATTAGTAGGATAGGATTCGATAGTAACTGACATCTTCCCTTTTTACAAACAACCTTTCTGGCCGTAGTGTTTAAATTTATTTACTGAATAAACTTCGTCGCGAAAGCGAGAACTTATTTAAAAGTAGTTTTGCCACGAAAGTGGGAAATTAATTAAGGTACGAACCAACAAGCGAAAGTTGCGGCAAGACCAGATAGTAAACACTAGGCATTTGTTTTAATAACAGCGAAAGCACTTTAAAATGGATTAGAACCTAGAGATTTCCAAAAAGTAGTTTTAACCCCGAATGGGACAGCGAAAGCGTACATTCGGCCCTTAGAATTATGACTAGCGTCAACAACCATCGTGAGACGAAAGTCTTCAGATCACTATTTTCTTCTGAACAATGTTTGCAAAGAGTAAGAAGCATCGGTGACCTGACGAATCCCAGATAACTAAGTCTTTGCATACCGATATCCTTTACCGCATTTCTTTAAACCAATTTTCTTTATTTCTTTTGCATTTAATTTCATTCGGATTCAATTTTCCTAATTCCAATAGCCTTAGTTTTACGCCGTAATAATAGATAACGGTAGATTGACATTGGTTTCTGTGGGTTCGACAATCTTTTATATTACTTCGATATTTCCGTGCACTTGCGGACGCATCAAGTTTTTGGCGCCGTTGCCGGAGACCAACAGTCAATATTGTGATTCCGTTGTTGCATAGTATAGACTAAGGCACTCTTATCTAAATCATTATGTATAACCCATATTTCCCTTATAATTACCACCCTCCATATTATAACTACCACCCCCAATATTTCGAGGAACCACAAATTCCGCTTAAATCCGACCTCGAAATATTATTAGAAGATTTCAATACTACGCACTCTCACCCAAATTCCCTCTATGATGACGACTCCCAATGTTTTGAGGAAACGCAAGATTCTGATACATCCAACCTCGAACTACTACTAGAAGAATTCAATGAGACGTCTACTCACTCTAGGATAGAATCTATGATGGAGCGCTTTGTGGAAACACAAACTCTCCAAAACGAAGATTTTAGAAAACAACATCTCCAAATTAATGAAGACCTTAGGCAAATGAACGTTATTGTCGATTCCCTCGTAACTCACAGCGAGACTTTGGAGACTCAAACCTCCCTGCTTAGACAAACACCTCTAGGACCCTTCCCAGAAGGACATGTGAATGTTGTAACAACCGTTAATGAAGAACAAATAGAAGATCCTAGGGAGATTGATGATGAGCCTGAGGAGAGTTTTGGTGAGAAAAGCATATGTATTGAGAAAAATCCACTGACACCAACCGAAAGGGAGGTTGTCGAAGAGGTAGAGAAGGAAGCACGTATCGTTGCTCCTCCTCCCTATACCCCACCTATTTCTTTCCCACAAAGGTTTGCAGAAGTTAAGGTAGACTCCCAATCCAAAACATATGTGGAGGTATTGAAAAATATACATACCAATGCACCTTTTTCTAGGGCCCTTCATAGAAAAAGAAAATTCGAGGACCGTGAAACTAGGGTCATTATTACTGTTAAAAGGGTACGATTAACTTTTGAGGTGGTGGATGAAATAACAAAGCCCAAATTTGAAAAGCTGATACGCAGAATAGATCCAGAACCACCACCACGCGTTCAAAACAAGAAACCACCCTATAGAAGAAAGAAACGAAAAGGTGAGGGATATGAGAGATGGCTTGATAAGTGGCCATAGAAACCGAAGACTATTCAAAGTTCGATCGAGGAACCATTCTCGAAAGAACCGCCATGAGTACTTGCACTCCTTAGCCGTCGAGCTATCGACGCTAAACAAAGCGCTGTGTGGGAGGCAACCCACAAGGTCTTTATTTTAATTTGTTTGTTTAAATCGGCAGAAAATAAAGAAATGTATCGCTTGTTACGCTTTAGCTATATCTAGGCGAAAACTCTCTAGATGACGATCTGAGAAGATGAGTTATGCCCACGGACATTCCTACGAGTGTCGCTGCTGGTGGGAACACTGATGATGAGTACTTCCTCTTGACGCGAGCAACATGATGAGCTGGTTCGAGAATTACACAAACAAAGTATCTCAAAATGCCCGCCACCGAAGTAGAAGTGATCAACAAAGACAAGGATAGCAAGAGCAGTAGCATTCATACAGGTTCTATCTTTCCTTTTCCACCTTTTACTGAAACATTGAGGACAATGTTTGGTTTAAGTGTGGGGGAGGAACTCTATCACTTTCATTTTATTGCCTTTTAGTTTGATTTATTGTTTTTATCTATTTTTAATGCTATGTCAAAATCTTTGCATGTGCTGTCGAGTCTTTATGAGTGGTTTTCGCCTGTTATTCAAACTTCCCCAAAATTTAAAAATTTCAAAATTTTAACCTCCAACAAAAACTTTTTGATTCATGACATGGTACTCTGAAAGTATATAGGCTGTTTAGGCTATGTTAGAAAAACTTGGGAAAGTTTTGATAAAATTGATATCGTCCTGACAACCTTAACCCCCTAAATATGCAAAATAAATTTGAGTACCCATTATGCCGAGACCTTAAAACTCCAGGTTCTTGTAGTAATCCCTAAGTATTTTATTTAAGCAGTCAGCACCATCCTAAACACACTAAGTAAGAAACCGATGCAAATAAGTGTATGATCTCTAAGTTAAAATGAGAAACTAAGAAAGAAAAGAAAAAAACAATTATGAAGAAAAAGACATGTTCCTTCTAAGTTAGGTGCTCCTCACCCGAGCACTTAGCCTAACGGTACAAACTCTTTAAGTTCAATTGATGCTTAAGCATATTTGCAGAAAAAAAATGAAATAATAATGAGATCGTAGTCACTAACAGGTCTACTTGCCATGAATGTGTATGGATAACGGGCTTAATCTGATTGCACTATAATGAAATGGGGTGAAAGAGAGCATTAGTTATAGGTTGAGTTATAATGGCATGATTCCGATTGGTTTGCATAAGTAGGGAGTTTTTGAAATTGTGTCGTTATGATATCCTTGGTATTAATATTTAGTACCTATCGATCTAACATTAGCCTAGCAGCCACGTATGATTAGAGTTTCGTCGTGACTTTGTTTTGAACTATGCTTATTTCTTTTTACTGTGTTGGTCGATTGCTTGAGGACAAGCAATGGTTTAAGTGTGGGGATGTTTGATAACGCGAAATCATATCGTTTATTTGGATTGATTTACATGCATTTATTTGTGACTTTTATTAATTTATCTTGATTTATGTTCTATTATATGATTAATTTACTTCGTTTTGCAGATTGGGGAGAATTTGGACTAAAGAAAGAAAAGGAGAAGAAACAGATGAAAAACGGATGAAAAATAGATGAAAAACAGCAGATACGGATTCTGCTGCTGTGACGACCGTCACAGGTCCATGACGACCGTCACATTTCATGACGACCGTCACGCGGACAAAAAAAATGCAGAATCAGAATTCACGATCAATCTCAACTTAAATCCTTCCTACACTTTCTCCACTCACTGCCCACTACTGGAAGTTACTACACTTTCTCCACTCAATGCCCACTACTGGAAGTTACTACCACTTTCTCCATATCTCACGCATGATCTCAGGAAGTTGAGATAAGAAACATCTCCTATAAATAGACAAGAGACTCACAGAGAAAGGTGTGGATTCTTCATCCCGAAGTTCTGCCAAAGTTCCATCAAAGTTATTTATCGTTACTTTTATTTTCCTTTCCATTTTCCTTCAGTTCAGAATATTGTATTTTCTTCCTGTACCTTTTATTTCTCGCCAAAGTAGAATCCTGCCGACATTGTGGGGGACTACCCAAGGATTTGAGATCAGTACAATTTACAGGTTTTATTAATTGAATTACTACTTTATTTCTGTTATGATGCACACTTTATTATTCCGTTGTTTATGTCTATTTCCGTTCGCATTAATTATCATGTCTGGCTAAGTTAGTTTTATCGGTATGTAACCGAATTAGTAGGATAGGATTCGATAGTAACCGACATCTTCCCTTTTTACAAACAACCTTTCTGGCCGTAGTGTTTAAATTTATTTACTGAATAAACTTCGTCGCGAAAGCGAGAACTTATTTAAAAGTAGTTTTGCCACGAAAGTGGGAAATTAATTAAGGTACGAACCAACAAGCGAAAGTTGCGGCAAGACCAGATAGTAAACACTAGGCATTTGTTTTAATAACAGCGAAAGCACTTTAAAATGGATTAGAACCTAGAGATTTCCAAAAAGTAGTTTTAACCCCGAATGGGACAGCGAAAGCGTACATTCGGCCCTTAGAATTATGACTAGCGTCAACAACCATCGTGAGACGAAAGTCTTCAGATCACTATTTTCTTCTGAACAATGTTTGCAAAGAGTAAGAAGCATCAGTGACCTGTCGAATCCCAGATAACTAAGTCTTTGCATACCGATATCCTTTACCGCATTTCATTAAACCAATTTTCTTTATTTCTTTTGCATTTAATTTCATTCGCATTCAATTTTCCTAATTCCAATAGCCTTAGCTTTACGCCGTAATAATAGATAACGGTAGATTGACATTGGTCTCTGTGGGTTCAACAATCTTTTATATTACTTCGATATTTCCGTGCACTTGCGGACGCATCAATGTTACAGAAAGTCAGTTTACACGTGAAAAGAGAAAGAGGAGAAAAAAGAAGCAGAGCTAGGGCAAGAGAGAAATTCAAGGGTTTCCACCATTGTTAGAGAACTCAAGATCGAAAATTAAGGTAAGGGGGGACAATGGGTTCTTTAATGGTGATAATAACATGAGAGAGTAGTGAGGGTTCATTTCCCTCTTAGGATTTTCTATACATTCTTCCCTTGTCTTGTCTGATTCCCGTGTTTGTGTGATTTTTGTTGTGGATTCGTAATAATGCACTAATATTGGTATGTTTTTTCATGTAAATTGAATGTTGTTGTTGTGTTCTGCCATGAAAACAGATTTAGAAAAAAAGGTCTTTTCGAAGATAATGAAATCATGATTTAAATTGTGAAAATCCTCGATATAATGATAATTTAATGAAGAAGAATAAAACCATTAGGATTGAACTAGTGTGGGTACTGTTTTGGGTCAGAAATTGGAGCTTGAAAGTGCTCCAATCGGGGAAAATCGCACTGATGTGAAAAACTAATTTTTCTACAACAGACTGGTCACACGCGTATGCCAGGGGCAATACACGTATGAGGGGCATTCCCAGGGGCATACACGCATAAGGTAGCCATTACGCGTTTGGAGAGTTCTTGGGAGAATTTTGAGTGGAAATGATGCTCTGGGCGTACGCGTAAGGCTTGAGCTTTACACGTATGAAGGCCTAGGCATCTGAGGCCCTATGCGTAGTATACGCGGGCCTGAGGCGAGGGAACAAGGGAATACGCGTATGGGTAGACATGTATTGGAATTTTTCGTTTTCGCAATTTCTTTCCCGATTTCATGTGTGATGCAATTCCTCTTGATTCGTGAGACTAATGTGACATAATTAGACATAGGGAAACCGGTAATGATGGTAAATTTGGTAAAACATGGCATTTCTATGTGGTTTTCTTGATAGTGTGTGATTGATGCTTGTATTGCTAAGATTGTGTATATGGGCGGTCTTAGGCAAATGTAGTGATTCCAAAGGGAATTACGGTGAGTATGTAGCTCACGTGTAATTAATGTGGATCGTGTGTTATGTGCAAATGATATTTATATTATGCATAATTTTATGTCATGTATTTCATGTCATGTTATGTGGAGATGAGCCTAGGTGGAAATCAATGATGGGTGCCTAGTCTCATCCAGATTCTATGTAGGAGTCGAGTGGAGATAAGTTGTAGTTCAGAGGAACGTATACGACTTATCTGGATTCCGACGGGAATTAGGTTCAAAGAGTGAATCGTATGAATTATGATGGTACCACATGCATTGTGTCGTGTCAGTTCAGTTGCATTGCATATATGTATGATTGAAATGTAGGCTGAATATGCCGAGTGTTGATGTGGCACTTGTATGTGCATTATGATTGTTGATTGGTGTGAATTGTGTGAATTACTACTCCTTAGCATGTGATTTTCACCATAAATTTATTGAACGTAACTCTCACCTCTTTTTTGTTGTTGTGTTTGTGCTTCTTGAGGAATACATATAATCATGTACCTGAGTAGTGCTTGGAGCATGTGTTGCTATTGATCGAGTCTTAGGAGTCGCTCTGATACGTAACACGGGAAGGATGGGGATTTCGTTATTCTTTATATTATTTGTTATTTGTTACGTATCTTGATTTTGTTTAATGATGTTGAACCACATATTGCATGGAGTTTGATGTAATTGGAGTCGTAGTGCCGAACTATTTGAATATTCCGTTGTTTTAATTAATTGTTTTTATGAGGAAATAAGGTATGAAGTGACTTAATACTTCATGAGATTTTATGTTGATGTTGCATCCTACGTGTGTAGCTCTGATTTTTTTGCAAATTATTTTTTGCATTTTTACTTATTAAATGAATGAGGGGAGTAAGGTGTTACGTTGGACTTCACGTCTAGTGGCTGAGTCGAAATTACTTCAATTGTAGTGGTGAACTCCAACCTTATCCAACATAGCATAGTATTCAATTTCACTAAGCCGCTAAGTTTCTCACCGCCTCTTTCAACCTTGCCACCTTCGACCAATATTACGTTATGTGATCTCCAACCTTGAGTTATATTGATCCTGTGGACTTACTCTATTTGGGCCTTCCACGTGGCGTATTTATGGCTATTCCCATGAGTGCTTTCCATTTATAGTCAAGTCGAAATTTCAGTGTAATAAGTGTAAGAACAACATTTGGTTCTAAATTTGGCCATTAAGTATTGATGATAACTGCACATGTTATCTAAGAGAACAATTCTGTATGATATGGTTTCTGTCTAGTGTGTGGTTGTTGTCAATATGATTGTGACACTGATAAGAAGGTGTGTGACGTTATCAGACTCTATTATCAACACTCTAAAAGAAAAATATGTGTGTACAAGTTAAAGTCAAGATTCATGAATGTTTCTAATACAACGGTTCTAATGAACGTTAGTTATGGACATTCTAATTAAGACTTTATGAGAAAGGTCTACAAGACTTTCTAATGTGATGCGCTTCTAATATTACAAGTTCTGAAGATTCTGAAGACGTGGTTCAAGTAAACAAAGCTCTAAAGATTCTAAAGACATAATTTGTGAAGATCGAGTTTTGAAGAGTTTCTAAAGACAAGGTTCTGATTAGACGAAGTGCTGAAGACTTAGAAGACAAAGAACGTGCTCAATGAAATCTGAAGACTCTAAAGGCAAGGTTCTGAAGGAACGGGTTCTGAAGACTCTGAAGATAAGCTTCTAAAAGAACAAGTGCTGAAGATTCTCAAGATAGATTCTGCTGAACAAAGATCTTGGAATTCTGAAGACTAAGTTTCTAATGATTACACAAAGAATGACTCTTCTACAATACGCTTCATCAAGATAATATCTGAAGCCTTTGAAGATGTTAGAAGACTGAAGATCAAAGTGGTTTTAAGCTGAATATAATAGTACTAAAACTATGTATCCTCTACCTCAAAAAGGTGGCACAGGAGTAACTTTTTGTACAATGATGTTGATTCCTTCTTATAAATGTTGGAATATTGTTATTGGAATATGTTTCCTAGAATACCCCTCAACGGATCTATTCTCTCCTACTCTATAAATTGAAGACTTAGAAGCTTAAAGAAATGTGGCTCATGGCCAAGAAGCTAGTTTCTTGTCGCTCATAGCTTATTGCTGAAGCGACATTGATCACAAAGAGAGAAAGATAAAAGAGTGGGTTACTGGTTGCAAGTAATAGCATGCTGCTAAAGCAAACTGCCAAAGTGTTGAAGAAAATGCTATAAGCTGAAGCCTAAATGAAGAATTCTCATTGAAGATGAAGATGAAGCAAAATTGAAGTGCATACAACGACGTAACATGCTAAAGCCATGTGAAACTAGTCAAGTGAAACATCAATAAGTGAAGCATAGTAACTTAGTTGATCTTGATGGTTAAACTGGAATAAGTATTATTCACTCAAGAAGGAGTTAATCAAAAGAAGCTAAAAGCTCATGATAAGAAGCCTTAGTGCTCATCAAAGAAAGCTTCTAAGAAATACAGAACTAATGTTTTATAATCTCTCTGAGATTCATTCTTTAGAAAGTTTTCTGTATTAGAAAGTAAAGAGTTGTTACTCATATCTTGCTTAGAAACACTTATGTGTTTATGTACTTCATCTGTGTAATCAACTTGTAAGAAGCATACTAGTGTACAAGAAAATCCTCGAAAAAGTTATTGTTCCTTGAGTGGTCGAGTGTAGACTAGAAAGCTTGAGATGACTAAGTGTGTTTCTAACAAATTAGTGGATGTTGTTCCTTGAGCGGTCGAGTGAAAACCAGAATGCTTGAGAAGACTGAGCGTGTCTCTAACACCATAGTGGATGATTCCTTGAAAGGCGAATGAATTCCAGGATTCTTAAGAGGGCAATGAAGGGTTTATATTGTGGTTGTAATCATTGATGATTATTGGATTAAGTCCTTGTGATAAGACGAAATCACCTCGAGGGGTGGACTGGAGTAACTTCGTTAACAGTGAACCGGGATAAAATAATCGTGTTCATTTATTTTATTTACTTGTTGATGCAATTGATTTAATTTCCATAAATGGGGACAAAATATGAAACCCAATTCAAACCCCCTTTCTTGTGTTTCTCAACCTTCAACAAGAGGCAGTAGTAACAACTCAACAGGACCTCCCCCAAATGCTTTAGCTTGCTCTGGTTCATCATCCTCAACAACCTCATCATGTGGAGGTGGCACTGGCTCAACAACATCTTTCATCGGAGGTGGCACTATGCCTCAAGTACCAGCGGTGACTCAGCTACCTCTAGCGAATGAATAGGTGAAACCTGTCGCCTGCCGGAGGATGGAGAGAGCGATGTGTCGGTAGGTGAAACTCGTCTTATACGGAAAGAAAAGGATGGAGAAGCATGAGCCCCAGAAGTAGATGCCTCCGCATGGCTAGAGTGAACATGAGCTTCTAAAACCTGAACCTTTTCCTTCCGCACTGACGCATGTTGTGCAATTCTCCCGTGCCTCAGTCTATCGTGTCTATCAGTCATAATGTTTGTAAGTAAACCAGACAAGCAATACAACAAGCAAGAAAAAAATAGACTGAGAGTTTTCAAAGACGCATCTCCGATTACTGAGAAACTAAACATTGAAAATTTTCGGAGATGCATCTCCGAATTTTCTACAACTCTTCAGGTCCTTCAATGGCATCAATGTAGACATGCAAACCCAAAAAATCATGGTTTGATCGTGATTGTCAACAAACAAACATGTTTTACCGTATGTATAAAACCATTCTTGTAATTCATACTCATTTCTTACCCAAATCATCATTTTATTCTCATTTACACAAAACCAAAAAACTTATCAAAACATCAAAAAGTTACAAATTTAGACCTTGTTTCAATGTTGCATGATGTCCGTGATGTTGATTGAAGAACCTTTGAGCTTGATGGAAAAAAAATTGAGAGTTTGAGAAAGTTGGGTTTTTTTAAAAATGAATAAGAATAAGAGTTCTGGCGCGATTAAGCTTCAATACAGTCCAAAAATGTATCTTTCAAATAAGTTTGAAGATGTATCTCTGAAGTATTTTAACCTTAAATTAGAATTCTATGTACTCATGAAGCGTCCAGAGATGCTTCTTCAAAATCTAAATACATCTTAGTATTTTCAGATAATGCCTAAATAATACATAAAATACATTAAAAAAATTCGCATACTTTCTGATACTCTTGAATTTGATTGGATACCGAAACTCTTATCCAATCAAATAATGATATTCAATATCACATTATATTTTATAAATTAAAAATTTAAATCAATTTACACAAAAACACAGTCCAAAAATATATCTAAAATATTTCTAGTTTTTTTTAGCTTGAGTTTCTCCTTGAATTGTGACCTCTCTTGAAGAAAAAAAAAAGTGGAAGTGTTATTTAGAGTGGAAAAAATAAGAGACAACACAAAAAGCACGTGACCGTCCATAAAAAAGAAGAGCTTATCCAGTTGTCAACGTGTTATATAGTACTAGTACCTTAAAATAATGTGCTGTCTCATTGCTTAAGAGAGAAGAAGAAAACCAAATTTCAAGACTTTAGCCACTGTGGTGGCGTCTTAGTCAGAACGCAACAAAAAGAAACCAAACCAAACTCAGGTACGTTGAACTTTTATAGCATCTCACACTTGATATACTCATATTCACACCACCTTTCTTCTTCTCTTTCTCTTTGAAAAAACACACACTTCATCCGAATCATTATACATAATGTTTATTTCTTGTTCCCTTTGCTTTGTTTAGAGTTGAGAATCAATTCAAGATATGGGAAGTGTGGGTATGAATCCATTATTTAGAAGTGAATCTTTTGGATACTATAACTACTTCCCTGACCAGAACTACACCATGATGGAGAAGAGACAGTTGTTCCTAAGAAGCTACCAGTTCTGTAGAAAGAAGAGTCTGACAGAGAGAATCAAAGGGTCTTTAATCCGTGCTAAGAAAGTTGTTTGGCTAAAGTTAAGGCATGCTCGTGGATTAAGAAAGTTGGTGTTTTTTCCCAGGTTTAAGTGCGGTTTCTATTACCGTAGAAGAAGGTTCTTTTCACAGCTTTTAAACACTAGTAACAGTTATAGCCACAAGCGCAAAACTGATTCTTCAACGTGTCTTTGGTAGTGAAAGATCTATGTAGTTCATTCGGATTTAGATTTTAGAACATGTATGTATTTTATTTTGTTCATCATTCTCTATATTGTTTAATTGTTTGGTTGATAGGGTTGTTTGTCATATCTTTAACTGCTCCTTCTTTCTTGGCTTTTCTAATGGCGTGGCAGATATTGAAATATAAAATGGATTCAGAAATTGTTCATATATGGTTGTTGGATTTCAGCTCTAATTAGGTCTTTCAATTTATTAATATATATGTAATTGTTAGAATTTTATATTGACAAAACTCATCATTCAACTTGATTCATATTGTCCCTTACAACTGCGATCACTTCAGATTAGACGGTCAAATGGATCGAAGAAAATTAAAAAAAAATTATTCTGTTTTCTTTAATTACAAAATTTTATCATGGAGAAACTTTGTATCAAGGCTGGCATTGGGAAAAAACAAAATTTGGTCATTTGAGAAGCGGTTTTTCATGCGTATTATTAGAGTTAGGAACTTGAGAATCCCAACGTAATACAACACACTCCAAACATAATATCCCGGCAAAGCTGCAACAGTTAAGGACTTTGATGTAGGGCACCCTTAATTTGGTGTTGTTAAAATAGTTTTAATAGATTAGTTACGCCAGCTAAGTTGATAGATATGTTTGATTTTATGATTGCGAACTTTAATCTGCAACATTCTACTTAAATGAACTTCAGATCATTAGATTAGAAAAAAAGATAGCATAGAAAATGTAACTGCAAATTGCTGGCTCAGAGCACAAAAAGTCTAAGTATATCAAAATTACAGCTGTGTTTGTGTGTGTGGCATGCGCTTTTACCATAAAAATTGGGTTGGAAGAACCATAACTGTTTCTGTTACTTTAACTTATGATTGCCATTATTATCAATAAATACTAATATTATTGTTTCTGCTTTAAGTTGTTTCTGATTCTCCACCACCATGTGATCCGATCGACTTTTATTTAAGTGATAGTGATTCGATTTTAACTTTAATTCACGGGCAAGTGGGTGGTCGTAGTTGCTGTCTGGTGGTTGCTTCTGTTACTATCTGACCATAAAATATTTATGACACTTTTTATTACTCTACTAGTACCCTCTAAGAACTCAATTACTATAGATGTGTTTATTTTTGCTGTCTAAGGTGATACTCTTTCACTACAGGGTAGAAAATATCTGTTTATATTAACAAAATAGTCTCGTTAATGTTTTAATTTTTTTTTTTTATGGCTGATACTATTAAAAGCTTCGATAACAGTGGAGTAGTAAAATTACTTTTTTGATGCTTACAAAACTATGAGAAATAGAATGGAAATAAATTATGGAATTTAAGTTGATGGATTGAAATATAATAGATTAGGGATGACAATTTGACTCATTTCTAGTGGGTATTTACAAAATTATCCATATTAGGTAGAGTAAAAATTTGCAAAACTAAACACGGGCACAGACTTGGATAATTACCCTCTTAAGTAAGCGGGAATGAATGTGGATATGGGCACCTTAGTGCCCACCCCACCCCATACCATACCCGCACAATTTATATTTATATATTTTAATTTATATTATTATATAAAAAATAAATGTTGATAAAATTAAAAAAAAAACATCAATCTCAAATTACTACTTATTTAATATAAGTGATCATTTATTTTATGATTCAACAAAAAAAAAATTTAAAAACTTTTTAATGTTTTTAAAAACTTAAAATATTATGATATTTTATACTTGATATATTTATTTTTATTATAAATGTGAGTAACGAGTACGGATACAGACACTTATATCAATGTAGTTCTAGAAAGAACATTATGACGAAAGTTTATCAATGTAGTTGTCTACTTAATCGAATAAAACTCGATTGTTGTTATTGTAGTATTAACTTAATAATCATAATTTCATATGTCAAAAGTGAAAAATGTGTTCGAACCAAAATTTAACCCCTATAATCAAATATCTCATACCCATATATAAAATGCATCAATTTAGCTCTTCTAACCAAATGGTTGTGGAGGGCTATATCAAAATCAAAACTGATTCAGATGGATGTGTTAACCTTTAGGTATGGAGATGTAAAGTAAGAGTTTCTCAATATTTCAGGACAATAGTTGGAAAGAAGGATTCGTTATGATGGAGAGATATTATATCTTAAGTTGCAAATCCTCAATCAGAAGATAATTGGTCCTCAAGGTCAATCAGTTGTAAAGTTGGTGATAAAAAGGTGACTATGTTCTGGAAATCAAATTGGAATGGTCACGACCCTTTATCGGTTCAATTTTCTACTGGTTGTGTTTCTTCTTTGAATCAAAACGTAACCATGGCGGAGATGGGTTTTTGGAGCTATGGAAACTAGGAGTGGAATTTGGATGTCGACCAAGCAATGCTGGATGGAGAAGGAGCAGACCAAATGTCAATTCTCTTGCAAACTCTGATGTAAGTTTGTCTCATTGTTGACATGGAATGCCATTTCCTTTGGTGGAGAGATAGGCTTGGCTTCATAGTTAAAAGCAGCTATGAAGTGCTTTGTGATCAAATTGATCAGCAAGAAGATTCTAATCAGCTGTATGAGTCGACTTTAAATATGTTAGCTCAGGTGTGGAGAACCAAGATTCCTAGAAATGTACTTTTTTGTTAGAGGTTAATTATAAATCGCTTACCGGCTAGAGCACAAATGGCTAGAAGAGGAATTCTAAATGCGATCCATAATACCGTTTTCCCATTCTACTTCGATGCTCTTAAAAATAACTTTCACATGTTTGTGGGATGTTCAGTTAGTAATATAGTTTAGTGTAGGTTATGTTCCTGGTTAAACATTTATGAAGTCAAAGGTTGCACAACAGTAGGGGATCACTTTGATACTTTTTCGAATAAAATTAAAGGAAAATTTAACTACAATTTTTTCCTATTTTTTTGGGCAGCAGCTTATTGGTTATTGTGGAAATGCAGGAGTGATATTATTTTTTAGAGAGGTTTGTTGACCAAGTGGAATATTTTGGGGAGAATCAAGAAATTAACTTGGACTTTGTACCATGTTAAGTTTATAAGCCTTATTGTTCCGACGTGGGAGGATGGGAAGGCGACTCTGATTAGATGTTTATCTTGCAAATATTTGTAATTGTTGTTTTAAGTTTTTCCTTCGTAAACTATTGATGACAATTCTATCACGTGTACTAGTCTCGTCGAAGTAATAAATTAAGTTCGTCTCCACATGGATTGCAAATTTTAACAAGGTAATGATAATGTGAATTAAAGTAAACAACATCCTCATTAATTCAAAAGCATAATGCATGTAACAATTATAATGAGTTTAGATGAAGATTGTGTGAAATTCAAGGAATGTAAATATCTTAAATGGCTTCAAAAACCCTCAAAATCCTTGCTTTAGAACTACAAGCCGTCACTTTCTCTATCAAATTCAGAACCCTAAAGAGTAGTAAAAAAACCTTATTTATAGCAATTTTTAGGCGTCACAGTAGCCTAGAGTCGCGCCTGTGTTGGTGACTATCGTCACCGTGATGTGACATCATCATTCCCATAATATCAGCATCATGGCAACGTGAAAACTAGTGGCAAAATCCTCTATTTTCTTCCTTTTTCTTCAATTTTTCACTAAATTTCAACTTTATTCCTATTAGTAGTTTTTGCCCACTTCTTCACACTTTTGCATGACTTTTATCATTATTCCAACGATTTGATCTGATTGCTCGTAAATATTACATAATGACCGAGTGTAATCATAACCCTAAACTTACTTTGTTGTTTGTCCTCAAGTAACCTGTCTGCACATTGAATATTTCATCAGTATTAAAATGCTTACCCTTATCAATGAACGTTGCCATTTTTATTTTTGTCGATCAACACTTATGTTCCATACTTCAATCCAAGTAACTCAAAAAAGTTCTTCCAAACATACAAGTACTAAACGTTTCTCCATTCTCACAAATATTTGTTAGAACAAGATTTGATTCTGCCAGATATCTCTAAGTTTTGATAATAACAAAGTAGTATTTGTGGTAGAATAATTTTGGTACTCTAATGTTTGTTTTTCTGAAGAAATAACAAACAGGTTCTGACTCTGATAGAGAAAGCCCTGACTCTGATAGAGACCATGTGTAACGTCACTCTGATCTGACCAAAGTCGCTTATGCGCTATAAGAAGCAAGTCTGCTTCTGATCTACTCACATTCAGAAAGATTTTGATAAGACAATATGTTGTTGCTGCAATGTTCTCTTGGTTTCTACCTCTGAGCATGACTCTGATGTTTTACTTCTGAAGGCTTTCAAGCTTCTGAAGTCATTATCTTCCGAAGACTAAGTTCCGAAGACTCTGAAGATAAGGTTCTGCTGAACAAAGTTCTGAAGACTTTGAAGACTTGAGTTTCTGAAGATTAAGTGCTGGAGACTCTGAAGACAAAGTTATGCTGAAAGACATTCTGAAGACTCTGAAGACTTAAGTTACTAAAGACCAAGGGTTCTGAAGACTGAGTGCTTAAAGTTCTGAAGATAAGATTCTGGTGAACAAGTTTTGAAGACTATGAAGACTCAAGACTCTGAAGACCCGATGATCAACTCTTCTACTCATGCATCAATCATTTATATTCAGAAGCCTCTGATGTACATAAGATAAGCTCAAACATTCACGAGGGAAAATAATACATAGTACATTTCAACGTTCCATTCCACTACCCTGATTTGGTGGTACAAAGGACAATTTTTGTGTACGGTTTTCATCCCTGCGTAACGACATTATTTAAAGTCGTCAACTATCTAAAAGGATATTCTTGATCTGCTCTCCAACGTATCTTTTTCTAGCTATATAAGAACTTGATGACTTGAAGAGAAATAGAGCATGATAAAATAATTGATATAATGATAGTAAAAAGATTATCAAAGAAGAGTGAATGATCTATGAAGAACTGAAGTAACAATATTGAAGCACCACAATAAAAAGAAAGAACATTATTCATACTGTGAAATTTTCTTCAACTCATTAGAGCTATTAATAGTGTTTATATCTGCTTGTGTAGAAGCAATTCATTGTAAACATTTTTATTCAAACTGTTGTTTGTAACTCCTTAAGGGACCAGTTAGGTCAGAATCCTTAAAAAGAGATAGTTAGTCTTTATTGTTAGTCAACAGCGGTTGCTAGTGCAGATTGTAATTCTTTAAGGGACCAGTTGAGTCAGAATCCTTAAAAAGAGATGGTTGTCTGTGTTGTTAGTCACCAGCGGTTGCTAGTGCAGTTTAATTAGTTGATTATAGTGGATTAAGTCCTTGCGTATAAGGAAAAATCACCTTGGTGGGTGGACTGGATTAGCTTGATAGTTTTCAAGTGAACCAGGATATATCGTGTACCTTTCTCTCTTGTTAGTTTATTTGTGATCTTTGTTTGAGTTTCACAATAAGCTTTCATTTTGAAAACCCAATTCAAACCCCCATTTCTTGTGTTTTCTCACACCTTCAATTAGCATCAGAGCTCTGGTTCTGATTGTGATAAAATTTTTATCAACACTTCACTATGTTCAGTACCAATCTAGTATTTGTGTGAGATATCATGGCTACAGCTAATGCTAATCCTATTCTAGATGAGAAAGATCACTACAGTGCCAAACCACCAGTCTTTGATGGTGAAAACTTTTACTACTAGAAAGATAGAATTGAAAGTTTCTTTCTTAGTTATGATGTAGATCTTTGGGATCTTGTTGTTGATGGATATACTCACCAGTTGATGCTGAAGGAGTAAAAGTATCAAGAAGTGTTATGACCAACCAAAAAAATAAAGGTTACAAGAATCCTCACAAGGCAAGAACTATACTGCTAAATGATATCTCTTATAATGAGTATGAGAAGATAGCAAACAGAGATACTGCCAAGTCCATTTTTGATTCTCTAAGAATGACTCATGAAGGAAAGGCTCAAGTTAAAGAGACAAAGACGCTTTCCTTAATCCAGAATATGAGGTATTCATAATGAAGGATGATGAAATAGTTGAGAATATGTTTTCAAGGTTTCAAATGCTAGTCGCAGAACTTAAAGTTCTGGACAAAGGGTGCTCAACTGCTGATCATGTCAAAAAGATCATCAGAAGCCTTCTCAAGAAATGGAGACCTATGGTAACTGCTCTTAATCTATCCAAGGATCTGAATAGTATAAGTCTTGAAGAACTCGTTAGCTCTTTAAGAAGTTATGAGATAGAGCTAGAGGAAGATGAACCTCAGAAGAAGAATAAACATAATGCTCTTAAGTCTAAACCTGAAAAGGCAAAAGCTTATCAAGCTGAGGAAGAATCAGAAGATTCTGATAAAGACTCAGAAGATGAGCTATCACTTATCTCCAGAAGGATCAGCAAACTCTGAAAACATAGGCAAGATAAGTTCAGAGAATCAAGAAGAAACAAAAGTCGTGTTGACTCATCTTCTGGACAAGTCATTGTTGGAGCGGTAAAGCAGCAAGCAAAGATATTATTTTCGGAAGAATTTCCTCCGGGATTTATCGTCTCCACAGGGATCAGTGTGAGGGAAAGAATGCCGTTCGACAATCTCTACGTCTCTAAGCTTGGGTTTGAATGGTTTGGGATAAAAATTCAAAAGGAAAAACAAACATAAAACAAGAAAATAAGTACATTCTTAAGAAATGAGAAAACTCTTCAGGAGTTGTATTTCGTTCTACCCATCACGTACTAAAAAATATATGGATCAAAAGCACGCAACCTAATTCACACGTCAATATCATCACGTATCGCTCACAACAGAGTTTATCTCTAACACAAAGTCGAGAGATCAACCGTATCGTCTCATTGTTGATCTCTCACACAACTCGACAACACGGAGCATTAAGAATCGATACCCACGTGAATATTAGTCCTAAATCTATCTCTAGCATTTAGAATCTAATAGATGTTCATCTAATATCGAGTTCGAACAGTATATGTCTATCACAATCCAAACCCATTAAGTAAAAAAATCAAGATAACCATCGATAAAGAGTTGTAAAAGAGATTTTATACAAAGATCCATAAATATACATACAATCAAGATAAACTTACATACAAATCCCCAACAAATGAAAAATACATAGAGAGGAAGGAAGAAGAACACAAATCTCACGGTTTGTCAACTCCGATTGAAGTGGATTCGACTCCGGATCGTCAAGATGCACCCTCCAATGTTGTTTCTAAGCTAAATCTACTCAAGAATGTGTTGGATGAAGTTGGGGTAAAAAGTTCCCAAACAACATACCCTAAAAAATGCTGAAAAATCACTTAAATAGACAAAAATGGGTCCTAGTACTCGCTTAGCGAGTGGCCAGCGAACTGCTGTTCGCTTAGCGAACAACTAGCGAACATGACAACAAACTTTTTCTTGTTTCGATCATAACTTTTTAACCGTAACTCCGTTTTTCGCCCGGTTCGAAGCGTTGGAAAGCTTATTCAATGCTCTATCTAACAATGCTCCAACATCAATGCTTTATTACCTACAAAAATGAATGAAATTCAATTAAACTCAATGATATTTACAGGAAAACATAATATATACACTATAACGTAAAGTAAACGCATTTATAAACAAAGCGGGGTTTATTCGAACGATTTTAACATAAAGTACCGTTAAGTGCAACAAAACTTATATACAAAAATAGGTAAAATTTGCACTTAACAACTCTCCCCAACTTACCTAATTGTTTGTCCTCAAACAAAGTCGACAACTATAGGAACAAAAGCGAAATCCAAGAAATCACGTAACAACAAGTTTTGACAAACGGAAAATAAATGCAATGGTTCAATCAAAAATTGATACACGCAAAGTGAATACTTACCACTAAACTTCAACGATAACATAATCACGAAACAAATGCTAAATACAAAAGTCATGCCAAACATTCTAAAACAACACAAGCTCAAACGTGAATCACACCTAGCAAAAACAATCATCGGTAGATGAAAAACACAAAATGAGGGCTTTTTTCACTCACACAATAATCTTGCAAACAAAAGACTAAATTATGCAATCATCCAAAAATCATGTTGAAAACACAAAAGAAAGAATCAAAAGGACTTTCAGGGTTGTAATGTGGTCGGGTGAACAAACAAGGGATAATTCCTAAAGCTAATCGAAACAAAAACTTGCCTAAACCTAAGGGAGTGATAAACTCACAAAGTTTCAAACACCAAAATTCCAATCATGCTTCTTCCAAAATCCCAAGTGTTATACCAAACACATAGAACTTATTAGCACAACATTATTCTACTCTTTTTGTTTATCTTTTTCTAAGCTTTTTCAATTTTTCTTTTCTTTTCTTTTCTTTTCTTTTTCATATTTTTCTCATTTTTCTTTTCTTTTCTATTTTTCAACCTCATAGCAATCAACAACATAAGTGAACGATCATCATCTCCCCAACTTGAATTCAACCACATCATCATGTGAATACTCCCTACTTTCTAAGGCAAGGTAAAAATTCATACAACAACACAAAGTTGAGGGCTCAAGAAAAAACAACAATCAAGATCCACACAAAAATGAATTTGATACTCATAGACAAGAATAAAACTCAAACAACATGGATAATGATCAAAGGCTCAAAGGGGTTACAAATGATCACACACTCACAAGGTGAATTGACTATTTGGCTAGGTAGTTATGCTCAAAATAAAACAAGTGCCTTAATCCTTTTCATGCTTTCATATAATCAACACAAACAAAAGATTAAGCATAATAAAATCCAGTTAAAATAAGAATATTGGTACTCCGAGCATATATGAACAACGAAAGGCTTCCTCACAAAAAGGTGGGAACTAAAGTGATTCACAAAATGAACAAGTATACAAAAGAATGAATGGCATGGAAATTGTAAAAAGTCTAAGTATCATGAATATGCTAAAGCCTAGAAAGCGATAAACACATACCTTGAACGTGTACAAAACTTTAAACACTATCATTACCACGCATTCGCAAGTTGAAACACTCAAACTTGGAAAATCACCTCAAATACCTCAAGCTACCAAACAAAAATTTGAGTCCAAACAACAATAAAATACCGGGTGAAAATGGATTAAACAAGTTGTAAAGTGAAGATTTGAGAATTTTACGAATAATCCGAGAACAACTTGTTTAATGAATGTTCACCACACTACCTAAGATAGAAGGAAAAAGTAATAACGAAACAAAAATGGAAAAAACATGCTTGTTTTACGTCGTAAGCTCGACGCCTTTATTGTGCTTAGCTAGTAACTTCCTTCCTTCATGCCATGTGATGTCTCACCACGCAAACCAAAAACAAGTGTCCTAACCAACCACTTGAACAAATGTTACGAGAACAAAATATATACAACACTTAAACAAACATAATAGAAGACAAAAGCAAAACAAGTATCTATACAAGCATATATATATATATATACAATTATGTGCAAAACTTAGAAATATAGAAACTATCGCAATGCGACTCAATATCACAACCAATCCCCGACAACGGCGCCATTTTGTTGGAGCGGTAAAGCAGCAAGCAAAAATATTATTTTCGGAAGAATTTCCTCCGGGATTTATCGTCTCCACAGGGATCAGTGTGAGAGAAAGAATGCCGTTCGACAATCTCTACGTCTCTAAGCTTGGGTTTGAATGGTTTGGGATAAAAATTCAAAAGGAAAAACAAACATAAAACAAGAAAATAAGTACATTCTTAAGAAATGAGAAAACTCTTCAGGAGTTGTATTTCGTTCTACCCATCACGTACTAAAAAATATATGGATCAAAAGCACGCAACCTAATTCACTCGTCAATATCATCACGTATCGCTCACAACAGAGTTTATCTCTAACACAAAGTCGAGAGATCAACCGTATCGTCTCATTGTTGATCTCTCACACAACTCGACAACACGGAGCATTAAGAATCGATACCCACGTGAATATTAGTCCTAAATCTATCTCTAGCATTTAGAATCTAATAGATGTTCATCTAAGATCGAGTTCGAACAGTATATGTCTATCACAATCCAAACTCATTAAGTAAAAAAATCAAGATAACCATCGATAAAGAGTTGTAAAAGAGATTTTATACAAAGATCCATAAATATACATACAATCAAGATAAACTTACATACAAATCCCCAACAAATGAAAAATACATAGAGAGGAAGGAAGAAGAACACAAATCTCACGGTTTGTCAACTCCGATTGAAGTGGATTCGACTCCGGATCGTCAAGATGCACCCTCCAATGTTGTTTCTAAGCTAAATCTACTCAAGAATGTGTTGGATGAAGTTGGGGTAAAAAGTTCCCAAACAACATACCCTAAAAAATGCTGAAAAATCACTTAAATAGACAAAAATGAGTCCCAGTACTCGCTTAGCGAGTGGCCAGCGAACTGCTGTTCGCTTAGCGAACAGCCAGCGAACATGACAACAAACTTTTTCTTGTTTCGATCATAACTTTTTAACCGTAACTCCGTTTTTCGCCCGGTTCGAAGCGTTGGAAAGCTTATTCAATGCTCTATCTAACAATGCTACAACATCAATGCTTTATTACCTACAAAAATGAATGAAACTCAATTAAACTCAATGATATTTACAGGAAAACATAATATATACACTATAACGTAAAGTAAACGCATTTATAAACAAAGCGGGGTTTATTCGAACGATTTTAACATAAAGTACCGTTAAGTGCAACAAAACTTATATACAAAAATAGGTAAAATTTGCACTTAACAACTCTCCCCAACTTACCTAATTGTTTGTCCTCAAACAAAGTCGACAACTATAGGAACAAAAGCGAAATCCAAGAAATCACGTAACAACAAGTTTTGACAAACGGAAAACAAATGCAATGGTTCAATCAAAAATTGATACACGCAAAGTGAATACTTACCACTAAACTTCAACGATAACATAATCACGAAACAAATGTTAAATACAAAAGTCATGCCAAACATTCTAAAACAACACAAGCTCAAACGTGAATCACACCTAGCAAAAACAATCATCGGTAGATGAAAAACACAAAATGAGGGCTTTTTTCACTCACACAATAATCTTGCAAACAAAAGACTAAATTATGCAATCATCCAAAAATCATGTTGAAAACACAAAAGCAAGAATCAAAAGGACTTTCAGGGTTGTAATGTGGTCGGGTGAACAAACAAGGGATAATTCCTAAAGCTAATCGAAACAAAAACTTGCCTAAACCTAAGGGAGTGATAAACTCACAAAGTTTCAAACACCAAAATTCCAATCATGCTTCTTCCAAAATCCCAAGTGTTATATCAAACACATAAAACTTATTAGCACAACATTATTCTACTCTTTTTGTTTATCTTTTTCTAAGCTATTTCAATTTTTCTTTTCTTTTCTTTTCTTTTCTTTTCTTTTCTTTTTCATATTTTTCTCATTTTTCTTTTCTTTTCTATTTTTCAACCTCATAGCAATCAACAACATAAGTGAACGATCATCATCTCCCCAACTTGAATTCAACCACATCATCATGTGAATACTCCCTACTTTCTAAGGCAAGATAAAAATTCATACAACAACACAAAGTTGAGGGCTCAAGAAAAAACAACAATCAAGATCCACACAAAAATGAATTTGATACTCATAGACAAGAATAAAACTCAAACAACATGGATAATGACCAAAGGCTCAAAGGGGTTACAAATGATCACACACTCACAAGGTGAATTGACTATTTGGCTAGGTGAATCAGACTCAGTCTCTGACTCAGAGGTATTATCTAAACTCTCTCGTTGTGAATTAGAGTCGTGTCTTTCAGAAATGCTGGAAAGATATCAAACTCTTCAAACTAAATACAAGGATCTTAAAAATTCTCATGTAATTACTTATGAAGCCAGAGATAAGCTTGAACAGAATAATTCTTCTTTGAATGAAAATGTTTTTTATTTAAAAAATAGTAATTGTGCTTTGAAAAGCAAAGTTTCTAAACTAGAAGAAGAATAAGTCTCAAACATCTCTGACACTAATTGTGTCAACAAGTATGATAGAGCATTCCAGCACTTTCTGGCTAAAAGCATAGATAGAAGTAAGATTGCTTCCATGATTTATGGAGTTAGCAGAAATGGTAAGAAAGGTTTAGGGTGTACAGAAACATTTGAAAATGACGAAAGTCAACCTGTAAAACCAAAACCTCTCTATGATCATTTCGTGCCTTCTGGTACTAAGCTTGATTGTCCCGAGCTTGTGAAAGCACCTTCACCGACACAGAAATTTATTTCTAAACCTAAGTATCATGCACAAATTCCACTTGATTATCCTGTTGCATATAAGCCCAAGGTTATTAAATACTTTGGGAAAACTAACAAAAGAGGACCTAAAAAGTGGATACTTAAGGATAAGATAATCTATGTTGCAGATATCCTTAGCAGCTCAGTTGAAACACCAATCATGGTACCTGGATGATGGTTGCTCGTGACACATGATGGAAAGAAGGCATATGTTCCAAAGTCTAGAACTTAAACCTGGAGGTTTCGTTGGTTTCGGAGGAAACCAGAAGGGTAAAGTCATTAGCTCTGGAACTGTTGGTAATGGTAAACTTCCTTCTATTACTAATTTCCTTTTGGTCGATAGTTTAATGCATAACTTATTGTCAATTATCCAACTTAGTGGCAATGGTTATGATATCATTTTTATTCAAAAGTCTTGTAAGGCTGTTAGTCAGAAGGATGACTCAATCCTTTTTAATGGAAAGAGGAAAAACAACATTTACAAGATTAGACTGATCTCTGTGAATAGAATGTCAAATGCTTAATGTTTGTTAATAAGGAGCAATAGATATGGCATAGACGTTTGGGCCATGTTAGCATGAGGAATATTTCTCAGCTAAACAAGCTTGAACTTATCAGAGGCTTACCAAATATGAAGTATTTTTCAGATGCTCTTTGTGAAGCATGTCAGAAAGGAAAGTTCTCTAAAACTTTCTTCAGAGCGAAAAATGTTGTTTCTACTTCTAGATCGTTAAAACTTCTACATACTGATTTGTTTGGACTAGTGAAAAATGCCTCAATCAGTGGAAAGAAGTATGGATTAGTTATTGTTGATGATAATAGTCGTTGGACATGGGTAAAATTCTTGAAACACAAGGATGAGTCACATTCTGTGTTCTCTACCTTTTGCTCACAAGTGCAAACAGAAAAGGAATGTAAAATAGTCAGAGTTAGAAGCAATCATGGTAGATTATTCGAGAACAGATACTTTGAGAATTTTTTTGATTCCCATGGCATTTACCATGATTTATCCTGTCCTAGAAATCAAAACAGAATGGAGTTGTGGCAAGGAAGAATAGGACTTTGCAAGAAATGGCTCGTACCATGATCCAAGAAACTGACATGGCTAAGTACTTCTGGGTAGAGGCAGTAAATACAACATGGTATATTCAGAACAAGATTTCTAACAGACCTATTATGGGTAAGACTCCTTATAAACTGTGGAATAATAGAAAACCCAACATTTCATATTTTCATCCTTTTGGTTGTATTTATTTTATGTTGAACACTAAAGAGAATCTTGGGAAGTTTGACTCTAAAGCTCAAAAGTTTTTATTGTTAGGATACTCTGAAGGCTCTAAAGGCTACAAATTCAATAACACAAAAACACAAATTGTTGAGGAATCAATTCATGTCAGATTTGATGAAAAGTTGACCCTGAAAAGTCAAAGCTAGTTGAAAAGTTTACAGATTTGAAGATTACCTTATCAGAATCCAAGGAGGAAGATTCTAATGAAGGAGACAAAGATGTAGAATCTATAGAATCAGATACAATCTTACTCGAAACAACAAATAGTCCATCTCATCAGAAGAAGAATAAGCTAAGGACTTCTCATTCTGAAGAATTGATTATGGGAGACATAGTTGATTCACTCGGAACTTGTTCATCATTTAAACCTTCTAAAGAAACTCTTATGGGTTTAATATCACTGATAGAGCCAATATCAATTAATGAAGCTCTTCAAGAGAATGAGTGGATTCTGGCCATGCAAGAAGAACTTAATCAATTCACCAGAGACAATGTTTGGGATCTTGCTCAAAAACCTAAAGGTGTCCATGTCATTGGAACAAAATGGGTATTCAGAAACAAGCTTGATGAGAAAGGTGAGATCGTAAGAAACAAAGCACGACTGGTAGCACAAGGTTATAGTCAGCAAGATGGGATAAACTATATTGAAACCTTTGTACTGGTTGCTAGGTTAGAGTATATTCGCTTATTAGTTTCTTTTGTTGTTAATCATGACATCACTTTATATCAGATGGATGTAAAAAGAGCATTTTTAAACTGGTATATTTCAAAAGAAGTGTATGTGCATCAACCTCTTGGTTTTGAAAGTTATGAAAACCCATATTTCGTTTTCAAACTTAAAAAATTGTTATATGGTATGAAACAGGCTCCCAGAGCTTGGTATAAAAAGCTAAGTAACTTTCTTTTGGAAAATGACTTTACCAGAGGAAAAGTGGATACAACACTCTTTTGCAAAACCTTTAAAAATGACATTCTGGTTGTGCAAATTTACATTGACCATATTATATTTGGTTCTGCTAGTACTTCATTGTGCAAGGAATTTTCTAAGTTAATGCAGACAGAATTTGAAATGAGTCTAATGGGAGAACTTAGATTCTTTCTGGGAATTCAGATTTATCAACATCCAGAAGGAACATACATTCATCAGAGCAAGTATGCAAGAGAACTTTTGAAGAAGTTTAATATGTCAGATAGTAAACCTACAAAGACTTCTATGTATCCTACACGCATTCTAGAGAAAGAAGAAGTAAGCAAAAAGGTTTGTCATAAGCTCTATCGTGGTATGATAGGCTCTCTTCTGTATCTAACTGCTACTCGTCCAAATATTATGTTCAGTGTATGTCTTTGTGCTCGTTTCTAATCAGATTGAAGGGAAACTCACTTAACAATTGTTAAGAGAATCCTAAGGTATATAAAAGGAATAACTAACCTTGGCTTGATGTATAAGAAAACATCAGAGTATAAGCTTTCTGGTTATTGTGATGCATATTATGTTGGAGACATATTAAAAAGGAAAAGTACTTTTGGAAACTGTCAGTTTCTGGGTAACAACCTCGTCTCATGGGCTAGTAAAAGACAATAAACTATTGCACTTTCAACTGCAGAAGCAGAATATATCTCAGTGTCACTATGCAGCACTCAGATACTCTAGATGAAAAATCAACTAGAAGATTTTCATATACATGAGAGTAACATTCCTATCTTCTATGATAATACTTTTGTTATTTGCTTATCCAAAAATCCTATCTTGCACTCTAAGGCTAAACATATTGAAATAAAACATCGCTTTTTACGTGACTATATTTAGAAGGGTGTTTTTCAATTAAAATTTATGGATACAGACCACCAGTGGCCTGATATTTTCACAAAACCCCTTGCTGAAGTAGATTAAAATTTGTATTCATTCTAGAAAATTTATTTATAAAACCTTGTCCAGAATGAGTAGATGAAATTTTGATGTGTCAAGTCACCAGAACTTCTAAGATAAGATTCTGACGTTAAGAAAATTGTTTTTATTTTATGTTCTTTTGATTGACAATACTTCTATAAGTTAGAAGATGTGTTAATCAGAAACTCGTCTAGTCAAATACCTCTTGGTATTCTTGACTTAGGGAACATCAAACGTGTTCTTTTATTCAGACGGCTATGATTTTTTTTGTGTGACACCTGTCCAAAATCAAATCATATCTTACTATTGAGAGACACCTCGAGCGATGTGATTTCATAAGACTAGGTTTCAAGAAATTATTTCCTATTACTCCCACCTTTTCATCATTTAATTTTTTATATATAAATAACTCACAATCTCACTATCACACACTACGCTACTCTTTCACTTCCCATAGTTTTTCTTAGAAACCCTAAAATGCTTTTTGCTCCGAAAAACTCCATCATCTTCTTCAATGGATTCTCATCAACCAAGCGTCTACGACTTCTCTCAACAATCACAAGTTGTTGAATCGTCTTTAATGGTTTCAGCGACAACTACTCAAACTGCTTCAACATCATAACATCAATCACTATCTACATTTTAGAAACCTATTGAAGTTCACATTGTGGATCATCCACGACACATTCATCTTTCTACTCCTTTTTCAGAACTGGAAGTTCTGCGTGAATGGTTAGTTGATTTTGATAACTTGCTTGAAAATGGAATAGACTTGTTTAAGGAACTAAATGCTCAAGGTTGGAGAACCTACTTCGATCGTCTCTACGGTCCCATTTTTCCTAATCTTATCAAGGAATTCTAGAGATTCGCTGATGCTGATGAACACTTCATTGTATCACATGTTTTGGGAAAAAAGTTTGTCATCATTGAGAAATCCGTAGCCACCTTACATGGAATGGAGAACTCTGGTGGAAAACGTATCTACAAGATGATTTATAAATCAAATTTTTTATCTGAAGTGGTAAACCCAACAATTTTCACTCAATCAACTGATGGTAAGCCTCCCTTCAAGAGTCAGGATTTATCTATGGAACTTAGAGTCTGGATCAAAATTATTATGGGTTGCATCTACCATAGACATGCTTCTAGTTCATATGACTTCATCAATACTGATAAAAAATACATGTTGTATTATCTGATGAAAGATGAAAAAAATATGCCTTCCTTCCATTCTATTTAGGTATCTCAGAGATTCCATAAAGGAAACCAGAAATGATTCAAATAATCCTAGAAACTACATTCCTTTTAGAAGACTAATCTCAAATATTCTTATTGAAAATGTAATGGTTGATCATCTGGCTAACTTGAATTTCAAAGAAGAGTTGGAAATTATAACTGGAACATATCTGAATGGAAAAAATCTGAAGAGGATGCAGATTATCAATGAAATCAGAGTTAAACCAAATATGGCTACAGATTAGGAAAGTTTGAAGTCCAAAAGAATGATTATCAACGAGTTTCCTGTGTTCACTAAGCTTGATGATCCATAGGGTATATAGTAATACATAAAGATGCGAGAAGCTGAAGGATATGATCTATATGGATTCAGGATTAAAGATCTACCAGAAAATCCCTCTGGTCTGATGAAGAAGAAAAGACCCCACAACAAGACTCCTCAAGATAAGATTGCAAAGAAGCAGAAGAAAGGTCCGGGCGAAGCGAGCACAAAGAATATTTCACTGGCATTCTCTGATTCTTCTGTAACTACATCTGGTATTACTAACAGAAATATATCTTCATCTCTTCCAACACCACCTCCACTTTTTTCATCACCACCAATTTTCTCAACCATTATCACCACCTCATCAATACCTACTTCTGAACCACAAACTCAAATAATTCCACCCTCTACATAACTTCCACTACCGTTATTCCAAACTATTTCAACTCAACCAACTCCAACCATTTCCTTACCAATAACTTCCACCATATCTGAACAACTAGTTTCCATCATATCTCCATCTTTAATCTCTCCACAAATAATCTCAGAAACCATATCAAACAATCCTGAACCTTCTTCACCAAAATAAAATCCTGAAAATAATGATATTACCAATATGGGTGATTCTGCTGAAGAAACCCAACCATTACCTGAGAACCAACCTTCTGACCTTCCCCCTCCTAACCTAAATGAAGTTATTTCTTCTTTTAAGAACAATGTAATTATGAAATGCAAGACACTCTCTGATGAATCAAGTTCTAGCAAAGACCCTTCTACTTTGGGTGCTCCCTGGGATCAATTCAATTAGTGGATGTCAGAAGAATTTCAGAAGATCCAAAATCTCTCCATTCAGACAAAAGATTATTTTGTCTAGCTAGTTGAAAAGAGATTGAAAGCTAAGAGGGAAGCTGAAGCAAAGCTAGCTGCTGAAAGGGAGAGATTGGCTAAGGAAGCCTTGACATAGAAGCTGAAAGGTTAGCTAAGGAAGCTCAAGATCAAGCTGAGAAGGAAGTTGCACTGAAAAATCAAGAAGATATCCTGAGAGCTACTAAAAACTCTACTTCTAATCCAGTACTAAAAACTTTGGAAAGAATTTAGAAGGAGAAAGATTTGTTCAGAACGAGGATGGACAAACTAGATGCACTCACTCACAACATTCAGAATGCACTTGCTCAGATCCTTCAGAGGCTCCCTCCTCCTCCTCAACCTTAGACACTCCTTAGGCCGCCCCTTAGTTTCCTTTGTCTTTTTGTATCTATCTTATTTTATTTTTATTTACCTTTTTTATTATGACAAAAATGGGGAGTACATTAATGGAAAACTATTTTGATAAGAATACCCTGTCTCTGAATTATAGCTTTGACATTCTAAATTTTTAATTGCACACAATTTTTCTTAGAATGTTTTTCAGGAACAAATTGATATATTGGCAACCAGGCTCTGATTTAACCAATCAGGCTATGGTATATAATCATGCACTATTATTATGGATCTAACAAGATCATATAAGACCAATCAAGCTCTGGCATATAATCAGGCTCTGATTTCTTAATCTAATAAGATCTTTATAATGAGGCTCTGGTATCCCAAATCTGATAATATTTCTAACATTTGGGAGATTTTTAAAACAAAATTTGGTTCTGCTATATATCTCTAAGTTTTGATAATAACAAAGCAGTATTTGTGTGAGAATAATTTTGGTACTCTAACATTTGTTTTTCTGAAGAATTAACAAACAGGTTCTGGCTCTGATAGAGACCATGTGCAATGTCACTCTGATCTGACCAAAGTCACTTATGCGCTATAAAAGTCAAGTCTGCTTCTGATCTACTCACATTGAGAAAGATTTTGAGAAGATAATATGTTGTTACTGCAATGTTCTCTTGGTTTTTGCCTCTGAGCAAGAATCTGATGTTTTACTTTTGAAGGCTTTCAAGCTTCTGAAGCCATTATCGTCTGAAGACTAAGTTTTGAAGACTCTGAAGACAAGATTCTGCTGAATAAATTTTTGAAGACTCTGAAGACTTGAGTTTCTGAAGATTAAGTGTTGAAGAATCTAAAGACAAAGTTCTGCTGAACAACGTCTGAAAACTCTGAAGATTTAAGTTACTAAAGACCAAGGGTTCTGAAGACTGAGTGCTTAAAGTTTTGAAGACAAGGTTCTGGTGATCAAGTTCTGAAGACTCTAAAGACTCAAGACTCTGAAGACCCAGTGATCAATGCTTCTACTCATGCTTCAATAATTTCTATTCAGAAGCCTCTGATGTACAGAAGATAAGTTCAAACGTTTACGAGGGAAAATAGTACGTTTCAACATTCCATTCCACTACCCTAATTTGGTGGTACAAAGGACACCTTTTGTGTATGATTTTCATCCCCGCGTAACGACATTATTTCAAGTCGCCAACTATCTAAAAGGATATTCCTGATCTTCCCTCCAACGGATTTTTTTCTGGCTATATAAAGACTTGATGACTTGAAGAAAAATAGAGCATGATACAATAATTGATATAACAATAGTACAACGATTATCAAAGAAAAAAAATGATCTATGAAGAACTGAAGTAATAGTATTGAAGTACCACAATAAAAAGAAAGAACATTGTTCATACTATAAAATTTTCTTTAAGCCATTAGAGTTATTAATAGTGTTTATATCTGCTTATGTAGAAGCAATTCATTGTAAACATTTTTGTTCAAATTGTTGTTTGTAACTCCTTAAGGGACCAGTTAGGTTAGAATCCTTAAGAAGAGACAGTTAGTCTTTGTTGTTAGTCACCAGTGGTTGCTAGTGCAGATTGTGATTTCTTAAGGACTAGTTGGGTCGGAATTCTTAAAAAGAGACGATTGTCTGTATTGTTAGTCACCAGGGGTTGCTAGTGCAGTGTAATCAGTTGATTATAGTGGATTAAGTCTTTGTGTATAAGGCAAAATCACCTTGGCGGATGAACTAGATTAGCTTGATAGTTTTCAAGTGAACTAGGATATATCACGTGTCTTTATGTCTTGTTAGTTTATTTGTGATCTTTGTTTGAGTTTCACAAAAAGCTTTCATTTTTGAAAATCCAATTCAAACCCCCATTTTCTTGTGTTTTCTCACACCTTAAATATTCACTCATTTTAACAGAGTAATCACACAATCAACATACAAAAGCCTTTAACAATGAGTTTGTAAAGTTTCTAACCAAGTCAGTTAAAGGCCTATTTAAGCACACACTTTTGAGGTCTTTTCAAGGTTATAACATGGCTTATGTCAGGGTAGGATAATTTAGAATAATAGGCTTAAACCTTTGGAGTTAGGTACCTAATTTTCTATTTGTTATTTGATTTCTTTCATATCATTATTTTCTTGATCATTTAGTACTAGAGAATTCCTTTTGTTGGTCCTATATTTATCTTTATTTTTCACAATTGTTTTTTCAAGAAGTCATTTTTAATTTCTTATTTTTCTTTTCTTGACCAATTTTCCCCAAACTTAAATGTTGCTAACTTCCAAGAGCAACCCCAAACCTATTCTTTTGCATCAAAGAAGGAAAATAATATTTTCTACTTAACTCCAAAGAGGGTGGAAATATATAATATTTCAAGTCAAATGGCTATATAACAAGCTATTTTACTGAAATAATGGCTATGGCTTGAAGTGGTTAGCAAGGGGATATAGTCATATTTCACCAGGGTGACTTAAATAGGCTCAAAGTTTTCACAAATAACTATCTCAATATGTATTTATTAGACCAATATACTCAAATTAGAAACAATACAAATTATAGAAAATAATCAATGTACTGATACCCCTTATATTAAGGAAAAGTAAACAATGAAAATGTTTGACTCAAACCTTAATAACTAAGGTATTTGGAGATTGAGTTCAAGTAGTTGGGTTCTCTTTTCTTCATCAAATGTCAATCTATAAGAGAACTTCCATGATTATCACTTTTGTTCATCCTTTTCTGGTGATTTTTTCTTTTCTATTTCATGTTGGCACTGGTAAGGTAGAAAATTAAAACTGAAATTAACAACAATAGCAAATCAGTTTAATAATTCAAAGCAAAGAGAAGTAAAAAAGAGGAATAGTATTTTCTTAAAGCTATCTATTACTTTTCCTTGGATCATAACACAAAAGGGAAATAACAAAACTAAAAACTGCTAAAAACTTCTAAGTCACATGTTATCAGGGTTGAAGTAGTTGCTCAAGTCATTCATGCCACCCTGGAACTGTTAGTTTTGTCTTGCCCGGATAGTCCTCATCTCATCCATCTTATGAGCGAAGGCTTGATTTTTTCCTGTGAAATAGGCCTCAATGTCTGCAGTAGTAGTAAAATGCTCCCGTAAGCTTTGAACCGACATGTCATCTCTTTGCTCATTGTAGAAAACATTGAAACTCGGTCCAAATCTTGGGGGTTTATCATAAAAGTTGGTTAAGATATGCCAAACTTGTCACACCAAGCGCACACTCTTTAAGCCTTTGCAAGCGATCAGGTGCTTGCTATTATTGTTGTGGGACTCCTTCTGGTTTATTGATCTTTCGATAGTAGAATTAGTCTTGTTCATGTTATTGTGTTTCTTGTCCATCTTCATTTGTTGGATGTGTAGGAATTCTTCTCATAGCACTTTTGTTGATCGGCAGCAGAAAACTGACCATCATATCATTTGGGTGAGTATGAACTCCAACTAACCTGGACAACTCATTTATAATGCAAAAATGCCCAAAAGACCGTTGTGGTTCGTCAACCATGTCTTCCTAATTTAGGATGTACATCAAAGGATGACACTATTAGAACAAGATTTGATTATGCATTTATACCTTTGAGTTTTAATGATAATAAGGTAGTATTTGTGTGAGAATAATTTTGGTAACCTAATAGTTTGTTATTGTGTAGCTTTAACAACCAGTTATGATTATGAGAATATGATATGCAACGTCATCAGTTTCTGAACTTTGTGTTTCAAAATGCATTTCTGCGCTAATTCACTTCTAAGAGGCTTCTGACAAAATGCCATGTTGCTGTTGCAATGTTCTCTTGGTTTCAGCTTCTGGATGTAACTCTGATCATCAAACTTTTGAAGAATGGAAAGCTTCTGAAGTTTCTAGCTGAAGATTATGAAGATCTCAAGTCAGACGCTGATGTTATCAAGATTCTGATTGATGGTTCTGAAGATTCTAATTTCAAACTACGTGATTCTTTTGTTCATGCTTCATCGACTTTTCATAAGAACCCAATGAATTTGAAAATAAGGATAAAGGATATGTGATCAAAATAGTACACTATACAAAATCAAATTGTTCCTCCACTACCTGATTTTGTGGGCGAAAGGACTATACTATTTTTCACACCTATCACTATTTCGTTAGTGGAAATCTATATTTTCGTATCCTTGATTTACCCTCAAATGGTTCCTTTTTCATGCTATATATATGGAACTTGGAGACTCGAAGAAAGCGGTCGAAATTACAAAATTGTTTCATTGTGAAAAGCTTTCAACTTTGTGCAAATTTTTTTTTAAGTTTTTTTTGTGTGTATTTCATTTGTGTAAATCTTCTTATGTATAAGCAACTTATAAACACATAATCTTTATGCAAACGGTTTATTTGTAGTTCCTTTAGGGACTAGTTAGGCCAGTATCCTTGAGAAGACATTGACTGGTTGTCTTTGTGGTTTGTTAGTCACCTTCTGTTGCTAGTGCATTTGTAATAAGTTAATTATAGTGAATTAAGTCCTTGCGTGTAAGGAGAAATCACCTTGGCGGGTATACTGGATTAACTTTAAGTTTCAAGCGAACCAGGATAAAAATCCTTGTGTCTCTCTCATTGTTCAATCTTTTAATTGTTGAGTTTTTGAGTTGGTAAAAAAATTTTGTTTTTAAAACCCAATTCAAACCCCCCTTTCTTGTGTTTTTCGAACATTCAATTGGCATTAGAGCTCCGGTTCTATTTGTAAGAAAAAGCTTTATCAAGGCTTCACTGTGTTCAGTACTAATTCAGTTTGTGTGAGAAACAATGAATGCTCCAGTTACTGCTAACAATGAGAAAGATCACTAAATTGCCAAACCACCACTCTTTGATGGTGATAAGTTTGAATACTAGAAATATAGAATCGAAAGTTTCTTTCTTGGTTACGATGTAGAACTTTGGGATCATGTAGTTGATGGTTACACTCGCCCAGTTGATGCTGCAGGTAACAAAGTAGCAAGAAGTGCTATGACTGATCAACAAAAGAATGACTATAAGAATCATCATAAGGCAAGAACTATATTGCTTAATGCTATCTCTTATACTAAGTATGAGCAAATAATAAACAGATATACTTCCAAGTCCATCTTTGATTCCTTAAGGATGACTCATGAAGGGAACGCTCAAGTGAAGGAGACAAAAGTGTTAGCCCTAATCCAGAAATATGAGGCATTCAGATTGGAGGATGGTGAAACAGTTGAGACTATGTTCTCAAGGTTTCATATGTTGGTCGCAGAACTTAAGGTTCTGGACAAAGGTTATTCAACTATTGACCATGTCAAGAAGATCATCTAAAGTCTCCCCAAGAAATGGAGAACTATGATAAATGCCCATAACTTATTTAAATATATGAATAGTATCAGTCTTGAAGAACTTGTTAGTTCTTTAAGAATTCGTGAGATAAAGCTCGAGGGAGATGAACCTCAATAGCCTGGTAAATCTCTTGCCTTAAAGTCCAAGCCAGAAAAGTCAAAGGCTTATTAAGCTAAGGAAGAATCAGAAGATTCTAATGAAGACTCAGAAGATGATGTTGATGAGCTGTCACGAATTTCCAAAGGATCAACATACTCTGGAAACATAGGCATAATGGTCAAGGGAATTTATGAGGAGCAACGAAGAACGCTGATCGTTTTGACTCATTGTCTGGACAGAAGAAGCGGGGTTCTGGAAAAGAAGTTATTTGCTATGAGTTCAAGGGCCAAGTCATTACAAGAATGAGTATCCTAATCTCAAGAAAGACAAGAGGCCTAAGAAGAAATTCTCCAAAGGCATGAAGCGGCTCATGGCTACATGGGACAATTTAGATTTAGAAGAAGAAGATTTTGAAGAGGAACATGTCAACGTTGCTTTGATGGAAACTGCAGCTGATCCTAAAATTTCTAAAGCACCAGAAACTAAGGAGTTGTCAAGATCTGAATCTAAATCTGACTCTGATTCTGAATAGGTATTTTCTAAACTATCTCGTCCCAATTTAGAGTCGTGTCTCTCAAAAATGCTAGAAAAATACAAAAGTCTTCAAAGTAAGTACAAAGACCTTAAACAACTCCGAGTAGTTTCTTTTGAAACTTGTAATAAGCTTGAACATAATATTTATTCTATCAATGAGAATGTTTTTTCATTAAAAAGTACTAACTCTGCTTTGAAAAGAAAATTTTCAAAACTAGAGGAAGAAATAGTCTCGAAAGCTGCTGGTACTGATTACGTTATCAGATACGATAGATCGTTCCAGAACTTTCTAGCTAAAAGCATAGATATAAGCAAAATGGATTTCATGATCTATGGAGTTAGTAAAAATGGTAAGAAAGGTTTAGGTTGTACATAAACTTATAAAGTTTACGAAAGTCAGATTGTAAAACCAAAACCTCTCTATGAGCATTTCATGCCTGCTGGCACTGAGCTTGACTGTTCTGAGCTTGCACAGAAACCTTCACAGACACATAACTTTTTTTTAAAACCCAAGGTTGTGACAAAATATGAGAAAGCTAACAAAAAAAGACCTAGAAAATGGGTACCTAAGGATAAGATCACTTATGTTGTAGACATCCTTAGCAGCTCAATTGAAACATCGGTCATGGTACTTGGACAGGGGTTGCTAATGATACATGATGGGAAAAGGCATATGTTCCAAGATTTAGAACTTAATCATGGAGGCTTTGTCGGTTTCAGAGGAAACCATAAGGGAAATATCATTGGCTCTAGAACTGTTGGTAATGGTAAACTTCCTTGTATTACTAATGTTCTTTTGGTCGATGGTTTAGTGCATAACTTATTGTCTATTAGTCAACTTAGAGACAATGGTTATGATATCATTTTCAACCAAAAGTCTTGTAAGGTTGTGAGTCAGAAAGATGACTAAATCCTTTTTAACGGAAAGAGGAAAAACAACATTGATAAGATTAAACTTTTTGATCTTAAAGACCAGAAGGTAACTTGTTTAATGTATGTTAATGAGGATCAATGGGTATGACATAGATGTTTGGGTCATGTTAGCATGTGGAGGATTTCTCAACTAAATAAGCTTGGATTAGTCAGAGTCTTACCCAACCTGAAGTTCATTCCAGATGCTGTTTGTGAAGCATGTTAGAAAGACAAGTTTTCCAAAACTTCTTTCAAAGATAAAAATGTTGTTTCCACCTCTAGATTGTTAGAGCTTTTGTACATTGATTTGTTTGGTCCAGTGAAAACTGCATCCATCAGTGGTAAGAAGTATGGGTTGGTCATTGTTGATGACTATAGTCGTTGAACATGGGTAAAGTTTTTGAAACACAAGAACGAGTCACATTCTGTGTTCTCTACCTTATGCTCACAAGCATAAACACAGAAGGATTGCAAAATAGTCAGAGTCAGAAGTGATCATGGTGGCAAATTTGAGAACAAATACTTTGAGAATCTTTTTGATTCTTATGGAATTTCCCATGATTTCTCCTGTCCTAGAACTCTACAACAGAATGGACTTGTAGAAAGGAATAATAGGACTTTGCAAGAGATGGCTCGCACCATGATCTAAGAAACTGACATGGTTAAGCATTTCTAGGCAGAGGCAGTAAACACAACTTGTTATATTCAGAAAATTATTTCTATTAGACCTATTTTGAGTAAGACTCCCTATGAATTGTGGAAGAACAGAAAGCCCAATATTTCTTATTTCCATCCTTTTGGTTGTATTTGTTTTATGTTAAGCACTAAATAGAATCTTGGACATTTTGATTCTAAGGCTCAGAAGTGTTTGTTGTTAGAATATTCTGAATGTTCAAAAGATTACAAAAGCTATAACATATAAACACGAATTATTGAGGAATTAATTCATGTTAGATTTAATTATAAGCTTGACCCTAAAAAGTCAAAGCTAGTTGAAAAACTTGTAGATTTTAAGATTACTTTCTCAGAATCCAAGGAGAAAGATTTTGGAGACAAAGACTCAAAAGGAAAAGTCAAGGATGTTGAAGCTAAAGACTCAGAAGCGACTCAACCAGAAATTATCGTTGGTCCATCTCATCACAAGAAGAGTAAACCAAGAAATTTTTATTATGAAGAATTGATTATGGTAGATAAAGATGCAACGGTCATAACTCGATCTTTATTCAAACCTTATGAAGAAACTTGTCTGGGTTTGGTATCCTTGATAGAGCTAACATCTATAGATGAAGCTCTTCTGAATAATGAGTGGATTCTGGCTATGCAAGAAGAACTGAATCAATTCACCAGAAACGATGTTTGGGATCTTGTTTAGAAACCAAAGGTTGTCTATGTTATTGGAACCAGATGGATGTTTAGAAACATGCTCAATGAGAAAGTTGAGGTCGTCAGAAACAAGGCTCGACTGGAAGCACATGGTTATAGTCAACAAGAGGGGATAGACTATATGTAAACCTTTGCACCAGTTATAAGGTTAGAATCTATTCCTCTTTTAGTTTCATTTGCAGTCAATCATAACAACACTCTATATCGGATGGATATTAAGAGTGCATTCTTGAATGGGTACATTTTTGAAGTAGTGTATGTGCACCAACCCCCTGGCTTTGAGAGTTTTGAAAACCCTGATTTTGTTTTCAAACTTAAAAAATCATTATATGGTCTGAAACAAGCTCCTAGAGCTTGGTATGAAAGACTGAGTAACTTCCGTTTGGAAAATGATTTCACTAGAGGGAAAATGGACACAACGCTCTTTTATGAAACCTTTAAGAATGATATTATGGTTGTGCAAATTTATGTTGATTATATTATATTTGGTTATCCTAATGCTTCTTTGTGCAAGGAGTTTTCTAAGTTAATGCAGGTAGAATTTGAAATGAGTCTGATGGGAGAACTCAAGTTCTTTCTGGGGATTCATATGAATCAACGTTCAGAAGGAACATACATTCACCAAAGTAAGTATGCAAGAGAACTTCTGAAGAAGTTTAACTTGTCATAATGCAAGCTATCAAAGACTCCAATGCACCCTGATCGCGACTTTCTATGTCTAATACAACCTAACTGCAAGTGCACAGTCTATCGCGTAGTAATAATAGATATCGATCCCACAGGGACTCGTAATCAAACTAGTGTTCTCGGGAGTTACTATGTTTAGCTAGGTAGAATATGTTTAAGGGAATGAGATAGTCACTAAAAGGGAACTAAGAGTACTATTTAGATTATAAATGATTAAATCGATACGTAGTAATTGTGTTCTTCAGGGATTTGATAAGTTACTGGTGTATGAAATAATTTTCAAAGTTTATTTAAGCAGAAAATGGTGATTTGAAGACTCTCGCCTCACGATGGTTATTGACGCTAATCATAATCCTAAAGGCCAAACGTACACTTTCGTATCCCGTTCGGGGTTAAAACTACTTTTTGGAAATCTCTAAGTTCTAATTCATTTTAAAGTGTTTTCGCTGTTATTAAAATGAATGACTAGTGTTTACTATCTGACCTTACCGCAACTTTCGCTTGTTGGTTCGTATCTTAATTAATTTCCCACTTTCGTGGCAAAACTACTTTTAAATAAGTTCTCGCTTTCGCGACGAAGTTTATTTAGTAAATCAATTTTAAACACTCAGACCATAGGTTACTTTTGAAAAGAAGGTTTTTCAACCAGTTGTTATCAAATCCCATTCGAATTGTTAGTACATATCGATTACCTAAGTTTAGCTAGACATGGATTTGGGAAAGATAAAATATAAATAAAAACAATAAATAATGATTTGCATTATAATAAAACTGGAATCGATTAAAATGAGAAACCTGTAAATATTCCAATTGGCCTTTGGGCAGATCCTCCACAGATGTTGGCAGGATTCTGATCTCTAATGCCAAATTGATCGTACAGTACAAGTAGAAATTACAGAAGAATGAAAAATGGAATACAGGAAAGGTAAAGAGAAACAAATAAGAATATTGCTGGAAAATATGCTCTGGAAAATAATTTTGGCAGCACTTCGTTGTATGAATGCCGCACCCCTTCTGAGGTCCCTTTCTTGCCTTTTTATAGAAGTGGAATTCCAACAGTTATCCTTGGAGATGATGGACTTTGAGGCAGATAATTTAGGGAGTCATGGTCCACTCTGTGGGAATTGGAACTAATTCTTTAACGTGTAATTGAAGTAGGGCGTTTTTGCCTGCATGACAGTCGTCACAAGGTGTGACGGTCGTCACCCGTGTGACGCTCGTCATGTAGCTGTGACGGTCGTCACATCAGCAAAAACAACTTCCTGCGCTTTTCATTGTGTTTTCACTCCTTTTTCGTCCATATTTCATCTGAGATTGCTTCTTTTCTTCATGTTGCCTTGTTTAGACGTGATCGTTGAAAACCTGCAAAACATCAGACAAACAACACGGAAATAACCCGAAATCGGATCGAAAATGGTTAAACTTCAGTTGAATTATGCATAAAAATATCTATATGATTTCGTGTTATTAAACTCCCCTAAGCTTGAATCTTTGCTTGTCCTCAAGTAAAACATGGAAAAGTCGGCAAGCACGAGGCAGCTTCTTCGTTCGCAGAGTTTGGAAAAACCGGGATTCTTGGTAGGAACCAGACGAGTATCATGACGACATTGGACTACAAGTCTTCGGAGGTCTCCTTTTTATGCAAATCGGTCCCAGTCATGCTACTGTAGCTTGGTGTCAAGGTTCTCGCGGCAAGTTCACCCTGTTTGTTCTAGCGCAATCATATTAAGCCCGTTGTCTGCACACTTTCATGGCAAGTCGACCTGTTAGTGAATATGATCTCATTTCTGTTTTTGATCTTCTTCATTGATCATAAGCTTATGTCATTGATTTTTCAATGAGTTTTTCGTGTCGTTGGGCTAAATGCTTGGGTGAGGGGCACCTAACTTAGAAGGAAACGTGTCTTATATTTTTGGGCTATTTAGCTCTCTTTTCATGATTTTTCATCTTTTTGGAGATCATACACTTATTTGCATCGGTCGCTCGCTTAGAAGTGTTTTAGGATGGTGCTGACTGCTAGTATAAACTACTTGGGGTTGAGTTTGCGTAGACACTTGAGACTTTGGTACACGTAGGTAGTGAAACCGACTCGCATAAACTAGAGATCTAAGGTGTCTGGGCGATACTGGTTTTGTTAGAACTGTCGTTTCCTCGGAGTTTCAAAACTTGTTTTGAACTCAGGTGCATTCTCGTGGTGCTTTTGCTTTTGAGGAACGAACGAAAGTTTTTGTTTACGTTGAATAATGTGGGGATTGTTTGCGTAACGGGAAAATATATAGACGAGCTTTATTTGCTAAAAATAGGAAGTGTTAAAATAGAAATTACGAAAATTCAAAGTGCAGTGAAATGGAAATAAAGGAAATAAAGGAAATTCAGAGTATAGTGGAATGGAAATAAGGCTCCGCTCCCACACTATCTCGATCAGTGTCCTCACTGATTCTTGAAGCATGCGAGAGGGAGATACAACTGAAAATGAAAATACAAATAACTGAAATATAGTAAACAATGAAGGAAAAAAAATGGAAATCTAGTCACGGCCTCTGTCACGTCCGCGCTGGCATCCTCTGGCTCTGGCAAGGGCTACTCTGTCCTCATAGCTCATAGCTCCGGTGTGGTAGACGGTGTCTCGGAGTCCTTCGACCTGCAAGGTCAGATTCGCTAGGCTCTCAGTGATCGTAGCTTGGCCGGTGTGAAGTTGTTGCATTTGAGTCCGGTGCCAAGCTTCGAACTGGTCAGCTCGCTGATTCTGCTGCTGCAGCATCGCGAGTATCTGTGCCTGCTGGTCTAGGGAGCGGCGGAGGTCCTCTTCTGTGTAGTCTGGCACGGGATGATGTCGGCGGCGGCGAGAGGATGAACCTACGGGAGGAGGAGGCTGCGATGCCTCTGGCTGCTCGGACCTGTCCAACTCAGCTTGGATTTCATCGTCGGAACCGTGAGTGTGGTCCTGAGTGGGAGCAGCGGCAGTAGGAGGGGCAGTGAGGTCGAACAACCAGTTGGTACGGTCCTCTGGGTGGATGCGGGTGCGGGACGGAAGGATGATGCTTCGGACGATCTTGCCACGCACAAACGGATGGTATTTGCCGTCAGCTCGGGAGCGGATGAGATGGGAGGCTCTGCAGTGGTCGGTGTCAAGGAACACCGAGGGGATGGACTGGAGGTGCTGGAGGCGGTCGCCAAGGTTCAGCCCAAGTGCAATAGCAGTGACAATCCCGCCAAAGTAGAATGGCTTCGAGCCACGGTTGCAGTTGGCCTGAATATGAGCCAGCAGAAACGGGGCAGCGTTGACAGGTTCATTGTTGAAGACGCAATGGAGAAAGAAGAGCTCTTTCGAGTTCACTTTGTGGTTGCTGTCTCTGGCGAAAATAGTGTTGCTCAACGCTCTGTGAAAGTACCGGATGGTTGGGTTATGGATATGAGTGGCGTGCAGGGAGTCCCAACCATCGGCATTGAGGTCGGTCAACTGATACCACAGCGCGAAAGCTTCGTGCTGGAACTGATCGGTGATGCGGCGATGAGCGTTGTCATCGCGAGGTAGCTGTAGGATGCTGGCAATCTGATTTTGGTTCACCTGATAGTTGGTGCCAAATATCCGGAAGCATGCGTCACCTGTGTGCTGGTTAAGTTCGCCGCTGGATGTGGCGTAAGTGAACGAACTCAAGAACTCAAGAGTGAGTTGTTCATATGTTGGCTGTGGGTTGGTGCAGAGGTGTTAGATGCCTGCCCTTTGAAGCATCCAGGTTACGCCTTCAAGGAGTCCGAGCTCCGTAAGCAATGGAAGGTGCGGATAATGAGTCGGCTGGAGCGACCTCTGATGAAATGCGATGTAGTTTGCTCGTTGTCTTTCGCCTAAGTCTCCTTCACTGAAGGTAATGTTGCTGACATCTGGGGTTTCTGCATTCCTTGCCATTGTTGGAAGATGAAGAGGTTTCTGAGGATTGGGGTTTTTCTGCAGAGAGGGAAGAACTGACAGAAGTGTGGTTTGGAGGTTGAATTTGGAGTTGAAATTTATAGTTCAATGTGGGGAGGACGAAAATTCGTAGTGGGGTAGGAGTTAGGATGATTGGAAGTGATAATGGGGGGAAGTGGAAGAGAACACGAACCCTGTTTTATCAGATATCAGTTTTTGACTGCGTGACGGTCGTCACGTAGGTGTGACGGTCGTCACCCGCGTGACGCTCGTCAGGGTCCTGTGACGGTCGTCACAGCAGCAAAATCTGCAGAACGCGGAATTTTGCTCTGAGGGCGTCCTCGTAGTGACTTTAAGGCTTAGTAATGATACTACAATATAATTGAATAGCCAACAAACAACGGATAATGCGAAAATAGAATAATTGCATAAAAACTAGAATTGAAATAACATAAAATTGAAACGATTGCATGTAGTACATAAAGAAAACTAACAATGCGAAAAAATTCAAATGATTAAATGAAACTAAACTAGACTAAACTAAACTGAAACTACTGCTAAGAACTAGTAAATAATCTTTTCGTGCCTTCAACTCGTCGAATTTCCGTGAATAGTAGTCGAGTTGGTCGCAGACTAAGTCCATGAAGCCGACCAGTTCGCCGTGCATGCTTGCGATGTTAGCTTTTACATTGGTCAGAGCTGTATCAACGTCGTCCAATCTGAGTAATACGGCATCCATTTTGTCGGTGGTCTCCTCAGGGATAGGCTCAGGATAAGTGTTGTAGTGCGGAGGAGTCGTAGGGTCTACTTCAGTTTCAGATACAGCATCCTCATAGTACATATAGTCGTGTGCCTCAGAGATGTGGTCACTGTCATACATATAGTTATGTGGTGTTGACTGTGGTGAAGGAGGTCCCATAGGCTCATCCAATTCATAGAGCCAGTTGTCCTTGTTGTGGATACTTGTCATCAGATGATCAGGCAGTGTGAATAGCTGTACTGGTTTTTCGTTAATGAGATACTCATACGGTCCAGGTCCCATAGTTCCTAAGATGCGCCTGTTAAAGCAGAATTGTATGTTCATGGGTCGGATGGTGCCAAAACGAGTGCTGGCATTTAAGTGGAATCTAAGGCCAAGCTCGTGGGCAATCATTGTTACTAGGCCTCCTATAAGAATAGGTGTCTGAGGTTCCAGCGTGAGGCGTTTGAAAGATCTCATCATGAAAGGCACTGCATTTACTGTCCGTCCCTGAGAAGCACAGAACATGATGAATAACTCCTCTTTAGATACTGCAGTAATATTTTCTTCTTTTCCAAACAAGGTGTGAGCTAGTATCTTATGGAAGTATCTGAAGGCTGGGTTATGAATGTCATCATTATACATTATGTCTGGTTCAGGGTGATAGTCGCCTGTGATTCTACCCCAGAATTGATCGAGTTGAAAATCAATATCGTCATATTCTGCACTGATGAACACATGCGGTCCGCTAGGAAATCCTAGGAGGTTGGCTAGTGACATCCGGCTGTGGGTTTGGTCCATTCCAAACAATCGGAAGGTAATCAGCTCTGTGCTGGATCCAAAACCATAGTTGGGTATGTATCTGAAAGAGCTAAGGAATTCATAGGTAAGATCCTTATAGGTAGCGAAACGTGTTTTCAGAGCAGTGTTCTCCCAACCCAGTTGATTGAACAGGTATTAAATGCTATCTGTGATCCCTAGTTTATCCATAGTAGCCTTATCATAATACAGCGTTAAGGCGAATTCTCTTTCGGTCAGTGCTGCAAATCTTGCCTTTTGAGCTAGTCCTCGAAAGTGAACCTTTGTGAAGTCGTATTCGGCCATACTCGCAGGTAATTCGGAGAAAACAGAAGGAATGTTTTGAAGGCTTTTAAAAATCCTAAAAAGTTTAAGACAGGAAATTGAAGTCAGGATTTTTAGAAACGAAAAGTGGTGGAAACAAAAGACAAAAGAGAAAAATAAAAATATGAAAACGAACGAAAGTTGAAAGTAGTAGTAATTATAAGTTTAGAATTTTTGTTGGATTTTCAAAGTAAAGTTTTAAAGAAAGATGAAATACAATAAAGAGGGAAATTGGGTTGCCTCCCAGTAAGCGCTGTTTTTAACGTCTAAAGCCTGACGATAGCTTGGTGAGAAGCTATTCGGGTGTTTGAGCTGGAAGCTCAAGCAAAGCTATACTGCTGACTTGGGGACTGTTGTCGTTCTTATTATAATGTTTTAGACGTTGCCCGTTTATGATGAATGGTGCATTCATCTTATCGGTAATTTCAACAGCTCCACTCTGAAGTACTTTAGTCACTTCATAAGGTCCAGACCACCTAGATTTTAATTTACCTGGGAAGAGTTTTAATCTTGAGTTAAATAGCAATACGATGTCTCCCACACTGAATTGTTTCCTGATTGAACGTTTATCATGCCACTTTTTAGTTCGTTCTTTGTAGATACGGGCATTTTCGTAAGCGTCTAATCGAAGTTCTTCCAACTCGTGTAAGTTCAAGATTCGCTTTTCTCCTGCCTTGGTGTAGTTGAAGTTGAGTGTCTTAATGGCCCAGAAGGCCTTATGCTCTAATTCTACAGGGAGATGGCAGGATTTACCGTAAACCAATTTATAGGGGGTAGTACCTATTGGTGTCTTAAATGCGGTCCTATAAGCCCATAAAGCTTCTTGTAGCTTTGACGACCAATCTTTCCTTGAGGTAGCGACGGTCTTTTCCAAGATCTGTTTTATCTCTCTGTTTGAGACCTCTACTTGTCCGCTAGTTTGCGGATGATAAGGCGTAGCTACTCGGTGTCGGACTCCATATTTAGAGAGAAGTTTATCGAATATTCGCGATATGAAGTGAGATCCTCCGTCACTAATGACGAGTCTCGGTACACCGAATCTAGGAAAGATTGTGTTTTTGAAGAGTTTGATTACTACTCGTGCGTCGTTTGTTGGAGCAGCTATGGCTTCTATCCATTTAGACACGTAATCGACAGCGACGAGTATGTAGTTATTACCAAAAGAAGGTGGAAAAGGTCCCATGAAATCTATTCCCCAGACGTCGAAGATTTCTACCTCTAAAATTCCTTTCTGAGGCATTTCATCGCGTCGTGAGATGTTGCCAGTTTGTTGGCATCGATCGCACTTTTGCACAGCGATGTGAACGTCTTTCCAGAGATTAGGCCAGAATAAGTCGGCTTGGAGAATCTTAGCGCACATCTTGGATGTACTAGCATGACCACCGTATGGTGCTGAGTGGCATTGGGAAATAATATTTTCTATTTCTTCCTCTGGGACACAGCGACGATATATGTTATCGGCCCCTCTCTTGAAGAGTAGAGGTTCGTCCCAATAATAGTGTTTTAGATCGTGGAAGAATTTCTTCTTTTGCTGATAAGTAAGATCCGGTGGAAGCACGCCCGCAACGAGGTAATTAACGATGTCAGCATACCAAGGTAATGTGACTTGGGCATAGACGGCTTCTACGGTTTTTTCGAATTCTGGATCTTCCGAGATTGAATTGGGTGTGTCACTTTCTAATTTGGCTATCAGACGTTCGTACGGGAAATCGTCATTTATCGGTACTGGTTCATGTTTGATGCCTTCTATTCGGGATAAGTGATCTGCAACAACGTTCTCGGTTCCTTTCTTATCTTTGATTTCTATGTCAAACTCTTGTAATAACAGGATCCATCTCAATAGTCTTGGTTTGGCATCCTTTTTGCTTATTAGGTACCTTATGGCAGCGTGGTCTGTGTATATGATAATTTTTGCTCCTACTAAGTAAGAACGGAATTTGTCAAGCGCAAATATAACTGCTAGAAGTTCCTTTTCTGTGGTAGCGTAGTTCATTTGGGCAGGATTTAAGATTCTACTGGCATAGTAGATAGCATGGAGTTTCTTGTCCTTCCTTTGTCCTAGAACTGCGCCTACAACATAATCACTTGCATCGCACATGATTTCGAACGGTAGTCGCCAATCGGGTGGTTGCATGATTGGTGCGGTGATAAGGCCTGATTTCAATGTTTCGAATGCTTTTAAACAGTCGTCGTCGAAGACGAACTCAACATCTTTCATCAACAGGCCGGTCAGAGGTTTTGTGATTTTCGAAAAATCTTTTATAAACCTTCTGTAGAAACCGGCATGTCCTAGAAAACTCTGTATTTCTCGTACGGATTTTGGAGGTTGGAGATCTTTTATAATCTCTATTTTAGCTTTGTCTACCTCAATCCCTCTATCTGATATGACGTGTCCTAGAACTATTCCTTGTCGGACCATAAAATGGCATTTCTCCCAATTTAGGACGAGGTTCACTTTTACACAATGTTCTAATACCATTTCTAAGTTTTGTAAGCATCCTTTGAAACTTTGTCCACATACTGAGAAATCGTCCATAAATACTTCCATGATGTCGTCTATGAAATCTGCAAAGATTGTCATCATGCATCTTTGGAAGGTTGCTGGAGCATTACAGAGTCCGAAAGGCATTCGGCGGTAAGCAAAAGTACCATAAGGACAGGTGAATGTAGTCTTTTCTTGGTCATCAGGATGGATGGGAATTTGGAAGAGTCCTGAGTAACCATCTAGATAGCAGAAATACGAATGTTTGGCTAATCTTTCCAACATTTGGTCTATGAAGGGTAACGGGAAGTGATCTTTGCGTGTAGCCTTGTTAAGCTTTCTATAGTCAATGCACATCCTGCTTCCAGTCACGACTCTTTTTGTTATTGATTCGCCTTTTTCGTTTTTAACTACTGTGACTCCTCCTTGCTTTGGTACGACATGAACTGGGCTGACCCATTCACTATCGGAGATCAGATAGATGATTCCTGCATCTAGTAATTTCTTTACTTCATCTCTGACTACAGTACTCAGGATGGGGTTCAGTCTCCTCTGATGCTCTCAAGAGGTTTTAGAGTCTTCCTCTATTGTAATTCGATGCATACAGATCGAAGGGCTTATACCTTTTAGATCGCTTATGTTATAGCCTAACACGGTGGGGTACTTCTTTAGGACTTCTAATAGCTTTTCGGTTTCTGGTTGTCCTAAGTCGGCGTTGACTATCACTGGTCTTTTTAGTTCATCGTCTAGAAATTCATATCTAAGGTTTTTGGGTAGTGTTTTAAGTTCTAAAGATGGGTTCTTCGGACCTGGCATATGGTTTGGGGTCAGTGCTAAGCTTTCGTTTAGGCTGTCGTCTTTATACGGTTTACGCCAATTATCGTCTTCAGAAATATCGGGTATTTGAATCTTTATTATTTCTGAATACGTGGTCTCTTCATTTTCAAGTTCTCTTATGCATTCGTCGATTTCGTCCACTAAATAGCAGGTATCGTCTATTGCTGGTGCTTGTAAGAACTTGGTGAGAATGAACTCTATCTTTTCTTCTCCTACTTCGAATGTTAGACTTCCTTTCTTCACATCTATAATGGCTCCGGCTGTAGCTAGGAACGGTCTTCCTAGGATAATTGGGGTTACCGTGTCCTCCTTGATGTCCATGATTATGAAGTCGGTTGGAATGTAGAATTGTCCTATGCGTACTGGAACGTTTTCTAGTATTCCGACTGGGTATTTTACTGATCTGTCAGCTAATTGTACAGACATTTTGGTTGGTCTGAGGTCTCCCATATTCAGCTTTTTACATATAGATAAGGGCATAACATTGATATTGGCTCCTAAATCGCATAGAGCTTTGTCTATTACGAACTTTCCTATGATGCAGGGTATGGAGAAACTACCTGGGTCTTTTAATTTAGGAGGCATGCAGTTTTGAATAATAGCACTACACTCTGCAGTAAGTGTAACTGTTTCATTATCCTCGATCTTTCTCTTATTCGACAGGATTTCTTTGAGAAATTTAGCGTATGACGGCATTTGAGTTATCGCTTCTGTAAAAGGAATAGTAATATTCAACTGTTTAAGGAGCTCTACAAATTTCTTAAACTGTCCTGAAGTTTTGGAGTTTATTAGTCTTTGCGGATAAGGGATAGGTGGTTTATATGGCGCTGGAGGTGCTTGAGTTTTTTCACTTGCGGTATCCTCCTTCTCGTTGTCCTCCTTTTTCTCTAACTCGGATTCCTTTTCTGCTTGTTCAGTTGGTTTTTGTTGCATGGCTGAGTTTTCGGTCCTCGGATCGATCAGTTCGTCCAATTCTTTTCCACTTCTTAGTATCACAACATTTGCTTGGCCTTTTGGATTCTGTTCGGGTTGTCCAGGAAATGTGCCAGCAGGTGCGGCAGCAGAGGCTTGTTGTTGAGCCACTTGTGATATCTGAGTTTCTAACATTTTTTTGTGGGTGGCCAAAGCGTCTACTTTTCCTGTCAACTGTTTAATTTGCTCGCTAGTGTGTATGTTTTGATTCAGGAATTCTTTGTTTGTTTAGCTTGAGTAGCTATGAACTTTTCCATCATCAATTCGAGGTTCGATTTCCTAGGTGCATTCTGAGCAGCTGGTTTCTGATATCCTGGCGAAGCAGTAGGCATTTGCAATGCATTTTCGCTTTTGTAAGAAAAGTTTGGATGATTTCGCCAACCTGGGTTGTAGGTATTTGCGTAGGGATTTCCTTGAGCATAATTTACCTGGTCTGGTTGGATTCCGGCTAGCAATGGGCATTCGGGTGCATTATGAGTGGTGCTTCCGCATAACTTGCAATTTGGAGTTACTGCAGCGACAGTTGCACTGGGGTTAACGGTCAGACTATCGATCTTCTGTGCTAGAGCATCTACTTTAGCGTTGAACTTTTCAAGGCTGCTGATCTCGTACATCCCACCTTTCGCTGTGGTTTTCTCAGTTGGAGTGCGTTCACCTCCCCATTGGCAATGGTTTTGTGACATGTTTTCTATCAGTTGATAGGCTTCATTGTATGGCTTATCCATAAGTGCACCGCCCGCGGCAGCGTCTATTGTCAATCTAGTATTGTATAGAAGCCCATTATAGAAAGTATGGATTGTCACCCAGTCTTCTAGACCGTGGTGAGGACATGTTCTCATCATATCTTTGAATCGTTCCCATGCTTCGTAAAGAGATTCAGTATCTTTCTGTCGAAATCCGTTGATTTGAGCTCTAAGCATGGCAGTTTTGCTTGGCGGAAAATATCTCGCTAAAAAGACGTTCTTCAATTGCTTCCACGTCGTAACGGAGTTGGATGGTAACGATTGTAACCATGTCCACGCTCTGTCTCTAAGAGAGAATGGGAAAAGACGAAGTCTTATCGCGTCTGGAGTTACTCCATTTGCTTTCACTGTGTCTGCGTATTGTACAAACTTCGTTAGATGTTCGTTCGGATCCTCAGTTGCGTTTCCTGAGAATTGGTTTTGTTGTACAGCCGACAGCAATGATGGTTTCAGCTCAAAATCATTTCGGGTAATAGCTGGGGCAGCAATGCTACTTCTAGGCTCCATCTGAGATGGTGTAGCGTATGCCTTCAGCGGTTTGTTTGGAGGTCCTTCAGCCATCTCTGGTTCTTCTTCTTCTGATTTGGGAATGGGAGTGAGAGGTTCGGAAGTGTTATGTTTGAGTTGTTTAAGTTGGTACTCAATGATTCTACTTCTTAAATGTAATAAGCGTTCTAGTTCTGCGACTGAAGGTTTTACGATATCGCCTTGCGGGCGATTTCTTGGCATACAATCGACAGAACTAGTAAAGGGAAAATGAAAATTGTTAACCTAGTCTATACGGCGTAACAGAAGGTTACACTATTGACTAAACGGGTCCCCGGCAACGGCGCCAAAAACTTGATCGCGACTTTCTATGTCTAATACAACCTAACTGCAAGTGCACAGTCTATCGCGTAGTAATAATAGATATCGATCCCACAGGGACTCGTAATCAAACTAGTGTTCTCGGGAGTTACTATGTTTAGCTAGGTAGAATATGTTTAAGGGAATGAAATTGTCACTAAAAGGGAACTAAGAGTACTATTTAGATTATAAATGATTAAATCGATACGTAGTAATTGTGTTCTTCAGGGATTTGATAAGTTACTGGTGTATGAAATAATTTTCAAAGTTTATTTAAGCAGAAAATGGTGATTTGAAGACTCTCGCCTCACGATGGTTATTGACGCTAATCATAATCCTAAGGGCCAAACGTACACTTTCGTATCCCGTTCGGGGTTAAAATTACTTTTTGGAAATCTCTAAGTTCTAATTTATTTTAAAGTGCTTTCGCTGTTATTAAAATGAATGACTAGTGTTTACTATCTGACCTTACCGCAGCTTTCGCTTGTTGGTTTGTATCTTAATTAATTTCCCACTTTCGTGGCAAAACTACTTTTAAATAAGTTCTCGCTTTCGCGACGAAGTTTATTTAGTAAATCAATTTTAAACACTCAGACCATAGGTTACTTTTGAAAAGAAGGTTTTTCAACCAGTTTTTATCAAATCCCATTCGAATTATTACTACATATCGATTACCTAAGTTTAGCTAGACATGGATTTGGGAAAGATAAAATAAAAATAAAAATAATAAATAATGATTTGCATTATAATAAAACTGGAATCGATTAAAATGAGAAACCTGTAAATATTCCAATTGGCCTTTGGGCAGATCCTCCACAGATGTTGGCAGGATTCTGATCTCTAATGCCAAATTGATCGTACAGTACAAGTAGAAATTACAGAAGAATGAAAAATGGAATACAGGAAAGGTAAAGAGAAACAAATAAGAATATTGCTGGAAAATATGCTCTGGAAAATAATTTTGGCAGCACTTCATTGTATGAATGCCGCACCCCTTCTGAGGTCCCTTTCTTGCCTTTTTATAGAAGTGGAATTCCAACGGTTATCCTTGGAGATGATGGACTTTGAGGCATATAATTTAGGGAGTCATGGTCCACTCTGTGGGAATTGGAACTGATTCTTTAACGTGTAATTGAAGTGGGGCGTTTTTGCCTGCATGACGGTCGTCACAAGGTGTGACGGTCGTCACCCGTGTGACGCTCGTCATGTAGCTGTGACGGTCGTCACATCAGCAAAAACAACTTCTTGCGCTTTTCATTGTGTTTTCACTCCTTTTTCGTCCATATTTCATCTGAGATTGCTTCTTTTCTTCATGTTGCCTTGTTTAGACGTGATCGTTGAAAACCTGCAAAACATCAGACAAACAACACGGAAATAACCCGAAATCGGATCGAAAACGGTTAAACTTCAGTTGAATTATGCATAAAAATATCTATATGATTTCGTGTTATCACACCCCACATGCATTCTAGAAAATAAAGAGGCAAGTGGCAAGGTAGATCAGAAGCTATTCAGAGGTATGATAGGCTCTCTTCGTTATCTAACTGCTTCTAGACCCGATATTTTATTCAATATTTGTTTATGTGTTTTCTTCTAATAAGATCCTAGGGAGACTCACTTAACTGTTGTTAAAAGAATCTTTAGGCATCTGAAAGGTACTATTAATCTTGGATTGTTTTATAGAAAATCAAGTGTATATAAATTAGTGGGCCATTGTGATGCTAACTATGCCGGAGACAGAATAGAAAGGAAAAGCACTTCTAGAAGTTGTCAATTTTTGGGAGACAATCTAATCTCGTGGTCTAGCAAAAGACAGTCAATAGTTGCGCTTTCAACAGCTGAAGCTGAATATATTGTAGCTTCTGGATGTAGCACTCAGATACTCTGGATGAAGATTCAGCTTAAAGATTATCAGATTTTTGAGAGTAACATTCATATCTTCTGTGATAATACTTTTTCTATTTCTTTATCCAAGAATCATATCCTGCTATCTACAGCTAAACATATTGAAATTAAACACCACTTTTTACGTGACTATGTTCAGAAGGGTATTTTTCATTTAAAATTTTTTGATACATACCACCAATGGGTTGATATCTTCACCAAACCCCTTGCTGAAGATAGATTTGTTTTCATTCTAAAAAATATGTTTATAGATGAAATGATGTTATCAGAATGTTAAGCTTTCAGAATTCTTGATTAAGATTCTGAGGTTGTGTTATTGTTTGTTTGTTTCTAAAACATGAGCTTTCTGTAATGAGGAAGTTTCATGAATCAGAAAGGTTCTGTTTAGAAGGAAACCCAATCAATTTATCTTCTGGATTCTGAACAATTACAACATTAATGGTTGTCTTTTCATTTAAATATGTGTGGTCCTTAGTGGAGACAAATGTCCCACTTCCTGAACATGCATTTTGATGACGTGACATATTGGGTTTCATATTTTTCTTAAAAATAGGTTAAATCTTTACTCATTCCCCCTATGTCTGCACATTTACTGTTTGTAATTATACTTAATTATTGTAATTATTATTTAACCGTTTATATAAACCCACTTCACTCACATTTCACACTATACTCACATTTGTCCCACGTTTCTCTCTCTTTCAAACCCTAAACCACTTTCTGCACTATCCATCTTCAACATTCATCTTCAATGCTCAACCTTCAACTCTCATCTATTTACAATGGCTAAATCTTCTCAACGCTTTCAACAACCTCAACAATAAGTTTCATCCTTTGTCATTCCTAAAAGGCCAATCGTCACTCTCGACACTTCAACTAAAGACCTCTCAGTGCTATATGAAACTATTGTTGTTTTTGAAAATTTGAAAGATAATGGTTTTGATCTTACTGGAACACTTGAATTTCAAGGATGGAATACTTTCTTCGAAAGATTGAAAGGTTCTATTTTTCCATTCCTTGTTGAAGACTTTTTGAATCATGTTGAGGGTGAAAAGGAAAAGGTTACCTCTTACTTCCTTAGCAGAAAACTTGAGATTATAGGGCAGACCATAGCTGATTTCATCTCTTATGTTATTAAAGGGAATAAAGTTTCCTTTATAAAATCTAAACCTAAAAGAGATGCAATGGTAGCTCTGGCATCAAACTTCAAAGAGATTGAAAATATCTTGAGAGTATGGTTCAAAATTTTCATTGGAAGCATGTACCACTGATCTTGTACTAAGACGGGTGATCACATTAGTACCTCCCATAATTTTATGTTTTTCTTTTTAGAAGATGGTGTCAATCTGAAACTACCAACTCTTCTATTTAGACTTCTAAGGGATTTAGTAGTTCTCATGAGGAATCACACTATGATAAGGATATCTGTTAGCATGCTCGTTGAGAATACCATAAATAATTCTTTTATCAACCTGGTTTCGCTCCTTATTGATGATATTGTTTGGGTCATCTCCAAAGAAGACTTGAAGTAGGTTAGTGAAGAGGTTACCAAGTACAAGGTGTGTACTTGTTATACTAGCCGAATACACCGTGAAGAAACAAAAGAATCTGAAAGGTCGCCATCTGGAAACTTGAATGATATTGTTGCTGGAACTTCATCTTCTGGGGTGATTCCAGAAATTCTGAAGACTCTTTCTAAGCTGAAGGAAGACAAAGACTTGGTCAACCAGCTTGGATAGGCAGGAAAAAAATGTTTGAGCTTATCCTCTCCAGACTTCCCCCGCAAAACCCAAACCCTTAGATTTTGAAAATATTTATGCACATTTGTTTGTGTTATTTTGATTAAGTGTTTGTGTTTGTTTATTTTGTTTTGTACTTCTGCGCCTTCTGGCGTTTTTATTTAATGAAATTGTTTCTTTTTCTTTTTCTTTGTTGTGTATGTATTTTTGATTGCTGACAAAAAGGGGGGAAACATATTGATTTTGATATATCTATATTCATGAATCAGAACCCAAACATTTCTAATGTTTTTGCTAACAATTACTTGAGAATATTCAGTTAGCTATTTCAGAGAAAGTAATGAAATATCAAAAGCTCCTGAAGTTTTCAAATCAGATCTTAAGACAATCAAATTTTGAAGAAATGGTTTCTGAGTTTGAAGAATTAATTTCAAAGATTGAGAAAGACTTCTAACCAGGTGTTAAGTTTGTAAAGTTTTAACGAGGATCTGAAGATCTTTTAATAAGAATTAAAATCAGGTTAAGTTTTTCAAACCAGGCTTCTGAAGCAAAGTTCACCAGAAGTGTTGACTCTCACAACCAAGATTTTGGATTAGTTCAAGCAATTTTTGAAGAAAACCAGATTTTGATAGAAGATCATTTTGGCTCTGCAAAAAGGCTAATCAGGAAAGTGCTCTTTAATTCTGATTTTATCTTATTGGGATTGTACATTTCAGGAGGAGCTTTGTGCTTCTTTCTGATATGTCTTTCTATGATTACCATGTACAAATTATTCGTCAAAATACATTGTTTTGTCATCATAAAAAGGGAGAGATTGTTAAAACAAGATTAGGTTCTGCATCTATAATTTTGAGTTTTGATGATAACATAGTAGTATTTGTGTGAGAACAATTTTGGTACCCTAACGGTTTGTTATTGTGTAGCGTTAACAGCCAGTTTGATTCTGAGAATATGATGCGCAACGTCATCAGTTTCTGAACATGTGTTTTGAAATACGCTTCTGCGCTAATTCACTTCTAAGAAGCTTCTGACAAGACGCTGTTAAAAAGTATTACGCGGTAGTGTTTTATCATATCCACAAGGATTGAAGAGAATATATATGCTTGCCATTCAACGTTTTAATGACTTAAGAAAAAGGGGGGGGGGTTTAGAATGGTTTCACTTTTTGTAACATAAGTTTGCAAGAAAGAAAACGGAATAAAAGTCAGTCTAAGTTTGATAAAAGCATGTCAAGATTAGGGTTCGCTAGTCCGTCCTAAACGTATCCAACTAATCAAATATGTGAACGAAGTTCTAACCAACATAACCGCATATCCTCGCAAAAATGTTCATCTCTAAAGCGATTTCGTGAATGTTATTTTTTTGACCGTTAAATGATCTCTCTAAATAACAATCGAAACAATAATCATTAAGATCTATACAACGCGGATATCAACTTTCAAATCTATGTCTAGCATTTGTATAGTTGATAGATGAAGAAGTCAGGTCAAGACTTGGAAAGTTCATGTCTAAAGCAATCCAAACCATAAATGTACAAATAGTAGCAAATAACTTCATCTACATTGATCATAACATTGTTCACATACAAGAGATTAAGAAGAATACATAAAATCTGAACTAACTACTCCTAACCTTGACAAGAGAGGGATTTAGCCACTCATTTCCATGATAGCTTGAGCAACAAGTTTTTGAAGAAGGTTGATCAACATCCGAGTCGAATAATCGAGAATGGATGGGAATCCACCTTCTTTTGGTTAAATATTGCTAAGAGATGATGAGAAATGAAAGAATGGGTTTCTAGGTCAGAAAAATCCTCTCCAATGCAAATACCAAATAATAGATATTTTTACAAAAAGTAGCCCATGCTACTTATAGAAGGGTTAGCTGAGTTGTGATGTTCGCTAGGCGAACAAAGTGGTTCGCCTAGCAAACCCCAAAAGTGCCACCTGAAGTGCATGTGCCATGTGAACTCTCCCCAGACAAGTTTCCAAAAGTTCGTTAGGCGAGTAATCCTTCGCTTAGCGAAGCCTTCGCTGTGAACTTCGCCTAGCGAGTTAATGGCCATTTCCTTGCTGTTTTAAGTCTGGGAGTGCTCGCTGGTTACTCGCTGCTTCTTCTCCTAGCGAGTGCTTCGCTGCCTCCCTCGCCTAGCGAGTTTATGGCCCTTTCCTTACTATTTTGGATTCTTGGCCTTCGCTACATAGTTCGCCTAACGAACTTTGTGAAGTTTTGGAGGGAGCTTCGTTGGCCAGTTCGCCTAGCGAACTTGCTGCTGTTTGATTGCTGTATTGGTTTCCTTGCCATCTTTCTTGTGTCTTAATTCTCATTATTTCATGCCAAATTCCTGCACAATAACATACAAATTAAAGGTACCAAAATACTTTCACACAAAGTTGCAAACCAACCAAAGCAAGAGTGATTTTGAACACTTTCTTGACGAAAAAGGAGTGAAAGATGCCCATATTTAATAGCTCAAATAAGCATAATTAGGCATCTAACAGACGCCATGTTGCTGCTGCAATGTTCTCTTTGTTTCTGCTTCTAGATGTGACTCTGATCATCAAACTTTTGAAGAATGGCAAGCTTATGAAGTTTCTAGCTGAAGGTTCTGAAGATCTCAAGTCAGACGCTGATGTTATCAAGGTTCTGATTGATGATTTTGAAGATTTTGATTTCAAACTACGTGATTCTTTTATTCATGCTTCATCAACTTTTCATCAGAAGCCAATGAATTTGAAGATAAGGATAAAGAATACGTGATCAAAATAGTACTGTAGCGGTAAAAATCGTGAGTGTAAGTTATTGACTAACTTAACTCAAAGAAAACAAGAGTCGCCACCGCACTTTTATTTTATCCAAATAAAGGAAAGGAAAAAGAGCGAACAAAACCAAAGAGTTCTAAAATAAGAACACGAGACAGAGATCGGGGTAAGGGGGTTGGTTACGCAATGGGAAGGTGTTAGCACCCAAAACGTCTATAGTACTCTATAGGAGCCCTTTGAAATATTTTCGCTTTTTGGTTTGAAAGTGGTTTGTTTGAAAAGAGATTGGGGAGATGAGAAGAGAATTATTTTTTTTATATTTTTGTGTTTGGAGATACTTATCGTCTCATGCCTACGTACCCATAAAGTGCAATATGGAATCAAAACCCCGTAGTTCGTGGTACAAATGACAAAATTTTGTTGGTTTTGATTGATTTTAGATGTTCAGACAAGTCGTCATTTCAAGGAGAAAACTGCGACTATCCACCCACGAGTATTAAGACAACATTTGCGTCACATAAAGATGGAGGATTTGCTTGGATTATCAACAAGACTATCACTCAACATCAACGTGGAAAATGTCAAAGTCTTAATAATATGGGGAACAGGAGATTTACATCTCAACTATAGAAATGAATCATGTCTAAACTTTATGAAAAGTTTTAAAGTGAAAAAGTGCATAAAGGCACAAAAAAGAGTTGATGAGTTTTTGTATTTTTTATGTCTTTTGAAATTGGTCAAAACATGATTAACATTGATTGACTTTTATTAAGAAAAACAAACAAAGTTTAAAAATCACTTGACGAAAGTCAAGGTTTTATTGCGAAAGCGGTTTTGAAGTTTGAAACCAAGAAGGTTTTGAAAAAGGGAGAAAGTTTTGAAAATTTAAGAAGGGGAGGAGATGAAGTGACTATCCTAAAAATCAAAATAAGAGCTAGAGATAAGAAAGATCTAACCGACTTGTAGCACACTCCAAAGCAAGCAAAAAGATTTCCATCCGATTTAAAGCATAAGCCAAGGATCGAGCCAAATAAAGGCTAAGATTCAAAATACTCCAAGCATAGGGAAGAAAGTCCTAATCCTAAGTCCAAAATGTCCATGAAGTCCAAGGTCTAAGAATGGTCCAAGAGTATAACCACAAAGTTAATAGCACCAAATTTTTAGATGTTTTATCCTTTATTAATGTTTTGAACAAGATATGGTCCAAGTGGACAAAAGAAAAATGACATAAACATAAACAAAGATATGGTATGTAATGATAAAATGGAAGCATAAAAGTAAAAAAAAAAAAAAAATAAAGAGTAAGAAGAGAATATAAACAAAAATTAAACAAGGATATTGTTAGTGAATTAGTGGTTAGTGGTTAGAACATATGATCAATGATGATTAATTCTTGCACTTAAACCAAGATTAATGAAAATTCATTAGAGGATTGATAGAATCAAAGCCTCCTAACAATGATTTTCATAGGTATTGGAGTTAAGACAAGCAACTAAACATACTTGGACTTTTAAACGTAAGTTTGAGCCACGAATGATCATTTTCCGATTAAGGGACACTTTAGCGCTATGTTAAGCAATCGTAATCGGGTTTATGTAGAAACCACGACTATCTGAGGCCGGTCAATAAAATGTTAGTGTTAATACATGTTAGAGAAGTGATATGTAAATCACTCTCCTAAAACATGCCACACAAAAAGAAAAGAGGTAATGATCTCATCATAATCAAGATTTTTAATTAATTAATCAAAGGTAATCTATCACTATTCCAAAGTAAGGAGAATTATCTCAATGATTATTCGTCCATAGTTTTGAAATAATGAAGATTAATCAACCTTGATAATCAACAATCTATGATCCATAGATTTCATCGATCAAAAGAAAAATAAGAAGAAGAACTAAAATGAAAAGAAACCACAATTTGGATCTTAAATCGATTAAATCATCATCAATATCAATCACCTCTTTTGGTGGATAAAATCTACACCCAAAGTCCATTGAGATTGATGAGATCTTATCAACATCAAGATCCAAAACAATCAAAACTTAATCAAAATATTTTTAAATAATTTTTTTAAAAGCTTTTTCAGAAATGAAATTAAAATACAAATTTAATAATAAAAGAAAAATGTGGAAAAATCCACATAGTTAAGAAATGAAAAAAAGAAAATAAAAATAAACAAATAAAAGAAAAGTAATATTAAAAAAAATAGAAAGAGAAAACGAAACAGAGAAAGAGAAATAGAAAACCAAAGTATCAGAACAACTTCTTCTTCAAAGCTTCACGCGACACCGTTCACCGTGATTATGGATTCAAGCTCAAATCAAAGCGACGGGATGCAAAATTAACACGGTTGCAATCGAAATCAAGAGCTCTTCACAATGGTACCAACAATTCAGAGAATCACAACAAAAGATAACGGATCGAAAATGACGGTGAAGCTCAATCTACCTTCAAACTCAGGTAAGAAATCAATCCAAGCTTCTTCTTGCTTCTCTTCTTCTTCTGAACGAATTCTGGTTCGAAATTGATCTGTGTTTGAGGTTGATTTGAAGTTAATTTGGTGGAATGAAGTATGAGAAGAGAATGAACGAAGGTTTTTCTGGTAGTGAAGAATTGAGGAAGAAAATCAGCAGAGATTTTTTGGCTTGAAAAGCTTGAAGAAATGAATGAGGTATGTGTGGTATTTATAGATTGAGAGTGAGTGAAAAGTTTTGCCGTTTTGGGATTTTTCTGCGTTTTGGTCATTCAAGTTATGCGTGTCCTGTGATTGTGAATTTTTTTTCAAGTCGTTTTGCTTTTTTACACTTTCAGCTCCCTGAGTTATGACGTGGATTTTTTCTTTTGATTTCAGCTCATTTTCAAGTACGTGACGTGGACTATTTTTAACTGGCTCACATGCTACTCACAGAACTTTTTGTACTATCACCTCCATAAATAAGAGATCTGTCAAGCAAGATGCTCAATATGTTATCCAACAGGCTTTCCTGGGGAGAATCACTTCTTTTGGCATATGCACACAATGAAGGTAAGAAAGAAGACATAGCACTGTTTTCTGGCCATCTCCATGTGCACAGTAACTGATGTAGAAGATTCTGTTTATCATTTTCATCCACACAGACACGTTCAAGAATTTCAAGCACCCATGTACAGCATAATGATGTGATTATACCATTAACGTGGTTATCTTCAACAAATATTGCAGACTTGACTGACTGAACTAAGATATTCAACAGCCTCCGGCGGTTATCAATGCATAAGCTTTTTTTAGAAAGTGCACATTTATCTTGTTATGGAAAGCTCGCGCATATTCTCCAAATGATTGTCTAGCTTTGGCTCTGCTCATTGATTCTTATTTGATGTCCCTGACACTCGTGGAACAATTTCATGCTTCTGCACATTTTCCTGCTTAAGAGCTTGCTTATTCTCAATCTGTGACTGAATAGAAGTTTCCAAAACTTTAAGAGTTTCAGCAGTAGATTTCCAGTTTTGTGCTTCACAATTTAATCGAGAAAGTTCGTCATTTTTACTGGCCAGTTCATGTTTCACCCTTTCTAGAGCCTCAAATGCAACTTTTCTCTCATATTTAAAGTTGAGTTTGTAATCATGTTGAAGAGTTGCCAAGGTACTTCTGCAAGATCCCTCTCCAAAAACAATGTGAAGATATTGAAGATCATCAATGGAGCAAACATCTACCAAAGCATAGACCCCAGGTCGTAAAGCTTCATCTATTTCTCTTCTGATACCACTTCTCTTGGGACCATATCCTGAATACACTGATATGTAGTTGGATAAAAATAGACAACATTGCCGACCAAATATATCTTTTTGCTGTTTTATCTCTTCATATATTCTTCGAAGAAAACAAGCACATTTCACAGCCTCTTCTACTTCCCAAGAAAACCAACCTTCATTCACCATTGATTTGTTGTTCTCTAAAACTGTCTCTAAGCAATTAAGAAGAACAGTGACAGATGCTTCAAAATGGGCAACACACTGTTTGCACTCACTTGGACGATGCCTTATAATGGTGCACAATAGTTGACAACAAGCAACAAATAAATTAATTGTGAACTGGTGATCTACATGACAGAAATTCACTCCATCTTCTGAATGAGAATTTTGCTCTTCCGAGACCATAAATGAATCTGAAGGACGAGAAGCTTTAGAAATTCTATGCTGATGGAAATTCTGAAAGAGTGCAGCAGGGATATGTAACATGTGACCCACATGACACACATCCATTGAGAAAAGACCATGTTTCCTTGATATTGTAATTAGCACTTCAACACACATGAGAATGGCTGACCCAGGATCAGGAGTACCGGCAACTGTTTTACATCTCAAGTTAACATAAAATATATCTGGGCTCTGTAAATGCACAATAATGTTGAAAACAGCAGATACTAAGCTCTGACAGTGTCTTTTGATCAGCTTCAAGCCCTTCCGACCTGAAACAAATTCGAGAATCATGTCCAAGCAATCAATGCCAGCTGCCACAAATGTTGAAACTTCACCCCAATCTTTATTTGTTTTTATGCCATAGATTATAGTGCATCCTTCTTGTACTCCAACTAGAGCTCTCTCAATGGCCTGTATAGTTCCAAAAAACTCCAATGGCTGCCTCTTTTGCCAAATATGAAAAAGTATAAGGTAAACTAGGTCTGTATCACCACATTCAGTTGCCTTCATCAAGGCTATATCTTCTTCTCCTATGCTCAACAGGAGAGGAACCTGTTTAGAAGAACGGGGTTCATGTTCAACAAGCAAAGCAGCTAACTTTCGGCGGCCATTTTTGTCTGCATGAGCCGCAACTGCTGCATAGGATATGCTTTTGCACAGTTTTAACTTATCAAGCAGAATCTCTAGAAGAGTAGTATCGGGTATTGCCAATGACGCAGTTATCTTAGCACATGCCCAGTGCATTATCACTACCTCTTGATTCATTCCGAGATATTCCGATATCCTCAATGCAAGCAGATGTTCGTGAGAATTTATCAGGCGACCAATCAGGACAGATGGTGTAAGCAACTTATATTGCTGAATACTAAGAGGAATGCCGATCTCAAGGCTGCGCACTGCATTCAAGACCCGCAGAATTTTACACATTTCTTGGATACGATCACGATGAAAATTGCTACAAAAGGCCTGCCCATAACTGGCAGCCCTTAGAAGAGTTTGTTGGCGCAAAACATCAAATTCATGACCTGCAGCGTCCACACATGCTTCAACAGCCTCGGGAAGGGAAGATTTTATCAATCTCAAATTTTCATCTGCCTTAGCACTACGCCTATCGAAATGATCTAAAGCGTCGTACAGCAAAGCTGCAGGTGATGTACTGTCAATTGTAAAAATTGAAACTGTGGAGTCAGGAACCCGCTGTAGAAATTCCATACTAGTGTTGGACAATATCCTCACTCCATCGGACTCAGGAGTAAGAATTATTGGTTCATCATAAAGGTAGGTTACTGGTTCGCCATCAGGACCCATCATTAAAAGCATATCCTCCCAGTAAAGAAGCACAGCATCCATTCCACACCAAACAAGCTGCTCCGGGGGAAGAGCTGACTCGCACTCCCTCTCGATGATTACACCAGTCAAGTCCGACGTAGTGACAAGAAGCCGACCATCATGAGTGAATGACGTAAGCCACTTGCCATCACGCGACACCACCATCTTTTGCAAAGGGCCCCGGAGCATCTCGCCACCAAGGCGCTGCACGCCATCCTCCTCAACAGCTAGCACCACAGCATCCTCCTCACCACCAGCGTCTTCGCTCGCATAGCCCTGACTTGTATCTGATGTGGAGTCTGTGATAGATTCCTCAGCTTGTAGTTCAACACATATCATCAGTGCTAGACAATCAATGCATCCATGTTGTACTTTAGAAACTGAATCAGCATTCAGACAAGGCCATAATAGCACTGTTTCTACCATCCTTTTAATTGTATGCATCAAAGGATGAGAAAGTGACTCCCAGCCTCTGACCATCAGGGATGTGCAGATTGAAAATAAACAGGCCTTTATCTTCAGTACATTCTTAGAATCAACAAACAGCTCTAATTTGGAGCAAATAATTGGGAGTAAGACTTGTGGATGAATGCGTCCACACAACTCAGCAGAAAGTTTCCGAACATCTTCAAATTCAAACTCATAAAGTGCCCATGCACTTTATTTTGACTGAAATGTCCATACATAACAGATGAATTGAGATCATCAAAAGTTTTCATGGGAAGCATCTTAATAATGAGTAGCGGGCAAAGATGATCAAATAGAGTTCGCTGCATTTCATCATACTCATCACTGGTGTAGGTTCTACACTCCCATTTTGATAAGAAACTTTCATCAATCCCCTTTTGTTCTCTAACATGCAACAGAACATGATGCAATACAAGATCAACAACAATTGCAAGGTCTTCACTTATATAGCTGAATAACTTGACAATAGCTGCATTTGATGGATCTGCAAACATCTTGTCAATCAGCGGTCCAATTAAGTTGCTCCAGTCTTGAACACTTTTAAACCATTCTGGAACCAGCTTTAGTACTCGGGCAGTATCTAACTTTGACTCTTTATCTCCAGCTGACTGTGGAAGATCTAGGCTCTGGCTGATGTTGTTAAGACAGTCGACAAGTAAGAATATGATTTCAATATTCTGGTTGTGTCCTTTGAGCATTTCATCCCCCCTCAAGTAAAGCTTTACCAGAAGTCCCAGCAACTTTGAATAACAGATCACCCAATAGCTCCACAGAGCTCTGTCGAATACGCCAACTATCATTAAATATGCCATCCTCAACAGCTGGTAGGAGAAGAGGTAGAGACGATGTTGCATAGTGTTCAACCAAGACATGGCCAGCCCCTAGTGCAGCCTCGCGGACAGATTCATTCTCATCAGCAAGACCATCTAAGATAGAAGGCAGCACCTGGGGAAGATAGTTTTGGAACTGGAATCCTAATGACCGCAGCAAATACTTAAACAGTGTCAAGTATCCATCTCGAACAGATGCTTTTTGATGGGAGCAATTTCGAATAATATCTGGCAATACATGCTCAAAGTACGCAATACCAAGTGCAGCTAAGACCTCACTCAGCCAAGTTCAACTCAGTCCTTATCAAGTAACCATGAATTTCCTTCCCAAGACGCAAACTCGGTATAGCAGCAGCTGCTGCCAAAGCACTAGACAAGGTAAACATATTAGAGTTAGAACTCTCATTCACCTGCATTATTCTAAACAAATCCAGAGCTTCCCTGTGTCGATCACAGCTAACATAACCAGAAATAACAGCATTCCAAGAGAAGTTATCTCTTTGAGGCATTTTATCAAACAGTTTCCTAGCTTGTTCAAGACGACCAATATTAGCATAACCTGATATCATGGTATTCCAAGAACACAAATCCTTTTGTGGCATTTGATCAAACACCGTCGTTAGTTACAGTAACTTCACGGCCTCTACCAGTTGACTGCAAAATTTTATCCATTCCCTTTGGCCTTGTCTATGGCGGCAACCGATAGAATACCATTTGCATCAATGTCAAATTTCACCTCAATTTGAGGAACCCCGCGAGGAGCGGGAGGGATACCGTCCAAGCGGAAGCTACCAAGAGATTTGTTATCCCTTACAAATTCTCTCTCACCCTGAAGGACATTGATTTCTACACTTGTCTGCTCCAGTTCCTGTCTTTCTTTGAGTGCAACACTGAGTTTCTCTTTTGAAGTATCAGTCTGTTGTGAAGCAGATTTTGTAGTCGTTGTTGATATTTTATGTTCCATCTCAGTTGATACAGAAGCCAGACTAGTAGCTGATGCCCCAGTTGACTGTGACATATTCAAAAGATTTCCTACTCTCCTCTCTATGTCTGTGGACATTTTAATCTCCTTCTGTGTTGATCCATGACGCTCATCAATGTCTGCACGGTAATCAAGCAAAGGAACTTTGCTAACAACAAGAATCTTTCCCTTATTATATGCATGGAAATAAAGCTCATGTTGATAAGCCATATCAGCTAGGGCTTGCTGGTCTGCAATACTGAAGTACCGCTTTATAACCATCTCTTGGCGAACACTGCGACATGGCATCAGAATCAATTGAACTAACAGTAGAATATCCTTCACAAGCTACTCTGATTCGAAACCCTTGTCCGTATGGAATGTCATTCTCTTAGATTAACAGGTAGTCTTCAGGAGGTTGAGTAACATAGGTTTCCAAATGAGCTTGTGAGTTTGACGGCATTATCATTATCACTTGTATAATCAGATTGTGCTGTGTCATCGGAAATTTGGCTGGTCTGTTCAGATTGTGTTTCGGGTGATAATTTGGTAAGTAAAGATGCATCATCAATTGTGGCCAAATCTCTATCTCTACCAACCGTGACATCATCAGAAAATATTTCTACCGTGTTCTCCTCAGAAAGAAGCACAGCATCTTGTACTTGAATAGTTTCCACAGTGTCAGCATTCGAATTTGAAACAGACTTATCAGCTCGCTGTAAAGCAATCTCAGCATCCTGTTGCATGAACAATCCATTATGCAGCTGGCCAATCATATGCTGTCTTTGGTTTTCAAAAGGCCTGCAATCATCATGTGAATGAATTAAAAGGAGCAAGCTGACTTTTGCTGGCTCACTGAACTTGGTTCCAAACGCATAGCATGATGCACCACCCTCAACTATGACAAGATCGTCACCGACGACATTGGATGTACTACGCACAAATAGATCTTTACCAACAGAATTAAGGGTAACATGTTTCCATGTACGAAGCTTCAAATCAAGTAAAGCCAACTCATGATAATGCTGTGTTACTGGACACCCAAATAATTCAATGCAAACTTGACATAACTGCTGTGCTGCTGATGAAGCTCTAGAGTTTTTTTTTGAAATTTGAAAAGAAATCCAGCATTTGAACAATGTTATCCTTCCAACATGTCCAACAATAAAACAATGTCTCCACAGAAAAATGATTCTCTGTAATCATACCTTCAACAGAAACTCCAAACACATTGTCGTCGTCAAATCTACCAATGCAGGCCACCCAAAATATCTACCAGATGTATGCACTGAGTTTGCAGATAATATAAGCATTCTGTTTCCAGTTGTCACTTTCCAGGACAACAAATTTCCAGATCCCACTTGATTTGAATCAATCAACTTTTATCTGTCACCAACAATTTTCCAGAGCCCGCTTGATTTGGATCGATCAACTTGTATCTGAAGCAACAATCATCTAAACCAAATTCTGACTTTACTCTGATAGATTCAAAAACGAACCACTGAATAATTTGCAACTGAATCATCGGCCATCAATTTTGATTTTTTGACATAATTCTCTGAATATCCGGACCAAACTTCTCATAGAACACTGCTTGAAAATTTGATGAATTATGATATAGGACAACTTGACCTTGAACAAACACATTGCCTGAGAAAATAGCCTACTGCCACAACCAATTTACACTGAAAGAAATCTCTTGATAGTTTGACCAAGATGAGGTCAAACGTCCATCTGATTTAAACTTGAATGAATGTCTTTGCCATCAATCTCCCTGCAAAACCCTAAACACACAGAGAAGAAGAAACAAAAAATATTTTTTGGTATTTTGATTAAATGTTAGTAAACAGAAACAAACATAAAGAAAGTAAGAAACCCATAAGGGTGCGAAAGCTAAAAATATGACCTTGTTTGTGGAATGATATGCCAATGAAATGTGAGATCTTAGGGGTAAAAATTAGGGTATTACAGCTGCCCCTATTTAAGATTCTTCTATCCGGAGATATGAAGATTGACATCTTTGTCTCGACTAGATAGAAGAGACTTAAATATAACAATTAACCCAATTTTTAGCCCTAAGAGACCACAAAATGATATGATTATGCTAATGATATGCGAACATAAGACTTCTGTGGGGAAATAATGCCACAGGAGACAAACAAAAGCTCGGGAGAAAAAGAGAGACTCCACATGAGAAAACAAAAGAGCAAGATCCTATTCCGATAAGGGAAAGGAAACAACTCAATGGGGAAAGAGATACCAACTGCCAGTTACTGGGCGAAGATATTCGAACCGAAAAGAACAGGTAAAATACTTTCTACTGGTTACTGAGTAGAAAATAAGTGCAAAAACACAAGAGAATTGTTATCTACCAGTTACTGGGTAGAAAACAAAGAAATGTATTACTTATTACCAGTTACTGGATAAAAAGTAATCCACTCGTTGAAATATAATCAACTACCTGTTACTGGGTAGGAAAAGAAGCAACGCCAACTACTGGTTACTGAGTAGTTTAGCGAGAATAATAAACTTGAATGAAAGGGGTTACCAACTATCGGTTACTGGATAAGGTAAACAACATGTCAACTACCTGGTACTGGGTAGGACGGCCTCGACTACCTGTTACTGGGTAGGAGAAAAAGATAAAAGGTCAACTACCTGACACTGGGTAGGACAAACATACTCGACTACCTGTTACTGGGTAGGGGAAAGAGATATATCATCAGCTACTTGTTACTGAGCAGCTCCAAACACACAACAAACTTCTCAAATAAAGAGACAACCATTTGTTGGAAAAAGATATTAACAACTCTGGCGAGGATCTTTAAAAGAGATACAAGCAGGTTGAACCATGCAATAGAATTCTCATCGGGAGTTATTCCACAGAAATTCCAATTGACAGAAAAGCTGGTTGGATAAAGATCCATCATTTCACAATAAACTTCTCTGTTGAGGGTGAGCCAGATAAATGTTATTTATTGCGAAGGTAAATTTCTGGAGATTACACAAGCTGCTCAAATAAAGAGGCTTCCACATGAAGTTGCATAAGTAATTACCAAGAGAGTGTTATCAAAACACTACTGGGGAAATCAAATCTTCATCTTCTGATGAGGATCAATAACAGATTCTGCTGAGGAAAATAAATCCTCAAAACCACCTTCTCGTCATCCCGGTTTCACAGCCCAGGGAAAACCAAAGTAACTGCTGCAAGAGACCAAAGTTCAATCCAGGAACAAACTGGAAAGAAACGGTCAAACAAGACTCGACCCAATGAGGAAATAACTCAACTGGGGAACAATTCCATCCAGATAAAAGCTGGGGAGGAAAGCTAAACAAAACATCTTCCACAAGGCATAAACTCAGTGGGGAATTAAAAATGATAGGTATTTTCTGCTTAGGGGTCGACACTCTAATGAAGAGAGGACACCCGCATTCTGCGGGATAACAACATCGGGAAAAGGGAAATACCGACAAAAAATGCAGGATGCACAATGCAACAAAGTCATGCTATGCTCAACCAAAATGAATGCGCATGCAATGAGTATGAATATACTGATAAATCAGACAAAAAGGGCAAACAGAGGGTGAACAAAACACCACAACACCACTGAAATACTCGGCTAATCTCTGCGAGTTAGAGATATCATTGGAGATCGTGCTGGGGATCAGCAACAGAAAATCTGCAAGAGATACACAAGAGCCATCAAAGGAAAATAAATCCTACCACAAGGCTCAAACCTCGCTGAATAAATGGAGATATCGCTTGGGGAGGAGACCCCAAAGATCAATCTTCAACCATTAATAATTCAACAATATGAACTCCGCTTTGAGGAAAAAACTGTTGGAGAAAACGAAGCAACACAAATTTTCCAACTCTGTCTGGGGAATAAGAAGTTAACATCATAGCAAAACGTCCAACTGTGGGGGATTTTAAATCAACACCCAATCACAAGGTGAGAGAAAACCCGACAGGTGACTGCTATATCAACACTTCTCAACCTTGTTCTCTACTTGAAGAATAATCCAAAGCAACTGTGCATAATCTCCGCTAGGAATCATCAAAGACAAATCTCTGCCTGGGCAAAAACATCAAGGAGAAGTGGTCTTCAAATTTCTCAACTGCCCAATCATAATCTGGTTAAATGAATAAAACATATCCATCATTTAAATCAAGACTTTAATGTGGAAAACCGTTCAACACTCGTCTGGTTTATCCAAAGAAACAAAACTCTGCTAAGGGAATATCAGCAAATTCTACTGAAGAGACCTCAACAATAGCTCAAATAGGGAAACATCAACACAACTCTACTGGGGAGCTGCCAATAAATTCTATCAGAGAGGCAAGAAAGAACCCTGCTGAAGAGAACACTTACGCTTTTCGCTTCAAGATTCTACCATTCTTGGGATTACTGTTGATATTCTTTCTTTTATTTTCACAAATCAAAGAAAAATGTTTTTATAATTTTCAAAATCTAAATCAATTATTCACATTTGTTTCAAAAATCATCATCAAAAATAAAATGAAATTCTATAAACAGAAACAAAATAAGAATTGCAAACAAAGGGACAAAGGCCCAAATTCTATTGATAGAATGGTAGTCCGCAAATGGCGTAACTCCATGGATCATTACAAAGTTTGAAAAATGGTAAGTACAATGGAAAGTTCTACATTGAAATACAATGACCATTATTCTCCCTAACAACTTTGAATTCCAACTGTGCTTGAGACTTCGACGGAGAATATCTGAAGTAAAACCTTTGATAGGAAATGTTGCTTCAAACGATCAAGACTGGCCAGATGCAGTTACTTGCCATGATCCCTAACTTTTGCCTAGATTGCCCTTTCGGGTTTTCAATCTACCGGGATGATTATTTCTATTTTTGTCTCTAATTTTTGCCTGGACCGCCCTTTCGGGTTTTCAATCCACCGAGACGCTCATTTTTGCCTAAGTCGCCCTTTCAGGTTTTCAACTTAGCGAGCTGTTCTTTTATTTTTTAGGCGAAGTATTTCTTGACTGCATCGGCATTCACAGGACGAGTGAACTCTTCTCCATCCATAGTTGTAAGAATTAATGCACCGCCAGAGAAGGCTCTCTTAACAACATATGGGCCTTCATAATTAGGAGTCCACTTGCCCCTAGAATCAGTAGTAAAAGTCGAGATCTTTTTGAGCACGAGGTCACCTTCTCTGAACACACGGGGTCGAACCTTCTTATCAAATGCTTTCTTCATTCTTTGTTGATATAATTGGCCATGACACAAAGCCGTCATTCTTTTCTCTTCAATCAGATTCAACTGGTCGTATCTACTTTGACACCATTCAGCCTCAGCCAATTCAGTTTCCATCAAAACTCTCATGGAAGGAATTTCAACCTCTATTGGGAGCACTGCTTCCATGCCATAAACAAGAGAAAAAGGGGTTGCCCCTGTCGAAGTGCGAACGGATGTACGATACCCATGCAGAGCGAAAGGAAGCATATCATGCCAATCCTTGTATGTAACAACCATCTTTTGAATAATCTTCTTAATGTTCTTATTAGCAGCTTCAACAGCCCCATTCATCTTGGGTCTATAAGGAGAAGAATTATGATGCTCAATCTTAAACTCATCACATAATTCCTTCATCATCTTGTTATTTAAATTCGACCCATTATCAGTGATGATCTTGCTCGGAACACCATACCGACAGATGATTTGATTCTTGATAAACCGGACCACTACTTGCTTAGTCACATTTGCATATGATGCCGCTTCAACCCATTTGGTAAAATAGTCAATAGCCACCAATATGAAACGGTGTCCGTTCGACGCTTTAGGCTCAATCATTCCAATCATATCAATGCCCCACATTGAAAAAGGCCATGGAGAAGAGATAACATTGAGAGGAGTTGGAGGCACATGAATCTTGTCAGCATAAATCTGACATTTATGGCACTTTTTCACGTATTTACAACAGTCAGATTCCATTGTCAGCCAATAGTAACCTGCCCTTAACATCTTCTTAGCCATCGCATGTCCATTGGCATGGGTGCCAAAGGATCCTTCATGGATTTCTTTCATCAACATATCTGCTTCGTGTCTATCCACGCATCTGAGCAAGATCATGTCATAATTTCTCTTATACATCACATCATCATTCAAGAAGAAACTACCAGCCAATCTTCTCAAAGTTTTCCTATCCTTCTTGGATGCCCCAAGTGGGTACTCTTGATTCTGAAGAAAGCATTTAATATCATAATACCAAGGTTTATCATCAACCACCTCTTCAACTACAAACACATGAGCTGGTCTATCAAGACGCATCACATCAATCTTTGGCACATCATTCCAATGATTTACCACAATCATGGAGGATAAAGTTGCTAAAGCATCTGCCATTTGATTCTCTGCTCTTGGTATATGGTGAAACTCAACTTTATTGAAGAAAGTTGACAATCTTCTTGCATAATCACGATAAGGGATCAAATCAGGTTGACGTGTCTCCCATTTCCCTTTAATCTGATTAATCACTAAAGCTGAATCTCCATACACATCAAGAATCTTGATTCTTAAATCAATAGCTTCTTCCAAACCCATAATACACGCTTCATACTCAGCCGCATTATTTGTGCAATTGAAAACCAACCTTGCAGTGAAAGGAATATGAGAACCATGAGGAGTAACAATAATTGCACCAATACCTCTGCCATATTCATTAACCGCCCCATCAAAAATCAAACCCCAACGGGATCCAGGCTCAGGTCCTTCTTCATGTAATGGTTCCTCACAATCTTTAACCTTTAGATACATCACATCCTCATCAGGAAAGTCAAACTGAATAGGTTGATAATCATCAATTGGCTGGTGTGCCAAATGATCAGCCAAAACACTTCCTTTTATCGCCTTTTGAGTTCGATACTCGATATCATATTCTGATAACAACATTTGCCAACGAGCAATCCTCCCAGTTAAAGCAGGCTTTTCAAAGATATACTTGATTGGATCCATTTTAGATATCAACCAAGTTGTACAATTCAACATATACTGGCGGAGGCGCTTGGCAGCCCAAGCTAGAGCACAACATGTCTTTTCAAGCATCGTGTACCGAGACTCACAATCAGTGAATTTCTTGCTCAAATAATAAATGGCAAATTCTTTTCTCCCGGATTCATCTTGTTGACCCAGAACGCAACCCATAGACTCTTCTAGCACGGTCAAATACATGATCAAAGGTCTTCCTTCTACGGGAGGAGACAAAATAGGAGGTTCAAGCAGATACTCTTTAATTCTTTCGAAAGCTTTCTGACAATCTTCTGTCCAGACACAACCCTGATCTTTGCGGAGAAGTTTGAAAATCGGTGCACATGTGGCAGTCATATTGGATATAAATCGAGAGATATAGTTCAAACGTCCCAAGAATCCTCTTACTTGTTTTTCTGTTCTGGGTGTAGGCATCTCCTGGATAGCTTTAACTTTACCAGGATCAACTTCAATGCCTTTCTGACTGACAATAAAGCCTAACAATTTTCCAGAACGAACACCAAAAGTGCATTTATTAGGATTCAGACGGAGCTTAAACTTTCTCAAACGTTGAAACAATTTCAATAAATTTTTAATATGATCTTCTTCAGTCTTCGACTTACAAATCATATCATCCACATAGACCTCAATTTCTTTATGCATCATATCATGGAACAGGGTGGTCATAGCTCTCTGGTACGTTGCACCAGCATTTTTTAAACCGAAGGGCATCACTCTGTAACAGAATGTTCCCCAGGGTGTAATGAATGTTGTTTTTTCCATATCCTCAGGTGCCATCTTTATTTGATTATAACCGGAAAATCCATCCATAAACGAAAAGATATTGAACTTAGCAGTATTATCTACCAACAAATCAATGTGTGGTAGTGGAAAATCATCTTTTGGACTTGCTTTATTCAAATCTCTATAGTCAACGCACATTCGGACTTTTCCGTCTTTCTTTGGAACAGGCACGATATTGGCCACCCATTGAGGATATTCTACGGTCACAAGAAAACCAGCATCAATCTGCTTTTGAACCTCTTCTTTAATCTTCACTGCCATGTCAGGATGAGTTCTTCTCAATTTCTGCTTCACGGGTGAACATTCAGGCTTTAATGGCAAATGGTGCTCCACAATACCGGTATCAAGACCAGGCATGTCTTGATAGGACCAAGCAAACACGTCAACATATTCTCTAAGAAGCTCTACCATCCTCTTCTTAACATCTGACTGAAGCAGTGCCCCAATCTTGACTTCTTTTTTATCATCATCGGAACCCAGATTAACCAATTCCACCGGCTCTTCATGAGGCTGAATGGCCTTCTCCTCGTGCTCGAGCAATCGAGAAATCTCATCGGGAATTTCTTCAATATCCTCCTCTTCCGCTTCAAACACAGGGAACTCAAAGTTGGGAGGGGGCATATGGTCATTGTTTCCAATGGGTTTAACAGTCAATCTGCACAATGATTTTATGTTTGATTTTAGAATATGAACAAAAAAATGAAAATATTATGCAGATAAGAGTGATTATAACATTATTATACTTTTTTCGGTTTTTTATGTTACCATTTTTCAGAAGTAAAGCAAAAAAGGAAAACAACATATGGATAAACAGAAAAAACATTTTATTGATGATGATAAAAGTTGAAACAAAGCCCTCACAAATTCACTTTCACCTTGGGCAGAGTGAAAGGATTTTTGAAAGAAACAAAAACAAATTACTTTGAAACATGAACTACAGTAGGAACATCAACAGCGATCCAATTCTGGCATATCAATCCACGTGTCACAAAGTTGGGCATTTCTTCCTCTTGGTCATCTTCGAGAATTGCAGCTGTAGAATGATCTTTGCAATGGATGAACCCAGCACTTCGAAAGACTTCATGAATACTCTTCAGCTCATTTTGGGTAGAACCAGATGTAAAACCCAAACCAGCTCTATCTTTTTTCTCAGCAACTTCAATGATTTGGCCCCATCCATCAGCTTGGCCATTATCCACTGCACGTTGTGCATCTTTTAAAGAAGACATGGACACCCCATCCTTCTTAACAGCTTTATCAACCACAGAAAGAGCCTGAAACGGAGTTCCAATATCTTCTTCCGCATCGATATAAGAAAAAGACGACAAACTGCTTACCAACATAGCCTGTTCTCCACCAACAACGACAAGTTTACCATTCTGCACGAATTTTAACTTTTGATGCAATGTCGAAGTAACAGCTCCAGCTTCATGGATCCATGGGCGTCCTAGAAGACAACTATAAGCAGGACGAATATCCATGACTTGAAAAGTGATTTGGAAAAAACACGGACCAATCTTGATAGGGAGATCAACCTCTCCAATCACGGTTTTTCTCGATCCATCAAAGGCTTTCACAATGACCCCACTGAACCTCATAGGAGTACCTTGATAAGATAATCTGGACAAAGTAGATTTTGGCATCACATTCAACGATGACCCAGTATCAACCAGCACATTGGATAGAGCGTCTTCCTGGCAATTCATGGAAATATGGAGAGCCAAATTATGATTTCTTCCATGATCAGTCAACTCTTCATCACAAAAACTCAGATTGTTACACGCAGTGATATTGGCAACAATGCTATCAAACTGGTTAACAGTCACATCATGATCTACATAAGCTTGTTCCAATACTTTCTGCAACGATTCACGATGGGCCTCAGAGCTCATTAACAGAGATAGAACAGATATTTTTGACGGTGTATGTAACAATTGATCCACCACATTATATTCACTCTTCTTGATCAATTTCAATACCTCATCATTATCTGACTTCTGATTTACATCACTTGATTGACCAGACTCCACAGTAGTCTTCAACTGAATTTGCTTACCCCCAGTATCTTCACTTGTCTTTGAAGGCTCATTAGCAAATACTCGACCACTTCTGGTTACACGTCCGACATCAGCAATAGTCACAACTGAGGGAAGAGAAGGAATGGGAACCTCTTTTCCATCCTCCAACATAGTAGCATTGTATTTGTAGGGAACAGCTTTATCGGATTCATACGGCGTCGGGCCAGGCAAACGGATAACCAAAGGCGTCACAGCAGATTTCTGACTGTTGTAAGAAATTACAACCCGCTCAGGAATATTGAAACGTGGGACTATGACATTCACCTCGTTTTCCACTTCATTTCTGTTTGCAGTGACCTGAATCAAATTCTCATCCATCATCTTTTGTAAGTCCCTTTTCACAATCACACACCCTCGAGGGTTCACAGAACAAATACAACAGGCGGCATAATCATGCTCAATATCATGGAACTCACTCAAAGTAGCATGCATTTCAACAAGCGATCTCCGAATCCAGCGAATGTCGAAAATACGGTATGTACCAGGACAACCATATACCATATTAACAGTTGCATTACCATGTTTAGGAAACGGATTTGATTGCACATTAGGGTTGGTATCTTCAAAAGACAGAATACCGCTTTTTACGAGCTTTGCAACTTCATGCTTCAGAGGATAGCAATTTTCGATATCGTGTCCCGGGGCACCTTGATGAAATGCGCAATGAGCATCTGGCTTATACCACCATGGAATTTCAGTTGGAACAGCCGGCGGATCACGAGGTTGAACCAAATTATTCTTTATTAAAGCCGGAAAGAGCTCAGTATACGTCATTGGAATGGGATCAAATTGTGTTTTCCTCTGTGTACGACCTTGTTGAGTTGTCTTCTCTTGGAAACGTGGTTGATAACTTGCAGTAGCTTAAGCGGTAGGGGTGTTACTGACAACAGGCATAACAGATGCTACTTGTTGCTGATGACGACTACCATTGTTGTTTACAACTCTGCGTCTTCTAGACCTTTCCTGAGATATAGCATTAGTTTCTCCCTCTTTTTTCTTAGGGAACCCAACACCAGGCTTTTTTGTACTTCCAGAATTTCCTTCTTTTATCAGACGTCCCTCACGGACAGCTTCCTCTAATCTCATCCCCATATTAACCATTTCCGTGAAATCACTAGGAGCGCTCGCAACCATCCTTTCATAGTAAAATGAATCCAGAGTCTTCAGAAAAATCTTGGTCATTTCTTTCTCTTCAAGCGGAGGGCTTATCTGAGCTGCAATCTCACGCCATCTTTGCGCATATTCTTTAAAAGTTTCTTTCTCTTTTTGAGACATTGCGCGAAGCTGATCACGGTCTGGCGCCATATCGAGATTATACTTATACTGACGAACAAAAGCTTCACAAAGATCGTTGAATGTTTTGATTTGTGTACTATCGAGTCCCATATACCATTTCAGCGCAGCACCAGTAAGACTATCTTGAAAATAGTGGATCAACAACTGATGGTTGTCAGTATAGGTAGACATCTTTCTAGCATACATAATCAAATGACTTTGCGGACAAGTGTTCCCTTTGTATTTTTCAAATTCCGGAACTTTGAACTTAGCGGGAATCTTCACATTTGGAACAAGGCAAAGCTCATGAGCATTCTTTCCAAATAACTCCTTTCCCCTTAAAGCCCTTATTTCTCTTTGCATTTCAGCAAACTGATCCTGAAAGTCATCTATTCGATCCATAACATCCAAACTCTCGCTCGGAGCAGTATGGAAAATTTGTTCTTCAGTATAGGGCATAGCGTGAGTTACAGGCGGTGGCACAGGTATGACAGTAGGAACAACCGGAACTTCAGCATTAGGAACAACATTAACCACAGGAGGTGGCACAGCCATGACAGCAGGGAGTCTAGAACCTTCGGGAACAGGAGGTCGATATCCCTCTGGCACATAATTGTTAGGCATGCCCCAAGGGAAACCAACGGGCATCTGATATTGAGAAGTATTAATCGGGGCCACAGAAATGGGCGTTGATCCGATTTCAGAAATCACAGTTCCTTGGACAGGAGAAGGAGGAGGTAGTGGTGGCTGATTCTGAGCAGCCACCAGAGCTTCCATTGCGGCAGTCAATCTCTCCAAACCATCCTTCAGAGTTGATACCTCTTCACGGAGCTCGCGGTTCTCTTGTTGCAACTGATCCATCTTTTTCTTAGAGTTAGCCCGGGTGTTGTAGTGATGCGACAGCTTGACTGAAGGAAGGCCAAAAGAAACAAATAAGACATCTGGAAAAGGCAACACACAATGCACGATGATGCGAATGCAAATGCAAAATGCAGGTGTTTCAACCAGTTTTCAAGGATCTTTAAAATATAAAGCAATTACAAACATCATAAAGAAAAATAACACTTCTTGAAATACTGATAAACATCTCATTTCATTGAATATTGGAAAGAGTTACACTTGGAAGTACAAAATACAATAATATCAAAATAAGAAAAAGCTAGGTCCTAAGGAACATCTGATGACGATCCAAGCTGATACTTCCTTCGGAGTCTCTTAATCTCTTTCTCATAGTTGTGCTTCATGGTGATCTTCTCTAGCACAAGCTGATCCACAATACCCTTCCAAGCACCAGAAGTAGGAGGATGTGCTGATGGAGTAGTAGAGGAAAATAAATCCTCTGCATGCCTCTTCACAGCGCGCCGCTCAAGTAACTCTATCAAGTCGTCTTTCTCCTTCATCTGTTTTTGCAATTCCATCTTCTCTTTGTCAGAAGCTTGAAACTTACTTTCCCACATCTCTTTCTCTTCCTTCATCTTAGCCAAAGCGTCTTGAAGTGTCTTCACATCATCAGAAGAAACAGGGATTGCCGTAGGGAGTGGCGTAGAGATCACAGTAGTCAGAGGTTTCTCAATAGGATAAGGCATCTTAAGCTCCATAGCCCTCTTCTTCACCCAAAGTGTGTAAGGTTCTAAAGCAATGCAAACTTGTCTTCCAAGCTCCCCTCTACCCAACCTGTGAATCTTAGTCCAGGCATGAGCCATTCTTCTTCTCAAACCAAGAGAATCATCCTCTCCTTGAAAGAATAAACCCTCTAATAAAATATTCTTAGGCCTATCCTTCAGCATGTAACCCAGCTGGCGGCGAGCTAGACTCGGGTTGTAGTTAATTCCGCCTTGTATCCCAAGAAGAGGAACATTGGCGAATTCTCCACAACTATCAATAATCCGGACATTATCGTAAACCGAAGAAGACCAAGTGATATCAGTATGCGTAAGAGACATAATCCTTTGAGACCACCTTAAGCAATCCTTGTTTTTCCTAAAAGCAGATGTCTGAGGTAAGTGTGAAACGAACCAATTATACAGCAGAGGTAGACAGCAAACAATGGTACCGTTTCCCTTAGAGGTCCTACTATGGATGGAAAAATAAGTATCACCAAGCAAAGTTGGAACAGGGTTCCCAATCGAGAAAATCCTAATAGCATTAATGTCCACAAAATTATCAATATTAGGAAACAGGACTAGTCCATAGATGAGTAAAGCCAATATAGCCTCAAACGCCAATGTGCGACCAATGTCAGCAAATAAAGTAGCCTTCTCGATCAAGAACTTAGCAGTCAAACCCTTGAGGCCTCCCTTAGTCTTTAGATTTGTATCAATATCTGACTTCGTCAAATGGGTAACTTCAGCAATATCTTGAGGCTTAAGAGCTTCCTCCAAACCAGTATACGGGACTTTATCAGAAACCGGTACACCTAACAAATAAGCATATTCTTCCAAGGTCGGCATGAGCTGATAATCGGGAAATGTGAAGCATCGGTAAATAGGATCATAGAACTGCATAAGAGTATTCAGAATTCCGTCTTCAATATTGGTAGAAAGAACGAATAAAAGTCTCCCATAACGAGATAAGAAGCCTGAACGATCATCTACCAAGGACACTAGCTTTCTCAACTCTGTAAGATCAGGAGCCCGAAAACCGTACTTCTGAGTGTTTCTCCTTCCAATATCCATAATCAACAATATCTGCGATGTTTGCAAAAGAAAATCTCTGAGATCCTTAAAAAACCAGTTGAAACACAATGCTCATGAATGCATGAGTGCAAGATGCAACACCCACAAACAAGACATACAAAGCACACAGGTTCAAAGGTTCGGCACGAGCATGGAGCCAAAGGTAAGAACCAACCATCCCACAATGGTATGTACTATGGTTATATCATCACCTGTAGAACAAGGTTCTAAAAAGTTCCCAGAATCATAATTCCATCTTTTGGATATTATCGGCTTAAACGACTACTCGTCGGCCAACAATATTCTCAAGAGAAACTCATCTGAGTGTGGTATCGCGTAACGACCAATTCAAGTCTACACCTGAACAGCCACCGCACCACGTCCTAATAAGGCCAAGATGGGTTAAAGGGTTCTAAGGTCCTCAGCTTCTCAGGCTCCCAGTCGGAAAAAGTAATATCAATTACGACTACTCGTAAGACATCAGTAATTTCCAAAGGGGCCTCCACCGAGCGGGGGATCTCAAGTCAGCTTAGTAAGGACTACTCCACGTAAGCCAACAAGACTATACCACCCTCCTATCATAAGTGCACTCAAGTCCGGGTTAGGACTTATCTCACCACACAAGTTACCAGGCACCAAAACAGAACAATCAATAACAAACAAGTCAAACAGAAAGCGATAAATAAATCAAAGTAGGCGAAACCCACTAGGAACCGTTGGAGTCCCCAGCAGAGTCGCCACTTTTCTGTAGCGGTAAAAATCGTGAGTGTAAGTTATTGACTAACTTAACTCAAAGAAAACAAGAGTCGCCACCGCACTTTTATTTTATCCAAATAAAGGAAAGGAAAAAGAGCGAACAAAACCAAAGAGTTCTAAAATAAGAACACGAGACAGAGATCGGGGTAAGGGGGTTGGTTACGCAATGGGAAGGTGTTAGCACCCAAAACGTCTATAGTACTCTATAGGAGCCCTTTGAAATATTTTCGCTTTTTGGTTTGAAAGTGGTTTGTTTGAAAAGAGATTGGGGAGATGAGAAGAGAATTATTTTTTTTATATTTTTGTGTTTGGAGATACTTATCGTCTCATGCCTACGTACCCATAAAGTGCAATATGGAATCAAAACCCCGTAGTTCGTGGTACAAATGACAAAATTTTGTTGGTTTTGATTGATTTTAGATGTTCAGACAAGTCGTCATTTCAAGGAGAAAACTGCGACTATCCACCCACGAGTATTAAGACAACATTTGCGTCACATAAAGATGGAGGATTTGCTTGGATTATCAACAAGACTATCACTCAACATCAACGTGGAAAATGTCAAAGTCTTAATAATATGGGGAACAGGAGATTTACATCTCAACTATAGAAATGAATCATGTCTAAACTTTATGAAAAGTTTTAAAGTGAAAAAGTGCATAAAGGCACAAAAAAGAGTTGATGAGTTTTTGTATTTTTTATGTCTTTTGAAATTGGTCAAAACATGATTAACATTGATTGACTTTTATTAAGAAAAACAAACAAAGTTTAAAAATCACTTGACGAAAGTCAAGGTTTTATTGCGAAAGCGGTTTTGAAGTTTGAAACCAAGAAGGTTTTGAAAAAGGGAGAAAGTTTTGAAAATTTAAGAAGGGGAGGAGATGAAGTGACTATCCTAAAAATCAAAATAAGAGCTAGAGATAAGAAAGATCTAACCGACTTGTAGCACACTCCAAAGCAAGCAAAAAGATTTCCATCCGATTTAAAGCATAAGCCAAGGATCGAGCCAAATAAAGGCTAAGATTCAAAATACTCCAAGCATAGGGAAGAAAGTCCTAATCCTAAGTCCAAAATGTCCATGAAGTCCAAGGTCTAAGAATGGTCCAAGAGTATAACCACAAAGTTAATAGCACCAAATTTTTAGATGTTTTATCCTTTATTAATGTTTTGAACAAGATATGGTCCAAGTGGACAAAAGAAAAATGACATAAACATAAACAAAGATATGGTATGTAATGATAAAATGGAAGCATAAAAGTAAAAAAAAAAAAAAATAAAGAGTAAGAAGAGAATATAAACAAAAATTAAACAAGGATATTGTTAGTGAATTAGTGGTTAGTGGTTAGAACATATGATCAATGATGATTAATTCTTGCACTTAAACCAAGATTAATGAAAATTCATTAGAGGATTGATAGAATCAAAGCCTCCTAACAATGATTTTCATAGGTATTGGAGTTAAGACAAGCAACTAAACATACTTGGACTTTTAAACGTAAGTTTGAGCCACGAATGATCATTTTCCGATTAAGGGACACTTTAGCGCTATGTTAAGCAATCGTAATCGGGTTTATGTAGAAACCACGACTATCTGAGGCCGGTCAATAAAATGTTAGTGTTAATACATGTTAGAGAAGTGATATGTAAATCACTCTCCTAAAACATGCCACACAAAAAGAAAAGAGGTAATGATCTCATCATAATCAAGATTTTTAATTAATTAATCAAAGGTAATCTATCACTATTCCAAAGTAAGGAGAATTATCTCAATGATTATTCGTCCATAGTTTTGAAATAATGAAGATTAATCAACCTTGATAATCAACAATCTATGATCCATAGATTTCATCGATCAAAAGAAAAATAAGAAGAAGAACTAAAATGAAAAGAAACCACAATTTGGATCTTAAATCGATTAAATCATCATCAATATCAATCACCTCTTTTGGTGGATAAAATCTACACCCAAAGTCCATTGAGATTGATGAGATCTTATCAACATCAAGATCCAAAACAATCAAAACTTAATCAAAATATTTTTAAATAATTTTTTTAAAAGCTTTTTCAGAAATGAAATTAAAATACAAATTTAATAATAAAAGAAAAATGTGGAAAAATCCACATAGTTAAGAAATGAAAAAAAGAAAATAAAAATAAACAAATAAAAGAAAAGTAATATTAAAAAAAATAGAAAGAGAAAACGAAACAGAGAAAGAGAAATAGAAAACCAAAGTATCAGAACAACTTCTTCTTCAAAGCTTCACGCGACACCGTTCACCGTGATTATGGATTCAAGCTCAAATCAAAGCGACGGGATGCAAAATTAACACGGTTGCAATCGAAATCAAGAGCTCTTCACAATGGTACCAACAATTCAGAGAATCACAACAAAAGATAACGGATCGAAAATGACGGTGAAGCTCAATCTACCTTCAAACTCAGGTAAGAAATCAATCCAAGCTTCTTCTTGCTTCTCTTCTTCTTCTGAACGAATTCTGGTTCGAAATTGATCTGTGTTTGAGGTTGATTTGAAGTTAATTTGGTGGAATGAAGTATGAGAAGAGAATGAACGAAGGTTTTTCTGGTAGTGAAGAATTGAGGAAGAAAATCAGCAGAGATTTTTTGGCTTGAAAAGCTTGAAGAAATGAATGAGGTATGTGTGGTATTTATAGATTGAGAGTGAGTGAAAAGTTTTGCCGTTTTGGGATTTTTCTGCGTTTTGGTCATTCAAGTTATGCGTGTCCTGTGATTGTGAATTTTTTTTCAAGTCGTTTTGCTTTTTTACACTTTCAGCTCCCTGAGTTATGACGTGGATTTTTTCTTTTGATTTCAGCTCATTTTCAAGTACGTGACGTGGACTATTTTTAACTGGCTCACATGCTACTCACAGAACTTTTTGTACTATCACCTCCATAAATAAGAGATCTGTCAAGCAAGATGCTCAATATGTTATCCAACAGGCTTTCCTGGGGAGAATCACTTCTTTTGGCATATGCACACAATGAAGGTAAGAAAGAAGACATAGCACTGTTTTCTGGCCATCTCCATGTGCACAGTAACTGATGTAGAAGATTCTGTTTATCATTTTCATCCACACAGACACGTTCAAGAATTTCAAGCACCCATGTACAGCATAATGATGTGATTATACCATTAACGTGGTTATCTTCAACAAATATTGCAGACTTGACTGACTGAACTAAGATATTCAACAGCCTCCGGCGGTTATCAATGCATAAGCTTTTTTTAGAAAGTGCACATTTATCTTGTTATGGAAAGCTCGCGCATATTCTCCAAATGATTGTCTAGCTTTGGCTCTGCTCATTGATTCTTATTTGATGTCCCTGACACTCGTGGAACAATTTCATGCTTCTGCACATTTTCCTGCTTAAGAGCTTGCTTATTCTCAATCTGTGACTGAATAGAAGTTTCCAAAACTTTAAGAGTTTCAGCAGTAGATTTCCAGTTTTGTGCTTCACAATTTAATCGAGAAAGTTCGTCATTTTTACTGGCCAGTTCATGTTTCACCCTTTCTAGAGCCTCAAATGCAACTTTTCTCTCATATTTAAAGTTGAGTTTGTAATCATGTTGAAGAGTTGCCAAGGTACTTCTGCAAGATCCCTCTCCAAAAACAATGTGAAGATATTGAAGATCATCAATGGAGCAAACATCTACCAAAGCATAGACCCCAGGTCGTAAAGCTTCATCTATTTCTCTTCTGATACCACTTCTCTTGGGACCATATCCTGAATACACTGATATGTAGTTGGATAAAAATAGACAACATTGCCGACCAAATATATCTTTTTGCTGTTTTATCTCTTCATATATTCTTCGAAGAAAACAAGCACATTTCACAGCCTCTTCTACTTCCCAAGAAAACCAACCTTCATTCACCATTGATTTGTTGTTCTCTAAAACTGTCTCCAAGCAATTAAGAAGAACAGTGACAGATGCTTCAAAATGGGCAACACACTGTTTGCACTCACTTGGACGATGCCTTATAATGGTGCACAATAGTTGACAACAAGCAACAAATAAATTAATTGTGAACTGGTGATCTACATGACAGAAATTCACTCCATCTTCTGAATGAGAATTTTGCTCTTCCGAGACCATAAATGAATCTGAAGGACGAGAAGCTTTAGAAATTCTATGCTGATGGAAATTCTGAAAGAGTGCAGCAGGGATATGTAACATGTGACCCACATGACACACATCCATTGAGAAAAGACCATGTTTCCTTGATATTGTAATTAGCACTTCAACACACATGAGAATGGCTGACCCAGGATCAGGAGTACCGGCAACTGTTTTACATCTCAAGTTAACATAAAATATATCTGGGCTCTGTAAATGCACAATAATGTTGAAAACAGCAGATACTAAGCTCTGACAGTGTCTTTTGATCAGCTTCAAGCCCTTCCGACCTGAAACAAATTCGAGAATCATGTCCAAGCAATCAATGCCAGCTGCCACAAATGTTGAAACTTCACCCCAATCTTTATTTGTTTTTATGCCATAGATTATAGTGCATCCTTCTTGTACTCCAACTAGAGCTCTCTCAATGGCCTGTATAGTTCCAAAAAACTCCAATGGCTGCCTCTTTTGCCAAATATGAAAAAGTATAAGGTAAACTAGGTCTGTATCACCACATTCAGTTGCCTTCATCAAGGCTATATCTTCTTCTCCTATGCTCAACAGGAGAGGAACCTGTTTAGAAGAACGGGGTTCATGTTCAACAAGCAAAGCAGCTAACTTTCGGCGGCCATTTTTGTCTGCATGAGCCGCAACTGCTGCATAGGATATGCTTTTGCACAGTTTTAACTTATCAAGCAGAATCTCTAGAAGAGTAGTATCGGGTATTGCCAATGACGCAGTTATCTTAGCACATGCCCAGTGCATTATCACTACCTCTTGATTCATTCCGAGATATTCCGATATCCTCAATGCAAGCAGATGTTCGTGAGAATTTATCAGGCGACCAATCAGGACAGATGGTGTAAGCAACTTATATTGCTGAATACTAAGAGGAATGCCGATCTCAAGGCTGCGCACTGCATTCAAGACCCGCAGAATTTTACACATTTCTTGGATACGATCACGATGAAAATTGCTACAAAAGGCCTGCCCATAACTGGCAGCCCTTAGAAGAGTTTGTTGGCGCAAAACATCAAATTCATGACCTGCAGCGTCCACACATGCTTCAACAGCCTCGGGAAGGGAAGATTTTATCAATCTCAAATTTTCATCTGCCTTAGCACTACGCCTATCGAAATGATCTAAAGCGTCGTACAGCAAAGCTGCAGGTGATGTACTGTCAATTGTAAAAATTGAAACTGTGGAGTCAGGAACCCGCTGTAGAAATTCCATACTAGTGTTGGACAATATCCTCACTCCATCGGACTCAGGAGTAAGAATTATTGGTTCATCATAAAGGTAGGTTACTGGTTCGCCATCAGGACCCATCATTAAAAGCATATCCTCCCAGTAAAGAAGCACATCATCCATTCCACACCAAACAAGCTGCTCCGGGGGAAGAGCTGACTCGCACTCCCTCTCGATGATTACACCAGTCAAGTCCGACGTAGTGACAAGAAGCCGACCATCATGAGTGAATGACGTAAGCCACTTGCCATCACGCGACACCACCATCTTTTGCAAAGGGCCCCGGAGCATCTCGCCACCAAGGCGCTGCACGCCATCCTCCTCAACAGCTAGCACCACAGCATCCTCCTCACCACCAGCGTCTTCGCTCGCATAGCCCTGACTTGTATCTGATGTGGAGTCTGTGATAGATTCCTCAGCTTGTAGTTCAACAGATATCATCAGTGCTAGACAATCAATGCATCCATGTTGTACTTTAGAAACTGAATCAGCATTCAGACAAGGCCATAATAGCACTGTTTCTACCATCCTTTTAATTGTATGCATCAAAGGATGAGAAAGTGACTCCCAGCCTCTGACCATCAGGGATGTGCAGATTGAAAATAAACAGGCCTTTATCTTCAGTACATTCTTAGAATCAACAAACAGCTCTAATTTGGAGCAAATAATTGGGAGTAAGACTTGTGGATGAATGCGTCCACACAACTCAGCAGAAAGTTTCCGAACATCTTCAAATTCAAACTCATAAAGTGCCCATGCACTTTATTTTGACTGAAATGTCCATACATAACAGATGAATTGAGATCATCAAAAGTTTTCATGGGAAGCATCTTAATAATGAGTAGCGGGCAAAGATGATCAAATAGAGTTCGCTGCATTTCATCATACTCATCACTGGTGTAGGTTCTACACTCCCATTTTGATAAGAAACTTTCATCAATCCCCTTTTGTTCTCTAACATGCAACAGAACATGATGCAATACAAGATCAACAACAATTGCAAGGTCTTCACTTATATAGCTGAATAACTTGACAATAGCTGCATTTGATGGATCTGCAAACATCTTGTCAATCAGCGGTCCAATTAAGTTGCTCCAGTCTTGAACACTTTTAAACCATTCTGGAACCAGCTTTAGTACTCGGGCAGTATCTAACTTTGACTCTTTATCTCCAGCTGACTGTGGAAGATCTAGGCTCTGGCTGATGTTGTTAAGACAGTCGACAAGTAAGAATATGATTTCAATATTCTGGTTGTGTCCTTTGAGCATTTCATCCCCCCTCAAGTAAAGCTTTACCAGAAGTCCCAGCAACTTTGAATAACAGATCACCCAATAGCTCCACAGAGCTCTGTCGAATACGCCAACTATCATTAAATATGCCATCCTCAACAGCTGGTAGGAGAAGAGGTAGAGACGATGTTGCATAGTGTTCAACCAAGACATGGCCAGCCCCTAGTGCAGCCTCGCGGACAGATTCATTCTCATCAGCAAGACCATCTAAGATAGAAGGCAGCACCTGGGGAAGATAGTTTTGGAACTGGAATCCTAATGACCGCAGCAAATACTTAAACAGTGTCAAGTATCCATCTCGAACAGATGCTTTTTGATGGGAGCAATTTCGAATAATATCTGGCAATACATGCTCAAAGTACGCAATACCAAGTGCAGCTAAGACCTCACTCAGCCAAGTTCAACTCAGTCCTTATCAAGTAACCATGAATTTCCTTCCCAAGACGCAAACTCGGTATAGCAGCAGCTGCTGCCAAAGCACTAGACAAGGTAAACATATTAGAGTTAGAACTCTCATTCACCTGCATTATTCTAAACAAATCCAGAGCTTCCCTGTGTCGATCACAGCTAACATAACCAGAAATAACAGCATTCCAAGAGAAGTTATCTCTTTGAGGCATTTTATCAAACAGTTTCCTAGCTTGTTCAAGACGACCAATATTAGCATAACCTGATATCATGGTATTCCAAGAACACAAATCCTTTTGTGGCATTTGATCAAACACCGTCGTTAGTTACAGTAACTTCACGGCCTCTACCAGTTGACTGCAAAATTTTATCCATTCCCTTTGGCCTTGTCTATGGCGGCAACCGATAGAATACCATTTGCATCAATGTCAAATTTCACCTCAATTTGAGGAACCCCGCGAGGAGCGGGAGGGATACCGTCCAAGCGGAAGCTACCAAGAGATTTGTTATCCCTTACAAATTCTCTCTCACCCTGAAGGACATTGATTTCTACACTTGTCTGCTCCAGTTCCTGTCTTTCTTTGAGTGCAACACTGAGTTTCTCTTTTGAAGTATCAGTCTGTTGTGAAGCAGATTTTGTAGTCGTTGTTGATATTTTATGTTCCATCTCAGTTGATACAGAAGCCAGACTAGTAGCTGATGCCCCAGTTGACTGTGACATATTCAAAAGATTTCCTACTCTCCTCTCTATGTCTGTGGACATTTTAATCTCCTTCTGTGTTGATCCATGACGCTCATCAATGTCTGCACGGTAATCAAGCAAAGGAACTTTGCTAACAACAAGAATCTTTCCCTTATTATATGCATGGAAATAAAGCTCATGTTGATAAGCCATATCAGCTAGGGCTTGCTGGTCTGCAATACTGAAGTACCGCTTTATAACCATCTCTTGGCGAACACTGCGACATGGCATCAGAATCAATTGAACTAACAGTAGAATATCCTTCACAAGCTACTCTGATTCGAAACCCTTGTCCGTATGGAATGTCATTCTCTTAGATTAACAGGTAGTCTTCAGGAGGTTGAGTAACATAGGTTTCCAAATGAGCTTGTGAGTTTGACGGCATTATCATTATCACTTGTATAATCAGATTGTGCTGTGTCATCGGAAATTTGGCTGGTCTGTTCAGATTGTGTTTCGGGTGATAATTTGGTAAGTAAAGATGCATCATCAATTGTGGCCAAATCTCTATCTCTACCAACCGTGACATCATCAGAAAATATTTCTACCGTGTTCTCCTCAGAAAGAAGCACAGCATCTTGTACTTGAATAGTTTCCACAGTGTCAGCATTCGAATTTGAAACAGACTTATCAGCTCGCTGTAAAGCAATCTCAGCATCCTGTTGCATGAACAATCCATTATGCAGCTGGCCAATCATATGCTGTCTTTGGTTTTCAAAAGGCCTGCAATCATCATGTGAATGAATTAAAAGGAGCAAGCTGACTTTTGCTGGCTCACTGAACTTGGTTCCAAACGCATAGCATGATGCACCACCCTCAACTATGACAAGATCGTCACCGACGACATTGGATGTACTACGCACAAATAGATCTTTACCAACAGAATTAAGGGTAACATGTTTCCATGTACGAAGCTTCAAATCAAGTAAAGCCAACTCATGATAATGCTGTGTTACTGGACACCCAAATAATTCAATGCAAACTTGACATAACTGCTGTGCTGCTGATGAAGCTCTAGAGTTTTTTTTGAAATTTGAAAAGAAATCCAGCATTTGAACAATGTTATCCTTCCAACATGTCCAACAATAAAACAATGTCTCCACAGAAAAATGATTCTCTGTAATCATACCTTCAACAGAAACTCCAAACACATTGTCGTCGTCAAATCTACCAATGCAGGCCACCCAAAATATCTACCAGATGTATGCACTGAGTTTGCAGATAATATAAGCATTCTGTTTCCAGTTGTCACTTTCCAGGACAACAAATTTCCAGATCCCACTTGATTTGAATCAATCAACTTTTATCTGTCACCAACAATTTTCCAGAGCCCGCTTGATTTGGATCGATCAACTTGTATCTGAAGCAACAATCATCTAAACCAAATTCTGACTTTACTCTGATAGATTCAAAAACGAACCACTGAATAATTTGCAACTGAATCATCGGCCATCAATTTTGATTTTTTGACATAATTCTCTGAATATCCGGACCAAACTTCTCATAGAACACTGCTTGAAAATTTGATGAATTATGATATAGGACAACTTGACCTTGAACAAACACATTGCCTGAGAAAATAGCCTACTGCCACAACCAATTTACACTGAAAGAAATCTCTTGATAGTTTGACCAAGATGAGGTCAAACGTCCATCTGATTTAAACTTGAATGAATGTCTTTGCCATCAATCTCCCTGCAAAACCCTAAACACACAGAGAAGAAGAAACAAAAAATATTTTTTGGTATTTTGATTAAATGTTAGTAAACAGAAACAAACATAAAGAAAGTAAGAAACCCATAAGGGTGCGAAAGCTAAAAATATGACCTTGTTTGTGGAATGATATGCCAATGAAATGTGAGATCTTAGGGGTAAAAATTAGGGTATTACAAGTACAAATTACAAAATGAAATTGTTCCTCCACTACCTGATTTTGTGGGAGAAAGGACTATATTATTTTTCACACTTGTCATTATTCCGTTAGTAGACAACTACATTTTCGTATCCCTAATTTCCCTCAAACGGTTCCTTTTTCATGCTATATATGGGACTTGGAGACTTGAAGAAAGCGGTCAAAACTACAAAACTGTTTCTATGTGAAAAGCTTTCAACTTTGTGCAAAATTTTCTTTAAGTATTTTTTGTGTGTATTTCATTTGTGTAAATCTGCTTGTGTAGAAGCAACTTGTAAACACACAATCTTTTAAAATGTTTGTTTGTAGTTCCTTGAGGGACCAGTTAGGTCAGTACCCTTGAGAAGACATTGATTGTTTGTCTTTGTGATTTGTTAGTCACCAACTGTTGCTAGTTCATTTGTAATCAATTGACTATAGTGGATTAAGTCCTTATGTATAAGGCAAAATCACCTTGGAGGGTGGAGTATATTAGCTTTGAGTGTCAAGCGAACTAGGATAAAAACCCTTGTGTCTCTCTCATTGTTCAATCTTTTGATTGTTGAGTTTTTGTGTTGGTAAAAAGCTTTTGTTTTTAAAACCCAATTCAGACCCCCCCCCCCTTTCTTGTGTTTTCACACCTTTAGACACCACTTCATTATGAACTCAGATTTGTTGGAAGTAACTCTAAGGTTTGCATAATAAAAGATGCCCATGCCCTTGGTATATGACGCATCTTCCTAGTGTGCAACCTCAATAGTTTCTTGTTAATAATGACCCTATTTAGACCCAGGTTAACAAATTTATTTTAACATCCTCCCACTCATTCTCTCGATCAAGTGAACACTCCTTATATTTTAACATTACACCTAGATGGAGGTTGGAGATGAAGAAGAGCATTAATTTTAGAAGGGTTGTAATCAATACTTTTACCTCAAACATATGACGTGTAGTATTTGAAGGGTGCAAGACAACATTAGCATAAAATTATAGGACAATGTATTGGTTGGTTTGTTTGATCCTGCTATTGAATCTCATAAAACTTCTCTCTTCTAACATATGAGCAATTCCGCATAGCCCTCCAAAGTTTCCACATAAAACATTCTCTCTTTCACTATCTTGAATTCATTGAGCTTGAGAAAATTTTCAGCATTGGCTTGTTATAATAAAAGGTAGTTTGGGAAGATTTGAGCATCTTAGGTAGGAGGGGGTGCATATGAAGTTGTGTCTTAGAAGGTTCGACTTCTTTTGGGGTCCATGGCTTTGCATAAAGTTCATACAACAAAAGTAACAAAAATATGCAAGAAAAAGTGAGTAGAAAAAGGTAGGTATACAGATGATATGCCAAAAATGGAATTTTATAGGTTCTGTTTAAGCTCTATTGAGACCGTGTTACTATGCATCGTGCGTGTGATGCAAAACAGTAGGCCCTAAGGGTCACTTTGAAGTCTCTTTCAACTTCTCTATCGCAAATGCATTAAGATCCATCGCGAATGTGGTGAGACCCTAACGTGACCATAATGGACTCATCGCGCGTCTGTGAAATCCAGTGGTTGATTTTTCATTTCTCCTTCACTTTTTCATGGTTTTTCCATTTCGCTTCATTCTTTTTCCCTCTTACATCAAATATCTTCCTCTAATAACATGCTACAAAAGATCAAACAAAACAGTATCAACTGGTAAATTAAAACTTCATGAAATTAAATTTATGATAAAAATAAATTTAATGGATTGCCTCCCATTAAGTGCTTCTTTAAGGTCATTAGCTAGACTATTTTGTTTAAGGCTCTGAAAGCATCAAAGACACCTTCCCCGACGTGTTTTCACTTCCTAACTAGATTTTTAATCTCTTGAATTTCACAGTAAAACCTGTGAATCTCCTAGATTCTTCATTTCTACTGAACACCCTCTAACAACTTTGTTAACAATATAGGGACCAAATGCCTTCAAATTCCACTTACCAAGTAACCATCTCAAGAAAGCTTTATAGAGTAAGACCTTATATCCTACCTGAAATTCTTTTCTTACCAGCTTCTTTCCATGGTGTCTCTTAGATAATTCTTTCAGCGTGTTCACTCGGTGACACTGAGGGTTTTCTATTTGATGTTTCATCACTTCAAACACATTGAAGATGAATTTTTCCTTATTAAACCTTATTATCAATTCTCCTAGTGAAACATCAATGAACGCCTTACCTATGGCTAGGAATGGTCTTCCTAACAGTAACGGTGATTCAAAATCTTCAGACATGTCAAGAATTACAAAATCAGCTGAAAAAAATAGCTCGTTGACCTTAACAAATACATATTCAAGAACTCCATACAAATATGTGATTGAGCAATTACCTAGTGTCCAGGTCATATGAGTTGTCTTTGGTTTGCCACACTTTAACTTCCTTATTATTGATAGCAACATCAAATTGATGCTCGCCCCTAAATCACACAAGGCATGATGAACAATTAGCGAACCAATGGAACAAAGAATAGTAAACATACCTGGACCGATGAGCTTGGGTGGAAGCTTTCTCTGATTGATAGCGATGCGCTCTTATGTTAAATCTATATTTTTATCATGTTTCAACTTATGTTTTCCCAATAAGAGCTCTTTTATGACTTTAGCATAAACCAACATTTGTTCGAGAGCTTCACAAAATGAAATACTGACTTTACTATACAACTATCATTTGCATGCCCCTCTCCATAAAAATCACACCGGAGTGTTTGAATTTGAATAACATATGCTTGAGCCAGTTGGGACACAACTAACCTATTTAGAAAGTACCTCCATCTATTCTAACAAAGACGTGTTCAAATCAATTGCATGAATACCTTTTTGTTTCACCGCTCTTTCACTTGAGCGATACTCATTTTGACACGTATTTTCAACCGACATCTTTAAATCTTCATTAGTATTTTCTCTCAAGGTACGTCCAGGTGAGGCGCCGAGAAGCATTCTCGTTTGGATTTTCAGCCCACCGATAAAGTATGTCATTTGTTCCATAGCACTCATATTATGATCCAAACACTTATGGAATAGAAATTTGAATCTTTCCCATTCATTGATAACGTGTTACTCAGTTTCTCAATTCAGTGGAATGTAATGTTTCCTTTTTCAGGTTACCCACGATGTTTCCTATGAATCCCCCACTTGAACTAGGGTTGCCATATGTCAATATAATAAACTGATTTGTATCTCTAAGTTCTTGATCAAAGCTTCAATATTCTTGTTCATGGTAATCTGATTTTGTGTTGTCTCTATCTAATTCTTAAACATGTCTTCTTGAGTCTTACTAACTTGCTCAAAACTTGATTAAGTTTCTTTCATGAAGTTGGATAAGGTTTCTTCTAAAGGTGATGGTTTACATTGATACGCTTATGGAACATGTTGAACTCCCTGATTATCATTCAAAGTTTGGTTATTGTTCCATTTGAAATTTGGGTGAAATTTCCAACCAGGATTGTAGGTGTTGAAATAAGGATTATTAATTTGAAAATTCACATACTGAACTTCAACTCTCTTAACATTTACTGTACAATTACCATTTTCATATGCCTCTTCACAAAAATCACACTAGAGTGTTTGAACTTGACTAACATTTGCTTGAGCTAAGGGAAAATAATCAATTGATTAGAAAGTACATCCATCTAAGCTAACAAATATGTGTTCAAATCAACTTCACGAATACATTATTGTTTCATATCTCTTTCAATTGAGCGATACTCATTCTGACACATATTTTCAATCAACGTCTTTAACTATTCATCAGTCTTTGCTCTCAATGTACCTCCAATTAAGGCGTCGAGAAGCATTCTCATTTGAATTTTTGACCCACTTATAAAGTGTGTCATTTATTCCATAACACTAATATTATGATTCATACACTTACAAAGTAGCAATTTGAATCTTTCCCATACATCAAATAGTGACTCAGACTCATCCTGGTCATAGTTTGAAATTGAGGTTTTTCTTTCCACAAACTAAACGTTTGAATAATACCTCTCTAAAAACTTGTCTTCTAGCTCTTTGTATGTCTGAATAGTACCATTTGGGATGCATTGCAACAATTCTTAGTGAGACCTATCAAAGAAAAACTAAACAAACGTAGTTTTACTTGATCGTCAGTGATATCACCATTTGACTTACACATTGAACATGTCTCATAGAATTTAGCATACTCCCAAAGATCACTGATTTCTTCCTCATCGAACGAGTTTTCCTTCATAGACGAAAGTACATAATTCTTAATATTAAAAGTTACAAGGTTAGCCGGTTGAAATTCTAAAGATATATCTCCAGCCTTAGTCCCACAATTCTGCAATAACTTGCAGTACTTCTCGTTTCGCTCTTCGAATTGTGTGCATTACTATTTTGATTTTAGGATCAATTAGTACCAGGGTCGAGTCCTTACCTCGCATAAACAAACAAACAATACCTTAGTAGCACCGTTCTACACAGAACAGAATAAAAGTATAAATAAATTTTAAAAAAAGGAAAATTAAAAAATTAAAAAAATGCAAAATTAAAAATATCGCACAATATTGCCTTGTTAAAATCATCAATAATACTTGGCAACGACGCCAAAAACTTGATGACAATTCTAGCAAATAGATTAGTCTTGTCGAAGTAATAAATTAAATTCGTCTGCACAAGGATTGCGATTTTTAACAAGGTAACTATAGTGCGAATTAAAGTAAATAAAAAATGGGGGATTTCAATTTTGATTCAGTACAAAATAGGAACGAGAAACTTTACGATATAAAATTCAATAATTATCGGTGATTAGAACTTTATTTTGAATCTCTTACTTATACATGTTGATAAACTGTGCATTAACTGAATTACTAATATGTAAAACGTCCCACAATGAGTTAACAAGGCAGTTGTAACCAACTCCTAGCGTATACAACTCATTAATTTACACAATAATTTTCTAATTTCTTAGACCAATTCAAAGTTAAACTAGACATTCTACGTTCCTTAATTCAAAAGTCACAAGTTATGATTACTTCTTTCTAGTTAACTACTAAGTTAATAATTATCGTAGATCAGATTGATAGACTTACAATCAATAATCTCTACTCATTTGATATCGATTTATGCATTCGTCAATACACAAAAAGTATTAAAATTAAGAACAATTAAATAATAATAATAATAATAAAATAAAAGAATTCATTTAATCTCAAACAACCATATGATCCAACAGAGTACAAGCAGGTTTGTCTCAAAAGACTTAATTTAATTAATCTAGCTACTCATAGTGTATGTAATACTTACCATAAGCTAAAATGAAAAGTGCATAAAATTCAAGGAAGATAAATATCTTCAATGGCTTCCAAAACCCTCAAATCCTTGCTTTAGAACTTTAAGCCGCCACTTTTCATATCAACTCGGAACCCTAAAAAAGTAGGCAAAAGTCATATTTATAGCAATTTTGCGTGTTGCAGTAGCCAACATCACACACTACGACATTTATTGCTTTTGGCAACACTATTTTATGTAACACGTGTAAATTGTTGACGGTAGAAAGATCAGACAACAATTTTTTGAATGTTGCCAAGAGAAATATCGCAACAATGTTAGCATCACGACCGCGTTAAAATTAGTGACAAAATCCTTTATTTTCTTCCTTTTTCTTCAACTTTCCACTAAGTCTCAACTTTCTTCCTCTTAGTAGTTGTTAGATAATCCTTCAATGTCGAATGGATCCAGACTGAATCGTGAATGAAATCACTTTCCTTAAAAGTATTTCAAGCACACTCTCAAATTGTCTTAGAGTTGGAACGGCCTGAATACCCAGGATAAGTCAGCCTTTTTCTCGAAACTGCACAAGACTGGTGAAGTTTCGAATGCAAGGAAAACGTTTGGAATTATATAGAAGAGGATATCAGATTTTTGAGTATTTAATTTCGAATTATCAAGCATATATTTATAGCCATGCATGTGTCTTTTCAGAAGTTTGCAATTCTTCATAAACACACTCTCTAATGAGCATTTGCAATGGTTCAAATAAAATGTCACGCACCACTTCATGAAGTGTCATATATTTCGAATTCAAATTCAAAAATCAAACTCTAGGCAACGAATGAAATCTGGAGCGATAATTAAAATAAATTCGCAGTATACCAGCCGAAGGCCGGTCCGCCCGCCGGAGCGCACCGGCGCCGCCTCATTAACGCCGCGAATAGCCCGATTGCTCCGATGCGTCGTGCCTAAGTGCTCAAGTGCCGTCTACAAGCCGCCACCAGCGCCTCTACGCCCACGCCCTCGGATCCGGTTCCGGAGCCGGAGCCGGAGCCGGAGCCGGTGTCGCCGGTGGCGACACCGGCGATGGGTGTTTTGTATGAGACAAGTGACATAAGTTTTGGCACCACCACATATGACTATGTGGCACTTTATCCTCTTTGGCTCCTTTGGAAATTACATTGTTCCAAGTGCCTTATAAATGCTATTTAATTTTACTCCACTTCCAATGTGGGACTAAGCATTTATTGTCAATTAACTATAACACCCACTTTGTCATTTTGGAACAACTTTAATGGAAATAAATTATTATTTCCAACAATCCCCCACTTGTTCTAATAATGACAAAATAATAATTCCAGAAATGGGACATAAGAAGTATTAATACAGTTAAGTATCTTTCGATTTTAAACTTAACCTTAGTAAGGATAACACAAGGTTTAATCGGAATATTAGGTAGCAATGCTTTTAAACCATGAATCCATATGAATAGACCGGTGTTACCTTACACACACTCCTTAAAGATTCTTCCTCTGCATAACTCGCTTAGCACTTATTTATGGCCATGTGCTATCCTGTTTCATGAATTTTTTCATGAGAGAAACTCCAACTCTCACTTTGAGACGGCACCATCTCATAATTCACATAGGTGGAGTTCATATAGTATCTGTTTCCAATAGATACGTACCCTCGGTATTGAACTTCATTAAGAGTTTAAAATAAAACTCAACCCTCATTTCTAATGTCAACATAATTATGAAATGTTAGACAATTATCCAAATCAACGACTTGTTATTACCCATTGAAAATTTTAACGTTAATGTTCTGTTAACTTAAGATTGGGTTGCCGCCGTTGTCGGAACTCTTACTCAAGGAGTTTCAACCCCATACCTCTCGAGGTTGTTCTTACTAAGTCTCTGGCCAGTGGCTTAGTAAACGGATCAGCCAAATTATAGCTTGTTCGTATATACGTAAGTGAAATGATTCCATCCTTAATCAGTTTTCTCACGAACGAATGTCTAAGTCCTATATGCTTGGACTTTCCATTATACACTTCGCTAAATGCTCTTGCCAAAGTGGCCTGACTATCGCAGTGTATCATTACCTTTGAAACATTGTCTTTAGCCAATGGAACTTCCAAAAGAAGATCCCTCAACCACTCTGCCTCTTGACTAGCGGAAGCGAGAGCCACGAACTCTGATTCCATGGTCGAAAGAGTAATGCATGTTTATTTCTTTCTCTTCTAAGAAATTGCTCCTCCAGCTAGTGTAAATATCCACCCAGTTGTAGATTTGTGATCTCCCACGTTAGAGATCCAGCTGGCATCGGTATATCCTTTTAATATAGCAGGAAACCTACCATAATGAAGGCCAAGATCTTTGGTTTTCAACAAATAACCAAATATCCTCGTGATTGCCTTCCAATGTTCATTACTTGGATTACTAGTAAATCTACTCATTTTACTAACTGCAAATGATATATCGGGTCTAGTACATTGCATTAAGTACATAAGACATCCGATCGCACTTGCATATTCTAATTGAGCCACTGCTCTTCCATCATTCTTTTCAAGTTTGATTACATGATCAAATGGAGTAGTTACTTCCTTGAATTTCAGGTGTTTGAACTTATCAAGCATTTTCTCAATATAATGTGTTTGATTAAGTTCATAACCCCCACTATTTTGCTTAACTTTTATTCCTAAAATTGTGTCAACAAGCCCAAGATCTTTCATCTTGAAAGTGGAAGTTAGAAACCTTTTTGTTTCTAAAATTCCATTAAGTTTATTGCTAATTATTAGCATGTCATCAACATAAAGACACAAAAATATTACAGTGTTATTATACACTTTTGTATATAAACACTTGTCACAAGAATTAGGAATAAATCCATTTGACATTATCGTAGAGTCAAACTTTTGATGCCATTGTTTTGGTGCTTGTTTTAACCCATATAGAGATTTGACAAGTTTGCACACCTTCTGTTCATTTCCAGGAAGGACGTATCCTTCTGGTTGTTCCATGTAGATTTCCTCATCGAGGTCTCCGTTTAGGAATGCTGTTTTAACATCCATTTAATGAACAATCAGATCATTTAAAGATGCTAAAGCAAATAACAACCTTATAGTGGTTGTTCTTGCTACAGGTGCATAAGTGTCAAAATAATCTATACCTTCCTTTTGTCTAAATCCTTTTGCCACTAATCTTGCTTTATAAGTGTTTAATGTACCATCACTATGATATTTCTTTTTAAACACCCACTTGCATCCAATGGGTCTTGATCCCTTTGGTAAATCAACAAGTTCCCAAGTGTGGTTGGACATAATTGACTCCATTTCATCTCGGATAGCATCTTTCCAAAAAGAGGAGTCTCTTGAAGCTATTTCTTCCTTATAAGTTTTAGGATCTTCCCCTACTTGAAGAATTACCGGAATGCTTTTAATAAAATTTGTATTATTTCCTTCAACCAGATAAAATGAAATGGATTGAGAATCAATTTCGTCTGGTCCTAGGTTCTTTATTTTCCGGACTCTTTTGCTTATCCTAGGTTCGGGTCGTGGTTCATTGATTCGAGATGTGCCTTCAGGTTGTATTTCTACAATCCGAGAAGAGTCTTTTTCACAAGATTTTTTATTTATGGCCGACTCTGATTCTTTATCCTTAGTTATAAGTTTTTCAAAGAGTTCTACATCCCGGGATTCAACAATAATATTAGACTCTAAATTTAAAAGTCTATATGCTTTGCTATTTTGTGCATATCCTACAAAGGCACATCTTATCCCTCGAGGACCCAACTTGGTTCTCTTAGGATCCATGTTTTTGTAATATGCCACACACCCCCACACCTTAAAATAGCCAATATTTGGTGTCATGCCCTTCCATACCTCATATGGAGAAATTCCACTTTTCTTTAAGGGAATTCTATTTATTATGTGACAAGCGGATAATAAGGCTTCGCCCCACAAATTGAAAGGTAGTTCGGAATGCAATAACATGGCATTCATCATTTCTTGATATGTTCGATTCTTTCTTTCTGCTATGCCATTTTGTTGTGGTGTTCTAGGTGCCGAACATTCATGTATTATACCGTGTTCTTCACAAAATGCATCAAATTCAGTAGAAAAGTATTCACCGCCCCTATCACTCCTAAGGACTTTTATACTTCTACTTAATTGATTTTCCACTTCTGCTTTGTAACTCTTAAAGGCATTAAAAGCCTCATCTTTATGCTTTAAGAGATATACATAAGTGTATCTAGAACAATCATCAATAAATGTAATGAAATATCTATTTCCCCCACGGGTCAACATGCCATTAAATTCGCACAAATCTGAATGTACAAGATCAAGCAGATTTGTATTTCTTTCAACACTTTTGAAAGGTTTCTTAATCATTTTTGATTTAACACATAATTCACATTTATTGAAATCATTGATATTACATGATATCAAGCCAAGTTTAATTAGTCTCTTCATTGAACTAATACCAATATGTGCTAGTCTATTGTGCCATAAAGTAACTGAATCAAGCATGTAAGCAGAATTAGAAATTTCATTAATCATGTTATCAGTAATACATAGTTTGATCATTCCTTCAACGGAATATCCTTTTCCAACAAACACACCATTACAGGTCAAAATAAGTTTGCCCGATTCATACACAGATTTAATACCCGGTTTTCCCAATAAATCCCCACTAACAAGATTCCTATTCATGTCTAGGACATGAAGCACATTAACAAGAGTAACTTTCTTTCCAGAAGTGAAGTTGAGTTCGACCGTTCCGGTTCCAACAACTTTGGATCGTACTTCATTTCCCATTTGTACTTCTTGTCCATCATTTGTCTCAGAATATGTTTTGAATGCAGCCCTGTCATATGAGACATGAACCGTGGCACATGTATCATACCACCAGCCTTGGACTTTGCTTTTGATTGCCATAATTTCGCTTACAGTAGCAATTATATCATCATTAGCATTCACTGCATTGATCTCCTTTTTTGATTTATTTTGCCTGCAATCTCGAGCATAATGTCCAGGTTTTCCACATACAAAGCATCCATTTTTCGGACCCTTCGGACCACCAAAGTTCTTGAACTTGGTATGTTCCCTTTTTGGTGCGATGTGACTTTTCTTGACATCATGTTTTTTCTTTTCCTTTCTGGTCACAACATTGGCTTTGGAAAGACCCGCAAATTCTGATTTTTCCCTCTCATTCGATTCCTCCTCGATTCGAAGATGTTTCTGGATTTTCTCCAAGGAAAAGTCATCAGAACTGTGCAACAGTTTCTTTTTATAGCCTTTCCACAAACTTGGTAACTTCGCAATGATTGCACCAACTTGAAAGGTTTCAGGAATGTCTATTTTCACCGCTTTGATTTTGTTTACCAGGACTTGCAATTCGTGTACTTGGGGAAGTATGGGCTTGGAATCTATAAATTTAAAATCAAAGTATTTAGAAATTAAGAACTTTTTCGTACCTTCTTCTTCGGCTTTGAATTTAAACTCCAGTGAATTCCATATGTCTCTAGCGGACGGATTGTCCGTGTATAGGTCGTATAGGCGGTCAGACAGCGTGTTCAGAATATGTCCACGACATAGCAATTCGTCCTCCCTTCGCAGCATGCGCTTCTTCTTGAGTTCGTCAGAATCATCTTCAGTTGGTTCTGGAATTGGTGTCAGATCAGGATTCAAGACGTAGTGAACCTTGAGTGCAGTAAGCAGGAATGTCATCTTGTCTTGCCATCTGGTAAAGTTGTTTCCATCGAAGCGATCCAATTTGACAAGATCCTGATTCATAACCTTGATACTTGAAACAAAAGCATCGGAATCCATGATACAAATACTTTTAAGATTGTTAGATAATCCTTCAATGTCGAATGGATCCAGACTGAATCGTGAACGAAATCACTTTCCTTAAAAGTATTTCAAGCACACTCTCAAATTGTCTTAGAGTTGGAACGGCCTGAATACCCAGGATAAGTCAGCCTTTTTCTCGAAACTGCACAAGACTGGTGAAGTTTCGAATGCAAGGAAAACGTTTGGAATTATATAGAAGAGGATATCAGATTTTTGAGTATTTAATTTCGAATTATCAAGCATATATTTATAGCCATGCATGTGTCTTTTCAGAAGTTTGCAATTCTTCATAAACACACTCTCTAATGAGCATTTGCAATGGTTCAAATAAAATGTCATGCACCACTTCATGAAGTGTCATATATTTCGAATTCAAATTCAAAAATCAAACTCTAGGCAACGAATGAAATCTGGAGCGATAATTAAAATAAATTCGCAGTACGCATAAGTGCTCAAGTGCCGTCTACAAGCCGCCACTAGCGCCTCTACGCCCACGCCCTCGGATCCGGTTCCGGTTCCGGAGCCGGAGCCGGTGTCGCCGGTGGCGACACCGGCGAGGGGTGTTTTGTATGAGACAAGTGACATAAGTTTTGGCACCACCACATATGACTATGTGGCACTTTATCCTCTTTGGCTCCTTTGGAAATTATATTGTTCCAAGTGCCTTATAAATGCTATTTAATTTTACTCCACTTCCAATGTGGGACTAAGCATTTATTGTCAATTAACTATAACACTCACTTTGTCATTTTGGAACAACTTTAATGGAAATAAATTATTATTTCCAACAGTAGTTTTGCTCAATTATTCACACTTTGGCATGACTTTTTCCTATTATTCCAACGATTTCATCAAAAAAAATTGCTCACAAATATCACGTAATGACCGAGTACCATCAGCTATCATTGTATTAAAGGTTGAATACCCCTTGTACTTCTCATAATCCATGTTTTTCTTATAAGAAAATTGAGAATAAATATTTTGATTTTAAGTACTATTAAAATTAATTTACATATAAGTTTTTGTTTTATAGGAAAGTAATATAATAAATAATACATTAATATTGGTATTTTTCCGTTTAAATAAAATTTATAAATTTATCAACTTATAAGTTAGAGGTTAAGTGTTATTATTTATAAATTGCACATCAATCGTTACTCAATCAAAATATTTAAAGTTTTGAAGCTTTATTTCATATTCAAACTTGAGACTTAATATTCAAACTAAAAATAATAGTATTTTGGCTTAATTTATCTTTTAGTCCATTAAGTTAATTTTATGTTTCTATTTAGTCCCTCAATTCAAAAACGTTAAAGTATAGTCCTTTAAAACACCTCTGGTAGCCTTATAAATCCTTTTTGTTAAATTGTATTGGAAAAACTTTAAAAGACGCCTATATGGCATAGTGAAATACTAACGTGTCATATTGTTATTGGTTTTTCAATTATTAATATACTTATTTTAAAGTCAAAAATGAAATATGAGTTTTTTTTTAGAAACAAAATTTCTGAACTCTTTACCTTCTCTCTGTTTCGAACGCTACTTCATACTTCCACTCTTATTGTCTAAAAAACCCTAGCTGCTGCAAAGAAGCAGAGCTCAGAGCAATGAGGACGATAATAGTTGGAAATACGCAGAAGACGATACTTATCAACTTATACCATTGTTCATTTTCAGTCTAAGGTACGCTTATGAGCTTACTATTTTAAAAAAACAAACCTTTAACATTTTCTTTCACTTTGAAGACTCATTTCTATATTATTTGGTGTGATTAGGTCATGAGTGATAGGTTTGAGTGTGTTATCTATCATGAGGGTGTGTTTGTTGAGTTTAACAGATTAGGTTACAAGGGGTTAGAGGAGGTTTGGCAAGGTGATCCTGATTTATGGAGTTATTTTGAGATTCTGGGTGGGTTAAAGGAATCACAAAGAACAAACAATTGGATTTTTAGGTAATGCTTCATACTTGTTTGAGACATTAACAGTTGATATAACATTGGTCCATAATTGATTTCTGCATTTGTAACAGGCGTGTAGGTGAATTTGACTATGAGGTTAGACATATATCACTCAATGGAGAATATTTTGTTGTTAATCTATCAAAGCATGAATGTTCATGTAGAAGGTGGATACTGATAGGGTTGTCATGCTGTCATGCAATTTCATGCATCAAAGATCAACATTTACAAGTAGATGATTCAGTGCCTGATTATTACAAAACGGAGTGTTATGAGGCTTCAAAAGGGCCTAAAACACGTTCTTAGCCGACCATAATAGTTATGTAACATATAACTTACAATGCTTTTTTTATTACGACTTATGGCTTATAATGCCACTTTAGTTGGACTTGTTATGTAACATATAACTTACAATGCTTATTTTGTAGTTTATTAGATATGGCTTATAACAATGTTGATAGAAATTACATTTGTTCTAATATGTTCATTGGACACAAAAGTAACATTTCACTCATAACAATGTTAACAGATACATAACATGACACAAAAGTAACATTTCATTCAAAAAGTAGCAGTTCACTCATTACACAGAGGTGAATTTGTAAACCAGATGGAGCCAACATACATAACAATGTTGGCAGAAACATTTCATGACAGATACACATGAAAGACAAATCTCAACCTAAAAATACATTGTTACAAATACAACATTCAACACTAAGCTCAATATTCCAACCACAACTTCAACCATCCTCTAATCTGAATTATCTGATTCTTCAATTTGTACATTTTTTTCCTTTGCTTTTGAATCTTCAGACCCCTTTCATCAACAATATCGTCATCTAACCATTTGAAAAAAAAATTAGAATCCTTATGCATATGGTTTCTGTAAACTCTACACCCCTAGAATTTTTCTCTAAAATTAACATTGTTCGTGTCACCCACGGTATGAAAGACACATTCATCTTTGCAATAACACTCCCTCCTCTTGTTTCTCGAATAACCAACCCAACTGTTCCAATGAAAGAAATGCTTGACAACTTTGACATTGGAGAAGATGAAGTTTAAAATCCTAGAAACTTATACAAGATGAAATGATAGTTCAACACAACCTTGCTTTTAATACAAACAAGATAAACAATGAGATTGAGAAAGAAAGAAAACACAAAAACACAACTTGAATCTAATGCACACGAACAAGTTTTTGGAATCACGTTTGACGCTCAAGAAATAAATAATAGCCATGTTTGATACAAGTGATACCCTTAAATAATAATTTTTTTTATTCTTTTGTTGAGTCATTACACATTTGACACACTATGTTGGCAGATACTAACGTTTTCTCAGCTAAACTAACATCAAGGACCAATATAGCTAACAAAACTAATATTATGAGACTAAATATTGTAATCTTTTTTTATTAGAAAACTAAAATAGAACTTAAAATCAACTTATGAGACCTGAGAATTAATTATACCTAATATTTTTTATTTGAATTGTAACATACAGATTTACCAATTGAAACATGAATTATAACTTACAGATTTACAACTACATTGAAAAAAATGCCACTACTCATGAATAAGTTATGTATAACCTCTGCTAGATTTAAATGAATTGTTACCCACTCAAATTATTTTAGGTTCTACAATTATATTTTACAACTATACACTTTTTATTATATATATATATATATATATATATATATATATATATATATATATATATATATATATATATATATATATATATATATATATATATATATATATATATATATATATATATATATATATATATATATATAAAATCAAGATTATATACAAATAACAAGCAAATAAACAAAAAGTTATACTGTTATTTTTTTTATGGAAAAATCAATCCTCTTAAACATTATATTTACTGTTCTAGGTGACTTAATAATGTTATGCACAAGCCTTTACATTCTCTACAAAGAAAATGATTGTTTATGATGCTAGAAAATCAAAAGTATCAAAGACAAATGGTATGAAATTATGTTGATTGTTGAAACACACTTTTTTGTGTTTGACCATTTTACTGACTTTGAGAGCTGCTTGTTTGACAGTAAAACATGTAGTCTTCAGTCCCACCAATAAGGAAACTCCAGTTAAGTCAACATATACATGTTTCTCTCCTACCCACTCATACATCAAAACATTGGCCGACCTAAGATCAATTTTTCTTTTTATGGATTGGTCAAAAAATTCACATACGCTTTTTTCTACAAGATATTTCTACACATCTAAATATATCAAATATGACATCCTTAACGAAGTCATTCGATATTTGAATCTATTTAACACAAATTTTATTTTTCTATCGTAATTGTTTTATAAATAATACTCCGGTAAAATATTTAGAAATGGAAATGAATTTTAATTAGAGATGAAAATAATTTAAAAATGAATTTTAATGTATAGATGAAAATAACTATAAAAAATTTTATTCTCATTTATCCACATATTAAAAAATATAAATGAATCTTAATTTAGAACTATTGTTATGTATCGAGAGAGATGTCATAAAGGATCTAGAATGAAATTGGCACAATACCGACATAGTAGAATAAATGCACTAGCATATTCTGGATATTAGAATTGACTTGATTTTTTGAAATGGGACCATTAAATTTAATGTGACTTTGAATGGACAATGAAGCAAAATATAAACGAGGGTATTACTGAAAAAATAGTAAAAAATGTTAATCAAATTTTAAAAAGATAATTATTATGATACAAATAAAAATGATAAATATGCCATTCATTATAAAACACAAATAGTATAAAAAGTTAATATATTTACTATTTTATCTTTAACTTTTATAGTTATAGAGTCATAATATTAAAATATTAATATAAGAATATTTTATGCTAAAAACATTTAATGTATTTGTTTTCTTACTATGTTACTGTTAATAATAATTTTTTTTATAAATAATTTGTATTAAAATAGCACGAGGGGGTGTTAAATCCAATCTAAGAAAAAAAGAACAAAACATCACACCAAAGACAAAAATTGCACACCTACGTGTAACAAAGGATTAGAGTGACACTATTATTAAAACCAATAACAACTATACTTGTTTTACGAGAGAATATCTTGTTATATTGAAAATGAAAGAGTTTGAATATATATATATATATATATATATATATATATATATATATATATATATATATATATATATATATATATATATATATATATATATATATATATATATATATATATATATATATATATATATATATATATGTATATATATATATATAGTCTTACAAATAAGTTAAAAATAATATCATTGGATACCATAAACATATGAAACCACGTTACCATCTTTGTAATGCAGAGACCGTGTCTAAAGAAAATACCGATTCATACTTCCTAATTATAGAAACAAATTAAACATAAACATAATAATAATAATAATAATAATAATAATAATAATAATAATAATAATAATAATAATAATAATAATAATGTAACATTCACTCCCTTAAACTATATGCAGAATCCATTTAGTTTACTTTTGAAGCTTCAACCATTCTTATCATTCACCGAAGTTTTAAATATTGATATAATTTTATGGGTTTTGTCATTATGTCTGCAACTTGCTCCTAAGAATTGCAGTAGCTTAATTCCACAACTCCATCTTTTATCAAATCTCTCAAAAAAAATGAAATCTTATATCAATATGTTTGCTTCTACCATGAAAAACGGAATTCTTTGAAAGCTTTATTGCAGAGCTATTATCGCATTGAATCATAATGCTCTTTTTCTCTTTATGACCAATCTTCTCTAACACCCTCCTTAACCAAAGACATTGACAAGCGCAGGATGCTGCAGCTACATACTTAGCCTCAGTGGTGGATAGTGTCACAACAGATTGTTTTTTAGAGGACCAAGACACCGTTGCAGAACTAAGCAAGAAAACTGATCAAGAAGTGCTCCTCCGGTCATCCAAATCACCATCAAAGTCACTGTCAGTGTATGCTACCAAGTTTAAGTTGCCTCCTTTTTGGTAAAAAAATACCTAATTCAGTTGTACCTTTGAGGTACCTTAGTATTCTTTTTTCTGCAAGCCATTGAGATTCAGTTGGACAAGACATAAATCTACTAATAAGACTTACTCCATACATTAAATCAGGTTTTGTTGCAGTCAAATACATCAAACTGCAACCATCTTCATGTATAAAGTTGCATCAACTTTGGCTCCTTCGTCATTCTTTGATAACTTTGTTCCTGGCACAATAGGATTCTGCATTGAGTTACTATTTATTCGTTCCAAACCTCACAAAGACTTCACGAGCATACCTTCTTTGACACACAAAAATTCCATTTGGATTTTGTATTACCTCAACTCCCAAAAAGTACCGCATTTTTCCCAAATCAGACATGTCAAATTCTACCATCATTGACTTTTTAAATTCATCACACATATTCTTATCATTCCCGAAATATATTAAATCATCAACATAAAGACTTAAAATTTAAAATTTTACTTCCTTCCTTTGTTTTTGTAAACAATGTATGTTCACAAAAACATATTTCAAATCCTTCTCGAACAAAATATGCTTCTATCTTGCTATACCACGCTCTTGGTGCCTGCTTAAGGCCATACAAAGCCTTTTTCAGCCTGTAAACTTTACCCTCTTTGCCTTCTTTCTCATATCCTAATGGTTGCTTCACAAATACCTCTTCATTAATTTCACCATGAAGAAATGCACTCTTCACATCTAACTGAAAAACATCCCAACTGTGTTGACATCTAAAGCAAGTATCAATCGAATGGTATCCAGTCTGGCCACTGGAGCAAATACTTCAGTGTAGTCAACTCCATATTGTTGTGCATACCTCTTCGTCACTAGTCTCGCCTTGTACTTATCTATATCTCCATTCTCATTAAGCTTAGTTTTACAAATCCACTTAAATCCAATTGGTTTGATTCCATTTGGTAAAATAGTAAGCTCTCAAGTTTTGTTCTTTTCTATTGATTCAATTTCCGCCCTCATTTCATCCATCCACTTATTGCTCTTATTAGCTTCCTCAAATTAGAGTGGATCATCTCCAGTGAGTATCATCATTGCATTTAAATTATCTTCATCAGATAAGCCTTCACCAGTTTCATAATCTTCCATCCAAGAAGGTGCTCTTCTTACCCTCCCTTCAACTACATTTGGTGAGTCATCCTCATGCGATTCACTAGAATTTTTTGCATTATCATTGTTGTCTCCCTCTACATTACCATTGTTACCTCCCACTTCATTTCCTTCTACCCCATCTTCATTATCATTGTCGCCTCCCTCTTCATTTTCATAATCATTCTTCCACTTTAAAACATCTGGTTTGCATTCATCTTTGTTGTTGTCCCAGTTCCAACATAAATCTTCTTCAAAAATCACATCCTTGCTAATGGTTACCTTTTTTGAAATTGGATCATATAGTTTGTAGGCCTTTGATTCATCACTTACTCCCAGAAAAACACATTTTTTGCTCTTATCATCTAACTTGCTTCTTTTCTGGTTTGGAATATGTGCATGAGCCACACATCCAAAAACTTTAAAATAATTAATTGTTGGTTTCACACCACTCTATGCCTCTTCTGGGGTTTTGTTTTGTACAACCAACGTCGGGCCAAAACATTTTAGGAACTTGCTTCTCAACCAACATAGAGCGCACCATGTTCATTATCGTCTTATTTTTTCTCTCTGCAACTCCATTTTGTTGAGGAGTATAGGCTTCAGTCAATTGTCTGCTTATGCCTTGAGATTTGAAAAATTCTTCAAACTCATTTGAGGTAAATTCACCACCTCTATATGTCCTCAATGAGGTTATATATGCACCTGACTCTTTTTCAACATAAGCTTTAAAGGTTCTGAACATTGCAAAAGCCTCTGATTTTTCATTTAAGAAGTAAATACATGTCTTACGAGTAAAATAGTCTATAAAACTTAGGAAGTACCTTTTGTTTCTATTTGATTATGGTTTAATGGGCCCACATAAATCTGCGTGCACAAGTTGAAGTTAATTTGATGCTCTCCATAAGCTCTTTTTAGACATAGAGTCTCTATGTTGCTTGTCGATTAAACACTCTGTACATAGCTTATTTGGATTGTAGGAAACCCGTTTACCATTTTCTTATAAAACAATATCCTCAATCCTTGATAGCTTAAGTGACCAAACCGACAATGCCAAAGATAAGATTCATTTTCTGATATGTTTTGAAAGCAAGTAGACTCATTTGGCACCATGGAAGCCACCAAACAGAACATTTTATTTCCACTCATGATTGTCTCCATAATCAATCCTTTTGTTGGATGATATATCATAAATTTTCCATGTTGAATCAAAATAGATAGACCTTTATCTTATAATTATCCTATGCTCAATAAATTTTTCTTTAACTCAGGAATATAGTAAACATTAGAAATTACCTGAGTAAATCCATTCACTTGCATACGAACACTGCCTTTTCCAATAACAACCATTCTACTATCATTTCCAAGTTTTAGTGTATGTATGAAGCCTTCATCAAAATATGAGAACCACTCCTTGTTTCCACTCATATGATTGCTGCAACCGAAGTCAAGAAACCACAATTCTTCCTTCTTGTCATGTTTGATTTCAACATAGGACATCAATAATATCTCTTCTTCTTCTTTCTCTTCAAATTCAGCATAGTTGGCCTTTTGCTCCCAATCAGGACACTCATATTGATAGTGTCCTAATCGATGATAATGAAAACACTCTATAACAACTTTGTTGTAGGGTTTTCGCTCCCTTCCTCTTCCGCGACCTCCTCTAAACACGCCTCTACCTCTTCCTCTTCAGTTCTATCTTCATGGGATATCTTAAGAACTTGTTCTTCTTCTCCATGGCTTTTCATCCTTTGTTCATGAACAAGAAGACTACTTTGTAACTCATCAATAGTCATCGAGTCTATGTTATTGGATTCTTCAATTAAGCATACCACATAATCAAATTTTGAGATCATTGATCTCAAAATCTTCTCAGTGATGATTGTTTGACTCATACTTTCACCATGAGATTTCATTTTATTAGCAATGGTTAGAGTGCGAGAGAAATAAGCATTAACGGTTTCTCCTTCTTTCATATGAAGAATTTCAAAATCCCTTCTAAAGCTTGCAGTTGTGCCCTTTTGACCCGGTTTGAACCCTGAAATTTTTGCTTCATTGAATCCCATGTACTTTTGGATGTATCCTTATCGAGGATTGTTTCAAGCACATTACGAGAAATTGCTTGAAAAAGATAATTTTTTGCCTTCAAGTCCTTCAATTTCTGATCTTCAATCAATTTGCGTTGCTCCTCTATTGGCTGCTGCCACAACCAATATCCCATACTCAATGAGACCCCAATATTCTTTTGAACGAAGAAAATTTTCCATAAACGACACCAATTGGTCATAATGACCATCAAAATTGGGAATAGCAGACTGTACGAAACTACCACTATCATTTTCTGCCATTCTTCTAAACTCCTTCTATTTGAAAGAAAATTGGAATTTCTTTCTTAATACACACTTACTTCTCTCACCCAATTGTTTCTCTCACACTCACTCACTATGAATCAGGCCCCAATAATGGGGTTCTGATACCAATTGTTAAAACCAATAACAACTATACTTGTTTTGAGTGAGAATACCTTGTTATATTGAAAATGAAAGAGTTTGGCTATATATATATATATATATATATATATATATATATATATATATATATATATATATATATATATATATATATATATATATATATATATATAGCCTTACAAATAAGTTTAAAATAGTATCAATGGATACCGTAAACATATGAAACCACATTACCATCCTATTAATGCGGAGACCATGTCTAAAGAAAATACTGATTCATACTTCCTAATTATAGAAACAAATGAAACATAATATAATAATAAACAGTTAGATACACAATTATCCATTTTTGAAACAGGAATTAAAGTAGTCGATCTTTTAGCTCCTTATCGCCGTGGCGACCCAATTTTTAGGGCTTTTAAGGACGGACTCACTAGTGAAACTACTAACTGAATTACCCAAAAATAAATATGTATTTTTCCACAGGACTGAATCCATAGAAACCTTGGCTTAGTGCCAGAACTGTAAGCGGCGGATGATTGGTATGCAGGATCGGTTTCATTAGTCACTATTATTTTCGATACATCATGGTACGGAATTATTTGGACTACAAGACCAAATCAGATTATTGAGCAAGATTTGATAAATAATAATGTAACAACTTCCTTATCTAATTCAATTCTACCTTTGGACAAAAGTGAATCAATTTCAACCCATAAACTTGATCAACTTCATAATTTCTCCATCATTCCAAACATTGCCATTAAAAGCCAATTCATTCTTACTCAATCACTCACTCCAACAAACCAACAACCAAAAGAAAGAAAAATAAGACGAGTAAACAACGTTGGCCAAGCTATCATGAACCTGCCCCAAACACACAACACTATAACTCCATCCCTTCCCCATCCCCACCAAAATTGGGCCAACAGACTTGCCCAAACACTGTATAACTGCCCCCACATGAGCCCCCACACAATAGGGATGACAAACAAACCAGGACCCGCTAGCACCCGTCTGGGTCCGCCCAGAAATTAACGGGGAAAATCCATTTAATTGGGTGCGGGTGCAGGTGCGGGGGAAACCTGGTTCTTAACTACGGGTGCGGGTGCGGGTAGACACTAGGACCCTCCCACACTCGCCCCCGCCCCGCCCCAGATAATGTATTTTACTTTAATTCCCTTATTTTACTTATTTTAATATTCATTTATCAATTATATTTTAAATTAAATTATTAATGAACTTATTGTAATTAAAATAATCAAAGTAATCAAGTTAATATTCATTTACTAATTAAATAATTAATTTATTTATTAAAATAACCAATTTTTTAATTAAATTATTAAATTTTATTGCAATTAAAAAAAATTAATTTTTTACGGGTGGGGGCGGGTGCGGGTGCGGGTGCACCCGTTCTTCAATGGGGGCGGGTCTGGGTGGTAAAATTTCACCCCCGATTGGGATTGGGGGCGGGGGCGGGTGTGTTATATGGAGGCAGGTGCGAGTATAGTTAAACCCGCCCCGCCCCGTTGCCATCCCTACCACACAGTTGCAGTAGAAAAATAGGTGCCTAATTGATTTCTCTAGCGAAAGACACAGAGGAAAAACTTTCTTGTGAATATCTTGCAACACGCCTCTCTTAAATAGCTCATTTCTCGTAGGTAAATTATCCAAAACAAGTATCCACCCAAACAAGTGCACATTACTTACATCTTTGGCTTTCTACATATTATGTAACTCCTTTAAGCTTGCACCATCCAAAGTAGAATTGGAACAATTCAAAGCATAAAGCCTCTCATAAATATTTTTCACTGAAAAACCATATGTACTTCTACACCATACTATTCTATAATCATCATCTTGCTTAGGTTTAATTTCACTCAAATTTGAAGACAAACCCAACCATTCATCATGAAGATCCTTAATTAAGAGTTTATTATCCACCCCTAAATCCCAATACCAATTCCAATCCACCCAAGAACCCATCTCTGCCACCTTAAACGCAGAAGTGGAACAACCAGCATAAACAAGGGGAAAAAGAACTTTAAACGGAGTAGTACCTAACCAACAATGATCCCAAAAATTGAAAGCTAACCCCCTCCCCAATTTACAAGAAATACTATTGGAAAACCAGACCTGCCCATCAATATTCAGATTGCAAACCATCCTCATATCCCTCCACCAAAGTAATGTATTATTCAAATTACGAGACAACTCCCTTCCAATAAAATTCACCATGCCATCCCCATACCTAAAAGAAATTAAATCAGACCACAACACCTCAGGTTCACTTAGAAACCTTTAACCCCACTTATCAAAGAAAAATCAAAGTTCTCAACACTCTTAACCCACAAACCTCCATCCTTCTTAGACATGCACGCACTATCCCAACTAATCCAACAAAACTTCCTCTTAACATCACCATTACCCCTAGGGATGACAATGGACAGGGTTTGGGAAGGGTACCATAGTACACGTCTCCAAACCCGCAGTTTAAAAAAAATTCCTCGTACTCAAACCCATACCCGCACGAGCACCGATGTTTGTACCCGTACCCATACCCATACCCACTTACTCGCATATTTAATAAAAAATATTGATCATTTATAATTTATCGTGTCATTTTAATTTTTTAAGAACATTTAAAAAATTCAGAGGATGTTATTGTTGAGATAAGAAATAAATAAACATTTATATTAAAATGCATAAAAATTTAATAGTGATGTATTTAATAGAATTGTTAGATTAACGTGTGTATATAATATATATATATATATATATATATATATATATATATATATATATATATATATATATATATATATATATATATATATATATATATATATATATATATATATATATATATATATATATATATATATATATATATATATATATATATATATATATATATATATATATATATATATATATATATATATATATATATATATATATATATATATATATATATAAAATGCGAGTATGTGATAGACTGGGTACTAAGGTACTCGTACTCACACCTATACCCGTTTATTTTAGTGAGTAATTGTCCATGCCCGTATCTATTTTGCAGGTTTTTTATCTTGTCTGTTGTGTGTAATTTTTGTAGATACCCACTAAGATGGGTATAATTGCCATCCTTTTACCTCAAAAAAGTCCTCTGAATTTTAACAATTTCCTTCACAATGTTTCTAGGAGCTTTGAAAAAAGAAAGCATGTAAATATGAATATTGTTAAGGAACACATTCAATATAGTTACCTTCCCGCCCAAAGATAGGTGCTTGCTATGCCAAGAAGAATCTCACTTAAAAAACTGTGAGACACATAAAGTAAATTTTCTCTTTTCAACTAGAGAAATCGATTTTATTTTATATAAATGATCTAATTTACGTATCATTAAGGCTAACTTATTATTGATATTACCTGTTTTTTGGGTCTATTGACAAAATGACAAATAATCATTAAAATTTTGCAGACAAAATTGAGAGGTCTTGAGTTAATGTATCCTTTGAATACTATTTGTTGACATGGTGACTCCTTTTTTGACAAGTTCATGGTTGGTGAGAATCCTTTTCTAATCTTGAATAAGATGAATCAGTTGAATTTTTTCTTAAGATAAAACTATAACATGGTGACCTCATGAAGTCCAAATGTTTCTTGGGTGAAGGGTAATGGAAGGGTTGAGAAACCCTCGACAAAGACTATGATTATCAATCTTTTGAACAAGTCATTTGATTATTTTGCAATGATTGATGAACTTAAGGTGATTTGGAAATCCATTGGTGGTCTTGATATAATTGATACGTGACATATATACTATATGGTGAATTTTGACATGTGTGAAGACCTTTTGAAGGTTTTATTGCGAGGGACCTTGGACAATCTCCAATCATTACTTGGCACTTCATGAACACTCGTGAAAATTTGACCCAATGTTCGCGAATATAAACTACACTTCAGGTTAAGTGTGAATACCTAGACCATGCATCTAATATTACAAAGAAAGCGTTTTATTTTTTTTAGGGAGAAGCGATTGGTCATCCTTTGAAATTCAACACTAGAAAAATACATGTGTCTTGTGGTAAATTTGTAAGAATAGGCATTGAGATTGATTTGAGTCTTCCTGTCATTATTCAACTATGATTTTAGTACAAATGTAGGATTGTCAATGAACTAAATCAATTTAAAAATAGTTTGAAACTCAATCTAGTAATTAACTCTTTGTACTTGGTTCATAAACCAAATGATTCGAACTTGAGCTGATGCGGTCAGAAACATTAGAAATTAGCAAGCGCTAAATCTAAAATAAGAACACGGGATTTCAAGCGCAAAACCTATCAGATAAACTATGGAATCCACTAGATAAAGAAATTACTTAATTTCATTAAATCAAAGATAATCCTGAAAACTATTCACAATAGTATTTAAATACAGAAAAATAAACATTAATGGACTTTTAATCCAAAACATAAATAAAATACAAAAAATAAAACATAATGTGATTTTAATCCAATATAAATAAATAAAATAGAAATTTGCGGAAAATAGTAAAATTCAATTTTTAGGCCTGAAACAAACGCGAATGGCTTAAAAAAACATTTCTACATCAGTCCCCCTTCTCTAAAGAACAAAAAACATGAATGGCTTAAAAAAATATTCCTACATGAGTCCCCCCTTCTCTGAAGAACTCGTCCCCGAGTTCTCTTCTTCATAAAGAGCCTCATCTGGTTGATATTCATGAATGACACTAACATTGAAAGTATTGGATAAATTCCTGAAATTCGGGAAAGCAATCATATAAGCATTACCATTGATCTTTCAGGTCACTTGAATAGGCCATACTTGTGTGTCTGTAACTTGTTGTAAGTACCAATTAGAAACCTCTCTTTACCTATAAAAACCATCACATCGTCTCCCATATTGAAAACTTTAACTTTTATGTGTTTATCTAGCATAGGAGGCAAATCGCTTAGTAGTTGATATGCGGTCAACTCCTTGAAATTCTCTAGGATCCCTAACACTTCTTATGGAATTGTTGTTTCCTCATTTACAACACTCATCAACCCTTTAATCACCATTGGGTAGAAAATTTTAGTTTCTTTAACAACTTCATCAAGCTCCTTTACGCTCCGTGTCATTACGTAAAAACTAGACTTATTTCCTCCTTGATTCTTATCAAAGTGAAAAACATGAGCCATATCAATTTTATGTGTGCCCCATGTAAACATCATCGCGCTATCTCGTCCTCAATAAGTTATGTCATTATCAAACTACCAAGGTTTACCAAGTAAAATATGACAAACAATCCATATCAATAATATCGCAAAGTACCTATTCTTTATAATATTTTTCGATGGAGATAAGAACTCTACAAGCTAGTGTTACTCGAACTTAGGGGATCTTGCTTACCCACCTTATGGTGTACTACTTCTCATGGGGTTCTGTGGACAACTTCAAATAATCTACCAATTTCGTAATACTAGATTCTCTGTGCTTCCACTTTCCACAATTAGATTACACTCATTGTTCTTGATAGAACAATGTCTTCTAAATACATTCTTGTTTTTCCCTTCATCTTTGGATGCTAGTAAAATTCTCTGCAACATAAAATTTAGTCTCTCACTAGGTTCTTCCTCTTCAAGTTCAACCCCGACATTTTCCTCATTCTCAATTTCATGTCCTTTTATTTCCTCTTCCTGTTCATTTTCTTCCGCAACATCGACAACTCTTATCGTTGGAAAAACATTTGATTTCTGATCCCTTCCATTACAAAGATAACATGTGTCTTCAATGGGTTTAGCATATGGATTTTTTTGCCTCTGAACTGATGCTTTACCCTACTACACACCACTAAGATTTCTAGTCCCCTTATTATCAGGGTTATAATCCCTAGTTGCATTTTTTTTATCATTGCTTGGTGATTCAAAGTTATTATAGGGAGAATACCTAAATAATGAGAAATTTTGAGGGGGTTTCTCTAATAATTATTCCTCCAAAGCTAGATTATATGCCTCTATTACGGTCCATACAATCTATAAACCCATTCTCTCCTGCAAGAGTTTCTTTAAGCCGCTGGTGTATCGAGCAACTATCTTGATCACTTATTCTCCCAATTAATTATGTTCAAAGAAACACATGAACTCAACTGTGTATTCACTCACAGTTTTCTTGCCTTGAACACACTCAATATATATCTTATAATAAATTTTTTCATAACCCCAGGTAAAAACTGCCCCAACATTAATTGTTTCATTCTTCCCCAAGATCTGATTGGTCTTTTCCTTTTCCTTTTCCTATGAACAACAAGTTTATCCCACGAGACAATAGAAGTACTCTTAAGCCTGATTACAACCATCTTAATTTTCTTGTTATTAGGAACACCATAATGTTGAAGAACTTATCAATGTCGATCTTCCAATATAAAAACTCCTCCACTCCCATTGTTTCATAGGATAATTGAATATCAACCTTCACTCAATAGAGTTACCAAGTAAAAATTTAAGATCTCACCTTATGAGATATTAAAGAAAAGACAACCAAACTTGTCTTATTTGAGAACTTGTGGCTGTCTGGCTTATGTCAGAATTCTGAATCCAAAACGAGTTAAACTCGCTAGTAGAACCTGTGAATGTGTATTCATTGGGTATGCAGTAAACAGTAAGGCATATAGGTTTTATGACCTAAATGAAAAAGTGATCATAGAATCAAATGATGTTGAATTCTATGAAGAAAATTTTCCTTTCAAATCGAGAAATAGTGGGGGCACTCAATCGAGTCACACTTCTATGATAAGAAGCACATAAAGCAATGACAATGTAGAAACAAAACTTCGACGAAGTAAAAGAGTAAGAGTTGCTCGATTATGCGGCTTATAATGTAGAAGAAGATCCAATAAATCTTCAAGAAGCTTTGTCCTAACAAGACCTGACACTTAGTAGACTTGCCTTCTGGCTCCAAATCAATTGGTTGTAAATGATATTTAAAAAAGAAACTAAAACCTGATGAAACTATTGATAAATACAAGGTTCGCCTTGAAGCAAAAGGTTTTAGACAAAGCAAAAATATAGATTTCTTCGACACCTTTTTCCAGTCACTAGAATTACATCCATTAGGGTACTTATTTCAGTGGCTGCTATTTATAACTTAATAGTATACCAAATGGATGTTAAAATAACTTTTTTAAATTGTGACTTAGAAGAAGAAATCTATATGGAACAACCGGAAGGGTTTGTGATACATGGAGAAGAAAACAAGGTCTGTAAGTTAGATAAGTCTTTGTATGGTCTAAAACAATATCTAAAGCAATGGCATGCGAAGTTTGATAATTTAATGATATCGAATGGGTACAAAGTGAATGAAAGTGAACAATGCATTTATTACAAATATGAAAATTGAATATGCATTATCATATATCTCTATGAATACAATCTACTCATACTTGAATCAAACATTCATTTTATTAATGACGTGAAATCACTGTTGTGCAACAACTTTAATATGAAAGACCTCGGAGAAGCGAACGTGATTCTTGGTATCAAGATCATGAGATTCGAGCACAGAATTTCTTTGGATCAATCACACTATGTAGAAAAGATCTTAAAGAAATATAAATACTTTGATTGTAAACTTGTGTGAACACCATATGATCCAAGTGTGAAACTGTTTAAAAACACTGGTGAAAGTGTCAAACAAACAGAATATGCGAACATCATTGGCAGTCTTAGGTATGCCTCTAATTGTACTAGACCCGACATTGCATATGTCGTAGGATTATTTTATAGGTTTACGAGTAGACTGAGAAACGAGCACTTGTAAGCTATTGAGTGAGTCATGAGGTACCTTAAAAGGACCATGGATCTCAGCCTACATTATCAGAAATTTCCTGTTGTACTAGAAGGATACAATGATGCATATTGGAACACTTTATTAGATGATTCCAAAGCTACTAATGGCTATATATTTAGTATAGTTGGAGGAGTTGTATCTTGGAAATCAAAGAAACAGAGTATGCCTGCTCAATCCACAATGGAGTCTGAGATGATAGCATTAGTCTCATCTAGTGAAGAAGCAAGTTGGTTAAGATGCTTGCTAGCATAGATCCCTCTATGGGAGAAACCTACGCGAGTTGTGTTGATCCATTGTGATAGTACCTTGTCTATTGCAAAATTGTGAATCGTTATTATAATGGTAAAAGACGTTAAATTAGAAGAAAGCACAACACTGTTAGAGATTGTATCTCTAAAGGAGCTGTAAGAGTGGATCCTGTACACACTAATGAAAAGTTAGCAGATCCTTTGAGGAAAGGATTGGCTAGAGAGAAAGTCCATAATACATCCAAAAATATGAGACTAATGCCTATAAAGAAATGAGTTGCTCATGATGGTAACCCGACCTAAACGACTGAAGATCCTAAGAAATAGGTTCAATAGGTAATAAAAAGTCGTGAGCAATATGAGATGATCATGCAAGTGAAGTATAAATCCTGAAGTAATAAGAGGATGAGATAATAGAAACTCTTAATGAGATCTATACTCTGTATGATGGAGTACCTAGACTATATGAGTACTCTTGATAGACTCACCTATGTGATTGTGGAATTTAGGCCGGTTCCTGGAATTTTGAGGCGAACCTTCACTAAACCAAGATACGCGTGCAGGGCCATTAAAGTACGGGCTATTAGAATACAACTTAAGAAAAGGTTGTATGTGGGTTTGATGTCTGAGATAGAGTTCAAGACAATGGTGTCACTCTTGTTGAATTGGAATCCTACCTGCTACACAGAGGTTCAAGTCGTAGACACCTTTGTTTATGCACAATCTTAGAAATGTTTAACATTATTTATGGAACACTTTTTCAAATTCAAGTGGGGGATTGTTGGAAAATTATGTCAAATATAGGGAGTGAATTTGAAAAAAGTTCCTTATGTCAAGTTCCACATTGTGTGTTGGTTGAAAAAACTCTTTAGTCCCACATTGCTTAGGTGAGATATATTCCTCACTCACTTCATTATATAAGGAAATTCCTTGTTTCATTCCAAAATACACGAAAAACTAACTTTGAGTTATTTCATTCCTCACTCTCATAGTTATTTCATTCCTCACTCTCATAACTCTGCATCTTTCAAATTGTCGAAGCGCCAATTTCTCCCCTTCCTTCCTACTCGTTGAATTTTTCGAGTATTTTCTTGAATTCTCTTTAGAGAACTATGTTAATTTCTCCTTGTTCGAGTTGAGAAATTATCAAGTATAATATTTTTTTTGGATTCTCTTTAGAGAATTATTCGAATTTTTCTTTGTATGAGAAAAATTTTGAGTGGTTAAATGACCATTATTAAATTCTCTTTGGAGAATTATTAGAATTTTTCTTGATTTGAGAAATTATTACGACGAGTTATTATACCAGATACTACGAGTGGTATTAACCATATCAAAATGGTCTTTGTACCATCAGAGGGTATATTTGTAGACCGATTATCTAGCATGCAAGTAATAATCGTACAATATAGAACTGGGATGTTTTATCCTGGAAGTGGCGCAATAGTTCGACTGTTTTGCATAACTTTGGGCAGTGCCGCAAAACGTCTTAAAGAGAGCGACCTAGTCCGGGACTCGACCCAATAATTTCTTCTGTTCCTAATTTTCAAAACAGAAAAACAACAAATACTTATGCACAAAGAGGTTTTTTTTTGGAAATATATGATAAGGTAGCTTCATAAATTGGTTCTTAAAAATGCATACTCTTAAATAAGCCAGTGTGTGTTACTCTTGTCAATGTCGTTTTTACTTCTTTACCTACATATAATATGCATAATTTTCTGTTTCACGATAAATTTGTGAGATATTTGATAAACACGTAGAAAATTATATTTGACATGGTACAACAGATGGTTGATTTGAACAAGATTATGAGTTAGGGATTTGTCAAACCAATTTGCAAAACACAACATTGATAGGAAAACTTGTTTGGAGCTTAGTGTAATTAAGCAAAAAACTTCGGGGATCACTTTCAGAAGATAAATATTTCTTTGAAAATAATATGTTTCTTAATTAAAAAATTTGAATCACCTACATGGAAAACAATTATTATGACTCTTGATGTGTTGAAAGATATTTTTTATTCTTAATATAGGAGATAGAGATACTAACTTTTTAATTTTGACCATCACTCTAAAAGCTTCTTCTTTTTTAGAATATCCAAGATATCCATACACAAATTATGGTGTTTAAGATAAAAAAAGATATATATTAATGCTAAAAATATCATTGTATACTTAAATCTTCCGTCGTCTCTAGAAGTTACTACTTTGATTCAAAGATTGAAACTAACCTCCACTATTTTTGTTGAAGACTTTTGATTGCAAAGTGAAAATCTTAATGATGAATATATTTATAGAAGAAGATTTCATAGGTTGTCACATGTCATATATGCACAAGGATTATGATTTCCAAGAACATTGGAATTGGTATGGAAGTTATTGTAGCAAGTGTTTGATTTTTTATTTACTAGGTGTAGCACCCCAAAATTTGCCTTTCCGTTTTGGCAGCGTCTGGTTTTTGCTTCTTTGCATTTTCGCATTTCTGCATTTGCATAGCATTCGTTCTTGAGACAGGGGATCAACGTTTTCCCGTGGCTCAGTTTTCATCTCAGTGCATGAACCTGAACAGCGAGTATCAGAGGCTCTGGCATTTATTTTTCCTAGCGGTCGGGCGACCGATTTTATTTTATGTTGCATGATATTTTCAGCTCAGAAAGCAATATTCAGGCTATCGCAAGCATTTTCATCGTTAGGATATTCAAAAGCAAGTTTCAGAAGTTGAATAGAGCTCAGAATAGTTGGAAAGGGACAAACGGGCAGTTTTCCATCCAAAAGGCGCCAAAATTCAAATTTGGAGGGGTTAATCGGTTAACCTATATGGTTAATTGATTAACCAAGACAAAGTTAGGGCAAATTGGGATTTTGAAGGTGTTAACCAATTAACCTATATGGTTAATCGATTAACCAGTGCAGATTTTGCCTCTGCACGTGAATTTTCAATCCAAACCACTTTGGGGTCCAATTTTGGTCATGTGCAAACTTGATTTTCACTTTGGGAAGGATCTAGAACCTATTTGAAGTTTGGTTAATTTCATTCTCCCTCCAAATGCCCATTCCTCATTCCAAACCAAGTTTTCCAAACCTTTCATTTGGATCCAAGCCTAGTTGATATTTAAGTGATCCACTCCAAACCTCACACGTCTAATCACTCATAGTTCACTCATTTTTAGAATTGATCTCAATTCTCTCAATTCTCTCTCAATTTTCCAATCTCCAAAACCCTCACCAAAGCTCTTCTCATTGAGATCATTGATTCTTCATTGGAATCCTTGATTTCTAAGAGCTAAACCTTCATCCATTCTCTCCATTGAATCAATTTCTTCATCCAATTTTCGTGCAAAATTGGATCTGAACTTGGAAGTGACTTTGGAAGTGATTATTTGGCTTGTTTTGGATTGATCTTGAAGGATCTTCATTGCTACTACAAGAATTGGTGTGGATCTTGAAGTATTATGGACTTCTAGCATTGGATCTATTCAATTACAGTTGAATCAACATTAACCGGAATAAATCTCCGCTTCGAAGGTTGGATCCGAATATGTTTTTAGCTTATTTGCATAATCATGTGGATTTTCATCTTTGATTGAATTTTGGTTAATTTGATCCGTTTGATCCATGATTTGGTTGTGTTAATATGTTTACATGCTGTTTGAATCATGATTTGCTGGTTTAATTTCGTGATTAAGTGATTATGCGATCATCCGGTGGATCAGATAAGTGCTTATTTGTTGAAAATGCTGCTCTGTTGTTGTTTTTTTGTTGTTGGCACAGTGTTAATCGGTTAACGCAAATGGTTAACTGATTAACCATTTATAATATTCAAATTTTTCAATTTTTTCAAGGTGTTAATCGGTTAACGCATATGTTTAACCGATTAACATGAACGAATCTCTAGATTTTCAGCTATTTTTAAGTGGTTAATCGGTTAATGCATATGGTTAACCGATTAACACTGTGTCAGTGGACCTGATTTGCTGATTTTCTTGCATGTTTGAGTACCGTTTCGCGTCGAATCATCGTAGTTCAATACGATGCATTAGAAGTGAAATGTTCTGGACTTTTTTTCGCTATTTTAGTTATTTAATCGATACTTCGTCAACTTGTTTTTGTTTTCCACTTGGATGCACACTTGTGTGTTGTTGTTCATAGTGATGATGTTCTTGCATTTGCATTTTCTCTTGTGCTTGCATCTTTATTTCTTGCATTAATAAAGGTCAAGATGTGCTTGTGGTGGTATTTACCCCACACTTTGTTCCTCCCTTTGCTTGTGTGTTGCATTCCATGTTTGCATCTCTTACTTGTGATTGAATTTACTTGGTGCTTTCTTGTGCTTTTTGCCCTGATCCCCATAAGGTTCCTAGTCCCTTCGCTTAGGATGGGAGTAGGAGAGACATTAGGTGTTCAATCCAAGCATGCTAACATTAGGGTAGATATTTCCCCTTTCAATCCTAACCTTAGGACCATTTTGCATGATAATGTTAGGGCCGAGTTTCCCTTAGACCTTCCGTGCGTCTCTCTTTCTCATCTCAAAAACAATTCTAACTCACTTAATAAAGATTAACGAATCTTGTGTGTTACAAGCCTTAAGCTACTTGGGAAATGATGATTGGGTGGTTGCCTCTCAATTGTCTAGAATGTTAGCGTATGTCCTTTGGACGATATGCGATGCATTCGCTCCTAGGTCATAGTCTTTAGTGCAACATGAGTTACCAATTAAAACTCAAAATACTTCTTCTCTAAAAAACACAAAAACAACTTCAAACCTTTTTCCTTCGGGATTAATTGGAAAACCTTTTCATAAAAAAGAGTGTTGTTAAGCTTCGGTTCTACCGCAAACAGGCATCGTCCCTAACTGCTGGAACGGAGGTTTAACCCTACTCGGTTAAAACACTTAATCAACCTGTGGTTTCGTGTAAGCCCAAACTACGTTTGCTCTGATTTCTCATACCAGATGAGAATACGTAGGCACAAGACACGATGTCTTGGCGAGCAACCTTCCCCCCTTTTCATCCGTAGTTAGCCGAACTACGTTGACTCTGACTTTCCCGTTGCACGAGGGAATATATAGGCACAAAGCGGTGATGCTCTGCCGAGTCTCTTTTCTTTTCTTTTTTTCCTGTGAGCCTTTAGCATAGATAGATTAAACACACCCTTAGATAGACAACAAGCATGGATCCCGTTGAGTACGACGGACGTGAAGGGTGCTCATACCTTCCCCTTGCGTAACCGACTCCCGAATCCAGGAGTTGGTTGCAATGACCTCGTCTTTCCCTTTCTCGTTTGGTTTTTCCGATCGTTTCCTTTCCCTCTTTGTGGGATAAATAACGAAAGGTGGTGAATCTTCTATTTTTCGCCGGGTGTTTTTCGCAGTTGCGACAACTGGCGACTCTGCTGGGGACTCCGGTTTCCTATGCGAGTCAATCCTAGCGATTGGTTGTTTATATTTTTGGTGTATGTATATACGTGTTGTACTTTATTTACTTTTTCATTTTTACTTCCCGCATTATATCATTATTGTTGTGTTGTGGGGAGGGAATGTTCCATTGAGAGATAAGCCGGACATGGGCTTGAGTACAAACATAGCATTAGAAGTGGAAAGTAGTGGTGAACCTGTATGTTAGGCATGCACTAGTTCCCATGAAATTCGCGCTCAGACGAGATTCTCTTTGATGACTTTATTTCCAACCCAGTGGGCCGTTGAGAGGATTTCATATCTGAGGGTTATCGACTCTGGGGACCGATCATTTGTGATTCAGCTAAGTGAGGCCTCTTCGGGAAATTATGATGCCAAACCAGAAATGGTGAACGTATTATCATTTCTTGAAAGTTTGTGACGCTGATGAACGCATAGGATGCCGAACCTTATCAGTGGATAGGTCCATACCTGTGAGAGGGATTGGGTTGTGCAGGAAACCTTGAATTTCAGACTACCCGGTTTTCTTTGCAGTGTGAATCTGTGTTTCCGATATTAGAGGTTCCTATTATCAAAGCTATGTTATGTTCTTACCAAAGCAGAGCGCTGGTTATTCTCGATCTACAGCACAATAATCTTGATCCCCTATTTGCATTTGCATGTGCATTTTCATATTACATTTCATTAACATGTATTTATGTTGCATGTGTATATTTCCCTCTGATTCTAGTGTTCTTTCATCTGACATGGAGCCCTTAAGGAGGACATTGGCCTACAAATTTCCAACACTCGATATTGGAGCTTTGCGGAGTTTGATGTCTTTAGCCAACAAGAAAGTAATGGAAGATTTCAAACAATCCTATAGGAAGCTTCTGAGCATTGTATGTAAGCCTTCTTTGAATGATTTGAATGGTCTTCAGACTCTGTTTCAGTTATACGATCCTCAGTTGAGAGGCTTTACTTTTCAGAGTTATGTGCTGACGCCTACACTAGAGGAATTCTCTGCACTGCTGTGAATGCCTATTCTTAACCAGATACCATTCTATCATACTGAGGATGAGCCAAATCTGGCTAAGCTTGCTGCAGCTTTACATTTAGACGCCTCCGAGTTGGCAGGGAAAGTAGCTAAGAGAAACGGATATCTGGGTTTCCGTTACCTTTTCTGGTGGATAAAGCTCGACATTTCGCCAAGGAGGGTTGTTAGGTGGTGTTCAGTGCTATCTTAGCCTTATGTGTCTATGGTATTATGTTGTTCCCTAATATTTTGGACTTCGTATATGTGGATGCATTCCGTATCTTTGCTTCGAGGAATCCTATACCTATGCTGTTAGGTGACGTTTATCATTCTGTACACTATAAGAATGAGAATAGAAGAGGGAAAAGTGTATCTTGTTGCGCACCCTTGTTCTTTCTATGGTTTGTAATCCATCTTCCCAAGACTGGCCTGTTCTTTGATATTGTAGTTACATCGAAATGGTCTGAACGTTTGATGAGATTGTCTGCTGAAGATATTGTCTGGTTTGACAGGGACATGCTGGGTATCAAGATCATTTATAGTTGTGGAAGCTTTCCGAATGTTCCGCTGGTCGGAAGGAAGGGTTGCATAAACTATAACCCGTCCATTGCAATCAGGCAATTTGGGTACGTATTGAGAAGTCCTCCGAAGGATGAAGAGATACAGGAATCTCTGTATCTCACCGGGTTATTGGAGGGGGATACCTTAGCCAGAGTTAAGCATGCTTGGAGCAATGTCCACAAAAGAGGGAAGGTTTCCTTAGGGAAGAGCAATAGTCGAGCTTATGACCCCTATTTGGTTTGGATTCAGAGCAGAGCCGAGAAGTTGATGATGCCTTACCCATCTGGTAAGCTTGTGTGTCCTCTTGTGATTGAAGAACCCACTACTTTTGACATCCAGAAGTATAATCAGGTGTGGGCTGAAAAAGAAGAGTTGGAAAAGGCTAATGAGAAGTTGTAAGAAGAGATTACTCGGCTTCGGGGCGAGAAGAATGAAGCAATTTATTCTTTGAAGAGGCAGACAGAGCTGGTGAACAGTTTGGGCATGGATTTGACCAAGCAAACTAGTTCTCGAGAGCGTTTGACCAAGCAAAGTTGTTAGTGATGTTCTTGCTTCCAAGAAGAAAGAATTAGACAAAGCTTATCTGGAGATTTCGAAATTCAACGAGCAGTGGAATGCAACTCTCACCAACAACAAAGCACAGGAAGATGCGTTGAAGCAACAGGTCAACAAGCTGAAGGCTCAGATCAGAGCGAAAGACGAGAGGATTTCAGATGAAGCCTCGCTCAGACGACACAATTATTGTAAGCTGCATGAAGCGCTTGCAACCTTGGAGGATTTTAGAGCTAGGGTTGATTCGAAGAGGCGCAGGCTGGAAGAAGTCTTTGGTAAAGGTGCTTGGGAAGACAATGTTGAGAATCTATAGCGCACTATTAGCCAGCGAGAGCTACTCATCCAGGGGTTTCTCACTAGGCCGGATCATCCTGAGATGCAGGGGTTGCTAGAGGAGTTTCGGGCCTGGCGTCGCACTTGATGTTTTTACTTTCTTGTAGCTTGTTGTTGCTATTATATTGACCATCACCAGACTTGTTGGTTGAGGTCATTTTGTTTGTACTCAGTATTATGCATGTACGCTGCCTGTTTGGCTGTTCATCTTTATATATGAGGTTTTTCTCTATGATTGTTTACGGGTTCTCCATTGTCGACCTGTTATTCTCAGAACTAGAATCGGGGGGAGGGGGGATTTCCCTGTTGCATATATACATGTTTGCATTTTCATTTGCATTGCAGGTGTTCTCAGTGGCTTCTGTTCCTAACTCTACTTGGTTTTCTTTAGTTTAGGATTGAGGAAGTTGAGGAGTTCAATTTCTACAGGTATCCAACTCGAGGGAATCAGCGAAGAGTGATGGATCAGGCTCAAGCTGAGTTGCAGGAAGTCAGGGCTCGCATGGCTCAATTCATGGAGTTAATGCAGACTGTTGCTAGTGGGCAGGAACAGTTAAGAACTTTGGTCCAGCCGTTGATTGCACGGGTCGATGAAGAGGGTGTTTTGCACGAAGGAGCTGGTGTTATTCCTCCACAAATCGGTGGATCTATCCCCCAGGGTATTCCTATTGTTGTCGTACCTCTAGGAGGAGGAGCTGCGAATGAGAATGGTAACGTTGCTAGTAATGGAAGTGTGTGCACTGTGCACGGGGCTGCTGGCCCTCATTGGGAAGATAATCAGGATGATGTGTTTTCCATGAGATATATAGAGGGTGGTTTATCGACTGAAGCTGACCGAAGGTTTAAACTAATCAAGGAGAAGATGAAATTGTTTGAGAATCAAAACTCTTTGGGCCTTGATATGTCTGATCTTGGTTTAGTTCCTGGGGTCAGGATTCCTCCCAAATTCAAGGTGCCCGATTTTGACAAATACAAAGGGACGACTTGTCCAAGAGTGCATATTCGAGCGTATTTCAGAAAGATGTCTGCTTACTCCAACGATGAAAAACTGCTAATGCATTTTTTCCAATACAGCCTGGTAGGGGCGTCTTTGGAATGGTATATGGGACTTGAGAGAACTCATATCCACAGCTGGAGAGAATTTGCCAAAGCTTTTGTGTGTCACTATCAGTATAATAGTGATCTGACACCAAACAGGGTACAATTGCAGAGCTTGTCGCAGAAAAGTACTGAGAGCTTCAAGGAATACGCCCAGAGGTGGTGTGATTTAGCTGCAAGAGTACATCCCCCTATGGTTGAAAGGGAGTTGATCGACCTGTTCATGGCCTCGCTACCCGGTGTATATTTTGAGAAGTTGATAGGCTGCATGTCTGCAGGGTTTTCTGATTTGGTAATTGCTGGTGAAAGAATCGAAAGTGGGATTAAGTCTGGAAAGATTCCAAATGGTAGTGGATCCTTTTCGGGAGGAGCAAAGAAACCATATCCAGCGAACCCTAAGAGAAGGGAAGGGGATGCAAACGCTATTTCTCACAAGGGTAAAGGTAGAGCTCAGTCCCGTCATCATCAACAAGTTGCTACAGTGAATATCCTAGCCACAGCTCCGCAACAAGTCAACGCTCAGTGACCTTATGCTTCTAGACGCAGAATGCCTAATAGACAGTTTGCGAATCCGCCGATGTCGTATTCTCAGTTGTTACAACATCTGCTGCAATTATAGTTGGTTCAGAAGAGGACTCTGGCTCCTCTCACTGGTACGCCACCTCCTGGCTACGATGCGAATGCTCATTGCAATTTTCACTCCGGCACCCCAAGCCATGATATTGACCATTGCAAAGCTTTCAAGCACAAAGTACAGGACTTGCTTTACTCCAAAGCTATTAACTTCACCAACAATGGGCCCAATGTGACTCAAAACCCGATGCCGAACCATGGGGTGGTAGGAGCCAATGCCATTATTGATGGGGAGAAGCTAAATCTGGTAACTGATGTTGAGGATTTGAAGACTCCGCCGGGGTTTGTGAAGTTTAGCTTGTTGAAGAAAGGGGTGTTTCCAGCTTGTTCTGTTGACTGCTCAGAGTATGAAGTGCATCCAGAGGGTTGCGATCTTTTGAGAAAGGGTATTAAGAGAATGATGGATGAGGGCTATTTGCAATTTTATAGAGTTGTGAAAGAAGATGCCGAGAATAAAGTGAGTAATGATGGAAGCGAAGTTGCTACGATATCCATTCCATACCGGACAATCAATATTTCAGCGCCTGCTAGGCCAACTCCAGTTCTCATTATTGTACCTGGACCTGTGCCTTACGAGAGCACTAGAGCTATCCCATGGAATTATGGGGGAGAGGTGTTCTGTAATGGGCAAAAGCAGGAGTGGACCGCGTCTACAAATGGAAGTTCGTCGGTTTAGAATATAGTTGGGGCCGGAGGTATCACTAGAAGTGGTATGGTTTTTTCGCCACCGGAGGCTAATGCTGATAAGAATGACAAAGGTAAAAGAAAGGTCGCGACTGAAGAGAATGTTCAACCACAGGTCGGTGCTGATGATCTTTCGAAGGATGCAGAGGAATTTATGAGGCTTATTCGAAAAAGTGACTACAAGATTGTAGATCACTTAGATCAGACTCCTTCGAAGATTTCTATCCTGTCATTATTGTTGTGTTCGGAGGCACACCGCAATGCATTATTAAAAATCTTGAGTGCAGCGTACGTACCCCAGAAGATTTCTGTTAATCAGTTAGAGGGGGTAGTAGCCCATGTGAACGCCGATAATGGTCTCGGTTTTACTGATTTGAATCTGACTCCTTCCCGGAGGAACCATAACCGTGCTTTGCACTTATCTTTGGAATGTAGAGGTTCTCTGAGGTTGCATGTCTTGGTTGATACAGGATCATCCCTCAATGTGCTTCCCAAGAAGGCATTGATGAAGTTGGGCATTCAAGGTTTGATATGCACGCCAAGTGATTTGGTCGTGAGGGCTTTCAATGGATCTAAGAGATCAGTGTTTGGAGAGATCACGTTGCCTATTCAGATAGGACAAGAGATCTTTGATGCAACTTTCTACATTATGGATATCCATCCAGCATACAGCTGTTTGCTCGGCCGACCTTGGATACATGTTGTAGAGGCAGTCACCTCAACGTTACATCAAGGAAGCTCGTGCTATCATAGAATCTGGTTCATCGCAGAAGTGGGGTCAAGTTCTTAATGTTCCCGTCAAGCAGGACAAGTTAGGCCTGGGATACAAACCCTCCAGTTCATCTCAGAGCACTCCGAAGTACAGGGGACCTGTGTAGTTCACCAGCAGTGATGTGATATTTGACAGGATTAATACCGTTGGAGATGATGAAGGTGACAATGACTGTGATATGGATACATGGATTCGTCCATGTACTCCTGGCCAGAAGTTGTGCAACTGGACTATCGAAGAAGTCATTCATGCCACAACTGCAGAGTAATGTTCATTGTTTTGATTATGTTCAGTCCTACGTTCTACCTAAGACGTAGTGAACCATTTGTGGGGCCCTCTTGTTGTTCGCACTTTATCATTAAATAAAGGACGTTTTCGCATTCAAATATTGTGATCCCTGTTTTTCTTGTTTTTGTTTTGCATTTATATTAAACAGAAAAATGGCAATGTTTTTTGTTTATTGCATCGCATAATAAATATAACATCATCATGCAGGTCTTTTCTATTAGATGCCGTCGATTCAGGTTCGACTATTACTTCGTATGACTTTGATAATCCCATTTATCAAGCTGAAGAAGAGACTGACGAAGACTGTTACCTGAAGAGTTAGCCAGACTTCTCAAGCAGGAGGAAAGGGTCATTGTGCCTCATCAGGAGGATATTGATATTATTAATCTGGGCACCGAGGATGATAAGAAAGAGGTTAAAGTGGGGGCTGCATTGGAAGACAGTGTCAAGAGAAGATTGGTTGAAATGCTCCGTGAGTATAAGGATATCTTCGCTTGGTCTTACCAAGACATGCCTGGGCTGGATACAGATATTGTGGTACATCGGTTACCTCTCAAAGAAGAATGTCCGCCAGTCAAGCAGAAGTTGAGACGAACGAGGCCTGACATGGCAGTCAAGATCAAAGGAAGTTCAGAAGCAGTTGAATGTTGGGTTTCTTGCTGTCACTAATTACCCTCCATGGGTCGCTAATATCGTTCCTGTGCCTAAGAAAGATGGAAAGGTTAGGATGTGCGTCGATTATCGAGATCTGAATAAAGCGAGCCCGAAAGACGATTTCCCGCTCCCCCATATTGATGTGTTGGTTGATAACACCACTCAGTATTCTGTGTTTTCATTCATGGATGGTTTCTCTGGGTATAACCAAATCAAGATGGCCCTAGAGGACATGGAGAAAACTACTTTCATCACACCATGGGGGACTTTTTGATACAAAGTAATGCCCTTTGGATTGAAAAATGCAGGGGCAACTTACCAGCGGGCAATGGTCACTTTGTTTCATGATATGATTCATCATGAGGTTGAAGTCTATGTGGATGACATGATTGCAAAGTCCCGGACGGAGGAAGGACATCTGGTCGATCTTTTGAAATTATTTGAAAGGCTGAGGAAGTTCAAGCTGAGGCTGAACCCTAACAAGTGCACCTTCCGGGTGAGATCTGGAAAGTTATTGGGTTTCATTGTCAGTGAAAAGGGTATCGAGGTAGATCCTGCCAAATAAAAGCTATACAAGATATTCCTGAGCCGAGAACAGAAAAAGAGGTTCGTGGTTTTCTGGGGAGATTAAACTACATTGCAAGGTTTATATGTCATCTTAGAGCCACTTGTGAACCAATATTCAAATTGCTAAGAAAAGATCAAACGGTCAGGTGGAATGAAAATTGCCAGAAAGCATTCGAAAGAATAAAAGAATATCTGCCGGAACCTCCAATACTCATGCCTCTAGTTGCAGGGAGACCACTGATCATGTACCTCACGGTTCTTGAGAATTCAATGGGATGTATGCTCGGTCAACAAGACAAGTCAGGTAGAAAAGAGCATGCCATCTACTACCTGAGTAAGAAATTCACTGACTATGAGTCAAGATACTCGATGCTGGAAAAAACATGTTGTACACTCGCTTGGGCCACTAAGCGTTTGAGATAGTACATGTTAAACCACACAAATGATTTCGAGGATGGATCCAAGCAAGTATGTCTTTGAAAAACAAGCACTCTCCGGAAGGATTGCCCGACGGAAAATGGTTTTAACAGAGTATGATATTCAGTATGTTTCCCAGAAAGCCATTAAGGGAAGCATCCTGTCGGAATATCTAGCGGAACAGCCAATTGAGGATTATCAGCCGATGAAGTTTGATTTTCCAGATGAAGTCGTCATGTTTTTGAAGATGAAAGACTGTGATGAGCCTTTACCTGACGATGGTCCTGAGACTGGATCTCAATGGAAACTGGTTTTCAACGGAGCGGTTAATTCATATGGTAATGGGATCGGTGCTATCATTACCACTCCTCACAGTTCTCATATACTGTTCACTACCCAATTGACTTTCGCTTGTACCAATAATGAAGCAGAGTACGAAGCGTGCATATTTGGTTTAGAAGAGGCCGTTAATATGAGGATCAAGAATCTGGATGTATACGGTGACTCATTGTTAGTCGTTAACCAAATCAAAGGAGAGCGGGAAACTCGTCAGGCCAACCCGGTGCCTTACAAGGATTATGCAAGGAGACTGTTTTTGTTCTTTGATAGAATTGAATTCCATCATGTGCCGAGAGTCGAGAATTAGATGGCAGATGCCTTGGCCATGCTATCTTCGATGTACAAAGTGAACTTCTGAAATGGAACTCCAGCCATCACCATTATGTGTCTTGATAGACCTACTTTTATGTTTACAATCGAGAAAGCATCAGATGGAAAGCCTTGGTATTCTGATATCAAGCATTTTCTCAAGACTCACGAGTACCCATCTGGGGCATCCAGCAAAGATAAGAGGACCTTGAGGAGGTTAGCCGGTAACTTTTATCTAAACAAAGACGATGTGCTCTACAGGAGAAATTTTGACATGGTCTTGCTGCGCTGTGTTGATGAACTTGAAGCAAACCTGTTGATGGAGGAAGTCCAGAAGGGTTCTTTCGGTACTCATGCCAATGGACATGCAATGGCTAGAAAATTGTTGAGATCTGGGTATTATTGGATGACTATAGAATTCGATTGCTTCAAATACGCCAGAAAATGCCAGATTTATGCGGATAAAGTGCATGTGCCACCGGCTCCTCTGAATGTGTTAGCGTCTCCTTGGCCTTTTTCTATGTGGGGAATCGATATGATCGAAAAGATTGAGCCGACTGCTTCCAATGGACATCGCTTCATTTTGGTTGCGATTGATTACTTTACGAAGTGGGTAGAAGCAGCGTCTTACGCTAATGTCACGAAACAGGTGTTCGCTCGATTCATAAAGAAGGACATCATTTGTCGTTATGGTATTCCTGAGAGAATCATTATTGATAATGGTTCAAATTTGAATAACAAAATGATTAAGGAACTGTTTCAGGGTTTCAAGATTGAGCATCACAATTCTTCTCCATATCGTCCGAAGATGAATGGCTCTGTTGAGGCAGCTAATAAGAAAATCAAGAAGATTGTGCAGAAAATGGTAGTAACCTACAAGGAATGGCACAAGATGTTGCCCTTCGCTCTTCACAATTATCGTACTTCGGTGCGTACCTCAACTGGGGCAACTCCTTTCTCGCTGGTGTATGGCACGAAAGAGATCCTGCCATTAGAAGTTGAGATTCCTTCTTTAAGGGTATTGTTGGATGTAAAGCTTGACGAAGCTGAATGGGTGCGAACTAGGTTGAATCAGCTGAGCTTGATTGACGAGAAGAGATTGGCAACCATTGTTCACGGCCGGGTGTACCAGAGTAGGATGAAGAAAACCTTTGATCAGAAAGTGCGTCCTCGGTGCTTCCAGACGGGTAATTTGGTGTTGAAAAGGATCCTTCCTCCTCAGACAGATCACATGGGAAAGTTGACTCCTAACTATGAAAGTTCGTATGTGGTAAGAAAGGTTTTCTCTGGCGGAGCCTTATTACTATCTACCATGGATGGTGAAGATTTTTCGTCCCCTGTGAATGCAGACGTTGTTAAAAAATACTTTGCTTAAAAGAGACCCGCTGGACAGAAAAAAGAAAAGTCCAGGAAAAAACGAGGCATCCCGACGAACCATGAAAAAGAGAAGGTTCAGGCAAAAATTAGGGGAAAGAAAAAAGGAAAGATATAAACCCGCAAAGTTGAAAACCTGAAAAGGCAACTTTGGAAAAAATGGGTATCCCGGTGGATTGAAAACCCGAAAGGGTGATCCAGGCAAAAGTTAGGGATTTGAAAGCAAACAACTGCGGTCTGCATTCGATCTGTGAGCTTAAGAGCAGTTATCCCGAAGGAAAGGAATCAGTCCAGTCAGTCTTTTTAGAAGGCAAAACACAGGGCACATCAGAGACATACAGATCATAGCCGAATCGACACATGGTGGTTGTCTATTTCCACGTTGCCGACATTTGTATATATTTTATTTTTCTTGCTTTTTCGCAATTGCCACTTTTTAGGAATTGCATCCAAATTGTAATTTTCCTATTTACAAGCCTTTTATTAATAAAAGTATTCACTTCAGTCAAAGAGCTCTCATTTGCTTGTTTTAATTTTTACTGTTTTGGTTGCCAAAACGTCCAATATTTTGATAAACATTGCAGGAAAAAACAGGAGGCTTTGCGGAGCATAACGAAAGCAAATGACTTTGCTCGAGTGGTAAGTGTCATGAATGGTAACTGAGGTAACCATTTCGCATGTGTGATTTCTTTTGTCTTATTGCAGGATGGAAGCACTCCCCAGCAGAGGTGTTCCTCCACGACATTGAAATTATATTACAAACTCATTTCTCCCATAGCAGAGATTTTTATCGTACCCGCAGAGTCTCACTATCAGGTCAGGTATTGCCAGCGGAGGTGTGTAGTGAATCTCCAGCGTAGTAGGTTTTGGACTCCTTGCAAAGGCTAATCCCCGGAAGGGTGGGTTTGTTCTCAGCATTTTATCCTCCAGCAGAGGCGGCGCCTTCGACGCCCTCTCCCCAACGGAGTTGACTTTCTGGTGTTTTCTCGGTAGTATTGGTATTCAGGGTTTCTTCCCCAAGCAGAGTTCAGTGCTGATTCCCTCGACGTGACAGATGTTTAGGCGAAGCATGATCCGTTCCTCAGTAGAGTGGAGCTCTCAGCAGAAGTGTTTGATATCCTCCAGCAGGGTGGAATTTCTTTCCGAGCAGAGTGAAGTTATTTCCCAACAGTTTACTTCCTGGTAAGGTCGTATTCTTTATGGTTCTCCCCGGTTGAATATGTTCATTCCCTAGAGTGTTGGAAGGTTGTTTCAGGTGTTTCCCCAACTTATGCATTTGATCCCCACAAGAGTTGTTTCCTGGGAAGCCATCCAGGGCATTTTCCTCAGCAGAGTTCTGGTTCCCAGCAGGGAGATTTATTGTTCTCTTTAGAACAGTTGTATCCGAGAGGTGCTTTACAAGGACGTCATCCAGGACTTGTTTTCTCCCCAGTATGAGTCTGATCATACTTGGGGTTCTGTTTCTCCCCGACAGTGTTTGGTTTCCTCTCTTTAGCATTTATTTTGCTAAGGTGGTTCCTTTGCATTTGCATTTTTTACATATCATCCTCCCAAATGTGTAGCATTTCCATTTCGTATGGAGCATTACGCCATTTTCAAACATATGCATCTAAAGCATAAGCCAGGTTTGGTATCTTTAAGACCAGATATCTTCTCAGCAGAGATTGTTTGATTCAAGGGATTTTCGTGTTATCCGCGTCAGGATGGATCTTTAGGTTGGTTTTTTTTATCGGATTCTCCTCAGCTGATTCTTTTGGTTAAATGTCTTCGCTCTCCCCAGGTGAGTCGCTTGCGAGTGTTGTCTTCCCTGGTCAAGCCTGTTGTTCTTTTCCCCAATAGAGTTGTTCGACTTCTTCTGCAGAGTCCTTTTTCCAACTTTTGGTTGGTCATCTTTGCTTTGTTTCAACTTTTGGTTGATGACCTAATGGCGTTTGTTATTCCAAGTTTTGGTGGGTAGTCTTTATTTTCCTCAGCAAAGTCGGGGATTCTAACTCTTGGGTTGGTACTCCCTAGTGTAGTTCAACTTATTGTGTTTGGTATTCCAACATTTGGTTGGCCTAAAAAGCGATCCCAACTTTTGGTTGGTAATCTCTGGTTTCTCCTCACAGAGTCTTTGTTCCAACTCTTGGTTGGCAATCTTTGTTATTCTAACTCTTGGTTAGTAGCATTTTGTTCCAACTCTTGGTTGGTAGTTCTGGATGATCATCCCAACTTTTGGTTGGTAGTCTTCTGTGGTGGAGTCAGCTTCGTTTAGCGTCCCCGACAATTCTAACTCTTGGTTAGTAGCTTTTGTTCCGACTTTTGGTCGATGAGGATTTCCCAACAATCCTAACTCTTGGTTAGTATCTCTTGTTCCGATTTTTGGTCGATGATGATCTGTCCTGGTAATCCTAACTCTTGGTTAGTAACCTTGTTTCCTAACTTTTGGTTGGATGTTATCCCCTAAAGTTTTTATCCCAACTCTTGGTTGGTAGTCTGGCGCTTGATTGTTCGTTGCTGACTTTTGGTTGATAGTTTTCCTTTCCTGGATTTGTTTTTTCAACTTTTGGTTGGTAGTCCTCCCTTATTCCTCGGCGGAGTTGTTATCCCAAATTTTGGTTGGTAATTGGTGACTTGACAGGTGTTTGTTTCCAACTTTTGGTTGGCGAAGTTTTATTGATTTTATTCCAACTTTTGGTTGGTAATCTTCGGTGTGAAGGAGTTATCCTGACTTTTGGTTGATATTCCTTTGGTATTGTTTTTCGGACTGATTTGTTGATAGCATGGTTTGATCCCAACTTTTGGTTGGTAATGTTGGTTAATTCCCAACTTTTGGTTGGTATCCTAGCTTGTTATTCCCAACTTTTGGTTGGTAAGGTTTGGTTGACGTTATCCCGACTGTTGATTGATAGTCTTTGATTCCCCAGTAGGGCCGGTCTTGGACGTCCGTTTGTTTTCCGACTGTTGATTGATAGTCTTTTCCGACTGTTGATTGATAGTCTTTGATTCCCCAGTAGGGTCGGTCTTGGACGTCCGTTTGTTTTCCAACTTTTAGTTGGTAGTCTTTGATTCCCCAGTAGGGTCGTGATATCCGGTTTGGTCGTATTGTTGACGTTGTTCAGACTCCTGGGTGGTAACCTTTGTTCTCTGGTTGTTGATTTCGACTTTTGGTCAGTATACCTCCCTAGCGAAGTCGTCTCGCCATTCAAATTTCGGTTAGTGTTGTGGTGATTCCAACTCTTGGTTGGTAGTGTGTGGTTTTATCCCTAGAGAGCAGCCCTTATCCCATCTTTTGGATGGTATTGTCCGATTATTGTCTTGTGATGGATGTTTATCCTGTGTAGAGTCGTCTGGTTAGTCTACTCTTTCCCCAGTGAATTTGCCATCAGGCTGTTGGGTTAGTTTCCTCATTTGGTTCCCCAGCAGGATTGTATTCCAACTCTTGGTTGGTATTCTTTGATCATAGTCCCAACTTTTGGTTGGTATTTTGGGGGAGAGTTTGCTCCAACTCTTGATTGGTATCTGTTGTTGGTTGCATCCCAACTCTTGGTTGGTATCTTTGGTTGTTTCCCAACTCTTGGTGGTGTAATACCCCAAATTTTACCCTTTCTTTTTTATTTTTATTTTAAATTCTTATTAACTTAATAAATTAACCTTTTTTTTTTAAATCTTGTTTTTTTAACTAATAATAATTTAATTAACCTTTTTTATAACTTTACTAATGTTTTTTATTAACTTTTTTTTTTCTATTTAGTTTATTTATTTAAGTCATTTTAAGCTCTTCTTACTAACTTTTAGGATTTAGATTAAAATTTAACTTTTTTTTCTTTTCTTTAAGAGTAAATTTTTTATAACCTTTTTTTTTATTAATTTCTAACACATTTTTTAATCAAATTCTAATATTTTTTTTTAAAAATAAAAATCTAACTTCTTTTTAAAATTAAATCTTTTTTCTAACTTTTTTTAAATCTTTTTCTAACTCCTCTTTAAAGTTAAATCTTTTTCTATCTTTTTTAAAATTAAATCTTTTTTTTCTAACTATTTTTAAAGCTAAATCTTGTTTTCTAACTTTAAATCTTTTTTTCTAACTTTTTAAAATTAAATCTTTTTTTTCTAACTTTTTTAAAATTAAATATTTTTTTCTAACCTTTTTAAAACTAAATTTTTCTAACTTTTATAAAATTAAATCTTTTTTTTTCTCTAATTTCTTTTTAAAATTAAATCTTTTTTTTTCTAACTATTTTAAAAATTAAATCTCACCTTTGTCACTCTTTTTGTTCTTTATTATTTTTACTCTAAATTTTTCTATCTTTCATTAAAAAAATAACAAAAATAGTTTTTTATTATTATTTAATTATTATTTTCGTATTTTAATTAAATCATTTTTTAAAATATTATTTTTTTCACTTTTTTCTAAATTATTCATAAAAATATCCAAAAAATCATAAAATAAAAAAATATTGAAAAATTTTGTTCTTTTTATAATATTTTTGATTTTAGGAATCAATAGGATTATTAGTTTTATTTTTAGTTTATTTTAAATTATTTAAATTTTATTTTTTCTTAACTAATTATTTAGTTTGTGCTTTAAAATGGGCTTTAGGGACATTATTGACAATTTGGTGTTAACCCTAATTTGTTCCCTATATATACATGTGTTGCCTGGTTGGAAAAGGGGAGAGAATGAAAAAAACCTAAGAGGGGTCAGAAGGTTTTCTTCAGAAAAGAGGAGAGAGAGGGAGAAACAAAGGAGATCCCCAGAGAAGAAAGGCGGTCGTTCCCACAACTCGTTAGAAGGATTGGAGCTCTCCAGTGTTCCCTTATTCAAACCTTTTTCACATTTACCGAAGCAAACCTCCGCTTCGTAGGTTAAATTACTAAACCTTTTGCCTTTTCATGTTTATGTGCATATTTTGCCATGTTAACGTGTTTAGGTCCGTTAAATTACTAAATCCTTTGCATTTTTCATATTTATTTGCATCCTTGCCATGTTAACCTTCATTGTTGTTTAGATCCGTAGATTTTGATCTGTATGAACCATGATTGTGTCGTATAGGATTGTTTGCATGTCCATTAATTGTCTGTTTGCATTTGCAATTCTATTGTTATTTTTTTTTATCAAAACCTTTTTCAAAATCAAAACCTTTTTTTATTAAAACTAAAACATTTTTTCCCAAAAAAAAACCTTTTTTGTTCCCGTAAACATTTTTTCTCAAAAAAAAAACCTTTTTTTTTATTCCCAAAAACCTTTTTTGTTCCCGTAAACATTTTTTCCCAAAAAACCTTTTTTTGTTCCCGTAAACATTTTTTTCCAAAAAAAGCCTTTTTTTTTGTTCCCGTAAACATTTTTTTCCAAAAAAAACCTTTTTGTTCCCAAAAAACATTTTTTATATATATAATTTAAACTTAACATTTTTTTTATAATTTAAACTTAAATTTTTTTTTACTAAGTAATTCCATTTTAAAATTAAAACCTTTTTATATATATAATTAAAATATTAAAAAAATTAAAACATTTTTTTACATAATTAAAATATTAAAAAATTAAAACCTTTTCGTAAGGAACTCCTTATGGTTGCCGTGTCATTTTGTGTACCTTTTATTTTCTTTATTCCTGCATTTCATTTGCATGCTTGAGGTTGAGATGTGCTTGTGGTGGCCACAGCCCCACACTATTTTCCTCCCTCACTTCATTCTAAGTGTCATTACATATTTTCATAATCTTCATGTTTTCAGAAATGTTTCTTTGTTTCTTTATACCCTCTGCCTTTATTACTTTTCTTATTTTTGTACCTTAATTATTCCTCCATATAATGATTTGTCATATTTTCACATTTTTTTTTTACAGTTTTATCCCTCCGAAGGAATTAGGTCTAGCCGTTTGACCGCCGTGTCAATAGTCCTCACCTTCAACCCTTACACCTTTTCAACCCTAAATTTTCACAAATGCCTCGCCGCAGGCAAGATTACAATTTTACCCCTAGCATTAGGTCAAAGAGCCGCCACGCTCATTTTAGGGTTTCCCGCCGCGGAATCCCTAACCTAATTTAACCCTAACTACAACTTAACAATTCAACGTAGAGATTTGGAGTTTCTACACTCCGCGTAAGCGTGTCCCTAAGATACGTTTATTCCCCTTGAGACCTTGGCCACAGTCAAGACGTTTCTAACCTCCCTTTTGAGGGGAACTACGATTACTCTGATTCCACTCCCGTAAGGATACGTAGGCACAAGATGCGATGTCTTGCCGAGTAAACTTAGAACTAACCCCTTAGGTCTCCTTTCTCACTTTTAATCTTTGTACATATACCTTAAGCAAATAAATAAAGCAAATAGTAAACATCTGAACAAAAGGTTCCTGTAGAGTACTACAGAAGTTTAGGGTGCTAATACCTTCCCTAAATTTAACCAACCCCCGAACCCTAGATCTTTCCCCGCATTGTGTTTACGATGCAAAATAGGTTTTCCCTCTTTTGACCTTTTCCTTCGGATAAATCAAAGAGCGGTTGTGAATTGAATTGCGATTCAAACTCATTAATAGTTTGTGATCCTATTTCCACCGCAACAGGTGGGTATTCCTCGGTTCATCCCAACTCTTGGTTGGTATCTTTTGGATGAAGTTCAGATCGTATTGGATCATTATCCCCAGCGTATCACATTCTAACTCTTGGTTGGTATTCGCTGTTTCGCATTTCTGCATTTGCATTTTCGTTTTTGCAGCGTCTGGTTTTTGCTTCTTTGTATTTTCGCATTTTTTGCATTTGCATAACATTCGTTCTTGAGACAGGGGATCAAGGTTTTCCCGTGGCTCAGTTTTCATCTCAGTACATGAACCTGAACAGCGAGCATAAGAGGCTCTGGCATTTATTTTGCCCAGCGGTCGGGCGACCGATTTTATTTTATGTTGCAGGATATTTTCAGCTTAGAAAGCAGTATTCAGGCTATCGCAAGCATTTTCATGGTTAGGATATTCAAAAGCAAGTTTCAGAAGTTGAACAGAGCTCAGAACAGTTGGAAACAGACAAGCGGGCAGTTTTTCCTCCAAAAGGCGCCACAATTCAAATTTTGGAGGGGTTAGCCGATGAGAATACGTAGGCACAGAGCGTTGATGCTCTGCCGAGTCTCTTTTATTTTCTTTTTGTCCTGTGAGCCTTTAGCGTAGATAAATTAAACACACCCTTAGATAGACAACAAGCGTGGATCCCGTCGAGTACGACGGACGTGAGGGGTGCTCATACCTTCCCCTTGCGTAACCGACTCCCGAATCCAGGAGTTGATTGCGATGACCTCGTCTTTCCCTTTCTTATTAGGTTTTTCCGATCGTTTCCTTTCCCTCTTTGTGGGGATGACGACTCTTCTGTTTTCCTCCGGGTGTTTTTCGCAGTTGCGACACTAGGCATGTCATAATTATCTTTCAACTAAGTTTGTCCTACAACATCAATGTGTTAATATTTCTCTTTTATGTACTCACCGTGTTGGAAATGTTAAAACTATTACTCATTACTTACCCCTTTTCTAGTGAAATGTGTTTATTTGGTGTGTGTTTGTCTTTTTGGAGATTCTTACAAGGTTTCTTAAAATTTATAATGTGAACAACTTAAATTCTATACAAAATGTGCTTACTGAGGTAGAAACGTAACTCATGTGATTATGTGGAACCTATAGCATACAAGGAATAAAATTGCATTTAAAGGAACACAATCAACAAATGCATCTATGATTGATTCAGTTATTTCACAACATTCCATATAACAATGATCGTCTGGTAACTAAAATTTCTCTCCTTTTGTGACTTTCTAGGGAAAATGTGTTGAAAACATGGTGAGAAACTGATGATGATAATTGAATTTTAAATGTTGGCGAAAGTGCTTTATTGAACTCGAGACTAGAGGTTTTGGTTGTCCGATGTGCAACTCAAACGACTAATTTCAACTAGGTATTATGGTTGTCCGAACTTATCCAATATTTTACTTGCAAAGATTCAAGTTATGTTAAATGAATTTCTCTTTGTTCAGATGCACACTTCAAAGAAATCATGTGTTTTTCGGACTGGCTTTATGTCGTCTAGTCAGTGGAGAAGAAAATACTGAGATTTCATCATTATGCTAACCTTTTGATGTTAATTCAAAATAATATTGTTAAACATTGATACCTTTGTATCCACCATATTCTCATAAAAGTAAACTTATGTGTAGACATCCTTGACAAATTAGATGCTAATCATAAATAATCTCTTGTGATAGTGCATAAATAGTTGTTTTGTCTTTTCAATATTGTTAATAGATATTATAGAATTGTCTTTTATTAGGATGTATGACAATAAAAAGTGTGAGTAGTGTCGACAAGTCTCACATTGGTTATAAATGTAGAGACTTAAACAATATTTATAAGTGGAAGAACCCACACGCCTATCATCTTAAAATTTTGGGTGAATATGTGATGTATTTTTAAACTATTTGATTGAGTCTTTGACTTTTAGGCGTCTCTCTCACTTTTGATACAATGTGAATGCTTTCTCCTCATGATGACTCAACACTGGTATAAGAGCTTGGTTCGAGTGAAGGGACCAGCTCACTTGTATAGAAAAGTATTTCCATATGGTCGTGGGTAGAGTGTCCCGTTGAAAAGTGTCAACGACGGTACAAATGTATGTAGATGAAAGAGCTTCTATTTAAGGAGGAGCATTGTGGATAGACTCACACTTGAGAGAGATTGTTGATAATAATAAGTGGGAGTAGTGTGGAGAAGACTCACACTTGAGAGAGATTGTTGATAATAATAAGTGGGAGTAGTGTGGAGAAGTCTCACATTGATTAGAAATATAGAGACTTGAGTATTTATAAATGACAGAACTACACACTTATCACATTAAGGTTTTGGATACATATACAATATTTTTCTCTCATTTATTTGGGTGAGTGTTTGATCAAATATAAATTTTTCTTTCTTATAATCAGAAAAACCTCAAAAATCAATCTATGTTTGGTTTGAATAATATATATTGCTAATTGAAATATATTTTTGTAAGTTTTTTTATTTCATATTAGGCTGTCGTATTTTTCAGTCATAAATAGAATGTGCTTTTGGTCAAAATAAAACTTGAAATACCACCTAGAAGCAAACAATTATTAAAATGTGAGATTGACTTATTGAAGCAATTTTTATATTCAAATCAGATCCCTCGTGAAAAAAACTCATGTGACCAATATGCATCTCCATTCTTTCTGAGATTTTCTTTTAGTCAATTTCTGTTTTGAGATAAACCACACCTTTCACCCTTTGGCTTTAATTAATTTATTAAGTTTTATAATGTACAGCTCCTCCTGAAAACGAGATGAGTATATTGTCGTGGTCGAATTGAATCAAAGCTGCGCTCACGTGATTGAAAACTGATACACTAATCTATTTTTGCTTACGAAAAAAATCCCATGTTTGAAAGCATTTTCAATATTTCAATATTTGTAGATCCATGCATGACATAAAATATAATATATTTTGATTTACAAATACAGCTAATGACCTAAGCATTAAGTTGACTATAGGAAAAAATAATTTTCTTGGACTGGTACAGCAGCAAATAAATGAAAATCAATTAATCGTGTGTATTGCGTTTTCTTCTTTAACTAATATATATAAGCGTGATTCTAGAAGAAGAAAACTAATGCTCCACAAATCATCTTTCTAATGGAAAGAAATTAGAGGTAATACTTAAAAAATTTATAAATAAAAAATTTGTATAAAGTAAAATCAATATTTTAAAAATTAGATAGGAGATCGAACGGGTAAATTTTTAAAAATTAGACGGGAGATCGAACAGGTAAATTTTATGATTTAAGATTTAATTGGTTAAACCAGTTAAACTTACTGTCGAGTCATTTATTAAATAAAATAATAATATAAAATTAAATTTCATAGATAAGTCAAATATAATTATATGTTTAAAAATTAATAAAAATAAATATTTTAAAAATTTATTACAAATTTAATACAACAATATCAATACTATATAACATAATATAATTTTTCACTTCATTTCAACCCTCATTTAAGAATATTTTGACCAAACTTAAACTAATTCAAACCAAAATTAAAATAATAGAATATAATAACTAAAATAAAGTTTAAATAATAAAAAATATATAAATTAAATAAGATAGAATACCAAAATATAAATAATACAATATACTTCATTAAATAATGAAAAATCGAATTTGAGTTGAACAACGACAAACAAATCTTAATTGACAATGACAAACAATATTGACATGAACAAAAATCAATATTGATTTGAAATCGCGACTATATTTGAAAGAGATGACATGATGATGATGAAGTGTGGTTGAAAGAAAAAATACAATGGAGTGACAAAATTTAGAAGTTTATATGATTGTGAAAAACATACGGAATTCTTTTTGTGATTGAAGAATGTATGTTAAGTTTTGATATAAACATATTAAAACTTAAAAGAAAAAAAATATAAAAATGGCCAACTCAATGCATTTTTTTGAACCGGACAGTTTTACAAAACCGGCTCTGGTTCGAATGATTTTGGACGGTTCAATATAGTTTTTTCGATTTTACTCCGGTTTTGACCCACTAGCGGTTTTGAAAGGTTGACCCAACCAGATTCATCTCCGGTTCCCGAGCCAACCGGTTGAACCGTCCGGTTCGGTTGGTTTTTAAAACATTGAGAAAAATAATAAAACCAGTAACTATAATCTTGTAAAAGTTTCAATAAAATTTTACTATATTTATCTCTTAACTTGTGTCCTTGGAGCACAAGTTAGCATTACCTTAAAATACAAAGCAAATTTTGTTCTAAGACCGTATACAAGAAGAACCACCAAACTTTATCTAACTAACTAAATAGAATCGATTATATAAACGGTTAGAAAATTATTTTAAATCGAATTGATCTAGTTTAGAATCGAGAACGAAATAACTTTTTTTATAAGTATTTTAAGCACTCTCGAATGTCTTAGAGTTGGAACACAGGAATATCCAAAATAATTAAGCTATTCGAGTTTGTACAAGATCGATAAAAACTCAAATGTAGGGAAGATGAAATCTAAAATTTTGTGTGAAGATGATAGACTTTTGTGTTGTATTTTTCTGAATCCTGAATGCTCAATTTATAGGTCAAAGTAATGTTGTTTTACAAGGTTTCCACCCTTGATGAAACACACTTTCGACAACACTTTTACCAAATGTTGCATTGTTTCGCCTACAACAGCATTTTTACAAAATCTTACACTATTTTTCCTACAACAACACTTTTACCAAATGTTGCACTGTTTTACCTACAAAAACAATTTTCAAATGCTGTACTATTTAATATTCTGCAACACTTCACAAAGTTTTATCTATTTCTGAATTCAAAATACAAATACTTACTACAACATTTCACAAGTGTTGTCTGTTTCTGAATTAAAAATTTAACCTTCACTTGCATATTTTCTTGTCATTTTAGAACACACTCAAGATGATTTATTGTTAATAATTTATAACAATCTCCCACTTGCTCTATTAATGATAAGACCAATTCCATAAAAAGAGAGGAAAATAATGTTAATATAGTTAAGTATCACTCGATTTGAGCTTATCCTTAGTAAGGATTACACAAAGTTTAATCGGAATGTTGGGTAGCTATGCTTTGAACTGTTATCCTTTGTGATTATACTGGTTTTATCTTACACACATTCTTTAATATTTGGTGCCTACATATCTCACCTAGCACTATTTATGGTCATGTGATTTTCCTATTTTCGTGAATTCTTCATGAGAGAAAGTCCAACTCTCACTTTGAGATGACACCATCTCGAAATTCATATAGGTGAAATTCATTTTGTATCTAGTTCTTGATATACACATCCTCAATATAGAACTTCATTAAAAGTTTGAAAAAAAAACTCAACCCTCAATATCTAATAGTCAACATTGTCACAGATAATTGCACAAACATCCAAATCAATGACTTGTTGTTACCCATTAAATCTTAGGTTAAGGTTTGTTAACTTCATATTGGGTTGCTACCATTGTTGGAACTCTTATTCAAGAAGTTTCAATCTCATACCTCTCGAGGTAATCTTTACTAAATCTCTAACCAGTGGTTTAGCAAATGGATCAAGCAAATCATAGCTCGGTCATATATATGTAAATAAAATGATTACATCCTTAATCAATTTTCTCACGAAAGATTGTCTAAGTCCTACTTGCCTAGACTTCTGATATACATTTTTTTATGCTCTAGGTAAAGTGGCTTGACTTCCGTAATGTATTAACACATTTGAAACATTCTCTTTAGCCAATGGAACTTCCAACAGAAGGCCCTTCAATCATTCAACTTCTTCACAAGCGGAAGCAAGAGTCTTAAACTCTGATTATAGGATTGAGAGAGTGATCCATATTTGTTTCATTCTCTTCCAAGAAATTTCACCGGGACTAATGTAAATATCTACCCAAATGCAGACTTATGATATTTAATACTTGATATCCAACTCGTATCAGTATATCCTTCTAATATGGTAGAAAATCTACCATAATGAAGACCAATATTTTTTGGTTTTCATAAGATAGCCAAAAATTCTAATGATGGCATTCCAATGCTTACCATTTGGATTACTAGTAAAATCTACTCATTTTAGTAATTGCAAATGCTATGTCGGGTCTAGTATATTGCGTGCACTTGCATATTCCAATTGAGCCATAAATCTTCCATCATTCTTTTAAAGTTTGACATTAGGATCAAATGGAGTACTCACTTTCTTGAAATGTAAGTGTTTGAACTTGTCAAGTACTTTCTCAATATAATGTGTTTGACTAAGTTTATAACCCCCACTATTTTACTTTACTTTGATGCCAAAAAATGTGTCAACTAGTGCAAGATCATTCATCTTGTATATGGAAGTTTGGAACCTCTTTATTTCTAAAATTCCATTCATCTCATGGTTAATGATCAATATATAATCAACATAGAGACAAAGAAATATCACAATATTTCCACACAAATTTGTGTACAAACACTTGTACAAGAATAAAATGAAGAAGATTTTTAGATAATCATACATGATGATGTAAGAAAGTTTTTAAATGAAGTGAGTGATAAAATTCTGAGCACTTTAAAGTAATATAGTATGAATTGCAATGACTACCTTAGTTATGTTTACTTGTCTCAAATCTTCACTTAAATTTCTATATTCAACCTTCTTGGCCAACTTCACCAAAGACATGCATGCGACTTTTGATCGCTTTCTTCTTTGATAATATTTGTCTTCATCAAAGTTGAACTAGATATAAGATGTACTATTCATAATCTCCCCCTTTTGGTGACAAACTCTTGCGTGTCTCCCCTTAATCAGTGAATCTTGCAATTACAGAGTCAAACTTTTGATGTCATTGTTTCAGTGCTTGTTTTAATTCATACAAGAATTTGACAAGTTTGCACATTTTTCTTCATTACTAAGAAGTACATAACCTTTCAGATGCCCTGTGTTAATCTCCTCATCTAGATATCTATTTAATAATATTATTTTGACATTCATTTGATAAACTATAAGGTTTTGTAAGGAAACTAATGGAAACGAAACTCTAGTTTCATTGTACTTGCTACTAGTGCATATGTGTCAAAATAATCAATAATCCGTGGAGAACCTTGCTCCCGAGGTTCTTAATTTGTGGGAATCTTGAATTCCTTATCCTCTATGATAAGGTTATCAAAATTCCACATATAGGATTAAATAATTACATTAGACTCAAAATTCAAAACTATATATGTTTTAGTTTTAGGTGTATAGCCTACAAAAACACATTTGATCCCACAATGATCAAACTTGTTCCTTTTAGGTTTCATGTTCTTATAATAAACTACATACCCCTACACTCTAAAATAATTGATATTTTACGTTCTTCCTTTTCATACCTCATATGGAAAAATATCATTTTTTCTTCAAAAGAATTATATTCATTATATGGCATAAGAATTTTGTGACACAACAAATTTATGCCATCCTTCCATTGTCAATAAAATATTTAATAATAATCATTTTACTTTGAAGTTACACTTTGTTAAGTGAAAATTTTACCTATTTTTGTATATAAGTTTTGTTGCACTTAACGGTACTTTATGTTAAAATCGTTCGAATAAACCCCGCTTTGTTTATAAATGCGTTTACTTTACGTTATAGTGTATATATTATGTTTTCCTGTAAATATCATTGATTTTAATTGAATTTCGTTCATTTTTGTAGGTAATAAAGCATTGATGTTGGAGCATTGTTAGATAGAGCATTGAATAAGCTTTCCAACACTTCGAACCGGGCGAAAAATGGAGTTACGGTTAAAAAGTTATGGTCGAAACAAGAAATGGTTTGTTGTCATGTTCGCTAGGCTGTTCGCTAAGCGAACAGCAGTTCGTTGGCCACTCGCTAAGCGAGTACTGGGACCCATTTTTGTCTATTTAAGTGATTTTTCAGCATTTTTTAGGGTATGTTGTTTGGGAACTTTTTACCCCAACTTCATCCACACATTCTTGAGTAGATTTAGCTTAGAAACAACATTGGAGGGTGCATCTTGACGATCCGGAGTCGAATCCACTTCAATCGGAGTTGACATACCGTGAGATTTGTATTCTTCTTCCTTCCTCTCTATGTATTTTTCATTTGTTGGAGTTTTGTATGTAAGTTTATCTTGATTGTATGTATATTTATGGATCTTTGTATAATATCTCTTTTACAACTCTTTATCGATGGTTATCTTGATTTTTTACTTAATGGGTTTGGATTGCTATAGAGATATACGGTTCAAACTCGATCTAAGATGAACATCTGTTAGATTCTAAATGCTAGAGATAGATTTAGGACTAATATTCACGTGGGTATCGATTCTTAATGCTCCGTGTTGTCGAGTTGTGTGAGAGATCAACAATGAGACAATACGGTTGATCTCTCGACTTTGTGTTAGAGATAAACTCTGTTGTGAGCGATACGTGATGATATTGACGAGTGAATTAGGTTGAGTGCATTTGATCCATATATTTTTTTAGTACGTGATGGGTAGAACGAAATACAATTCCTGAAGAGTTTCCTCATTTCTTAAGAATGTACTTATTTTCTTGTTTTGTGTTTGTTTTTCCTTTTGAATTTTTATCCCAAACCATTCAAACCCAAGCTTAGAGACGTAGAGATTGTCGAACGACATTCTTTCCCTCACACTGATCCCTGTGGAGACGATAAATCCCGGAGGAAATTCTTCCGAAAATAATATTTTTGCTTGCTGCTTTACCGCATCAACAAAATGGCGCCGTTGCCGGGGATTGGTTGTGATATTGAGTCGCATTGCGATAATTTCTATATTTCTAAGTTTTGCACATAATTGTATATATATATATATATGCTTGTATAGATACTTGTTTTGCTTTTGTCTTCTATTATGTTTGTTTAAGTGTTGTATATATTTTGTTCTCGTAACATTTGTTCAAGTGGTTGGTTAGGACACTTGCTTTTGGTTTGCGCGGTGAGACATCACATGGCATGAAGGAAGGAAGTTACTAGCTAAGCACAATACAGGCGTCGAGCTTACGACGTAAAACAAGCATGTTTTTTCCATTTTTGTTTCGTTATTACTTTTTCCTTCTATCTTAGGTAGTGTGGTGAACATTCATTAAACAAGTTGTTCTCGGATTATTCGTAAAATTCTCAAATCTTCACTTTACAACTTGTTTAATCCATTTTCACCCGGTATTTTATTGTTGTTTGGACTCAAATTTTTGTTTGGTAGCTTGAGGTATTTGAGGTGATTTTCCAAGTTTGAGTGTTTCAACTTGCGAATGCGTGGTAATGATAGTGTTTAAAGTTTTGTACACGTTCAAGGTATGTGTTTATCGCTTTCTAGGCTTTAGCATATTCATGATACTTAGACTTTTTACAATTTCCATGCCATTCATTCTTTTGTATACTTGTTCATTTTGTGAATCACTTTAGTTCCCACCTTTTTGTGAGGAAGCCTTTCGTTGTTCATATATGCTCAGAGTACCAATATTCTTGTTTTAACTGGATTTTATTATGCTTAATCTTTTGTTTGTGTTGATTATATGAAAGCATGAAAAGGATTAAGGCACTTGTTTCATTTTGAGCACAACTACCTAGCCAAATAGTCAATTCACCTTGTGAGTGTGTGATCATTTGTAACCCCTTTGAGCCTTTGGTCATTATCCATGTTGTTTGAGTTTTATTCTTGTCTATGAGTATCAAATTCATTTTTTGTGTGGATCTTGATTGTTGTTTTTTCTTGAGCCCTCAACTTTGTGTTGTTGTATGAATTTTTACCTTGCCTTAGAAAGTAGGGAGTATTCACATGATGATGTGTTTGAATTCAAGTTAGGGAGATGATGATCATTCACTTGTGTTGTTGATTGCTATGAGGTTGAAAAATAGAAAAGAAAAGAAAAATGAGAAAAATATGAAAAAGAAAAGAAAAGAAAAGAAGAGAAAAATTGAAAAAGCTTAGAAAAAGATAAACAAAAAGAGTAGAATAATGTTGTGCTAATAAGTTCTATGTGTTTGGTATAACACTTGGGATTTTGGAAGAAGTTTGATTGGAATTTTGGTGTTTGAAACTTTGTGAGGTTATCACTCCCTTAGGTTTAGGCAAGTTTTTGTTTCGATTAGCTTTAGGAATTATCCCTTGTTTGTTCACCCGACCACATTACAACCCTAAAAGTCCTTTTGATTCTTGCTTTTGTGTTTTCAACATGATTTTTGGATGATTGCATAATTTAGTCTTTTGTTTGCAAGATTATTGTGTGAGTGAAAAAAGCCCTCATTTTGTGTTTTTCATCTACCGATGATTGTTTTTGCTAGGTGTGATTCACGTTTGAGCTTGTGTTGTTTTAGAATGTTTGGCATGACTTTTGTATTTAGCATTTGTTTCGTGATTATGTTATCGTTGAAGTTTAGTGGTAAGTATTCACTTTGCGTGTATCAATTTTTGATTGAACCATTGCATTTGTTTTTCGTTTGTCAAAACTTGTTGTTACGTGATTTCTTGGATTTCGCTTTTGTTCCTTTAGTTGTCGACTTTGTTTGAGGACAAACAATTAGGTAAGTTGGGGAGAGTTGTTAAGTGCAAATTTTACCTATTTTTGTATATAAGTTTTGTTGCACTTAACGGTACTTTATGTTAAAATCGTTCGAATAAACCCCGCTTTGTTTATAAATGCGTTTACTTTACGTTATAGTGTATATATTATGTTTTCCTGTAAATATCATTGATTTTAATTGAATTTCGTTCATTTTTGTAGGTAATAAAGCATTGATGTTGGAGCATTGTTAGATAGAGCATTGAATAAGCTTTCCAACGCTTCGAACCGGGCGAAAAACGGAGTTACGGTTAAAACGTTATGGTCGAAACAAGAAATGGTTTGCTGTCATGTTCGCTGGGTTGTTCGCTAAGCGAACAGCAGTTCGCTGGCCACTCGCTAAGCGAGTACTGGGACCCATTTTTGTATATTTAAGTGATTTTTCAGCATTTTTTAGGGTATGTTGTTTGGGAACTTTTTACCCCAACTTCATCCAACACATTCTTGAGTAGATTTAGCTTAGAAACAACATTGGAGGGTGCATCTTGACGATCCGGAGTCGAATCCACTTCAATCGGAGTTGACAGACCGTGAGATTTGTATTCTTCTTCCTTCCTCTCTATGTATTTTTCATTTGTTGGAGTTTTGTATGTAAGTTTATCTTGATTGTATGTATATTTATGGATCTTTGTATAATATCTCTTTTACAACTCTTTATCGATGGTTATCTTGATTTTTTACTTAATGGGTTTGGATTGCTATAGAGATATACAGTTCAAACTCAATCTAAGATGAACATCTGTTAGATTCTAAATGCTAGAGATAGATTTAGGACTAATATTCACGTGGGTATCGATTCTTAATGCTCCATGTTGTCGAGTTGTGTGAGAGATCAACAATGAGACGATACGGTTGATCTCTCGACTTTGTGTTAGAGATAAACTCTGTTGTGAGCGATACGTGATGATATTGACGAGTGAATTAGGTTGAGTGCATTTGATCCATATATTTTTTTAGTACATGATGGGTAGAACGAAATACAACTCCTGAAGAGTTTCCTCATTTCTTAAGAATTTACTTATTTTCTTGTTTTATGTTTGTTTTTCCTTTTGAATTTTTATCTCAAACCATTCAAACCCAAGCTTAGAGACGTAGAGATTGTCGAACGGAATTCTTTCCCTCACACTGATCCCTGTGGAGACGATAAATCCCAGAGGAAATTCTTCCGAAAATAATATTTTTGCTTGCTGCTTTACCGCATCAATAAAATGCTTCTACTTGAATATATCTAAAATATATTCAATGCATTAAGTATTTATAGCAATCGACAACCATGATCATAACTTTTATTTTATAAAAAGATTTAAAAAATAAAATTCATATACACCATATTAACTAACACTCATTTATTTATATTCTCTTAAAATAAATATTTTATTGCATAACTAACATATGCATAATGAATTATATTTCTTAACTTCATGTTTAACAACGTTCTATGTTATATCCATATAAGAATCACATTATAAAATAAACAATGAACCAAAAACATTAATATTTTCTATAATTTTTTCATAAACATTTGTTAAACTTTTAATAATAAATAAAATATACAAATTACTTTCAATATCAAAATGATCAAGAAATAACTTTTTCATATTAGCATGCACATATAACATGATATAAGTAATTTTAAATTTAATAAGTTATTTCACAAACAACAATACAATTGAGAATTCAAATTATTATTATTATTATTATTATTATTATTATTATTATTATTATTATTATTATTATTATTATTATTATTATTATTATTATTATTATTATTATTATTATTATTATTATTATTATTATTGTTATTAAACCATTTTATGTTTTCAATACATGAACCATTACTTCACATTTATAATAGTATTTTTTTTTTAAAATTATTTCATCCACAAATAAATGTATTATTCATCTTATAACGTTTTAAATATTAATTATAAATCAATATAATTTTCTTATAGAAAGAGACACATACAAATGTCAAAATAACAATTAACGTCAAATGATTAATTTATTTTAATGATACATGCAAATTTGTTTTCTCATTAATATATGATTCATTTACCACCCACTTGTCTTTATTCATTTGTTTAATGCATTAAGCATATCAACAACATCTAAATATATTTAATATCAATATCAACTTGCATAGAAAATAAATAATAACCAACAAAAGTTATATGCATGAAAGCGTAATCTAATATCACATGTTAAATATGTACATTTCACTAGGATTATGAATAAACAAACAAGGATATTTATTTCTCAATAAAAATTGCATCAGCAAATTAATAAAAAAAACATATATTAAAATTTATAACTTTTAAAATATTATATGAATTAGTTATGTACCTTTCTAATATATATATATATATATATATATATATATATATATATATATATATATATATATATATATATATATATATATATATATATATATATATATATATATATATATATATATATATATATATATATATATATATATATTAGAAACTCTTTAAATTAATACTCGATAAGTTAATAAACTCTCTAAAATAATAAATTTGTCCGGTCCCGATTTGGGCCAATGTAAAAAATTGAAAAACTCGATAAAATAATAAGATAATAATTTTTCGGGAGATCCCTTTATAATTTTCGGTCCCAAGAAAATCATAAATTAATAATTCATAGAAACTGAAAAAAAAAATATATTACACTCTATTGAAATATGATTCAATAGTTATCTGTTTTCCTTTAAAGTTCAAGTCTATTTGGAGCTCATCCCTAACTTTTCTTATTGCATCCAATAGCTCAGGTGTTGTATTTTTGTATTGTATCATAAAATAATGAAGAGTGTTCGACGCCATAAGTGCTTTCTTTCGCGTAACAGGCTCCAAAGACACCATATTATCTCCGTCGTCATCCTCTGCATTATTCTCAATGATAGTACCATAATATCTTCTAAACTTTGAACCTCCGAACATGCTTCATTTTCACCTGGGTAGTTCATTAGATTGTCGATATCCATCTTATTACGATAGCCACATTGATTGATCATAGTCTCGAGGTCTTGAGTTTCTTCATCAAAAGTGGATTCATCCGAATTTCTTACAACGTCACTAGCTGAACGAATTTTACAGTGTCGGAAGCAATTCGCTATTGTTTCTTTTCGAACATCTATCGTCCAAGCTGGGATTGCCAAATTTATAGCATCAAGGACATTTATCTTCCCTGGATCAGATTGTCCCACCTTATAACCTTCCAATATTTTACGGTAAAACCTTATACGATAATGCATCTTGAAAGCTCTTATTACCCCAGCATCGCAAGGTTGAATCTTTGATGTCATGTTGGGTTGCAAGAAGAAAAACTCAACGTTTCTTAGCCCTTCAATATTTCTTGGATGTGCTGGACAATTATCCACCACAAGTTGAACTCTTCTACCATGCATCATTTGGTCAAATGAACGAACATATTCATCAAAAAGCACACTAGTCATCCATGCTTTTTTGTTAGCTCGATACTGACAATCCAAGCTATTCATATTGACATTCTTGAAGCAACGAGGCTTCACATATTTCCCAATAATCCATAGAGGTATTTTTTCAGAGCCATCTTCATTACAACAAATAACTACCGTCAGCCTTTCTTTATCTTGTTTTCTTCCTGAAGTTGTTTTGTTGCTAGTGAATGATCAACTTGTAGCCTATAAAACAACCCAGTTTCATCCATATTAAAAACATCTTTAATAGGGAACTGGTCAATTTTCTCCTGAATCGATACCAATTTCTGCTCCATGTCTTGTACATCAACAGACTCACTCTCGCCAAAACGACGAAATGACTTTATGCCATGTCGCTTCTTAAATTTCCCAAGCCATCCTATAGAGAAGTTAAAATCTGAATCATCATGAGGGTACATGAGTTTCATTGTATCTCTTGCCTTCTGCAAAATTAATTCTCCTGTGATATTCACACGTTCTTAATGTTGGAGAAACCACTCATAAACAACCTTCTCCATGTCAGGATATTTTGCTGGTTTGTGTCTTTTGATCTCTGCTCTTTCCTTTTCTATTTCAGCAGAGAGATAGTCATCTGACCGTTTAAGTGTGTTTGATATTGTTTCTTGACTAACTTTCAACTAAAATTTTTCCTCAAGCCATCTCTGCATGTCTTTTTGTGTGCTTGCAGGATTATCTCTCTTGTACTCACACAACTCCTTACGTATTTGATCTGACATAGTTGATTTTGCAACACCTTTTAGATGAGAAGCCATTTTGTGAGATACTGTATGGTTTGAATACTATAACACATACATGTAATTTATATATGGCAAACTTGCTTAAGAATACACTGAACACATTTGTTCCTCTTATTTACATTTACTGTACTTCAAAAGTCATTATTGATTTCCAATGCATATGAACACAATAGTTACTAATTTACATGGAGTCCCAAGGTTCGCTGTAACGTAATTCTAAGAGGCATAAACTAATTTGCCTTTTTGTTTGGTATGTACAGTATAATTACTTAAAAATTCTTTAAATTAATAATTATTAATTTATCGATAAATTAATAACTCTCTAAATTAATAAATTTCTCCAATCCTGACATTATTAATTTAAAGAGTTTCTAATATATATATATATATATATATATATATATATATATATATATATATATATATATATATATATATATATATATATATATATATATATATATATATATATATATATATATATATATATATATATATATATATATATATAAGTCATGGTAGTTATAGTTTTTTTATAAGCCATGATAGTTATAGTTAGTTACAACTAACTATAACTAATTATAGAAAGTTAGTTAGGTTGAGACTCAATAGAAGTTACACTATATATGTTAAGCTCACACACTTGTAACAATCAATGACTGAAAACTCAAGCATGAAGATCATGCTCATCGATATCTCTCATCTCTCTCATGCATGAATACTAACTCTAATATGATATCAACCTAAGAGATCTTTTTTCCACTGCAAAATCATCTTCATCATAGGTGCAGATTCAAAGCTTCCAAAAAGCTTCATCATATTCATCATCTTCTTCTTCATAAGAAAAGATTCAAAGCTTCAAATAAGACCAATTGATAGGATTCAGTAGAGCGCCAAATTTCGGTTGCAAATAAACTTAAAGAAGCATCAATGGCGGATCTTGATTCATCTCTCCTCAAAACTCAACTTGCAACAATTTCATCTTATGTTGCTTCATCAACTATGGAGTTTCAAGATCCACGAACATGCTTGCACATAAACTCCCTATCAACCTGCAATAAACTAACTTATTTCTATGGAATCAACTAGTTTAGGGAGTAACTCTTTCTTATAGACTCCACAAAGTAGTTTTTAACCCTCACATACCACCAACGTTGAAAAGTGAAAACGATAGATTTTCAAATATTGTCTCTGAAAATTATGAACCTTGGATCATTCAAGATGAAACATTATTCACATGGCTACTTTTCACAATCTCTAAAACTATTCTACCACATGTTTTATCTTGCGAGCATGTGTATGAAGTGTGGGATAAATTGCATAAGCATTTCAATTCACAAATGAAGGCATGCGTGCAACCAACCTAGGTATGAACTCAAGACAAGCAAGAAAGGTAACAAATTAATTTTTGAGTATGTGCTAAGAATTCGAGCTATTGCAGATTCCCTTCTAGTCATTGGTGATCCAATTTCTAAGAGAGATCAAATTGATGCCATCTTGCAAGGCCTTTCTGAGAAATACAATATGTTTATCATGATAATATATGGAAAAGGTGAGCCAAATGACTTCTATGATATTGAGGCATTACTTTATGTGCAAGAGGCTCAACTTGGTAAGTATTGCTAAGAACTTTGTGCATCAACTATAACAACTAACATAGCTCAAGCCTCGAGCAACTCAAGTGCAGGTAAAATTGGGTATCACATGGGCACTAATCAGGCTTTTTCGAGGCAGATGTAGAATAAATCGTGATAGAAGTCACAGTGGGTAAAAATAAACTTTTGGTAACAGAACAACTTGCAAGTTATATGATAAGTATGGTCACTCAGTAATTGAACGCTGACATAGGTTTAAGGAGTCGTTTGAGCCTACATCAACCAAAGCACAAGCTCAAGGCCTCACACAAAATGAATAAGGAATCACACCAATCACTAAGAAATTTCAGAGATCAACATCTGCTCAGGCCAATACTTGTTTAGCACATCAAGATCAAATCCAAAATCCTCTGGATCTTGAAGCTCGGGTTTGGTTTGCAAACTTAGGTGCATCACATCACATCACTTCCTTTGCATTCAACTTACTTATGAAACTGTCATGTAATGAACCTAAGTATGTTATAGTTGGAAATGGACATAACATGTTAGTTCACTCTTATGTGGCTCAAGAGAAGTGAAAGGTACAAAATATGTTTTGCTATTAAAGTTGACCTTGCTAAGGCTTACGATAAGCTTAGCTGGGAGTTTATTTGGAGAACCCTTGAGGAGATTAAGTTGTTGACAAAGATGATGAAATTTATTATGCATGTCATTACAAGTGTTTAAACTAATATCAACTGGAATGGTGTGAGATCCAATTTCTTTCGTCCCAGTAGTGGGATTCATCAAAGAGATCCAATTTTTCTGTATATGTTCGTGCTTTGCATAGATAAGCTTTCTCATATTATTTATCATGCAGTAGACAGGAAATAATGGAAAGCTATTGAGGTAGGTAGTGATGTTCCGGTTGTGTCCTACCTTATGTTTGCAGATGATTTATTGTTGTTTGGGGAAGCTTCTAATATGCAAATGAAGTGGTTTGTTCATATTTTGGAAGAGTTTTGTAAGATGTCTGGGTAAGAGGTTATAAAAAATGTGAGATGTTGGATCGAACTCTAGTGTTGTCGAAGTCTATTCGCAAGTAATGCGTGTTGTAGTCGAAGTCTGTTCTAACATGCATTAGCCAATATTGCTAGGGTTGTTAGCATGTTGAATTGGGCATTACTTGTAAGCTCAATTGTTTATGTTAGCTTGTACCCTAAGTTAGCTTGTAATGGGTAATTCTTAAAAAGCCCATTATGTTAGTGTGCTATTTTATTATAAATAGGATGCTAGTTTCTCAATCTTAGAAGAAGGAAAAATAGGAAGATAAAATCCTAATTTCAAGGGAGAGAGGTTATTTTGCTATTCTTGTATACTTGTAATCTTGTTCTAAGAGAAAGGAAACAATAGCAGTTTAATAACCAATCCTTGTTGATCCTTGTTGATTTCTTCTTTATTGACCCTAACCCTTGTGTGTTTCTTGATAATAAACTGTTTATACTTTGTTTAAAGGTATCCGATTCACAACAAATTGGTGCGGTGAGCATGGAGAAGATGCCTTCAACAAAGTATGAGATTGAAAAGTTCACCGGAGTGAACGACTTCGGTCTGTGGTGCTTGAAGATGAAAGCCCTATTGGTTCAACAGGGTTGTTTGGAAGCGTTGAAGGGTGAGGCAGCCATGGACGCTGCGTTAACAGCACAAGAAAAGACGGGCATGATCGAGAAAGCCCATTGCACAATATTGTTGAGTCTTGGTGATAAGGTTCTTCGACTGGTATCAAAGGAGACTACAACATCGGGATTATGGGTGAAACTTGAAAGTTTGTACATGACCAAATCTCTGGTGAATCGACTCTACCTGAAGCAAGCTTTATATTCATTCAAGATGAGTGAAGACAAAGTGTTGGCTGAGCAGTTGGATATGTTCAACAAGCTGATTCTTGATCTTGAAAATATTGATGTGAAGATCGATGATGAAGATCAAGTACTGTTGTTGTTGTTGTGTGCTTTGCCTAGAACACATGCTCACTTCAAAGAAACTCTCTTGTATGGAAGGGAGTCTCTGACCTTTGAAGAAGTTCAATCAGCCTTGTATTCTAAGGACTTGAACAAACGAAAGGAGCATAAACCTTCGCCCACCGGCGAAGGTTTTGCCGTTAAGGGAAAATTCTTGCGAAAGGATGGTAAGTTCGACAAGAAGAAAGGTAAAAGTCAATAGAAGTCTTATAGTGGCGAAACATCTAGTATTCGATGTTATCACTGTAAGAAGGAGGGTCACATAACAAAGGTGTGCCCTGAACGCCTGAAAGAGTATGGAGGTAATGGCAATGCAACCATTGTTCAAGATGACTTCGACTCATCTGATGTTCTTGTGGTTTCAAGTGGCGACTCGAGGAAAGAGTGGATTATGGATTCAGGTTGCACTTGGCATATGACTCCAAACAGAGAATTGTTCGAGGAGCTATGTGATTAAGATGGTGGATCTGTGCTGCTAGGAAACAAAAAATCTTGCAAAATTGTAGGTATTGGATCTGTGAGATTCAAGCTCCACGATGAGTCAATAAAGTTATTGACTGAAGTCAGGTACGTACCTGACTTGAAGAGAAATTTAATTTCTCTTGGTGAATTCGACAGAAAAGGATATGTTTTTCAAGGAGAGAAAAGTATCCTAAGAGTCATGAAGGGGTCGAAGGAAGTCTTGAGAGGTGTGAAGAAACAAGGCTTGTATACCCTTGAGGCTGAGGTTGTAAGTGGTTTGACAAATGTTGCATCCATGAAACTTATGTCGAAGACAGGATTATGGCACATGAGATTGGGCCATGTCAGCGAAAGAGGCCTGGTCGAATTAGGGAAGCATAACCTGCTAGGAGGTGACAAAGTCGAAAAGTTGGAATTTTGTGAATCTTGTGTATTTGGTAAATCCTGCAGGGCAAAGTTTAACAAAGGTAAGCAAAGAACACATGGATCCCTGGATTATATTCATGCTGATCTTTGGGGGCCTGCAAGGAATCCTTCACACTCAGGTGCAAGGTAATTTCTATCCATCGTTGATGACTATTCCAGAAAGCTATGGGTATTCATTCAGAAGACGAAGGATGAAACATTTGAGAATTTCAAAAGTTGGAAGATTCTAGTCGAAACTCAGACTGGCAGAAAGGTTAAGAGGTTGAGAATCGACAATGGCCTTGAATTCTGCAACGAAGCGTTCGATAGTTACTGTGTTGGGTCTGGGATTGCAAGGCATAAGACTGTAGCAGGTACTCCTTAACAAAATGGCTTAGCTGAGAGATTCAATCGAACACTCCTTGAAAGGGTTATATGCATGTTGGTTAGTGCTAGATTGAAGATGGTGTTTTGGGCGGAAGCTGTTTCGACAACAGCTTACCTGATAAATAGATGTCCCTCGACTGCCTTGGGAATGAAGACACCTGAAGAAGTTTGGTCGGGACATCCACCTAGTCTCGACAGACTGAGAGTATTTGGTTTTGTGGCCTATGCTCATATTAGGCAAGACAAGGTCGAACCTAGAACTCTAAAGTGCATGTTCATGGGATACCCTGAAGGAGTCAAAGCTAATAGGCTATGGTGCCTAGAGCCAGGTCACAGAAGGTGTATCACTAGTCGAGATATGGTTTTCAATGAAGTAGAGATGGCTTTCAAGAAAACTGATGATGCTGACAAAGAGATGGAACAGGGAGAGATTCCTGTTGAGGTGGAGCATGTTGATGCTGAATTACTTACCTCAAATAAAGTCGAAGAAGACGCAGAAGATGCTGTCGAAGATGAGGAGATTGATAATGACCACCTGCTAGCAAGAGACAGGTCGAAGAGAGTCCTCAAGTCACCTCAGAGACTTGGTATGCAGATCTTATAGCTTATGCCTTAATCTCTGCTAGTGAGGTTCTAGATGAAGAACCTAGAGACTATAAAGAAGTTATGAGGAGTCGAAAGAAGATTGAATGGCTGAAGGCCATGGATGATGAGATGAAATCTCTTCATGATAACAACACCTGGGAACTGATCAAGAAACCTGTTGGAGCTAAGTTAGTCAACTGTAAATGGATTTTCAAAGTTAAGGAAGGAATCAAAGAAGTGACGTCGAAGAGATACAAGGTAAGATTGGTTGCTAGGGGGTTCACTCAGAAAGAAGGTATCGACTTCAATGATATGTTCTCTCCTGTTGTGAAGCACAGATCCATTCGAATGTTGCTTGCCATGGTGGCCCAGTTCGACCTTGAACTGGAACAGATGGATGTGAAGACTGCATTCCTGTATGGTGATCTAGATGAAACAATCCTGATGAGGCAACCTGAAGGGTATGTCGAAAGGGGGAAGGAAGATTATGTGTGAAAACTGAATAGATCTTTATATGGACTGAAACAATCTCCTCGACAGTGGAATAGGAGATTCGACAAGTTCATGGCACACATAAGTTTCATCAGAAGCCAGTTCGACCACTGTGTTTACTTCAGATTTCGACCGGGTAATTCATTTGCTATTTTGTTGCTCTATGTGGATGATATTCTAATAGCAAGCAACAATGTCGAAGTGGTAATGAGGGTGAAGGCTGAACTCAATAAAGAGTTCGACATGAAGGATATGGGAGTTGCGTCCAGGATTCTTGGGATTGACATCCAGAGAGATAGAAAGCAGTCAAAATTATGCTTATCTCAAGAGGCATACCTACAGAAGGTTCTCGAAAAGTTTGGTATGTCGAATTCAAAGCCTGTTGTGACTCCAACAAACCCTCAATTCAAGTTGAGTATAGATCAGTGTCCCAGCACTGATGTTGAAAGAACTTATATGAATAGCATTCCATATGCTAACATAGTAGGTTCTTTGATGTATGTTATGGTTTGTACTAGACCCGACATAGCATATGCAGTAAGTCCTGTAAGCAGGTACATGGCGAATCCTGGAAAGGCTCACTGGCAAGCATTGAAGTGGATTTTAAGGTACATAAATGGGTCTCTGAATAGATTCCTAATTTATGGCAGAGCCTTAGGTGAAGATAGTAAAGCAGCAATCGAAGGATATGTCGACTCTGATTATGCAGGTTGTATGAATTCCAGAAAATCTATCTCTGGATATGTGTTCATTATGTTTGGGACAACAATCAGTTGGAAAGCAACACTTCAGAAGGTCGTTGCCTTATCAACCACTGAAGCAGAGTATATTTCCCTAACTGAAGTTGTGAAGGAAGCATTGTGGCTTGAAGGTTTTGCAAAGGAGCTAAAACTTCAAGGTCGAGTTATCACTGTTAAATGTGATAGTCAAAGTGCGATACACCTATCGAAGAATTCAGTCTATCATGAGCAAACCAAGCATATTGCTGTGAGGCTGCATTTCATCAGAGGGGTAATCGAGCATGGAGAAGTCCAAGTGCTGAAGGTTTCGACAGATCATAATGATGCTGATATGATCACCAAGATGTTGCCCAGTTGCAAGTTTTTCCACTGTATGCAGTTAATAAAGCTGCATGAAGAAAGCTAGTTTCTTGATGTTATAGAGTTAGATCCAAGGTGGAGATTTGTGAGATGTTGGATCGAACTCTAGTGTTGTCGAAGTCTGTTCACAAGTAATGCGTGTTGTAGTCGAAGTCTGTTCTAACATGCATTAGCCAATATTGCTAGGGTTGTTAGCATGTTGAATTGGGCATTACTTGTAAGCTCAATTGTTTATGTTAGCTTGTACCCTAAGTTAGCTTGTAATGGGTAATTCTTAAAAAGCCCATTATGTTAGTGTGCTATTTTATTATAAATAGGATGCTAGTTTCTCAATCTTAGAAGAAGGAAAAATAGGAAGATAAAATCCTAATTTCAAGGGAGAGAGGTTATTTTGCTATTCTTGTATACTTGTAATCTTGTTCTAAGAGAAAGGAAACAATAGCAGTTTAATAACCAATCCTTGTTGATCCTTGTTGATTTCTTCTTTATTGACCCTAACCCTTGTGTGTTTCTTGATAACAAACTGTTTATATATATATGGAATGTCACCAAATCAGATAACAAGTTTCAAACTTAATTTGAACACTTTCCATTATTTCACATACTAACTTGAGTATAGGAGTGCTAACCTTTCAAGTACACTCACTCTCTGCCGCATCGAAAGCTCTACTCCCTCGCAGCTTCGTCTGTGAGAAACCACTTTTGATTCCTGCATTTTTTATGGTTCTCTATATCTACGTTCAATTTTTCAATGCAAAGTTTTCTTTAATCTTAGAGCAGAGATCTAGAAAATCGAGCAGGAAACTCAATTGTGTTCGATAGATTCAAACTCTACACTAGTTACAACTCACCGATTATTCATTTTTTTATATTTACGTATCTATGATCTCTTGGATCTTTAGAAATGGATGGATCTAAGGCTACTAGTTCCACCGCCATACGCAAAGACGCTTTAGCTGCTGCTGGCGTAACACAAAGAATATTCAGTATTGGAAATTTACAACTTTTACTATGGAAGAAATTTATTCGTTTATGGAGAAGTAGGTTGGAGAGTTTTTTTTGGTGGTATGAAATGACCAAAGTATATCTTTCCGGTACGATACTTGTATGGAAGGATGTTGTTGAGAGGTAAGTGTAACAGGTTGTATGTTCTTTATAAAGTCAAAGAGACATTAGTGAATGACATGTGCAAAATAAGGTGTGAGGTGAAAGTTGGGTGTTGGAAGTGGGGACACTGTCTGTTTTTTTGGAAGGATGACTTCCATATATATTTTTATTCTATGATGGATAATACTTCTTTTTTAGTAGGAAAAAAAAGATAATATATATCTATGAGGGCTTAAGTCCACTCAAAGTTACCATTTCAAAGATGTTTATTTATTTATTTCTAAGGATATAGAGGTTAATTCAAGAGTTTCATTCATGGCAGGCAATGTTAATCACATCCGCCCACAAGTACTTTGGTAGATCCGTCACACTTACCATGGTTCATGCTAATTCTTTTAAAAAGGATTTGTACTATCTACAACACTATTCTTATATGGAGTACGCATACATGAAAATTTATGGGCTATCTTGTTTTTGTTGCGAAAGTTTTCAAAATGATGATTAACAAATTCATCATCTAGATCACTAATTTCTCTCTTCTCTTGCCTCCGTGCGATCGGGACCTTCCCGTTAACCACTAATCTCCCTTTCTCTTGCACCCGTGCAATCGAGACTAACCTGTTGTTCCGAACCATTTCTCTCACCCCCGTGCGATCGAGATCCCTTTTCTCTCGCCCCCATGTGATCGAGGACACCCTATTTTTTCCGTAGTTAGCCTGAACTGCGTTTTGCTCTGATTTCTCATACTAGATGAGAATACGTAGTCACGAGAAGCGATGTCTTGACAAGCAACCTCCCCCGTAGTTTCCCGAACTATGTTGACTCTGACTTTTCCATTGCACGAGGGAATACGTAGGCATAGGGCGGCGATGCTCTATCGAGTCAGTCCTTTCTCCGTTTAGCAGCAGCCTTAGATAGTTTGTTTTTCACCCATAGACTAGACAACAAGCGTGGATCCCGTTGAGTACAACGGACGTGAGGGGTGCTCATACCTTCCCCTTGCGTAACCAACTCCCGAACCCAATATTTGGTTGCGATGACCTGTCTTTTCCCTTTTTCGTAGGTTTTCTCTGATAGTTTCTTTTCCCTCTCTTTGGGATAAATAATGAACGGTGGCAACTCTTCTGTCTTTGCCGGCCCCTCTTCGCAGCGATGCGACAATAACCATGTTCAAGTTTCTTCCCACACTTGATATCATGTCCTAATCCCATGTCTTTTCCTTTAAGATTATGTCTTGCATGTTTGTTGTGTATGACAATTGTGTTGTTTGCGAATGTGGAGCATAATTTGAGTCTTTGAGTTTCTTCTTTAATCATTGACATGTATTGGATATGGTATGATGTTGCTACTGCCCCACTTTGTTTCTCATCTCATCTGACCTCTCTTCACTTTGTTTTGTGATTGATATTGCTTCTTTTAAGATGTTTAAGTCATTTGAATGTGTGAAAGTGTTTTGTTTTGCCATGATGTTTTGATTTCCAATATTTTGACTTGGTTTGGCATGTGTTTGCTTCTTTGATGTCTTGAAATGATATTAGGTTTCATCTTGCATGATTGAGATATGAGTTTGGCTTGATTCATTTTACTCTGAACTACCTTGTTTGTTCATCCTATTTGCATTTCCTTCATTCTCCTTTCTTTTCTTTCATCTCTTGTGACTTGTTTAAGTCTTAGTTTTGTTTTTATTTATGATCGATTAGTAATGTTTTTACTTGTGCTTGTTCACATGATCCCTTAGGATTCCTAGTCCCTCTGTTAAAGATGGGAGTAGGAGAGACATTAGGCTTTCAATCCTTTGCATGATAACAATTAGGATAGTCCCTCATTGACCTCAACTCTAGGTCCATTATATGTATGATAACATTACATAGACTTCCTTTTCATCCTAACCTTAGGACCACTTTGTATGATAATAGTTAGGGTTCAGTTTCTCATTAGTGTTCTTATGCCTTTTCTTCTCATCTCAAACTTCTTTAAGATACTTAATAAATAACGATAAATGTTATGCGCTATAAGCCTTAAGTACATGGGAAATGATGAGTGGGGGGTTTCTTCTCACTTGTCTAGAGTGTTTAGTGTATGCCCTTTGGGCGATATGCGACGCATTCGCTCTTATGTCATAGTCTTTAGTGCAACGTGAGTCTCAAACTAACTCAATTCACTTCACTAAAACTAACAAACCAAATTCGAACCTTTTTATCCTTCGGGATTGTTCTTAAATCATTTTCAGAAAAGAGTACATTGCTTTTTCCGTTCTAGTGCAAACAGGTGTCGACCCTAATTGCTGGAATAGAGACTTAACGTCACTCATAAAAAAACACTTAACCAACCAGTGCTCTATTTACCCTAACTACATTTGCTCTGATTTCTCATACCAGATGAGGATACGTAGGCACAAGACGGTGATGTCTTAGCGAGAAACCTTCCCCCATCACCCGTAGTTTCCCGAACTACGTTGACTCTGACTTTCCCATTGCACGAGGGAATACGTAGGCATAGGGCGACGATGTCCTATCGAGTCTCTTTTCTTTCCTTTCCACCCTAGTTTAGCAGTAGCTTTTAGATAACTTTCACCCATAGATTAGACAACAAGCATAGATCCCGTTGGGTACAACGCAAATAAGGGGTACCCATACCTTCCTCTTGCGTAACCGACTCCCGAACCCCAAGATTTGGTTGCGATGACCTTGTCTGTCCTGTTCTTTTAGGTTTTCTTTGATCATTTCCTTTCCCTCTCTTTGGGATAAATAACATCCGGTGGCAACTCTTCTGTTTGTTTTCGCCGGCCCTTTTCATAGTGTGTGATACATTCAACTACTTTTGAACTTCTTTTTTGATTTTGACTGTCATGTCCGGTCTCGTCCGTTTCAACTTCTGCTTGACTGGCGGACATTCTTCTTGGAGAGGCAACCAGTGTACCATAGTATCTGTATCCAGCCCAATCATGTCCTGGTAAGACCAAGCGAAGATATCATTATACTCAGGGAGCATTTCAACCAATCTTCTCTTGATACTGTCTTCTAATGTAGCCCCAACTCTAACCTCTTTCTTGTCTTTTTTGGTACCCAGATTGATAACTTCAATATCCTCCTGATGAGGCACAATGACCCTTTCCTCTTGTTCGAGAAGTCTGGCTAACTCTTCGGGTAGTTCACAGTCTTGATCAGTCTCTTCTTCAGCTTGATAAATGGTATTATCAAAGTCATACAAAGCCATAGCTGAATTTGAATCGATGGTATCTGATAGAAAAGACCTGCATGATGATGTTTATATTTATTATGCGATGCAACAAACAAACACATTGCCATTTTTCTGCTCGATATAATGTAACAACAAAAACAAGAAAAACAGGGATCATAATATTTGAATGCGAAAAACGTCCTTTATTTATGATAAATTGCAAATAACAAAAGGGCCCCACAGATTGGGTCACTACACCTTGGGAAGAACGTAGGACTGAACATAATCAAAACACTAAACATTACTCTAAAGTAGTAACATGAATGATTTCTTCAGTAGTCCAGTTGCACAACTTCTGGCCAGGAGTACATGGACGTATCCAGGCATCCATATCGTAATCACTGTCACCTTCGTCATCTTCAATGGCATTAATCCTGTCAAGTATCACACCACCACTGGTGAACTGAACAGGTCCTATGTATCTCAGAATGTATTGAGAAGAACTGAAGGGTTTGTATCCTAGACTGAACTTGTCCTGATTGACGGGGACATTAAGAACTTGGCCCCACTTCTATGATGAACTGGATTCTGCAATAGCACGGGCTTCCTTGAACGATGACATGGAAACCTCTGGGCTTTTGGCTTCTACAGGAGACTTCCCCTGAATCTGAACTGTTTCAAACGCCTGGCAGAGTGTTTCGTGGATCTCCCCATCCACTTCCACATACTTGAAGGATGAAAAATGGATAACCATGATATCCTCTTCACCGCATATTGTAAAAATTTCCCTTCCATCATATATTTCAGCTTCTTATGCAACATTGATGTAACTGCTCCCGCATCGTGTATCCAAGGTCGGCCAAGCAAACAACTGTATGCTGGTTGGATATCCATAATATAAAAATTTGTATCAAAGATCTCAAGTCCTACCTAAATAGGCATTGTAATCTCCCCAAACACTAATCTTTTAGATCCATCGAAAGCCCTCACAACCAAATCACTCGGTGTACATATCAAACCTTGAGTATCTAATTTTATCAATGCCTTCTTCAGCAGCACATTGAGGGATGATCCTGTATCAACCAGAACATGTGACAGCAGGGACCCTCTATATTCCATTGATATGTGTAAAGCATCGTTATAGTTTCTCCGGGAAGGAGTCAAATCCAAATCAGTAAAACCCAAGCCATTTCCAGCATTCACATGAGCTACTATCCCCTTCAACTGATTAACAGAAATCTCCTGGGGTACATATGCTGAATTCAAGATTTTCAATAAAGCGTTGCTGAAATATTGATTGTCCGGTATGGAATAGAGATTGTAGAAACTTCACTTTGATCATTACTCACTTTATCTTCAACGTGTTCTCTTACAACCTTGTCAAATTGTAAACAACCCTCATCAATCATTCTCTAAATACCCTTCTTCAAAAGATCACAACCCTCGGGTTGCGCTTCACATTCTGAGCAGTCAGTAGAACATCCCAGAAACACTCCCTTCTTCAACAAATTAGCCTTCAAGAAACTAACGGAGTAATCAAATCCTCAACATCAGTTATCAGATTCAACTTTTCTCCCTTAATAATAGCATTAACTCTCGCCACCCCATGATTCGGCATCGGGTTTTGATTCACATTAGGCCCCTCGTTGGTGAAGTTGATAGGCTTTGAGTCAAGCAAGTCCTGAACTTTGTGCTTGAAGGCTTTGCAGTTGTTAATATTATGGCCCGGGGCGCCTGAATGAAAATCGCATCTGGCATTTGCATCATAACCAGGAGGCGGTGTACAAGTGAGAAAAGCCAAAGTCCTCTTCTAAACTAATTACAACTGCAACAAATGTTGTAACAACTGAGAATACGGCATCGGAGGAGTCTCAAACTGTCTATCAACCATTTTGGGTCTACCAGTGTAAGGTCACGGTGCATTAACTTGTTGATGGGGTGTAGCCGGAATAGCTACAGTAGCAACTTGTTGATGATAATGAGACTGCACTCTACCTTTACCCTTGTGAGAAATAACATTTCCATCCCCTTCAATTCCCTCCTTTTAGGGTTTGCTGAGTATGGTTTATTTGCTCCTCCCGAAGAGGATCCACCATCATTTAGAATCTTCCCAGATTTAATCCCACTTTCGACTCTTTCACCAGCCATTACCAGATCAGAAAATCCTGCAGACATACAGCCTATCAACTTCTCAAAATACACACTAGAAAGTGAAGCCATGAACATATCAATCAGTTCTCTTTCCACCATAGGAGGTTGCACCCTCGCTGCTAAATCCCGCCATCTCTGGGCGTACTCTTTGAAGCTCTCAGTATTCTTCTACGACAAACTCTACAATTCTATCCTATTCGGTGCCAGATCACTATTATAGTGATAGTGACGAACGAAGGCCTCAACCAATTGTCTCTAGCTGCATATATGAGTCCTCTCAAGCCCCATATACCATTCCAAAGACGCTTCTGCTAGACTGTCTTAGAAAAAATGCATTAACAACTTTTCATCATCGGAGTATGCAGACATTTTTCTGAAACACACTCGGATGTGTACTCTAGGATAGGTTGTCCCTTTGTACTTGTCGAAATCTGGTACCTTAAACTTGGGAGGAATCCTGACCCCAAGAACTAGACCAAGATCTGACATATCGAGACCCAGAGAATTCTGATTCTCGAAAGACTTCATCTTCTCCTCGATCAGTTTAAACCTTCTGTTAGCTTCAGTTGGAAAACCGCCCTTCATACCTTTCATGGAAAAGACGTCATTCTGGTGATCTTCTCAATGAGGACCAGCAGCCCCGTGCACAGCGCACATACTCCCACCAGCAATATTACCATTTTCATTCACAACACCTCAGCCCGGAGGTATGATGATATTAGGAATACCCTATGGAATAGACCCACCAACCAGTGGAGGAATAACACCAGATCCTCCATGCAAAACACCCACTTTGTCGATTCGTGCTATAAACGGTTGGACCATAGTTCTTAATTGTTCATGCCCATTAGTAACATTCTGCATCAGCTCCATGAACTGGGCCATGCAAGCTCTGACTTCCTGTAATTAAGCCTGAACCTGATCCATTACTTTTTGCTGATTCCCTCGAGTTGGATATCTGTGGAAACTGAACTCCTCAATCCTGTTACTGAAGAAAACCAAGCAGAGATAAGAACAAAAGGCCACTGAGAACACCTGAGATGCAAATGAGAATGCAAGATTGAAAATGCAAACATGTCTATTGATCGCGACTCTATGAGTCTAACAGAACTAATTGCAAGTGCACAGTCTATCGCATAGTAATAAAAATATCGATCCCACAGGGACTCGTAATCAACCTAGTGCTATCGATTGTTACTATGTTTAACTAAGATGGAAAATGTTTTTAGCAAGCAAATGAAAAAGTAAAGGCTAGTAAAGAAAAATTCTATGTTTTAAAAAATATTAATAAAGGATATCGATATGTAATGCTTCTAGTTTTCAGGGATTCGATAGGTCACCTTTGCTTTTCAGTTTTCTTGCAAATGGTTTTCAGGAGAAAATACTCGTTTCAAGGCCTTTGTCTCACGATGGTTGTTGACTCCGGTCATAATTCTAAGGCAGAATGTACACTCTCGCTGTCCCATTCGGGGTTAAAATTACTTTTTAAAAATAAATAAATTTTGATTTCTTTTAAATTGCTTTCGCTGTATTAAAATCAATGCGTAGTTTTTACTATCTGGTTCAAACCCCACGCTTTCGCATGTTGGCTCGAGCCTTGATAAGTTTCTCACTCTCATGGCAAAACCGTTGTAAATAATTTCTCACTCTCGTGACAAAGGTTTATTTAGAAAATTAGATTAAAAACTACGGCCAGAAAATTGTTTGTAAAAAAGGGTGATGACACCGGGTGTTATCGAATCCCGTCCTACTAATTCGATTACATACCGATAATGGAAATTTAGCTAGACATAATACTTAATGCAAACGTAAATAAACAACGGTAGCAAAATAATATAGCATGCATTATGACAGAAAATAAAGTAATAATTCAATTAATAAAAACCTGCAAATCGTACTAATCTCAAATCCTTGAGTAGTCCTCCACAATGTCGGCAGGATTCTACTTTGGCGAGAAATAAAGGTACAAAATGAAAACGATAGTACTATGAATTAAAGGAAAGGAAAAGGAAAACTCAATGTTCTACTAGCGTAGTAGATTGCATGAAGTTTCTTATCTTTCCTTTGTCCTAGAACTGTGCCTACTGCGTAATCGCTTGCATCGCACATGATTTCGATTGGTAATTTCCAATCTGGTGGTTGCATGACTGGTGCGGTGATAAGGGTTGTTTTTAATGTTTCAAACGCTTTCAAGCAGTCTTCATCAAAGATAAACTCAACATCTTTCATTAATAGATTGGTTATAGGTTTTGTAAGTTTCGAGAAATCTTTTATGAATCGTCGGTAAAAACCGGTATGTCCTAGAAAGCTTTGTATTTCTCGCACGGTCTTTGGAGGTTGAAGATCTATTATAATTTCTATTTTCTCTTTATCGACCTCAATCCCCTTGTCAGATATTACGTGTCCTAACACTATTCCTTATCGAACCATAAAATGGCATTTTTCCCAATTTAGAACAAGATTCACTTTTGCACATCTTGTGAGTATCATCTCTAGATTTGACAAACATCCCTCGAAACTTTGTCCGCATACAGAAAAATCGCCCATAAACACTTCCATGATGTCATCTATAAAATCTGAGAAGATTGCCATCATGCATCTCTGGAATGTTGCGGGAGCATTGCATAATCCAAATGGCATTCGTCGGTACCCAAAGGTTCCATAAGGAAATGTGAATATAGTTTTTTCTTGGTCATCGGGGTGAATGGGAATTTGAAAGAATCCTGAATAACCGTCTAGATAGCAGAAATAAGAATGTTTTGCCAGTCTCTCCAACATTTGATCGATGAAAGGTAAAGGGAAATGATCTTTTCGAGTGGCTTTGTTCAGTTTTCTGTAATCGATGCACATTCTACTTTCGGTCACAACTATTTGTGTTATCGATTCACCTTTCGAGTTCTTTACCAGTGTAACACCTCCTTTCTTGGGTACGACATGCACTGGGCTAACCCATTGGCTGTCGGAGATCAGGTATATGGTTCCTGCATCTAGTAGCTTTTTTACTTCGTCCTTAACTACAGTGCTTAGGATAGGGTTGATTCTTCTCTGATGTTCTCTAGAGGTCTTACAGTCTTCCTCTAGCATAATTTGATGCATACAGATAGAAGGACTTATTCCTTTAAGGTCAGTGGTGTTATAGCCTAACGCAGTTGGATATTTTCTCAGAACATCTAATAGTTTTTCGGTTTCTAACTGTCCTAAGTCGGCGTTGATTATCACTGGTCTTTTAAGTTTCGTGTCTAGGAATTCGTATATGAGGTTTTTAGGTAATATTTTAAGTTCTAAGGTTGGGTTCTTTGGACATGGAATATGGTTGGGAGTGAGTGTTAAGCTTTCGCTTAGACTGTCATCTTTGTAAGGTGCACGCCAATTGTCATCTTCACGAATTTCTGGGATTTGGATTTTCATTATATCTGAATACGTGGTTTCTTCCTTCTCCAGTTCTCTTATGCATTCTTCAATGATGTCAACTAGATAGCAGATGCCGTCTATGGCTGGTGCTTGTAGGAACTTGGTGAGGATGAATTCGATTTTCTCTTCTCCTACTTCGAATGTTAGCCTACCTTTCTTTACGTCAATAATAGCTCCGGCTGTGGCTAGGAAGGGTCTTCCTAAGATAATCGGGGTGACTGAATCTTCCTTAATATCCATGATTATAAAGTCTGTTGGGATGTAGAATTGACCTATGCGCACTCGAATGTTTTCTAGTATACCAACGGGATACTTGACAGATCGGTCAGCTAATTGAACTGACATTTTGGTTGGTCTTAATTCACCCATATTTAGATTTTGGCATATAGATAAGGGCATAACACTAATGATGGCTCCTAAGTTGCATAGAGCTTTGTCTATGACAAACTTTCCAATGACATAAGGTATGGAGAAGCTACCTGGGTCTTTCAGCTTTGGAGGCATGTTGTTTTGAATTATCGCGCTACACTCGGCAGTAAGTGTAACTGTTTCGTTATCCTCGATCATTTTCTTGTTAGACAGGATTTATTTGAGAAATTTAGCATATGAGGGCATCTGAGTGATAGCTTCGGTGAAAGGAGTTATGATGTTCAATTGCTTCAGAAGTTCAACGAATTTCTTAAACTGCCCTGTAGTTTTGGAGTTTATTAGTCTTTGAGGATAAGGAATTTGTGGTTTATAAGGCGGTGGAGGCACATAAGGTTTTTCTTTATCTACGGCCTCTTGGTCGTTATTTTCCTTCTTTTTGGGTTCAGGCTCCTTTTCTGCCTGTTTAACAGGTTTTTGATACATGTATGGGTTTTGCCTTCTAGGATCGATCGGTTCGTCCAGTTCTTTTCCACTTCTTAATATTACTGCATTTGCATGACCTTTCGGATTAGGTTCTGGCTGTCTAGGAAATATGCCAGCGGGTGCAACAGCAGGTGCTTGTTGTTGAGCCACTTGTGATATTTGTGTTTTAAGCATTTTGTTATGGGTGGCTAAAGCGTCTACTTTGTTGGTTAGTTGCTTAATCTGCTCACTAGTGTGTATGTTTTGATTCAGGAATTCCTTGTTTGTCAAAACTTGATTAGCTATGAATTTTTCCATCATCAATTCAAGATTGGATTTTTTATGGGCATTAGGAGCAACTACGACTGGTTTTTGATATCCTGGTGGTGCAGCAGCAGGTGTTTGGTTAGGTGCATACAGTATGTTATCACTTTTGTAGGAAAAGTTTGGATGGTTTTTCTAGCCTGGGTTATAGGTGTTCGCATAGGGATTTCCTTGAGCATAGTTCACTTGGTCTGTGGGGGTTCCTGTCAATAATTGACATTCGGGTGCAGCGTGACTAGTGATTCCATATAACTCGCAGTTTGGAGTTACAACAACTACGGTTGCTGGTGGTGTTAATGTTAGATTGTCAATCTTTTGCGTCAAGGCATCCACCTTAGCATGGACCTTTTCAAGACTACTGATCTCGTACATCCCACCTTTTGCTGCGGGTTTCTCTGCTGGAGTTCTCTCACCTCTCCATTGGTAATGGTTCTGAGACATGTTTTCTATTAGTTGATAGGCTTCGTCGTATGGCTTATCCATAACTGCACCGCCCGCGGCAGCGTCTACTGTTAATCTGGTATTGTACAGAAGCCCATTTTAGAAGGTATGAATAGTCACCCAGTCTTCGAGGCCATGGTGAGGACATGCCCTCATCGTATCTTTGAATCTTTCCCATGCTTCGTAGAGAGATTCATAATCTTTCTGTGGAAATCTGTTGATTTGAGCTCTAAGCATAGCAGTTTTGCTTGGCGGAAAGTATCTTGCTAAAAAGAGGTTCTTCAACCGTTCCCATGTAGTAACAGAGTTGGATGGCAAGGATTGCAACCAATCCCAAGCTCTATCTCTAATAGAGAAAGGAAAAAGACGTAATCTTATTGCGTCTGGAGTTACACCATTAGCCTTCACTGTGTCGGCGTACTGCACAAACTTCATTAAGTGTTCATTTGGATCTTCTGTTGCACTTCCTGAGAATTGATGTTGTTGTACGGATGACAACAATGATGGTTTTAACTCGAAGTCATTTCGATTAATAGCAGGGGCAACAATGCTACTATGAGGATCTAGTTGGGATGGGGTAGCGTAGTCCTTCAGAGGTCTGTTCTGAGGTCCTTCGTCCATTTTTTCTTCTTCGACAAGTTCAGGAGTATGAGTGAGAAGATCAGGAATATTATGTCTTTATTGATATTTTATTATGTGCCTTCTTAGATGTAAGAAGCGCTCTAGTTTGGTGATTAGAGGTTGTAAGATGTCGCTTTGTGAGCGAGTACTTGGCATACAATTGACGAACGAGAAAAGGGAAATAAAATAGTTTCCTTAGTCTATACTGCGTAATAGAAGACTACATTATTGAGTAAACGGGTCCCCGACAACGGCACCAAAAACTTGATCGCGACTTTCTGAGTCTAACAGAACTAACTACAAGTGCACAGTCTATCACGTAGTAATAAAAATATCGATCCCACAGGGACTCGTAATCAACCTAGTGCTATCGTGTGTTACTATGTTTAGCTAAGGCGAAAAATGTTTTTAGCAAGCAAATGAAAAATTAAAGGCTAGTAAAGAAAAATTCTAAGTTTTAAAAAATATTAATAAAGGACATCGGTATGTAATGCTTTTAGTTTTCGGGGATTCGACAGGTCACCGGTGCTCTTCAGTTTTCTTGCAAATGGTTTTCAAGAGAAAATATTCGTTTAAAGACCTTTGTCTCACGATGGTTGTTGACTCCGGTCATAATTCTAAGGCGGAATTTACGCTCTCGTTGTCCCATTCGGAGTTTAAATTACTTTTTGAAAATAAATAAATTCTGATTTCTTTTAAAGTGCTTTCACTGTATTTAAAATCAATGCCTAGTTTTTACTATCCAGTTCAAACCCAACGCTTTCACGTGCCGGCTCGAGCCTTGATAAGTTTCCCACTCTCATGGCAAAACCGTTGTAAATAATTTCTCACTCTCGTGACGAAGGTTTATTTAGAAACTTAGATTAAAAACTACAGCCAAAAAATTGTTTGTAAAAAAGGGTGATGGCACCGGGTGTTATTGAATCCCGTCCTACTAACCCGATTACATACCGATAATGGAAATTTAGCTAGACATAATACTTAATGCAAACGTAAATAAACAACGACAGCAAAATAATATAACATGCATTATGACGGAAAATAAAGTAATAATTCAATTAATAAAAACCTGAAATCATACTGATCTCGAATCCTTGAGTAGTCATCCACAATGTCGGCAGGATTCTACTTTGGCGAGAAATGAAGGTACAAAATGAAAATGACAGTACTACGAATTAAAGGAAAGGAAAAGGAAACAATGCAAGAATGTAAAATAAGCTTCAGTAGAAATTTGGGCAGTACTTCGATACGTAAAAATGCAGCTCTCCTTCTTTAGTCCAACTGTTCTCTTTTTATAGCTGAGGTTCCATGAGGAAATATCGAAGGAAAAGGAGTTGAGTTGGAGAAATCTCAGGGAAGTCATGCCTAGATTTTCTCTGTTTCGTGGGCACATTCAGTTTCTGAACGTTATTCTGATATTTGTTTCATGACGATCATGGCCTTCCTTTGACGGGCGTGTTGGTCGTGATGGGCGTGTTGGTCGTAACGACCATGATGTTCTTGTGGCGACCGTGATGGCCGTGACGGTCGTGGTGCAGTTGTGACGACTGTCACACTCCCACAATCTGTTTTCTGGATTTTTCCTGCTATTTTCCGGCTTTTCCCCCCTGTTTTGTCTTCTTGTGTGCTTTCTAAGTCTTGCTCAGTTTGAGAGTGAGCGTGAGATACCTGCAAAAATACTTAACAAATTCGCGAAATAGTCCGGATTCGGGTTGAAACCATATAGTTAACAGATAAAAAACAGAGCAATTATAGTGTACATTTTTGCGTTATCATCTATGCATTTACATGGAGATCTCCCACTTGATTCTAGTTTCAATAAACAAGAACAACAGAGATGGACAAGAATACCACCAAAATCTTCTCATATATCAAGTAAAGCTGAGACAATACATAACAACAAGTGAGAAAGATCCGAATACAAAAAGGTACTGATCTTATTCAATAGATCTGGTGATGATCAAGTTACAAAAGAAAAGAAACTACTGTGACATATCAAAAGATAATCCTCCCCAGCAATCATGCTCTTTGCTCCAAGCCTGAGCCTCCTTAATCATCGTCTTCATATCTGGATGGTCTGGTCTGACAACCAATTCTCTGATAAGGATGTCCCTTCTATGTATCACATCTCGGAGACAATAGCAATAATCTTCCCAAGCATCTTCGTCGAAGGCATCTTTAAGCCTGGGTTTCTTAACACCTGCTCGGATCTTAAGGTCTTCAAGTGCTGATAAAGTCTCATGGAATTTTCGCTCAAACGTGTACCTACGGGACGATTCTACCATTACTTCTTTCTCCTTGACCTTGAGTTACGCCTTCAGCTTATCAACCTGAGTGTGAAGCTGGTCTTCCCTATTCTTGTTGGCAGTCAAAGTAGCATTCCATAGCTCATTAAATTTGGATACCTCCAAATATGCTCTGTCTAAATACGCCTTCTTATGTTTCATAATGTTGCAGGTGCTCTTTAGATCCTGACTGATTTGCTCTCGTACCCTGATCTGCCCGGCTAGCTCTTTCTTCAGCTTAGTCAATGATTCTGACTTCGTCTTGGCCAAGTAGACAACTTCACCTTTATCATGCTTCAGCTGACTAATCTTCTGTTTCAACTTTGCGTTCTCTTTGTGCATCTCTTCCTTCTCTTCCCAAAGCTTATTATATCTCAGGATGTCGATCGTTGTAGGTTGCTCAATGGCTAAGGGATATAATGGTTCTTCAACAGGAAACAACAACAATACCATTTCAACTCTCTTTTGAACCCATTCCATGTAAGGGTCATAAGCTCTACAGTCACCTTTACCCAAAGAAAGTTTTCCCTTTCTATGAAATCCTCTCTATGCTTCTTCTATTCTGGCTAGAATATCATAATCAGCTGTACCTGTGAAGTACAGATATTCCTGCACTTCCTCCTCTTTCGGGGGTCCCCTCAAAGCATAACTAAACTGTTTAACAGCAAGAGAAAGGTTGTAATTGATTCCCCATTTTCTTCCTATCAAGGGTACATTAGGGAAACTACCATAACTAAAGATGAGCTCACAACCAAGCAGGTCTTGGTTGCACCAGGCGATATCCTTGGTTTTTAAACCTATGAGTCTTTTGGACCATTCAGCTGAATTTCTTGAATCCAGAAAAGCTCCAGAGCGAGGAAGATGATCGATAAACCACTTGTGAAAAAGTGGTGTACAATAGGAAACTGTCTTCGCTCTTCTCATCTCATTCTTGTAATGTACTGAATGATACAAATCTCCTAGAAGAGTAGGTACGGGATTCTTGGAAGCAAAAATACGAAAAGTACCCAAGTCAACAAAGTCTGGTATGTTAGGAAACATTACGACGCCGTAGATGCACAAAGCCAAAATGGCATTAAAGACCACCCAACAACCCTCTTTAGCATACTTCCAGGCTTTATCCTCCAAGAAAGATAAAGTAAAGCCAGAAACTCCATTCCTGCTGACAACATGATCAACCAACTCAGATGCGCTCAAATAAAGAGCAGCGACTAACTTCTCGAAATCGGTTTCTTCTTTGGAACAACAAAATAGCACCTCATATCGGATCGGAACACCTAAGATGAAAGCGAACTCCTCCAAAGTCATAACCAACACATAATTCGGGAAGGTGAAACATCGCAGTGGCGGATCATAAAACTGCAATAGAGTGAGAATGGCTCCTTGCTCATAGCTCGTGACCTTCCGGGCGAGGCTCAAGATCCTCCCATAATCCTGTCTGAATACCTCAAGGACTCCAAGATCAACCATAGAAATTAGACCAAATAAAGGTCCTAACTCAAGCGTCGGAAATTTGTACAAAGTCGCCTTCTTTTTCTCAGCTTCCATCTCTATAGAAAACCAGAACCAGAATCAAGGGAAAGACGAGAACCTGTAAAACACACAGACATGCCATGTTAAATGCAAGATGATTATGCAGATGCAAACATGGGATCAAGGTATGCAATGCTCAAAAATTGTTGCTGCTGTTGATTGAATCAGAACTCCGCCCTGATAAGAAATCCCAGAAAACCAAAACACTGAGATGATAGAAACTCCCCAGCAGAGTCGCCAACTATCGCAACTGCAAAAACACCTGGCGTAAAAACAGAAGAGTCACCATCGAAAATTATTTATCTTAAAGAGAGGGAAAGGAAATGGTCGAAGAAAACTTGAAGAACAGGAAAAGATAAGGTCATCACAACCAAATCTTGAGTTCAAGAGTCGGTTACGCAAAGGGAAGGTATTAGCACCCCTCACGTTCATTGTACTCAACGGGATCCATGCTTGTTGTCTAATCAAAGGGTGTGTTTATTTATAAGCTACGGCTAAACGGAAACAAGAATAAAAGAGAAAAAAGAAAGAGACTCGATAGGACATCACCGCCCTATGCCTACGTATTCCCTCGTGCAATGGGAAAGTCAAAGTCAACATAGTTCGGGAAACTACGAGTGATGTGGGAAAGGTTGCTCTCCAAGACATCGTCATCTTGTGCCTACGTATCCTTATCTGGTATAATAAATCAAAGCAAACGTAGTTCGGGAAACAAAACCACAGGTTGGTTAGGCGTTTTTTATGAGTAATGTTAAGTTCCCATTCCAGCAGTTAGGGTCGATGCCTATTTGCGGTAGAACGGAAAAGTACGCACTTTTTTCTGAAAATGAGTTTGGAACACAAATCCCGAAGGATAAAAGGTTTGAATTTTGTTTGTGAGTTTTAGTGAAGTGAATTAGTTTTCTTTGTGATTCACGTTGCATTGAAGACTATGACATAGGAGTGAATGCGTCACATATCGCTTTAAGGGCATATGCTAAACACTCTAGACAAGTGAGAAGAAACCCCTCACTCATCATTTCCCATGTGCTTAAGACTCGTAGCGTTCAATGTTCATCCTATTTATTATATTAGTTAGAATATGTTTTGAGATGAGATGAGAGACGTACGAAAGGTCTAAGGGAAACTCGGCCTTAACATTGTCATGCAAAGTGGTCCTAAGGTTGGGATACGAAAGGAGATTCTATCATAATGTTAGCATGCAAAAGATGAACCTAAGGTTAAGGTTAAAATAGACTAACCTACTTGTTATCATGCATGGATTAAACTCCTAATGTCTACCTTACTCCAAATATAATTGGAAACTAAATTGGAATAAGAAACCTAAGGGAGCATGCAAAGACAAAGCAAAAACAAAAAAACAAGACTAAAACAGCAACTACAACAGCGTCTCCTGCACAGAACAATGATAAAATCCAACACATAAGCAAGACAACCTATAACAACAAACATTTCATCATAAAAGAAGGTGTAAAAAGCAGACAACAAACAAGGCACAGATATCATGCAAGTTCAGAAAAATAACAGCTGTGAAAAGTAGGCAGCAAGTAAACTATTAATCAAGAGCAAGCATTAATCATGAACCAAAATTATGCAAGTATAAACATGCTTCAACAATCCAACATAATTGATTAAGAACAATGCAACAACAAGAGTCAATAAGATCAGCATGTTTTTCAATTCAAATCAAATGATCGAACGATCAAACGAACATGCAACACACGGAAACGGAAGCAAATGCAAACATGCATCACAATATCCAACAATAAAATCATCAATGATAATCAATTAATTGTGCCACAAGAAAGCAAAGCAAATGATCAATCAAGCAACATTAACATGTTGTGCGTTCAAACAAAAACCGGTTGTTACGCATCGAAGAGTCGAGATCAAACATTCAAGAATGATGGAATATGCCAAGAACACATCACATAAATGCATCACATCAATCCATGAGGTTTACATGTGAAAAGGAGCCCAAACAAGCAAGAAAAATGCAAAAACAAGACATTTTGCTCAGTAGTAACCGGTTACTCAATATCAGGTAACCTGTTACCCTATTGAAAAAAATAGTCTGGACGTGAAATTTGTATAGAGTAACCGGTTACCCTATATTAGGTAACCGGTTACCACTGAACTAGAAACAGAAAATCAACTTTAACAATCAGTTTTCAACATCCAACAGCTTATCCAAACACTCACATGAACATGTTATGAATTAAACATAAATTTATCATCAAATATCAATGATCAAACATCATGTAAACACAATCAAACACTGAAATAACAAATCACCAAGATCCAAATCATCAAAATGGATCAAGAAGCAACAAAATTCATGGATATACATTGTGATTATTCAAATAAGCTCAAAACAGAATTAGATCTAGAATTTCCAACCTTCAAAGCTGAGATTTGCTTTGGTAAGTGTTGATTCACTTGAAATTAACAGATCCAAGCTAGAAACACAGAGAATCTTCAAGATCCAAGAACTTACTTATGGTAGAAGTGAAGAACAAGCAAGATCAAGCAAAATCGACTCAAACAAGCACTTCCAACCTAGCTTCCAAATTCAGATCCAAATCCAAACGAAAATTGAGTGATGAATTGAAGATAATGGAGATGAATGATGGAGGTTTAGCTCTAGAGTTCAAGGATTCCAATGAAGAATCAAAGAACTCAAGTGAAAGAGCTTTAATGGAGGTTTTGGGAGTGAAACATTAAGATAAAGTTGATAGCAAATTCTCAAGAATGAATGTGAAATCTGAAAATGAGGGTTTTTGTGTGTGTGAGGTTTGGAGAAAATTCACTTAAATAAGCTCTAGGTTTGGAATCAAAATGTGGTTTAGAATATGGATTAGCATTTGGAATGGAAATTAGAAGTGGAATTAGGAATGAAGTGTTTGAAATTTAGAGGGAAATGGTGAAAATTGAAACAATTCTAGATCCTTCCAATGATGATCATGTGAAATCAATGGTTGAGAATGATTGGAAAATTACAAATGCTAAAAATTTGAATTTCATGGAAAATTTCTCCTGAAGTAACCGGTTACTCCATATCAGGTAACTGGTTACCCTATTCAAAAAATGCCAATTTTGGCGCCAAATGGAGGGAATCCTGCATAATTACCCGTTGCCACCTGTTATAAGCTCGGTTAAGCCTCTAAAACTTGCACTTGGATATTATGATTGTGAGAATGCTTGAGATAGCCTGTACACCGTCTCCTAAGCTAAAAATATCCTGCTGAATAAAATAAAATCGACCGCTCGATCGCTGGGCAAAATAAATTCTGGAGCCTCTGATGCTCACTGTTTGAACTCTTGCAACAAAAAGGAACCCTGAGTCACAGAAACACCTTGATCCCATATCTCGAGAGCCAATGCTATGATATGCATGTAGAGAAACAAAAGCCAGTAAACCAAAAACGATGAGGCAAATTTTGGGGTGTTATACCCATAAATTGTCTTTATGGTCATACAGTTAGAGATAATGTTTGATCAGCAATAAAGTACTCGAGTCCACATCTAGAGCCCATAGTGATTTTAGGTCAAAGGGTGGTATGCACCACTATCACCATGAGAATAACTTATGACATTTTGCATATAACATTCTATGTAGTATTGTCATAGAGAGTCAATCTAGTATGAATATTACTCATAATCTTCATACCTATATGAAGACTTGAAAACTCTTTATCCATGATCTATGATATGTGACCATCAGTTTATCCATATAATAGTCTCAATGTCTTAATGTTATCCCACTTCACAATAAAAGTCGACTATGAATATTTTAATAATGTGTCCTTATGTTTAATAGGATCTCATGATTAAGTCAAAATTAATGTTTCTCTAAACATAATAGTTATTCTGAGAATTTATTATGTTGGAAAAACAAACATAACAAAGAAATGCATTTTATTATTAATAAATAATTTGATACAAGTACAAAAATATTAACCTTTAGGGTTTACACCAACACTAAAATCTAATATATGCTGCAAGCATCCATTTCGCAACAATATTTCATTGATCCTATTGGTCCCTTGTCTGAGCTTTTGGTTCAATTTAGAAAGACAAAAACTCCTAACTTCGTCTAACAACTACCTTCTCTTGGCACTACTGTAGTCTTTGGTGGAGAAGAAATCCTTTTCTTTTTGATTCTGTTCGATTGTTAATTCTAATCTTGACCTACCCTTCAGTAACTTCACAAACATCAAGGATTAAAAGCCCTCATCTATGATAGTGCTCACTCTTTCTAAGAATTGAGAATAACCCAATTCATGGTATCTTGCTAGATGTCAAAGATGAAAGAAGATACAAAAGAATGTTTTGATTTGATATATTTTGAAATCTAAACACTATGTTTTGAAACTCCTAAAGTTAAGATGTCATATCTCACATCTACATACCTGAAAACTCACACATGATGATTTATATATGTGCTTGAGATAGAGCACTAAAATTAAATAAAATACCCATTTGATTCAAGTAAAGTGCAACTATTGTGGTTTGAGTCGAATGAGGAATGATTTGAATCAACAACTTAAATCTAAAATTTTGACACTTTGATTCAAATCCGTGATTTTATTCAAGGAAACCTTTGATTCGAATCAAACTGACAGAGCTAAAATCCTGATTTTGAAAAGATAATTTGATTCTAGTCAACCTTTAGATTGATTTAAATCAAGATTGCTTCTGATTCGAGCAGAGAAGCTTGTGATTCGAATCACTCTGGCATTGGAAAATCATGTTTTTCACATTTTATTTTTTTTGTTCGAATCATACATAACCTTGATTCGAATCAGACTTCTAAAATTTGAAGTTTTAAAAAATATTAAAGTGTAACATTGAATATAAAGATAGTATAATACAAATCATTTATTTATGTGTTTCTTGATCCAAATAATCGACTTATTTGACTTTATCCAGTTAGCAATAACTTTTATCGCAGGTTTCAATTTTATGCATGCAAATACGATTTAATGCAAAACACGATTTAATGCATTGCATTCAAATTTAAAGATATGCATAAAACCGAACATAAAGGAGATTAAATAACAAAATTCTATAAGAGATAATATAAAAAAAATTATACAAGCAGAAAAAAATGAAGCCCTAGAGGGCATAACAACTTCAATATTCTTATGCATGACAACGAGCAGCGTTTAACCGAACCACTAGAAAGATATGGGTATGACTACTTGGTAACATATGCAATTCTTACTATTTATGAAGATCCTTCCACATTTCATATAATATAGATATCCAAGAGAATGATAAGTGTATGGGTGCAATGGTGGATAAGATTGGGCCCTTGAAGAAAAATCAAACATTGGATCTTGTTCTGCTTCCTATAGAGAAAAGTGCCATCGGTTGTAAATGGTTTTTTAAGAAAAACTGTTGGGTGTGAATGTGGGAGTATAAAATGGTCTAGAGGTGGTGAATAGACCCAAATAAAATCAATCATTTGTTTTAAATTTATCATAGTGTTTTAAAAAATTGCGAGCGGAAGGTTTGATGCGAAAATATGAAAATTATACTATTCAATTTTTTTTTATCATATTAACACTAGATCACTTCACAAACACTAAATATGAATATGTGAAACACAAGGTATTCAATTCATTCAATTGTATAATTCACGAGGTGTGTTTATATAATGATTCAATATGGGGAATTCTAACCTCAATTGTTCCTCAGAATATTAATCATAAATTCAGCTCAATAAGGTATCCAATTCTAACAAGAGTTAATGCTTACGTAATAAATCGATGTTAATTGAATCAAACTACACTAGCATTGAAATGACTAAGCATACAAATACTATGAAATTAAATGCAAGAGTAAGAGAGAGATGACATCGAGATTTATAGTGCTTCGACGTTCGTCCTTGCTTTGCCTACGTGCACTCTTCAATGGTTTCCCATTGGAACATGCACGGTTCCTTTTATTTGAAAAATATTTATAAGAGTTCATACGATTACCAATCCACAATAGAGCTAAGAAAATTAAAATCTCCTATCTGGATCTTAACATGTATAAAGTGTAATGTCAAACTCTTCTACATAATCTTTACTCGATTAATGCATAATATTCCAATATCACCAATTTTCTCCAAGCCTTCGTGTGTAGAAATCAACCCAATGATCCTTCTAATTCCTTGATCGATGAATTGTCCAAAGATTTGAGAAGAACTCCACCTTATACATAGAGAAGAACCTAATTTTTTCAATGGAATTTGTCATTACATTTGACAATCACCTCAATCTTGCAGACAAATTGAAAAATCTCAACCAAGTCTTCAAGAACGATTAGTTTTAAGAACGTGCCTTCTATAATCAATTAAAATTTTCTCGTTATCAAGATTTGAATCAAATTGAAGTAGAAGATGAAAGAATTCCGTTACAAGAACTTTGAACTTTCCAAACAGAGGAAATTAATTTTTCACATAATCATAATGTTGATTATGATACTCACTATGATTTGTTACATGATAAATTATGACTAAAATTTTTATATGTGCTTGAGATTAAGCACTGAAAATGGTATTAAAAAAACAGTTAGATTCGAATTAAGAGAATTTTATAATTTGAATAAAATGAAAAAGTGAAGTGGAATAAAAGAAAAATAGAGTTTTGACCCATTTTTCAGTTGATTCGAATCAAGAGGAAAGTGTGGTTGGAATCAAACACCCCGTGGTACAAATCATGTTTTAAATTTGAATCGAATCAAATATGCTGAGCCGACTGAGAAAATGTGGAAAAATTGTATGATCCGAATCATGTATAAAGTGTGATTCTAATGAATTGAGGCAGAGGTGACCCAGAGTTTGACGATTCAAATCATGTGTAAAATTTGATTTGAATCAAATTCTTTTGAAGGTTTTTGGTTTGCCTTTATCCAAAATTATTCGAATCAGGATTTGTGGTTGATTTGGATCAAACACCTAAAATCCTAAATTTTCAAAGTTTTAGGAGACTTTAAGATTTTTTTTCTACTTAAATTGAATCAATATCATATATGGCTCTTATTCCACTTATTCATGCAATTGACTAAAAGCATGATGATCAAGTTCAAACCTAATCAATGGTTTATGCATTCTAAAAATGAATCATTTCAAAATTTTATTCAGAGACATGCAATCATAAAGGAGACTCAATAATCGAAAGTAAATCAAAGATGAAAGCTATAAAACAAGCAATAAAATAACCTTATTGGGGTGCTTCCCCTGAATGTATTAGGGACATGCAACCACAAAAAACCAGATATAAAAGAAAAAGAAGGTTAAAATTTTAAGGCTCATCTTGTAGCCAAGGGGTACTCATAATAGAAGAGGATTAAATATGATGAAGTTTTCTCTTTTATTGTCAAACATACTTCTATCATGGCAATGTTGGCTGTTATAGCCAATTGAGACACGTATATATAGTAGATGGATGCGAAGATAACATTTCTTCATGGTAATCTAGATGAACAAATTTACACGGATCATCCATAGGGGTTTGGTGACACTAAATATGAAAGACTAGTTTGTAAATTGAAGAGGTCTTTGTAAGTTTTAAAGCAAGCTATATTGCAATGGTACATGCACTTCGATTCATACATTCTTGAAATTGGATACATTAGGTTTGCGTATGAACTTTATGTTTATGTTAGGATCCTTGATGATGACTATTTTATTTTCCTGCTACTGTATCTTAATGATATGTTGATTGCTGATAATTATTTATATAGTGTAAATGAATTGAAAACCATGTTAGGAAAGGAGTTTTACATGAAAGACTTAGGTGTTTCTAAGAAGATTCTTGGTATGGAAATTGTCGTAGTGAGAATCGGAGACCATGGCTATTGAGTTAGGTAGGCTTCACAAATCTTAATTCACCATCAATATTTAATTTATCCAAGAGAAGGGGTAAAGAAAGAATAACCCATAAACATGCAATGCAAAACAAAGCAATAAAGAAAATCTAAAGTTCAGGGGTTGGTTATACTAAGGGAAGGTAATAACACCCTAAGTATCTATAGTACTCTATATAAACCTCTTGCTGAATATGTGTTATAAGTTTGTTTGCTAATTGGGATTGATTAGGGAGATGAAAAGAGAAATGTTTTTTATTTTTTTTGTGTTTGGCAAGACACAAAGTCTTGTGCCTACGTACTAATAAAGGATCAAAACTTCGTAGTTCAGGGTAGAAATTGAAAAGTGTTTCTTATGGTGGATTTTAATTGAAGAGACAAGTTGTCATTTTAAGAAGAATACTCATCTAGACCACCACAAACACGGGGAAGAGGAATCTTTGCTTCACATTAAGAGAAGGGCTTTAACATGGATTGCAATCAGCAAGTATGCAATATACCTCTCTCAAGTGGAAAAGAATCAACCATCTTTCTCATCATGTTATGAAGTAGGAGATTTATATCTCACTAAGGATGACTAATGTCTAGTCTATCTTGAAAAGGTTTTAAAGTTAAAAAAACCAAAGTGGCAAAAATATTTGAATTGAGTTTGTGTTTTTTAGTCTTTGTGAAAGATGTTTGAATATACTTAATGTGTTTTGAAGCATTTGATTGAGGAAAGAGTTGAAAATATTAATGACCTAAGGTCAAGGTTTTTAATGAAAGTGGTTTTGAGTTTTGAAAAGGGGAAACTCTAATTGAAGATGTCTAAGTTGAAGGTAATCCTAAGGGAGACTTTCTAAGGGATAACAAGCTCTAGGATTACAAAGAGATATATACAAGAAGATGCAAAAATGCAAATGCAAATGACCAAGAAGTCAACAACAATACCCTTCCCTTGGAATTTATACAAGATGGACATGGATTCATAAGTATATACATAATAAATCAAATGAGATTAAAGGCATTATATTTGAATAGACAAGGAGTGAATATAATGAATGGTGTACATAAACATGGTTTAAGCATGTAATAAAAGCAATAAGAACATGGCAAAGTAAGATCAATAGTATGAATATTAAGGTAAAAAAGTATTTCAAATATTAACATCATCAAGTAAAGGAAACAAGGATGAATATCAAAGGATTAGGTCAAGGTAAAAATTCACAAGAATGTACAAGTCAATGTTTAGAAAATAAATCAAAGTGTATCTTAAAATAAAAGAGATTATTGAATTTAAATAGATACAAAGCATAAGTTTTTTTTTTTTGGTTTTTTCTTTATTAAAAAATATAATATAAACAAATAATTTTTAAAAAAAAGTATAAAATAAAAAAAATTTAAATAAATTAAAAGAAAGTTTAAATAAACGATGAAAGGAATTACATGAAATGAAATGAAATAAAAGATAAAATAAATAAAAATAAATTAGAAATAAATAAAATAAGTTTAAATAAATAATAAAAGACAAATAAAAGAAAATAGAAAGAAAGTGAAAAAAAAAAGAAATAAAAGAAAAGGATGGAAAGAAATAAAAGTCAACCCCCCTTACCACCAGCCAAACCTCGTGACTTGTCATTTATTTCGCTTAATCAATATATATATATATATATATATATATATATATATATATATATATATATATATATATATATATATATATATATATATATATATATATATATATATATATATATATATATATATATATTAAATAAACTTTTAAAATTCAAAAATTTGCGTCAGCTCATCATCTTCTTCCTCCAATCCGTATTCCTCCATTGCCATACTCTTCCAACTTCAACTTTCCATAACTTTCTCATTTTTAAACTAAATTCAACGTTCCAATATATCATTTTGATGGGAATTTCATGAGGAATATGAATATACCATTGGTTTTTATTTATTTACACTCCAACTCATGAATTTTTGGAAAAGCTCAATGAACCCTAATTTTTCAAACTAAAATTAAATGTCTATTATGCACAACCAAGAGCTACAACCTTAGGACTTTTATTCACTACATTATAACAAGAAATATGGTAACAAGAATGATGAAAATGATGCTCTAAAATAGGAGTTCCAAAAATGGCCACTTACCTCCAAAAATGAGAAATTGAGTTTGATGATTTAGGACTCCAAGTTGCAACTTTTGACTCCTACAACTTCCTTGAGGTCCATGCAATGTGTTTTGATGCTTTGCTTGCCTTGAAACTCCCTCAAATATTCTGACCAAATCCACTTGCAATGGTTGATGAACATGGTTTGGATGGAGTGTTTGGGTGGTTACAAATGCAATCTAATGCATACACTAGCCTCTAAATGTTGTATGAGTGGTATTTGAAAGGTTATATGGATTGGAAAAGGACTGTATAAAGATTTGAGGTGTTTTGTGCAAAACGTCAACCAAATGAGGGTTGGGAGTTGACTTTCTGAGCCTGAGGGTTTTTTATGAGTGTAATGGTTGAACACCTTTGTTATGTGTTTTATGATGTGTGTGGATGGATGGTTTTATGGTTTTATGGCTATGGAGTGTTTTGGACAAGTTTGTGAAAATGGAGGTTTCTTTTTGTGCCAAAATGGAGGTTTTTTGCAAGTTTTGTTTTGTAGGATTGCTCAAGTGTTTTTTGAGTGTGTTTGGTTGTCAAATATGATCCTCTATTTATAGAGGTTCTATATGACTTGTAAGAACTAGGTTTAGTTCATTTAGAATTGTGATTTGGAGGATTTGGTTTCAATTGTAACAAGTTGGTACCATTGATCATGATGAAACGTTGGAGTGATTTAAGGGATGTAGTTGTACTTTCCTGATGTTTTGGATGTTGCTTGTGATCATGAAAGATTTGTGTTTGATCTGATGCAACATTTTGGAGGCTCAAGTGCAAATGGTTGGCAAAAAGCAACCTTTATGGAAATGGACATAATGCTTTATGAAAAACTCCCATAAATGGTATGATACTTAGACAATGCTCCAACTCCTTGTGTAATGCACCTAAGGCTTGTGTAATATTCTGATCATAGCAAGACTAAGAAGAAAAATAGCCTGCAAAGCAAGATTATGCAACATATGCAATGGATTTGATCATGAACTTGCCATAGAAATGACCTAAAATTTAGCTTGGAATGGCCAACTTCATGTCTCTGAGAACTCCTAACTCAAGCATGATAAAATTGTGTTCTTGGACTCTTTGGAAAGCTTGAAACATCCTCTACAACATCCATGTTGATAAATTTTCTTGATTCAATTGAGATCATGATGAAAAATGCTTGCAAAGTTAGCTTCATGACAAGGCAGATTTTGTTGAAAAAATTTCTAAGTGTTTTTGTTCAAAAAGTATTGAACCCTCTACTTCATGGCCTCATATCTCTTAATCCATACATCTTTTGAAAATAAACCTATAGGAAAAGTTGTAGTATGAAACAAGATCTTCATTTTGGTCTTTGGAGCAAGGAAAATGGTTGCTTGAGGAGGAAGTTATGATCTTGTAAAGTTGGGCAAAAATCATGAAATTTCATAACTTAGAAAAATTAAGGAAACCCTAATTGTTCCAAACCATGTTTGACCAAAAATCTCAAAAGTCAAACTTGGTTTGATTACAGTTGACTTTTTCATCTAATGAACTTGAATTCTTGCATTACTTATGAATCAAACTTCTTGGATTAATACAATCATATGAATGAACTAGTATGATTCACTTGAGGTCCTTGAAACATGTTTTAAGGTATTGGATCATGCTTTGATCCAAAGGTCAAACCAGAGACTACATTAGGTCAAAACCCTAATTTGGGTGCACCATATGACTTGAGACCTATTGATCTTGATTCAATGAAAATTTGCACTTGATTATTGATGTGAGGGTACCCTTGATCAATGTTGGATGATTTGGGCTTAAGAATGTTGAGGATCCCAAGATCCTTTGACTGGTTAAACCTTGAGCATCTTAAGAGTCAAAACCCTATCTATGATCAAAACACAACCAAAGCACATATTCTTGGACATAAGTGGTTAGTGTAAACACACACATGAGATGATGTATTCTATTCAAAATTATGCAAAGGAGGTGGGATCTTAAGGTTAAAAATTAGGATGTGACAGAAATTCACAAGGATGTAAGTGCTATAAAATTATGGCTCTCTCATAAAAGTTGATTGTCAAGCGTAATTGAATCATGTTTAACAACGTATAGGGTGATCCTTAAGTTGTAGGATATATTAATTCATACTATACTAGTGATATGGAGGATGAAAAGTCTACAATGTGGTATGTTTTTACTTTAGTAAGAGGAACTATTTGATGACAATAATCGATTAAATCCATAATGATCACGTACCAAAGATGCCTTATGGCTTACAGGATTAATGAAAGAATATGGTGTTGAGAAATGTGGAGTTTGGTTGCATAGTGATACTTATAGTGTCATTTATTTGACAAAAAGTCAGGTATATCATGTGAGGACCAAGCATGTTGATGTGAGGTTCATAAGATCTCAGATTTACTTGCATCTGAACATATATTACTTGAAAAGATTCATACTTCAGAGAATGCAGCTAATATGTAGATTAAAATCAATCATCACTGACAAGTTAAAGTATTGCTTGAACTTTTACACATTTTTCAGTGTAAGGAAAGAGGTGTACCTCTCCAATTTTCAGGATGTGACCATCAGACAAGAAGTTTTCGTATGGGTTTGACAATCGTTAGGTGGAGATTGTTGAGTATAAATCATATAGTCATAACATATCAATTATAACATCAACAAGATAGCTGGTTGTAACTACAAAACAAAGAAGATAAGGGATTTATAGATGAGTGTTGAATATGATTCATATATATGTAGACACTGAAGGGAGGTAAGGGCCGGCGAGTCCTCGCCCTTGCGTTTGGTCCAAATGCATCTTAAGCTCAAATTTTTCTTGTGGATGGGTGACTAAGTGGTGCGACCACAGTAGTCCTCATGGTACGGTTCAAGGGTATTCACTACTACAAAAAACCCATCTCACAACAGTTGAAAAAGGGGTACCATCACGGTTGATCAACTCTTGTGAGGTAGGGCATGGTTATAAGTATGTTGTTTTCAATCACAGGTTTCAGACCATTGTGATAAATTAGGTAGCGCACTACCTATCATAACAATTATCATAAATAACTCATCAATGTCACTTTTTCTATTTAAACAACGTTTCACTACGATTTTAGATTTCAACCGTGTGTTTACCTTTGAAATTGGTAAACAAACGCTAGTCTTCCAAATTCTTATGATTTTGATTACTTGCATGATCGACTAGATTGATCCTAGGACATGTGCTTCTAGTTGTCTCAAATTTTATTGTTTATGAACATTTCGATAATGTTCTCTTGATATGTTAAAGGTAATGTTACCATTCATAAAAGAATGCATAAATATAAATGGCAATGTAAATGAATTCAAACTAAGTTTGCAAATCTTAAATGATTTGGTAAAAAGTGTAAAAATGGTGATCACACGTATAGTGCACTCCAGATACTCCTTTCTATCGAAAGCAACATATTATTTTTCAGCATATCTCATGTGTGTCGAAATTCTAGCCAACAAATTGCCCCCCAAAAATGTTGTCTTCTACTAAATGGAGAAAAGACATTATTTGAAAACATTTCGACGCTACAACATCTTTACTACTATGAAGTCATTTCCACTGTGACCATGTTTCTTCAAACGTCTCATCGAGACGTGCAAAAATACCAGTTTGATCATCACACTCCTACTTCCTAGTAGATCATGGGCCACACTAACTGCTACCTCCTAATCAATCTTTCTACGACCAACACGCGTCCCACGGTCTTCAACAACTGTTAACTTTGTGAAATGAAGTGTTTTTATCATCCCACTATAAATACCTCACTTCACCTTCTTCCTCACTTTTTACTCTTCTAAACTTTCTGAAACAAAAGAAAAACTATTCCTTTTCTTTCAACAAAGTTTCTAACAAACCAGATCTCTTTTTATATTTCAATTAACAATGGCATCAAAAACCAAGAACTCTAAGGACTCCAAGAAGTAATCATATATGCCTCCTATTCACAAAATATTAGGTCCTAAAATCGTGGGAAATCAACAATATATCCCAGAACCTCCTCTTGAAGAAAAACGAAACATTTACCAGTCATAGGTATTGATCCCTATCTCAATTTCTGAAAAAATGCATGCTATTTCAGGTCCTTTACCAGATATGAATGCTAACTCTGAAATACTTAAGGAGTATTTTCCCACATATCATAGAACCAAACACCGTAGCTGATACCCAGACGAAATATTCAACCGACCCTATAGAAAAATTCATTATCTTAGGTTATATGAGCAATGCTCTTAAAGTATTTTGCTCTTGCTCCATGTCTAGAGACATTGAGAATTACTTATCTTGGCTTGCAAAGATAGAGAAAAAGAAAACCCAAACTTGGAAAGACATGAAGATCTTCAACATGATTCAATTGTCAAAAGTTGGACCAGGTTACTGGCAAACCATGTTGCTAACCTCCATATACTTTTGGGATAGCACAAACCACAACTTTCAATTCCATTATGGAATGTTAACTCTCACCCTTTTCGACATTGCTGCAATCATTGGTCTTCGACCAACTGAAGACGCGCTTGATCTAAACCACATAACTGAAGACACCATAGGCTTCAATCGCAATCGAGCCACATTTACCCATTATATCACACATCACCACAAAAAGGACACCGAAGAGGTTTCTGAAAAAGAACACATTGCCTTTCTTGCACTATGGCTCTCTCGATGTGTTTTCTGCTCGAAATCTCTGCAAGTGGCGAAGAAATTCTTGACCACGGCGGACCAATTACACGTTGGACACAAGCTCTACCTTAGCCAAATGATTTTAGGTTTTCTATATGATTCTTTAGGATAAGGTGTTGAAATCCTCAAGAAAATTCAACTTGGGTCGAACCTATTACTAGCTGGCCTATTTTGGTTGCTTCAACTGTGGCTCAATGCTACCTTCAAAACTTCATTGCCAACCCACGACACAATCAATGAAGAAGCTAACGAAATCAAAAATAGAAGGGTCAAAGGAATGTGTCTTGTCCAACTGACTCCTAATGATGAAGGGTTGAACTTGCATAAGACTTTCCCTTGATATGTGATGATGTATGCCAAGCGCTACAACTTCACTCCTTCTATGGCTCCTTTCGCCAACAGGACTCATGGGCTAGAGTGGTTCACTAGAAAATTTCCTGCTCCTTTAAAAGATCAAGAAGTGGAATCTTTGTCCATATGGGAAACGTTTCTCGCACCAAAGTTGATTACGACAAGGCTTAGACCTTCAAAGAACAAAATAATCCTTCTTAGCTACCAACCCAATCTCGGCTTTCGACAGTTTGGAATCAACCAAATCATGCCCAAGCCAATCTTTCTAAAGAAAAATGTCAGTGTTCTCTACAACATGTATCATACTAAAGCTGAATGTAATGAAGAGATGTCTCATTATATTGGCACTACACAAATCACTCATATTCTATCCAAACCATTATACTACTACACCCAAGAATATGATACTTGGTGGAGAAATTTTTACTCCACAAAAATTTTCGACGTTCCTACTTTTACTCAGCACCTAACAACTACTTTTGCTTCTGGGCAGGACAGATCCAAGAAAGGATCTTCAACTCATATCAAATAAATCCAAGCATTCCGGAAATAGTTTGAGACTGCCTACAGACCTAATGATCTTAGTCAAACCATTCGGGAAGCAGCAATAACTTTGAGAGAAAAATTTACAAAGAAACTCCCTAATTCAAAACAACCTTTGTACATTAAACACAAACACAGGTGTGAGTTGGCTTTTAATTTGCACCCACCAAGATTCCCTTGACTGCCACGGCCGATTTTTGTGTGGCTTTTAGTCCTCCATTTCCATACTAGTTCTTCTATGGTGACTTTGTGAAAATTCTTCAACAAGACTCTTAAAAGCTTTCCAAACGGGTGGTTCTGACTAAGCACACTCTGGATAGTTTCAAATGACATCTTCATATTGACATAGAGCATGTTCACGTGCTTTCTCCTATATATGAAGGTGTGGGATAGGAGGATTTTATTTATTTATTTATTTTCTATTCTAACAATTTCTTAACACCCTTTTTACTTGTGTCAATTATTTTTACCTATTCATCTTTTAGCCATTGAAAGAAAACAACCAACAAAAGTTCTGACGAAGAAAACTTCCAGCTCGGCCAAAGACGAAGGACAAGAAGAAACCACTAAAACAAAAACAAAAGTATACTTTGTGTTATTATTTCGCTTGATGTATTATCTTCGTATGCTAATGCTTATGTTATTTTTCAGATAAGTCGAAAACCACTTCCAACTCCAAAAAACGAAAAACTAAAGAACCCTAGGTTCAAGTAGTTGAATCAGATGATGATGATTTGTCACCAGACACCTCTAAAGTTGCCAAGAAGAAAAAGAAGGTGAATATTTCTGATGCGACTTCTCAACCAAAATCTAATACTATCAAGATCAAACCCAAGAAACCTGTTACTTCAAAGGTGATTGAGGTTAATCCTGAACCTGCTACCAAGGGTACTCCTGAATGGATCAAGAGTGATAACTCTAGCCCTAGTGCAGATGGTCTTAAGGTAATAAAATATCACCTTATTTTCCTTAGCCACCTTTTATTTTTGACTCATCATAACTCGATTCTTTTTGCAGGGTGGCACAGATGGAACTGAATAGTCTAGCATTAAACACACTATCCCTGGGAGCCCCACTACTCCTTCAAACCATGCCTTATCCAACAATGATTCAAACAAGGGGTTTATGACCGAAGTAAACAAACCAGCTGAAGAACAATAAGAGGTCTTGCCTCCAAAGGACATAACCAACACTCTCAAAACCACTGACTCTGATCATGAAGAGGACGAGGAAGAAGAGCGTTACACCACTGAGATCCATGAAACCAAACACATCGAACAAACAGATGGGAATGTCCAAGACAAAACATACGGTTCTTCTTCAAAAATAATTAATCAAGGTGAAGATTCCCCAGAAGAAGAGGAAGAACAAGAAGAAGATCATCCCATGTTTAACTACACGAACAACCCTTTGGACGAAGAGGAAGATGATGATCAGAACCCCAGTGACATACTTAAAACCAACCAAGCTTCTGAGATTACCAAAGACTTTAAAACTCCTTCAAACGGTACAACTGATGCTATCTCCCAAGAATAATAGGAAAACTTAAAGAAGAATAAGCCAGCAGAATACATGAAGAAGATCATGAGCGCAAGAGGTAGTTCGACTGACAAATGCTCTAGCTCTTCGCCCGTTTCTGGTGGTCAGTCTAAAAATGAGTCTGCTGACGAATTGCTATAAAAGATAAAGGGGAAAGCTATTAATGTTGATCTGTTCAAAGATCTAGAAGACAACCCTTATGCATGTTTTGGGATTAAGGACCTCTTGAAACAAATCGACATCTTAGCCACACCTCCAGGAATTGCAGATGTCATCATGGAGCTTGGGCTACTTATTGACCATGTTACTACATATTTCAATCGTAGAAGGGATGTTTCGAACAAGATCCAAAACAAAATGGACACCCAAACTTCTGAATGGGATGTTGCCACCAGATCCACCAAAAAAGTTACAGAGTTGGAGAAGAACTTTGAACAAAGCTAAGAAGAATTTGAAACTTGTGCTAGCAACACGATGGCAGGGAAAAGCAAATCAAAGAGCTGCAAACTAAGATTCAAAAGGCTAAAGATCTCCAAGAATAGATTCAGAAGCTTGACTGCCAAGATCTCGACAACAAAATTCAGGTAGGCGTGGATAATATCGAACGATCCCAAGCTTTGGGAGCATAAATTGATACTCTCAATTCCAACAAGTTTGTGATTAACCGCCGCCTGTTGCTCTCAAAGACAAAGTATGAACGCATGAAGGTTGTGTTTCCTTCTAATTATCTTTCTTACTTATGTTGTAATTGTTAGAATCTTTTATTTCAACTCTGGGATTTGTAATGTAATGACTTAGCCATTTTGGCATTTGAATTAAATTACTATTTTGGCTTCAATATTGCATACTATGTATTCTGTTAACATTTAAACCTCCTGAAGTACAAGCCTATATTTTTTCAAATATTTCCCGTTTACTCTTAGGAGTCTTCAATCATTAGCTAACTCTTCGATCTCATATGCGTTGTTCGAAAAAACCTGAACAATTTGGAACAAACCTTCCCATTTTGGGGACCATTTACCCAATGTCCCGTCTCTTTTATCCATAGGTAGAATTACTTTCCACACTAAGTCTCTATTCAAAAATAATTTCACTTTGAACTTTTTATTATATGCTTTTTCTACCCCTTTTCTGTCTCTTTAATAATTCTAAGGAAGTTAACCTTTCTTCATCTAAATCGACTAGTTCGTCCAACATCATATTCCAGTAGGATTTAGATGGGATTTCATTTTGTCTTTGATTCCTAATTGATTGTAGATAAATTTCGACTGGTAACACTGCATCATGCCCATAAGTCAATCGAAAAGGCGTATAATTTGTAGCCTCTTTAGGGGAGGTTCAACATGCCCACAAATTTTGGTCCAATGTCTTGTGCCAATTTCTTTGTTTTTTCCCACATGCTTTTTAATTAATCCAATTACTACCTTATTCACTACTTCAACTTAACTATTTTCCTGGGTATAATAAGGCGTAGATGTTAAAAGCTTGAACCCTACTTCTTTTGCAAAGTCCTAGACCTTTCGGCTAATAAATACTGACCTTTGATCAGTTGTGATGGTCTCTGGGATCCCAAATCTATAAATTAGTTGTCTCTGAATAAACTCAATCACTACTTCTTGATCAACATTTATCGAAGGTACGACCTCGGTCCATTTAGTAAAGTAATCAATGCCTACTAGGATGCATCTATGACCTTTAAAAGATGCTGGTCGAATCTCACCTACTAGATCCAACACCCAACCCCTGAAAGGCTAAGGTTTCACAATAGAGTGCAGTTCGCTTGCAGGGACGTGGTGTTTACTTGCATGTATCTGGTATTCTTGGCACCCTTTGGCAAACTCGATGCAGTCTTTCTGCATAATAGGCCAATATATCCCTAGTCGAAAAAAATCCATTTCATCTTGTGGCCTACATGGTGAGCCCCACATACCCCACTATGGAAATTTGACAGTGCTAAGTAGGCCTCGACCTCACTAAGGCATTTGAGTGAAACTCCCTCAGGCGTCTTTTTAAATAATCCATTCCCCATAAAACTATAAATTAAAGAATGATACCTAACTTTCCGCTCTGCAAATGTTGTTGGATTCTCCAAGTAATCTACTATTGGTTTCCTCCAATCTGCATCTGTTAGGTTATTGATAGCTAATATCTCGAAGTTCTCTTCGTCTGCATAGCCTAACTTTGTTGTTTCCAAATCTGTGGTTGACAATCTGGTTGCCATTACTTTACCTCGAACTTCGATTACATCTTCCAACTTTTCTTTTGAAATTTTTGTACCCAGAAGCAATTTGAGCCAAGTCATCGGGCTCCTGATTCTTAAGTCGAGGAATGTGTTTAATGTTCACCATTTCAAACTTTCGTAATAGTCAATTTTCTACCACAAAGTACATAATTAAATTTTCTTTGACACATTTATATTCCTTCGTCATCTGTTTTACAACCAATTCAGAGTCACCAATTATTTCGACTCTATCTGCCCCTAATTCCAACAGAATTTCAAGGTCGGCTATTAAAGCCTCATATTCAGCCTCATTGTTCGAGCAAGGACCTTCAATCCTATACTTAAACTTTGTTGGAATTTTATCAGGAGTGATAATCAATATTCCTATACCCTTCCATCTATGTGCCTAGAACCATCAAAATATAATTCCCAAGGCTAAAACTCTAGATAGTTTTAGGAATTTTCAACTATAGAGTGATTGACTATAAAGTCTGAGACCACTTGTCCCTTCATGGGCTTTAAAGGCACATAATTTAGGGAGTACTCAGTTAAGGCAATTGCCCATTTTCCAATTCGATTGTGCAGGATTGGCTTAGAAAGCATATGCTTAATGATATCAAAATTAGACGAAACATACACATCAATAGGATTTATATAATGTTTTAACTTTGTACAAGAAAAATACATACACAGACACAATTTTTCAATTATACTATATCTAGTTTCGGCATCATTGAGGACTCGACTTAGATAATAAATGGCTCTTTCGATGCCATTTTCATCCTCTTGAGCAAGCATGCTCCCTATAGTTACATCAGACGCAGAAATATACAACCTCATACTTTTACTTCTACAAGGAGGCGACAGAATTGGAGGATGAACAAGATACTCTTTTTTTTTAAAAGCTTCTTGCTACATTTTCCCCCATTCGAAACCTTCTTCCTTCAGTCGAAGTAAAGGAGAGAAGGCCTGAGTGCGGATGAACTTACACTTGAGGAGCCTTTTGACTTCTTACTTGATCTTTGACAAGATTTCTGGCGCAAATCGCCTTGGAGTCTATTTAATTGGCTTCATTCCAGGCTTGGTGGGTAACTTCAGTTCTACCAATTCTCTAATCAATTTAGGAATCTCGTCATAATCCCAAGCAAAGCAGTTTGTGTACTCCTTCAGAAGTTGGATCACTTTGACTTTGTGTTCTGGGCCAAGGCTGGCGCTTATATACGCTGGTCTTTTGATTGTTCCTTCCCCTAAATAAATTTCCTCTATGGGATCCTGCACTAGCATTTTTATGTTAGGTTCCAAAGGGTCTCTTTCGAATCCGAAAGGTTCATCATCATAGATGACATCGAGTCTCTGGCTTAACACCTCGTCTTGAAACATATCAGGTGGCTCTAGTTCGAAATCTTTCCCAGGCCCCTCAAAGTGCACATCAGTCTCATTGGCTTCAATCGCCGTATACTTAACATCGGCCTCTAAGGCCGCCTTTAGTCTATTTTCTCTATATAAGCCGAAATATTTTCCAATATCTTAGACTCAGACATAATCACCGTCTTCGTCTCCCTAACCAGTTGGATGGATGCCTGACGTCCCTTCCAATTCAGGGGGTTCTCTTATGACCTCTCTGTCCCACTAAAAACCATAGGTTTTATTTAGATGAAGGGAGTAAAATGTTGTATCAGTAGGTGTGAATGCAAAGCCAGCAGAACTACATGGAGCAATGTTCACCAGATTTTTTGTCGAAATTACGCATACCCACATGATTAGCCTCAGCAAAAAAAAAGCAATGATCCGCTTCAATATTTTCCACTATACCATCATTCCTCCATATAGAGATCCTTTGGTGGTGGGGAAAGGGTACTTCCCCAATGTCGTGTATCAATTCTCGACCCAAAAGCATGTTGTAATTAGCCTTTGATGCAATAACCAAAAACATGGTTGGCCTAGTGATAGTACCAACTGTTAGGTCTACTTGGATTACTCATAAGGTGTGGCCAATCTTTCCTTCATAATTTGACAACACCATATTATGGGGTTTTAGATCTGTTTTGAACTTCCTAATTTTCTTTAACATAAAGTGTGGCATCAGGTTCACTGCAGCACTACCATCTACTAGAATTTATTGATTCCTACATCTTCCACGTTTCCTCTGATGAAAAGGGGTTTTAGATGATTCTTCATTGCTTTATCATGCCTTTCAAAGAAAGCGTTCTGTTTCTCGGGACAACCATTGTTCATTATATAGTAACACACTGGCCTATGTTTGGCCATTTCTACCTTAGTAGCTTCCTTGAAATCTTCGACCTCCGTGACTTGGTCATACTTTACAGGTAGCACTGAAACCATATTATAGTTGATATTCAAATAGGGCTCTGATCCTGTATCAAAGATGTTAGTTATCATATCATCATCCGCCATTGGCTATTCATGTTTGTCCTCAGATTCTTCCTTTTGAGTAGGGAAAATTTTTCTCACAACTGTCTTTTTCTCTTTGCACCTATCCTTCTTTGGAGGCTGGTTGGTGCTAGACTCCACCATCGCTTTCTTGTTGACTTCTCTCTCTGTTTTCCTCCTCCTCTATTTCCTTCACAATTGAGACCTTGACATAGGATTCTTGCCCTTGTAATTCTCAGATCCATAAGTTCGTTGTTTTGACACTTGGAACTCCCTTCGATAAGCTATTGAAGAGCCTCGACCTACTTCGAAACTCTACCATTTCTCTTGGCCTCACTATCTCTTCTCAGTAGTCTTCACCCATCTTCCTCTGGGAGCATTAGTAGTTGGCTTGAAAGTAGCTGGCCTGTTAGACTAGAGGAATGGACCTCCTTGCTCCTACCTTCGAGGGACTCCCTTTTTTGTTGAAGGTGTAGTGATTGCGGGTATCTTTCCAATTTATTCTACGACTAGCCATTCGAATCCTCTCTATGTTCTCCATGGCCTTTTTATCGAAGACAGTACTGCACCTAGGGCACAACATCACTTCATACTTCTTTCATTGGAAGCGATGGAGGAACTCCACTAAGCTTTCATCATTCTTTGGGTAAGCCACTTTCACCGGCTTTTCACTTTGTTAGGCGCTTTCCTCGTCAGCATCCATCTCAGTTTCTTTATTCACTTTGACCATGTTGACTTCTAGACTATTGCCATCAGTGATCTTAAGCTTTTGCAATTTGATTCTAAGGCCCTCAATAGCCTCATCCATGTTGGCTTCTTGATTGAAACCCTCAGTGGTTTAGATCATAGTGGTATTCTTGTCACAACCTTTAGACACTTCGACAGTTATAAAGGGTATGAATCAATCTTCATATGGGACTTAGCTTTGTCTCTAAAATTCATCCTTCCATCCTTAATCGCATTCTGCACCATATCCCTGAAAAGAAAATATAGTGAGGTCTTGTGGCCCAAAAAATTGTGATATTTATAAAAACCTATTTTCTTTCTTTGTTCTAACGGAGGCATTTTAGTGTCAGGAGGCACTCTCATTTGGACATCTTTGACTAGCAAGTCAAAAATTTCGTCACATCTGGTGACGTTGAAAGTATATGTTTTCTTAAGGGATTTATCATTATTTTTCGATTCGATGGGATTTCTCCCATTCGAAGGTGCAAGAACCTTGCAAGAATAGGGTGAGCCTTGTTTTAATTCGGCCAGGTCAGTTTCTCTTTCATCGAAACTTAACGAGTCACTATATGTTTTTGATCATCTTCATCTAATTTGATATATTCTACCCTTTCTTTCCTATTATTCTTATTCGCTCTGGCTTTTTCAACCTTTAAGCGCTATACCTGTCGAACCCTGTCAGCCAACTAAGCCATATCCCTCAAATATTGGGTATCTAATTTCTTTCTGATGGAATAATCTAAACCACCAGCGGCCATCTCGACCAACTCGTGCTCAAGCACTTGTGTGAAACACCTTGCCTTTAGCAAACATAATCTATTGAGATAATCATTTATTGGCTCAGTAAATTTGCGCTTAATACTAGCCAATTCCTTCAAACTAATCTTTGATTTCCCCATGTAAAATTGTTCATGGAACAATTTTCCCAGATGATTCCAATCATAAATCAAATTTGTTGGGAGCGTAGTAAACCATGTGAGGGCATTCTTAGTGAGAGAACTGGGGAAGTATTTTATTCTCAGATTTTTGTTATTCGTAATTTCCGCAGCCTCAGTTAGATACCTTGCCACATTTTTGACAGTAGATTCACTAGTGTCTCCAGAAAATTTGGTGAATTTTAGGACCTTCAATCCCCTAAGCAATTCAGTCTACAAAATGTACTAAGCCAATGGGGAAATGTAGTTTGGCATATATATATAGGCCAACGTTTACCCCATTGCGTGCCATAATCCTTTCTACCATGACAGTCAAGTTGTTATCTCCTGCCATACCATCATGTCAAACCCAATGTATGACTTCATCTACGTCTTGATTCCTGTTAACCATCACCACCCTTGGTTCCTTGCTCCCTCGACATTGGTTGTTTGGCTCCGGGGGGTTTGAATCTGACTCCACGATTTTCCACATCTGTACGGGGTACATTTCACTGGGCTTGGTTAATGGTAGGATCCTCCTCAAGGATTGCTTCTTGGTTTTCGACCACCAACTCCCTTCGAAGTTGTCGAGGTGCTTATGAAACCCTAAAAAAAATATGCATTCTGCGTCAATTGCGCTGCCATCTGTTGGTTTGTTTAGATGGTGTTTTGAATCAAAGGGGTTGAATATTATGCCCATATGTTGGGCAAACATATGGATCATGTCATGGTTACTTTCCTCAATTTTCTACCTTAAAACTGTTGTAGAGTTTGTAGTAAAATTGGGCATTTTGTTAGGCAGAAAATCCTATCCACGGGAGTTAGTTAATTCTACCCATATTGTTAACAGCCAATCCAGACCCTTGTAAAGGCGAAAGTGTATTCACCACTGGGTCAGTGAATGTTGATGTCGTGTTGTGCAAATTCTCCATCATCATTTGGCATGCCATATGGATGTTTGCGGCCACTCAAAGGCATTGTAAATCCATACACATAAGGCCTGAATGCACTAGTTCCTACTAGAAGAGGGGTCATCGGTTGACCCTGCATCCTCACAGGAGATAAAATTGGTCCATTGTGAGTGCTCGACGGTATGGTCATCGTATTCATCGTGGATGGAATTGCTTCGGATACAGACATTGTGGCCATAGTCTCCCCCGTTGAAATATCAGGTTATTCTCCACTGTTATTTGGTGGATTCGTCATCCTTCTTATGTATCTCCTTCTTGGTATTGCTTCGTTATTAGTGGCTATTTTACCACTTCTTAATCTCATACAACAAAGTTGGAGAAACTACCAAATGAAGAACTTCTAAATATTTTCAAAAACTAAGAAAATCATTGGTCCCACTGGGCGTGCCAATTTGTTTACCGTTGAAATTGGTAAACAAATGCTAGTCTTCCAAATTCTTATAATTTTGGTTACTCGTTTGATCGACTAGATTGATCCTAGGACACTTGCTTCTAGTTGTTTCAAACTTTATTATTTATGAATATTTCAACAATGTTCTTTTGATTTGTTAAAGGTAATGTTACAATTCGTAAAGGAATGCAGAAATGTAAATGGCAATGTAAATGACTTCAAAGTAAATTTGTAATAAATGTAAGTGAAATAATCTTAAATTATTTGGTAAAAAGTGTAAAAATGGTGATCACACGTACATTGCACTCAGGAAATTCGTTTCTCAACACACACAGATACTTTGAGTAAATATGAGTTTTTATACAAGTTTGAACACACGAAACCTAATCACTAAGATTCCTATTTATAATGAATAGAAAATAACGGTAATCAAACGGTATTTTCTCCAGAAGATGCCACATTTTTGATTGCATGCACTTCGCTATCTACAGCTTTCCATGTGTCTTAAAGAAACTGATAAGGCTAAAAAATAGTTATTAGCCTTATTTTGAATCATGCTCGTAGAACATAACTCCAAGCAAGTTTCGTCAAACTCAAGTTTGGACCAAAAAGTATTTCTAAGTCCCAGAACATTTCCCTTTATGTAAAGAGTCTTCTTCGACTATATCTTCAAAAACCTTTCTGTCGAAATCAACATATTATTTTTTAGAATATCTCTTTAAGCTTTACTGATTTATTTCAAACATTCATGTGTGTTGAAATTCTAGCCAATACTGTGGTGATATGTTCTTTTGAGTTTATTATTACATATGTGAAATGCTTATTTTATCAACTACTAACTAAGCATATAACCTTTCAATGTGATATAGAGATTAATAATTTGACAAATTAAGTTATATTAGAACAACAAATCACAATGATCAATATTTTCCTAGCTTTTTTCCTTTTATTCTATGTATCTCGCTCGCTTTTTTAAGTGATAAAATTAGGTTCAATGCTAGTTTCTCTTCAACTAACACTTCATTCTCCAATAGTTTATTGAACTAGTAAAAAATAAAGTGTTGATTGAAGAGCTACAAGCATTAAACCAAATTCTAACTGTCAAAGTGGGAGAACATTACATAGAATATAGGGAAGAAAGCTTGATAAACTTTGATCAATGTAAGTTGTTTTCTAAAATAATTTTATTGTTTATATTAGAAATTTCTAATTCAATTAGAAAGGATATTTTGTCAGTTAAGGGTTGGAAAAACACTCAAAGCACATATGACACAATAAACTCGTCTAATAGAAGTGTTGGTTTAACGCAGTGAAAGTTGAAATATACAAGGTATATCATTAAAAATCAACAACATACAACATATAAATAATCATCAACAACATTAGATTTTATCATCAACAACATTAGATTTTATCAACAACAACATACAAATTTAATCAAAAACAACATACAAACTTTATCAACAACATACCACTTATATCAACAACAAATAAATTTTATCAACATACAACTAATTTTATCAACAACATTTACGAAATACTATAAATAAACTAATATAATCTACGTAAATACCTTCACATTTTAATCATTATTCAGACCCCTACAAACTTCCTATCGATTCACCCAAAATTGCTCTTGAGAATTTTGATACAATTGATATACGTACAATGCATAAATATTGCATCACGTGAAACTGAAATGAAAAACCACAATGTCAAATGAAAATCTTTTGTAACGTCAAATGAATGGAGTAGGTATGGGAATCTCGTACCTTGAAAGTTCTTCAAAAGTGATGAATATCATGACATACATATACAAAGAAAAATGGAAGAAAACGCATGAATAACATGATTACCTTTAAAAAATATTAATCATAAACTAATCTAATATGAGTAAATATCTTCACATTGTAATCATTATTTAAACTCCTACAAACTTCCTATGGATTCACCCAAAATTGCTCACGAGCATTTTGATGCATTTGACATACAGTGCATAGATCTTGCATCATGTGAAACCAAAATCAAAAAATACCATGCCAAATGAAAACCCTTTGTAACAAAATGGATCATGTAGGTTGAAGAATGACGTACCTTTAAAGCTCTTCAAAAAGGATTAATATTAGAATCTATATAAAGAAAAATGGAAGTAAGCATGTGAATAACATGATTACCTTTTAGAAGAAGAAGAAGAAAGATAAATAAGAAAGAGTGTTGATCTTGATTACTGATGAGCACATTGAGGGTGGTTGATGAATACCCCGGACACGATTGATGAGCACACCGAGAATAAAAGGTTGCATTCCCCCGGTATATTGGAGGGTTGGATTATCCCAGAGTGTTCTTCTGGGCGTCCACACCCTTTCACTTGAACTGCGGTGGAAGGATGGATTTGATTTGGCTGTCAAATTCACCAAGTTCCTCTACTTTTCAGGTAAATGGCTTCCCATTAAGAAAAGGAAACGATGTGGTATCTGTCCGATGATGAAGAGGGTTGCCAAGATGAGGCCATTATGGACCCTTCGGACAGGCCGGTCGGGGACAAACCCCTCAACTATATATCTTGGTTTGTGCTCGACGATTCTGATGTTTTTGCTATAATCGAAGATAGAGAGGTCGGGGCTCCTCGTCAATTTAGAGTGTGTTGGCCTTGAGAACTGGACCGTATCTGCTCTCGCTACGACAGGGGCCGATTCCCTATGTATGATATCCAGCAGGGAGTGTTCGACCACCTGATGCTGGCGCCATCTCAACTCCACCCCAACTTCCTCACTTTTCTCCGTGCATTCGAGATCGTCTGCAATTATCTCGAGCTCGGGGCCACCATATCGTTGTTCTTATGTGTCTTCCACTTGCAGCGGCAGACTATGGCTAGTCAACATAATTGGGTCTCGCTGAAGCAGCCGACCAGGCTCTTCCGGGCATACACCGACTCTATTAGGGGTTCAAGGGTAGCTGGTTCGTGGTGATGCCGGATACGGACGAGGCTGTGAATACAATGTTTCTACGAGAGGTTATCGTCGTGGACGGCGAGTCCAAGGAGAGCTTCAATTCCCATTTCCCATTAGAGTGGATGGAAATGCACTTTCGCTCTAGTACAGAGAGTTTTATCTACCTACCTAACCTCCTGGGCGAGGACGATAGCCTGGCCTTCAAGAAATTGGTCGACTTCGTCGGGCGTCTTCCCGCTTGTAAGTGCATGACCCCAGATGGGCAGTACATCCACGACGTCGATGGGGAGATCCTGACCAAGACTATGTGCATCAATACAAGGGCCCTCCTCGAGTGCCGGACCGAGGCCGAGGCTCATCGGTTTTTAGGTAGCGGGCCGCTTCCTCGGATTTCCTTTGTTCTGTTTCGACTTTCGGTACTAATTGTTTTCTTGTGCTCTCCTTGCAGGTGCTATGGGTTCGATGGAAGAACGTGTGACAAAGCTGCTAAAGAGGGGTGCCCGACGTCCCTCGGGAAGGGACGTTGCTGTTAGGAAGGAGGCCGGTGTTGGGCCGGCGGGGTTGGCTTCCTCTCTGCAAGGTAGCGGCTCCCCGACTGCATCGCCGGCCTCCAAGAGGCGATGAGAGATCGAAACGTCCCCGATTAACTTGACAGACGGCTCCCCGAATCAACGTTTTCTTCTTCCACCTTGTTGCCTCCGACCCAATTTCTTTACAAGGGAGAATTGTTAGACGATGGCTCGGATCTAGAAGGGGGGTTGAATAGACCCCAATTAAAATTTGAGTCAACGCTTGCCAATTTAAAATTGGTTTTAAAAATGTTTTTACGTGCGGAAGCGGCCTTGGAAAAACACGTCTAAAACGAACCGTTATTGGAAGATCAGATATGCGTTAAGCTAACGAATATGATAATAAAAGAAGAGTAGATTCAATACACTAGTCACACTAATCAATTTGTTTCACCACTAATTAGTAGTGCTAGTTCCAATGCTCAATACAGCCCACCAAAATAGCAAGTAAACTAAGTAAGCTTTGGTTCAGGCAATTTATCAAACACTTGGTGTGCGAAACACTCCAAGTGGATTTTGACTTAAGTAACTTTAAAATCCTTGTACAAGTGTTTATTGTACACAAGTTTAAATAGTTCCTGTTACTTACTAAATTCAATGTTCGAATCAATAAAATTGCTTAAACTAAAATCGCTTAATTGTTAAGCTGAAAATGAAAATACTGAAAAGTAAAGAAGACAAAGATTTGTTAAGGCAGTTCCCTCGCCGTCCTCGCTTCGGCGTACGTCTGCCCTCAATTCTAAAAATAGAATTGAGATGATTTATAATAGATATCACCTGTAGAGTTGTAGTAGTTTATACAAGAGTTGATAAGCAATAATACAAACAATCCCTATAGATGTTGATGTTGCTATCACTTCTTGCCCCTTGATTCGAGTTGAATCAAGACCTCTGATCATTGTGAATTTAACCTCCGATTCCAGCCCCTTTGTTGAATAACTTTCAGTTCTTCAAACCCTCGGCCCGAATGATCTTAGACACCAATGAATCGAACCCGGAACTCCCTTCAACACTTCACAGCCCCAACTACTAGATTGATGAAATCTTCCGTTTCTCAATCACCTTTGCACCGCTGAATGTTGATAGAGACGATCCGTACCAAAAACCCCCAAATTCATAGAATCTTGGAGGGAAAAACCTTCAAGGTTTTATTCAATAAAAACCTGCCACAATTCTCCACCCGAACCGGATTTCCACTCAGCGAATTCAAACCTTATCACCTTGAATGAGACACAAAGCACTCCAAAAATGGTTGTGTGTAGTTGCAGTGTTGTGTGTTGTTTGAGGATGAAGATGAAGAGAAATGTAGGCACCTGTATCACTTTTCTTGTTTTCACAATTTACTCAAAATGAAATTGTTAATTAGTTAAAATGAACAACCTACTATATATAGTAATAAGCCAAATAACTAACACAACAGGATTTCAAACACTGTGTAAAAATACTTAACAACGCGCGAACAGTCGACCATAGCAGGTCTATGCGTCGACGCATGGCCTACAGATTTCAGAAATATTAAAAACCCAATAGTATGCGTCGACCATAGGTCAGCGTGCGCTGACCCGTGGGAATTATGAAGTCTTCATGCGCCGACTGATGGTCGACTCACAGCTTCTATGTGCTGACCCGTGGGAAAGTGAAATGAGTTGTACGCTGACTGATGGTCGACTCACAGCTTTCATGCGCTGACCCGTGGGAAAGTGAACTGGGTTGTGCGCTGACTGGTGGTCGACTCATAGCTTCAAAAGCTGCAAAAAATGATCAATTTTTGTTTCGTGCGTTTTGTCATGACTGAATATTTATCACGTATTTTGCCGATGATAATGTGATGAATTAAAAAAAATATAGGAAGGATATGATATGTTAAGTATTGCAACTTTCTTCTGGATGGAATTTGACAGCTTCTATTGATCCGAGGTTGTACTTTGTCATCATCGAAACTTGAGAACATCTGTTGTGTGACATTTTGACCTCACAAGAATGTCCTCGTCGTGGCTCCTGAAGAGGCGAAGAGTATCCTAGCTGCCAGCAAGGAGGCTCAGAGGAAGATGTTGTTCAACGACCTAGCTTCGGTTGTGAGGGCGTTTGAGACGCCTTTGTTCTTAACGAGGAGGGGTGTTCCTCGGCTGACATAGATACCGTTCGGGGTGAGCTGGCAGTATCCAAGGAGGTTCGGCCCAAGTTGGTTGCCGACCAGAGGAAGTATCAAAGGCAGGACAAAGTCCATTGCGAGTGGATCAGGGAGATCGAGAAGATGCTGAAGGACGGGGAAGGTGAGATGGTCGGGATGAGGAGTGGGGTTGCTGAGCTCGAGGGTTTGGTTGCTCCTACTGAGGAAGAGTCCGACGAGGAGAGGCTGCTGAATTCTCGACAGGAGCTGGTAGAGAAGATCCGGCTGCTGGAAGACGACTTCTTGGAGGCCGTCGAGGTGGGCTTCAAGAGTGCCATGGAGCAGCTTTGGTTTACTAATCCTGGTGTGGATTTGGTGACCGAAGGGACTGACCCCTACAACCAAATCCAAGGAGACCGTATTGTTGCGCCCAGCGGACCCGAGGAGGATCAAGTCGCCCAAGACGAGGAGGACCATGTTGATTAGGAGATGGTGGCCTGCACACCCCTTTTGTTTTGTTGGCCTGCGTGCCCGTCTATTTCGTCCTATATGCCCGGTATTTTATTTTGATTGTTGCTTGGGCCGCGTGCCCTTACTTGTAATCTTTTGACAGCTGGGTTAGTGCCCGTTTATAAAAATTATCGTTTTTCTAAGTGTTTGTATATGCTCGTTTGTTTACTTATGTATGCTTGTTCACACGTTTTATATGTTGTTGTGAGTAGAAGCTCGACGTTGTTCACTGTATCTGGTAGTGTAGGGAACTGGTTGGGTGATTACCTGGTCGGTTACGAAGATGGACCACTGTCGTGGTCCTATCTCTGTGGCGTGAACGTCCCATCACGAGCTTGGTGTTCTACCTATCTCGGTACGACAGTGATGACTCTCGGTCGAGGGGTCCCCGTCGAACAGGGCGCTCTGCCTGCACACACAAAAGGCAGGCACTTGTTATCTCGTTGAGTTATGGGAGACGCGTTGGTACATGTCACACTCCCGTGGTCACGGGGTGGGTCGTCCCGGGCAGTGTTTAACTGTAGTACTTTTTAGCTTCTCAGCATTCCATGTTCGAGCTATCTCGTCCCTGTATAAGTTATCGAGGTAGTAGGCCTTGTGCATCGTCTTTCTGGTTTCTCCGTAAGACCAGGTCACCGACCTGGAACTCACGTTTTAGACCTTGTTGTCGTAGCGGAGGGCAATTCTCTATTTCAGCGTGGCTTCTCAAAGAGATACCCCCGAACGTATTTCCTCGACCAGGTCGGAGAGATCGTCGTTGGCCTCCTCCTCAAGGGGGGATTTAGTTCTCCTGGACGGTTCCCTTATTTCTACCGGGATTACCGCCTCGGCCCCATAGGTTAGCCGGAAAGGGGTCTCCACAGTGGTCGAGTGAGGTGTCGTTCTATAAGCCCAGAGTACGCTATGTAGTTCTTTGACCCATCGCTTCTTGGCGTCCCTGAGCCAGCGTTTCAGGCCCTGCAAGATAACTCTGTTCGCGGCCTCCGCTTGGCTGTTCGTTTGTGCGTGCTCGACCAATGTGAAATGCTACTTTGTCCCGAGCTTGGTCACAAAGTCTTGAAAGTTTTTGTCAGTGAACTGCGTACCGTTGTCGGTCACGATGGCCATGGGAACGCCAAACCTGGCGAGGATGTTCCTCTTGTAGAAATGGAGTATGTTGTGCAGCACGTAGGAGAAGGCTCGACGTTTGACCGTGCTGGCCTCCTTAGTGTCGTCGGGGAGATGTCCCGTGCTAAGGTAGGTATGTATCGGGGTCATCCAACAATCGTTGTCCCCGATGGTGTTAACTTCGAGAGTCGTTTTCTCCATCTCCGTGCTTGGTCGTGCGAGGACCTCCTGGAAAACAGATTTGTTCCCGCCCTTCTTTGTGCTCGCCAATTTCGAGAGGAAGTCTGCCCGTGTGTTATGTTCGCGGGGAACGTGTTGCACCTCGGCGGAGTTGAAACTCTTCATATTTTCCTTTATAAGGGCTAAATATTCGGCCAGATTATCGTTCTTTGCTTGATACTAGCCTCGGACTTGGGAGGTGACCAGCTGGGATTCCGTGAAGATTTTTATCTCCTTGGCTCCGAGGTCTTCTGATAGGCAGAGTCCGGCCAATAAGGATTTGTACTCGGCCTGATTGTTCGTCATCAGGAAGCCCAAGGTAAGAGAAACTTCCACGATCGTGCCTTCCTCGTTCTCCAGGATAATGCCCGCGCCACTCCCCGAGGAGCTCAAAGCGCCATCGACGAAGATGGTCCACTTGTGGGCTCCGGGGATTGGTTTCGCGGTTGGCGTCATCTCGGCAACGAAATTGGCCAGTACTTGCGTCTTGAGTGTTTTCCTGCCTTCGTAGACGATGTCGAACTCGGAGAGCTCCAACGACCACTTCAACATGCGCCTTGACATGTCGGGCCTGCCGAGCAATTGCTTGATAGGCTGCTCAGTTCTGACTATGATGGTATGAGTCAGGAAGTAGTGTCGGAGTCTTCTGGCCGCGTTGATGAGGACCAAGGCGACTTTTTCGATTTGCTGGTACCTCACTTTGGGGCTGTGGAGGGCCTTGCTCATGAAGTAGATTGGCTTCTGCCCGTCAGAAGTTTCCCGAATCAGTACGATGCTGACGGCCTCGGTGGAAACGGCCAGGTACAGTTAGAGGGTTTCCCTAACGTCTGGTCTCGTCAGGACCGATGGATCCGACAGGGCGCGTTTGAGGTGGAGGAGGGGCATGTTCGCACTCCTCCATCCACTCAAAGGAGGGCTCCTTCCTTAGTAGTTTAAAAAACGGGAGGGCATATTGTGTGGATTTGGCGACGAAGCGGGATAATGAGGCGAGCATCCTGTTCATGGACTGTATCAACTTCTTCGTGCTCGGCGTTGTGATCTCGGAGAAGGCCCGACATTTGTCCGAGTTTGCCTCAATCCTTCGTTCGGTCAGGTAAAACCCAAGTAACTTCCCTGCGTGTACACCGAAGGTGCACTTCTCTAGGTTAAATCGTATCCTGCACCTCCTCGCCGTTTCGAAGACCTTCTTGAGGTGGGTCGTGTGGTCGACCTCAGTATGCAATTTGATGATCATGTCGTCCATGTAGACTTCGAGCATGTCACTAATATCTCCCTGGAAGACCTTGTTCATCATCCGTTGATAGGTGGCGCCGACATTCTTTAGGCCGAAGGGCATTACATTGTAGTAATAGTTTCCCGATTCAGTCATCAAGGTCGTGCTCTGTTTGTCGACTTCAGCCATGGGGATCTGGTTGTATCCTGAGTAGACGTCCATGAAGGACAATAATTTGAATCCCGCCGAGTTGTCGACGAGCTTGTCGATATTGGGGAGGGGATAGGTGTCCTTGGGACATGCCCGGTTAAGATCGGTGTAATCAACGCACATTCCCCATTTTCCATTAGATTTTTTGACTAGTACAACGTTGGACAGCCAGGTTGAATATCGGGCTTCCGAAATAAAATTTTCCTCTAGGAGATCTTTTAGCGCTTTTTCAGCCGCCGCCGACTTTTCGGGGGACTGCCTACGTCTACGTTGTACTACGGCCTTCGCGGCTGGGTTGATGGAGATCTGGTGGCAGGCGACCTCGAGGTCAAGGTCGGGCATCTCGGCGGCGCTCCAGGCTAAGAGGTTGGCATTCTCACGGAAGCATGCTTTCAGCTGCTTCTTCGCTAGGTCGGGCAGTCCCGCTCCAATCTTCACGCTCCTGGCCGTATCATCGCCGATGGCTACTAGCTCGAAGTCCCCGTCCAGAATGGGGCATGTTGGCTTGAAGGGCTTCCCGCTCACTGTTGGAGGAGCGTGCTCGGCTTCGCCTTTGTTGTTCTGTTCACCGGGGAAGCGGCAGTCGAGGTTCACAGTGTCGACGTGGTCCTTTGGCCTATTCTCTTGGATGGGCGGAGGCTTGGTCGCTTTAGGAGAGGGACCGATCGTGTTGAGGCCCTTCATTTCTGCCTCGAAACATCTACGGGCTGACTCTATGTCCCCGTTGAGGGTGACGACGGATCCCCGCCTGGTGTAGTACTTCCTCTTAAGATGGACCGTCAATGGCACTGCGGTGAGTTCTGCCAGCGTCGTCCTGCCTAAGATGTAGTTGTACAGGGACGGCCGCTCGACGACCAGGAAGAGGATGTTGATTTCCCTGGCCGTTTCTTGTGTCCCAAAGGTAACCTTGAACTCTACATATCCCCACGGTCTTGTCATCGTCCCATTGAAACCCTGGAGGTCGGAGTCGACATAAGGGGTCAGGTTGGTCTCGTCGAGCTGCAATGTCGAAAATAGGTGGGTTTACATGATATCCACCGAGCTCCCTCCGTCGACCAGGATATGGCGAACGTCGAAGTTCGTCATTTGTGCCTGGATCAGCAAGGGAATGGCGTAGTTAGGGGCTCCTCCGGGGCACCTCTTCGAGGTAGTACGTGATCGGGTTAGACCGATCGTGGAATTTGTCGAGAGTGCTCATTTTTCCAGAGCTGTTGCTCATCAACTCATTAAAATTCCTCTTCACGGACCCGATGGAGTGCTTATTCGGGGCCCCGCCTGAGATGACCATCATGGTGGGGAAGTACTCCCACGGGCTGATGGGGCGTATTGATTCTTCGGGCAGCTGGTGCCCAGTAGAGAGACTGTGTTCTCTCAGGGAGAACAAGTCTTCCGGCCGACTTATGCTGAGAGCCACCTACGACCTAGATTCGTTGGAGGGAGGAGGGATGTCCTCGACCCTTTTGGCTTCGTGGGCCTCCTGTCGAAGGGCATCCCCTCGCCTAGTGTACCTCTTCAAGTGCCCATCCTTGAAGAGTATCTCGATTGCGTCCTTCAGGTGGATTCAATCTTCAGTGACATGCCCGTGGCCGCGGTGGAAGCGGAAGTATTTGGACTTGTCCACATTGGCCTTAGGGGGTGCCGGTTTAGGAAAACGGGCACCTCCCTGGATGAACTCCAAGTTGGCGCACTCAGCCAGGATGCGCTCGCAGGAAGCTACGAGGGTCGTGTACTCAGTGAAGCGCCTGCGGGCCCCCTCCACTCTCGGGGTTCCCGGGGAAGATGTCTCTTCGTCGATCTCCCCCACGCGGGGGGGGGGGGGGGGGGGAGGGGGGTCGGTGCTTCTTCTTCCCGGGCTCCACGAGGGGCTTCGCGGTTATGAGAGTCTCGGGATGAATTAGCAGCTTCTGTCTCCTCG